>OX336398.1:8951415-9551415 GCA_946902985.2 Meconema thalassinum | reverse complement strand
TTCACACACACAAATATATTCAGAGAAAAACAGGGTTATGGGCTAAGGTTTCAGCCCTATACGCACATACATGTCACACATTTAAATATTACTGGCTCTAATTTAATGAAAATTTCAGTAACAAAATTTACTGAATACAATGACATTTATTCCCAAACAACAAAATAACCCCTAGTGATCTGCTTTTAAATTCCTAACCAACAGAATTTACGAAACACCAATTAACCGAAGTCAATTAAATGTCAAATATAAGGCAACGTCTTCCTGCTTTGACTGAGTTCATCAATAATGCAAATTTCTAATTTTAATGTGGGCGCCAGAACAAGTTAATAACAAATACCAAATCAAATTCTAACCTTGTTCAATATTTCTAACTTTAGGAACTCAGTGATTTTACTAATGCACATGGCGGTACAACATCGCCTCCATTTACTGAATTTACATGTCCGCTTGACCTGGCATCATTTCTCAACGAAATAAATATGAGATCAGCGAAGCAACAACAACAACAATCCCCACTTGGGCAGCCATTTTTGTTTTATGAACCCTTGCAAAGAAGCATATGAGACTCAGATTCGGGGCGTAACAGGTCATATTCGTAAGTTGCTGTCAGGGCGCTTCATTAACTTGCAGGGTAACATATAACAAAATAACATGCAGGAAAGAGTGAAGCCAGGGTTAAAACAACTGAATTTAATAACAAATCACCATATTTACATTAACAATTAACAACAAAAAAAACTCCCAACTGACTCCCGCTTAATAAAAATGCCAAAAAAACTTAGGCGATATCTCTGGAGAGATTAATTACCTGGACCAAGTGTCCTTAAATAAAAGATGCAAAAAGTGACCATATAAGTGCGTACGCCGTTCTACATGCATCACGATGTGTACTTTGAATGCGTGATTCGTTATCATCCAGAATGACCCTTCAAACAACGAATCCACATTTCCTAGAGCTAGACCGACACGAGGGAACACAACTACAATACTTAAGTTAAACCGACACTTCCTAAATCTACTATAAACAAACACAAAATTTCCGTGTGAAATTGGACTTGAATTGCCGTAGCAACATTTACTGCCTAAAAACTTAGGACTTCTCACACAAATCAACACAAGTACATTAACACGTGACCAATAGAAAAATACTCAAATGACCGCTGTCAAAATTTACAAATACTCTACCACTACACCACACGGGTGTGACAAACAAAATTACATGAAATCGAGTCATCAACAAAGCAATAGGCAAACAGCCAACATTTACGTTAATCACAATATTCCTATCCATACAAGGTACAACAATCCGTTACACACATGGCGAACTCCCCAATTAATTATGGCTTAAAAATTAGCCATCACAATGAACAGGTTTGCTACATGAAAGCTTACAGGGTTCAGTCGGACAAATAGGACTGCCTATCAAAAATAAGTCACAGGCAAAACGGGCGGTTTGTGGAACTCTGCATGTCTGTCAACCCACGTGTCAATAACCTCGACCTCCCAGAGCATGGGGTCGAACCTCGAAGAAATGTGCCCCAAAGCACAATAATACGTGTGTGTCAGAAAAACATATGGACAAGAATCAGCAGTCTCCCAAGAGCACTCTGTCTTTCCATCTAAAAATACAACAGCAGCAAAAATATATAAGGGCGGTAGGACCACTACCCCCTCCTCACGTAGAATCAACACACACAAGACACATCAACACACACTGAATCACACGTATGGGTTGTGACAGACCCTGAAATAAAAGACACAAATAATATCCACATGCTGGCGCCATCGTTCTATGCCGTGACTAGTCACCTGAAAAGGACTCAAGAAAAATCTATCAAAATTAGAACGAAGGTGTTCTACAATTACTTTTAAGTTGGTGCACTCGGCTACCCTAACATGAATAATAACCTGTTCAGCAAAATGTTTTACAATCATTTCCTCCCATTCCTATTTCAAATATTAACGTTAATAAAGCACCATTTATCGAATGTAACGGGTTCCGCAATTGCAAGGATAAAAATCACGCACGCACGCCGCGTACATTACACATGACTCAAGAAAAATCAAAATATCAACAAACACTTTGGCCACGCGCCAACGGACATTTAAACATATAGTGTCGGTACAAGAAAAACAGCTAAAAACACGAAAGAAAAACATGACTATTTACAAAGTTCCCCGGCCAAATCTAACTACATAATTGAAATAATCCAATTTTAGTACATCACCGCTTCTGCATGTAGGACTAAGGACATCCTCCTCAACCCATTGCCCTATGGACAATTTAGCACTCCATAGTAGTCGTCTGCGTTGATTTCTTGAAGCTCATCCCAACTTCAAACCACGTGCTGATCATCTTGGTCTCGACTCCTTGGCATAAAAGTTCAATGTTAAATATTTGCCTATCTATAATCGCTTGCAGGCTACTCAGTTCACCCACAATTGTCCTACTGCGATTAATAGCGAAGACTGGCCCTAATTATATCGCACATACGCACTATAAAAACACACATACAATACACACAATTTATACATAAAATATACATCTCGAGTCCGCGCCACTGGCTCGTTAACAAGTTCAAAATCCTGGCTGCACTCGCAGTCGCTATCTCGTCCGGTATTTCCGACCCGTCTTGTGGACTTCGGTTCTGGTAAGCGCTAATGAGGGTGATACGATACTTCCCCCTTAAAGTTGAACTCGTCGTCTTTAAAAGAATGTTACAGTTTATCACGCGCTGGCGTGAAATGTTTAGATCACACAACTTAGTTGATTTTAGAACAAAATGTATTATAACTTTTAAAATTCGATACTGCAAACGCTGCGACTTTAGCTTCCCAGAGCTCAGAAAATAAATTAGCTTCACTGATTTTAGAGCGTAAAAATCACATTTCAAACTGGCGTGGAGTATGCCTCTGTAGGCTCCACACAATAAGTACTCCGATAAATTCGAGCGTCAAAATCACACTCCAAACTGGCGTGGAGTATGCCTCTGTAGGCTCCACACAATAGTTTTAGATAAATTCGAGCGTCAAAATCACACTTCAAACTGGCGTGGAGTATGCCTCTGAAGGCTCCACACAATAATTACTCAGATTGGCGTCAGGCCAGACTATTTATGAGAAACTGACAAGGGCGGTGGAGTGGGGCGGAGTCGGATAAAAACTTGCAGAGTTTTTGTCTCACAAAGATGGGGTTAGTGTCATTCTTCTCCAAATGAATCCAACGTCTCAAATTACTCGAGCGGAGATTAATCCGTTCGGCGGTTCCTTAGATACACACTTCCGCGCGCTTTTTACTACTGACGCCGTCCACCTCGTGGTCACGGCTTGGTCTCTTGCGATTGGCTGATTCAATCGTATGTTCGTTGAGAGGACCTCGTGATTCTTCCTTTATGTCTCCAATTTGGTACAGTAGTTGCACAATTTGGCCTTGAACTCGACTAATTCTGGCCGTCCCCCAGGAATAGCTACCAACTCAGCTTCTGTTGCAATCATTACGAAATGCTGGCCTCCCTAATATCCAAGTCGACTTCCTTATGTGCTGCCTGGGCCGTAGTAATAATAATAATAAATATGAATACTTATTTATCGAAGATCAATAAGGGTTCAATAGGTAGAAAAAAGACAAAATAAATGAGGTACTTGTACTGTCACGATGGAGAAAGTATCATGATATATAGTGGAGAAATATAAAATAATGTAATCCATTGGAAATAGGTAGGTTTGGGCTTTGGTTCATACGTTCGTCTCGGAATGGCAAACTCTTGGCAAATGTCCTGGATGCTTTGAACCAGAGTTGTAGAATTAACGTATTCAGCAGCTTCTTATTGAAACAATTCCATCATCGGGAGATAATGGATTACCTAAGCAAAAGTAACGCTGTCTAAAACGTGAATCCCTGGTGAGCTAATACAATAACCTGGTAGGCTACAAGTTGATGTACCATATGTTAATTATTTATAAATTTTACATCAATTTCAGTCTTATATTAAATTCTAATGGATTTGCTGGTATTATCTTTTAATATTGCTCTTGCCCCTCATCGAATGTTGGTGATAGTTTCACCCTACGCTCGAGAAGGCAGAGTTCTGCGGTGCTCCACTATGTTTTATCTATTATATGTTTATCGTTTACAAGCCCTAACCTTGTAACCTGGCGCCCACGTAAATATATGAGGGCTCTATCTATCGTAAGAAAAGGGAAAGTACATTGACTGTTGCCAACCCATGCTGAGCTGTCAGGTGAGAGATTCGAACCCTCGCTTCCTATGAGAAAATTGGATCGCCTTCAACCGCTCGACCAACCCGATAATTAATGTACAGCCTAAGCATGTATTAGGAGGGCGAGAAAAGAAAGAAATCCATTCTGCCCACAGTAGATCCAATAATAATATTATAAGCTTAGAAGCTTTAATTTATAATGAGAGGGGCATCGACTTAGAAGGTTGATTAGCCCCTTAAACTAGGCTGTGTGAGTGTAAGTAAGTTTGTATCATAACCTGTGTTATTGTGACGGTGCTTATCATGAGGTCACAGCCGCCTCCTTTCCAATCCTCACCTGACTTACAAATACACAGACACCACAATAAAGCAGGTTATAATCACTGATACACAAAACCTACTACACAGAGGGGGAAAGGAGGGTGGAGAGGAGAGGGAAGCATTAGAAAGGGCTTTACGACAAGATACTACTCCGGAGGTCAACAGTCGGCTTGAGCATTACTCGAGTGCACCGGGCTGATGACCTGAGAGCCCTGAAGGGGATAACAAAAATATATATAACCCTACAGCAAACCTTAGATGTTACGAAAGGGCGAATAAAGATATTAGATATACCCACGTAAATGTATAAACTAAAAATTCCAAGAAATGACGAGTTTCATATTTACGGTCGTAACGGCAAATACATTCTCCCCCCCCCCCCCCCCGAAGGTTACGAGGATCATTCAGCCAAGAGAATAACAATTATTGTAGCTTTAAGGGGGCGAAACAGCTAGGTAATCTGCCCCTAAAGAGAGAGATATCAGAAATAACTTGAAATTCAGTGCTACCGACCGTCGATTTAAAAGCAGTGAAGTTTTTGAGTGTCAAATCATATCTATACTTGGGGTTTGGATTAAACTTTATACCCAACTCATTATTTCTGAATCTTTCTTTGAAGTTCTAGTAAATTTCTGTCTTCTTAGGAATTGCGAGTGACTTTTCTAATTGCTTTTTAGTAGCCTGTAGTTCAAACACAGAGGCGCTCGTAACGGCGGCTTGTGACGGTTATTTCTGCCGTTAAAAGATGACGTCATGGCAAAGATTTGAGGCTATTAATACACGTAGGAAGACGGCCGTTCAATTCGCAAGAAGTAAACCGCATAGAACTCTTGGAAAATAAACTCTGGGTGCTCAGATGTACGGTATTTGTGGGGACAATTTTGAATTCTAACACGTCAGGTCCTAGGCAACTGTTTTAATAATACTCGGTACCACAATGCGGTCCGTGTCCATGATACCTATGTCGTTTTCTTTCGCCTTGCTCGTCATAAATTAACCTCTCGCTTTGTACGGATTATTCCTACGAGGCTTTAAATGAACCTTCGTTCTAGCCTACCCTCCTATGGTGAGTTGAAATATGCCCTAATTTGTTTTCCAATCGCTTTGAAACTGACATAGTAAAGCGAGAAAGAGGCACAGGCCTTGTTACAGCCTTCTCATATGTTCTGCTGACTGAAATCAGATCTGATTTTTCTTTTCCTGGTTAGGTCCTTGCTATGTGCTTGTATGTTGATTGGGACAGCTGCATATAAATTACAGACTTCGAGGCTACTACTCTCTTGCTGAATCAGTCGAGTTTTAGGGATTATAGGCAATTCAACTTAACATGGACTCCAATAGTTACCATTTTAAATTTTATGTGTGGTTGTGAGATGTCTGATAACCTGTGTCTTTGTGAAGGCTTTACTCGAGTATTAGCGGAGACAGGTACCTCAAAGTGATTTCATTTAGAAATGCTCTTATTTATTTTAATAAGGTTATGACTAGAGAGTTTAAAGAGGGAGGGATTTGGGGACGGGGAATACACACACTGTTTACAAACTAAGCTAGTAGGAATAATATCAATTAGACAGTTCTTAATCACTCTCCTTCACTCATTGATTCATCCTTCTACTTAGTCATACATTTTCTCATTGCATGAGCTTACTTACATTACACTTAACCAAAATACAGAACTGCACTTCATATAACATATCATTGTTCTTGGGACAAACGAACAACGACTAGAGAGGTGTTCTCACACGTAGGGGACCTCCATAAATGGCCTAAGCTTTCAAGAAGGATGGCTGTAGGTTCGTTACCCGGGAGGTACAGATGCAGTTAAACCTCCTCCTTAACAGCTGCTTGAGAGGCTCACAGACCTCTTCTGCTTCTCGTGGCAGTGTATCATCCTGAATGTTAACGTATTCATCTCACTCTTTCAGGACCAGGTTCGAATACTTATGCGGTGTCTCTGCATCGGACGTGTGAGGAGGCTCTCTAACTAAGGGGAGGTAAAGGATGGTGTTTTGTTGTCTTGCAGGCCAAATATGACCCTGTTAGAGATGCCAGATATCCCCAGGGCTAATTTACTTTCCAGAAGACTTTACTTTCATTGTTTTAGTCGCCTACTAAGTGTTTCTCATCAAGGAGGAGGGCCCTAAGGAATGAGAGTAGCTCTAGGTGAGGCTTGCTCGCACTGCTCTGGAGGCAGGACATATCGTGAAGATACAGGACTAACGAGGGGTGTTGTCCAACTTAGGTCCTTTCAGGCACTGTTGCGATAGGCAGATAACTGTAGGTTTCCTTCCCTCAGCAGAAATCAACCTGCAGGCCAAATGGCTGCCGCTTTCACGGGTATCGGTTTTGTACCGGGTGGCTGACCTCCTACTCGGACTTAAACGTCGCTGAGGAGAGGCAACCGCTGAAATGCTACCCATCAAACGCAACTCAGCCAGGACAGCAGAAACTAAGAGGGAAACTCTAGGGTAAGGGGAAGTGCCCAACTTTTGGCTATCCCTTCCTATCCCGACCAGGATGCCTAGGTATTCCAAAGAAGCATACGAAGCACATCAAATGGGCTAGGAAGCTAGTCCCCAACTCACCATCACTCGGGCCGACATGCCGTTAAGGCTATACTTGAGTTCTGAACACTTTGTTTAGTGTACTGACAGCAGCACACACACTCGTTCGCTCACCATGGCCGACACAGGCCAAGAAGAGCGGGGCTTCGGCCTCCAAGTAGCCCCGCACCAAGCCAGCCCATCCGGAAACCTCCGAGATGGTGGGCAGCGCCATGAAGAGTCTCAAGGAACGTGGTGGGTCATCTCTACAGGTCATCAAGAAATACATCTTTGCCAACTACAAGGTGGACTCTGAGAAGCTCGCCCCTTTCTTCAAGAAATACCTGAAGGCTGCAGTCGCTTCCAAAGAACTGGTGCAGACCAAGGGAAAGGGAGCTTCCGGCCAAGCGGGCTGCAGACCCAAAGGAGAAGCGCCTTCCCAAGGCAAAGAAGTCCGGGGGTGATAGCAGCCAAGAAGGCTATCTCCGAGAAACCCTCTGTGATGGAGTGTGCTACAACTGCCCCTAAGCCTAAAAATCTCCTTCCAAGGCTATGAAGGCAGCAGAGGTGCCGACAAGAAAACCTAAATCACCTAATCGTAAGAAGGCTGCAAATCCCAAGGTTTCGCCCAAGAAGGCAGCTCCAAAGAAGAAATGAGAGGTTCATTAGTTTTTACCAATCCTCTCACACCCTCCTCTGGGTGCACAAACGGCCTTCTCAGGGTCATCAATCATATCCTAAGAGAGCCTGAGACGAATACAGACGTTTTCCTTTTCCAAAATA
Source organism: Meconema thalassinum (assembly GCA_946902985.2). Classification (NCBI taxonomy): domain Eukaryota; kingdom Metazoa; phylum Arthropoda; class Insecta; order Orthoptera; family Tettigoniidae; genus Meconema; species Meconema thalassinum. The sequence goes on along the minus strand of OX336398.1, from coordinate 9,543,545 downwards.
CAAAGCCAACCAGTAGAATGGGATGCTCTGTTGGAGAATAGGAGAAATTATGATAGGTCAGTTATACAAAGCAAGGATACATAGTCTCTCTCTCTCGAAGCTTATTTGTTCTCCTCTTGTGTGTATGTGATTTGCCCTTATGTTATGAGTTTGCTGACGGTCGTGATCGTGTCTGGGCATTGGGATGAAATGCAACGTATATTGAGTGTATTTAATGTGAAGGGGTCGTTTGCCTGTCATGTGTGGGGCTGGATTGTGTGTGTGATAGCCTTTTATAAGGGTATGAGGGTTTGTAGGGGGCTGTTGGATTTCTCTCTTTGCCTTGTATGAATCCGAAGCTCTTTGTTCATTGTTGAATCCCTGATTATTGTTGTATGTCGGCGTATGTAAATGTGTGTGAGAGGGGTTGTGAATGACATTTAAAGGGTTATCTTTTATACTTGTCCGGGTGTGCTCTGAGCATGAAGGGACTGGGGGGGGGGGGGGGTGCAATATCCGGGATCTTACTGAACGTAGTTCAGGCCAGGTGTTATTCTACCAGTATTTTGGACCTAGAGGGTGTGTGTTCTTCTCGCGATTGGTCTGCGGGTTTTGTGTTTATGTTTAGAATGTTATGAAGGACATATTGTGCCCTTATCCACAAGCCGATATTTTGGGTCTAAGGCACATTTCTGAATAGGCTGCAAATTTTGAATACCGCGCGACATTTGTTCTACAAGGCGATGGAAGCTATCAGCGAGTCTGGTGATGCACGCTGCCAAAACATTGAGGCACTATTTTTGTAAATTCTTGTCCGATGATTTTGGAACTTGGAAAGTATTTCAATTTTCTGGCACTGAGAAAGGAAGAAGATTGCATCATCTCGGAAGGAAATCGGTTCATCAGGAGCCAAGATATTGGCGATTATTCTTAGGATTTTTACCGCTGTGACGTAACGTCTTGTGACGTGGGAGCAGCGTGGATTCTTCTGGAAGCCCAGAGCGGGTATAAAACGGGGCTCAGCGGAGCTACAAAACACTCACTCACAACCCGTGTATGGTCACGGACGAATCTACGAAACTCAATTTTTCATCGCGTTGGACATATGGTAGACTTGATCTACAAGTCACATTTTATATTTATAGAACTTAGTTGTTTCCAAGTTATCAGTGACGAGCTTTTGTCTCGGTAGTTTGCAGGATCAGCCACGACCACGTTGCAAAATTCTACGGTTACCAGTCTTACATTATGGTTAGATCAAATTAGACGACGATTGGGACCTGTTGTGCCTGGCGCAACTCGGGAGATGCATCATCTTACCCAATAGGAACTAAGGAGGGGGGCCAGGGGCCAGCCGTGACTAACGCGTGTCTGGAAGGTGCATAACCTTACTCGGTAGGTTATTTATAATAGGAACTGAAGGTCTGAACCATTTGCATTAAGATAGTAAGAGTATCAAACTAATTGTATGGGTCACAGCGGCTTCAGAGCTACATCTGATTTAAATATCATGGATCTTATGGATCGAAACCCTATTCTGCGAATAGCACCAGCTATAAAGACATTCAACATGAACAGTTCAGTACGAGTGAATATTGAATCAGCTATAGGACTAGCAGTCATGAGTTGTTAAACGAATTGAGGGTAGATATGGAAGCGAATACGAGGATTTACGTACGCGTCCAATGGGATGGACGAATAGAGACACTTCTGGAAACGGAACTGTAATGGAACCGTTCTACCTCCACAAGAACTTCGACAGTGTAAGCTACATTTGGATTTTTATAGCTTATGGTATTTGGAAATTTTCTTTTTGAAGAAATATCAACACACAAATATTTTCAGTTTGCTGTGGCAAATTAGGTTAGACGGTTATAGTGTTCAGGAACGCAAATTGAGTCTATGGACAGCATCCTGAGCATTTTATTTAGATTTTCTATTTTTTTTATCACGGTCATCAGCCGTAAGATCTTCATATCTTAGGTATTTATTTAAAGAAATAGACATATTTTTTATTATCTATGGTTTCGAGCTTGAATATTTTTAATTGTTTTTGTCCATAAATTCCAGTTTGGAAAACTGACAACGATGATGATAATCATTTTCTGATAATAATATTAATAATAATCACATTTTCTGATTTGCAATGATATTACATTGTGAGCCATAATGATAATAATTATGTTTTGTAACAATTTGAATAATGGTTTAGGAAATTTGGAACGGCTTAATTTTACATTTGAGGATTTATTTACCAATGGTTAGTGGTCTTATGCACGCCCTTATCATACAAAGATATAATGAATTTTTCTAAGCGTTTTGCAATTGCGTTAAAGGATTGGAGTATTTTATGACGCGGAAGGCCATCGAAAGACCACTCAAAAAGCCTGTATCAAATAGGGTATTCTTGAGTTTATATAAATAAAAAAAATATGGTTTGAAGTCTGGAAGAGCTGCTGTTTGGCCCCGTGAGGCTTCCGTCCCGCGTTGAAGGTTGCCCGCCGTCACTCTCTCCTCTGGTCCGTCCAACTGGGTCTGTCCTCGCCTCGTGGTATCCTTCCTTATTTATTGGGAGTTGTTTTGTTGGTCATGAGTCGTCAGTGGTATTTCCAATATTGCGTATGATTGTTTGCAGTAGTGTTGAAAGCTTGCGCCTTCAGTGTTATGATGGTGAGGCAATGTTGCTTCACATGTAAGCAGTGAGTGCGCTGTACAGTTTATTATTATGTGGTTTGGGTAAATTGGAGTTAAGACCTGATTGAAGGCTGGGCCGTAACAATATTCTTACGTAAACAGCGCCATTCATAACTGGAACTCTCTACCTGCTGCAGTCTTAGAGCCTTCTCCCAAACATATAGGTGTGTTTAACCCGGTGATTGATGCGCCCGACTAGAGACGGTGCATTAAAACTTATATTTACGTCATATTCACCATTCGCTTTTAGGTTCCAAGTCAATCCCTGACTTGTTCGGCATGATGTAGTATATTCTCTTCCAGAAGTAACTAACAGGTCACTTTGAGAACATTATTGTACTCTTGGCCGTTTGCCTGGTTTGAAGATGTTGGGTATAAGGAGTTTAATTTGTCTAATTTGTATAATTTGACTTCGCAAAAGCTTATGATTCCATCGACCGCCAGACACTCTCCTCAATACTCCACGAACGAGGTGTTGATTATAACATACGCACCCTCATCAAACAGACTCTCACGGATACAACTTCTAAGGTGAAGTTCATAGGAGAACTATCTCCGAGTTTCATGATCACAACCGGAGTAAGACAGGGTGATGGCCTCTCACCCATTGCACATTGAGGAATCTGGGAATCAATCCAGTTGCCATTAGAGCTGGGACCCGAAGAATCGAGATCAGGTGCCTTGCCTTCGCAGATGACATTGCAATCTAAGCCAACAACTCTAAGGATGCTGTCATAACTGTCCAAGCCCTGCACGAGATAGCGGTAAAGTCTGGATTACAGATATCTTACGATAAGACCAAGTACTTTGAGAATCGACCCTCTGGAAACACCCCTTTGACAACATTAGATGGAACGATTGGAAGAGTCAATCGCTTTCGTTATCTTGCTGAATGGGTCCACCCCAATGGTAGAGATGGCACCTCCATCTTAGCAAGGTGTAACAAACTCAACGCAGCATACCAACTATCCCATAATAATGTACAACAAGAAATGCATTTCGAGGAATGCTAAGATCTGTCACTACTGAACGGCTGTCAGACCACCGTTTCTGTACGCCGCCGAGACCCTCTTGATGAACATAGAAGGCACCTGGAGAAATCCGAAAGATGTATCTTCAGCAAAATTTATGGCCCGAGATTGCTCCCAGATGGAACCTACGGTTTGAAATCTAATTCTGGCCTTTATCGACAGTTAGAATCAGCCAATACCAGTATGCGACGCAGGAGGCTCAAGTTCTACGGGCACCTACAACGAATGAACAGCAACAGGCTTACCAAGAAGATCTTCTCCTTGGTTAAATGCTACATGACTGGAAGATTGTGGCTTAATGATGTTCTAAAGGACTTGGATTCGGCTGGAATTGCTGACCTTGATGTAGAATATCGTTCTAAATTTTGTGTTTTGTTAGAGTCTTGGACCCCACAACCTAGAGTCCCTAAATGTTGGAAGCAAGAGAGAAAAGAGAAATTATCAGCAGGGTTCAAGAGATATTTTGAACGGAAAAGAGCATCGAAGAAGAACTAGTCATAAGCACTCCGTAGAGGGCTTAAATCAATAATAATAATAATAATAATAATAATGCAAAATACGTTACAAAACTCCGCTGATAAGTTAAAACTACGGCTTCAACAATTTTCTTTGCATGCAAATGGAAACAATCTGCCCTGTGGTTGCAAACAGCTAAATCAGCACTTACAATTCTCAGAAAAGGCTGACGATTTGGATACATGCTCTAGGTTATTTTTTATTTAATTTTTATGTATAATCGTTTACTTGCTATGTATACCGATATCGGCCACCAGGGGAGACATCCCCAGTTGCAAATAAAAGAATGAATGGAGGAGAAGGAGGGTCACTGCTACTGTGGGAGACGCACTCACATGCAATACTGTCACATTCCTCCCCTCTCGCTCCTGCTGCAGCACATGGACTCCCTCCGTACACATGTGCCCTCAGGTAATAATTGCGTTATTCTCGAATCCTGAGGCACAGAGGTTATACAAAATCAATTTCTCTTAGCAGAGCAATAAACTGTGTGATTACGGGCAAGAGGACAGCAGGGATCGTAACCACCACTATTAAATCAGTATGAGTACTGAACCCACATTTTTTGAACTTCAATGATTGTCACGAGGCGAGAGTCGAACTGCAATATACGTGGTATTTAACGTATCAATCTTGATACGTGCAAGTGCACGTCTCTTCGTTTTCAATCATGTATATTCCGGTGGATCATACTTCATGACATTTGAACCGACCGCCTGTTGTCGTGGTTCCGTTGGTCAACGCGAGATGGCTCCTGCTGTCGGACTTCGGCTTTCTCCAAGTAGTTCCTGCTTATTCACCAATAGAGTGCGTTGGTGTTTCCTTTAAAACTCTACCAATTCGTGACATAAGTGAAAGACAATCATATTCTTCGTCTTAAAACAAATGCCGGTGTATTCATGATACCGCCAAATTATGAACTTATTTATGACATTGTTGTTTTGAGGTGTCACTCCGTGATTGGACAATATTATTTACATGTATACAGTTCGGATTTTACAAGAAAATTCTCCGCCATTTTGGGAGTCTCCATTAGCTGTCGTGAAAAAAACATCAAGCCATCTGGTCGTGAAGGGTGTCTCCACTAATGGGGGCTTTTAGCCCCCATTCTCTACAAAATATATATATTCAAGAAAAAGGAATTGCCTGTTCTCTTCGGGCTATGAATTTTCATCGTTTCGCCGTGAAGTGGACGTGTGGAATGTGACCTGTGATTGTGACCCAAACAACGCATGTGCCGGGTTAGCCATTTTTTGTGAAGCACATGTAATAACGTAAAATTAGGTGTTAATTATTTTATTATTATTGTGTCTCCACTGAGAAGGATGTAAGGTACGTTTTTTTAATTTAATTTATCTAATTATTTTATGTTATTGAGCTCCGATATCATCTTATAGTAATATTTTAATTATGTTCCTCATTTGTTTATAGGCCTAATTTTATTGCTGTTTTAATTACGTTTTCTGATTTATTTGAACCTTGTTATCTTTTCGTCGTAACTCCTGGAGACACATTTCTAGTTTATTTCACGTTTAAATTATTATTTATTTTCCTTTGGCAAGCTTGGGATTGTAATTTTTTTTAAATCTATGTAAGATCCGTCCTGTTTTAAAACGACTTGCATTAATAGTTTTTCGATGTAAATTTTTTTTTTGCCGTTCATTTCCTTCTACTAATGTTTAAAATTTAATCTTAATAAGTGTTTGCCGTAATTTCGATCTGGCATGTTTTTGTGTGGCCATGTTGTTTACCGTGATGCATTGTGGTCTCGTGGTCAGTCGATTGGCGCGGGTCTCAAAACAGTCGTGTTGTGTGTTAGCTTAATCCCTTTTTTTTAATGTAATCTTGTTGATGTAAATTTTGTGATTTTTGGTAAATGTCCTTGTGTTTTTCGCCGGCGTGCATATCATTTATTTATTTTCTATCCCATTTAATTTTTTTTAAATTTAATTTAATTTCAATCCTTATTTTTTGGCATGGCCTCAACATCTGCATGTCGGATCGTGATTGCATTTCCTTGCAATTTATCAAGCCCTTTCTCATTGTGTTGTGCATGTAATTTCTATTTTAACCTTTGGGCTGTTTAATATTTTTTTTATTTTAAATTAAGTCTTTCCTCTTCTTGGCTTTGCAAGCAAGCATGTTAGGCGCTATCTGGCCTTCTTGGAAATTTGTGTTGGTTGATGCATGTTCAGTTTATGGTGAAGGTGTTCTTTAAATTTTTAATATTAAACCTTATATTTTTCCTTTTTTAATTCTTTTGTTGTGGCATTATTTCACCGACGGCAGTTCTGTCGGTTTTGGGGGGTGTTTGTACGATAGCCTGTGTGTGTTGTCCCCTTCTCCATCTTCCTTCCACCCCTTTTGGAACTCTTCTGTTGGGACATGTCTTCTGGAGGTGATTTTGCTGCGGAAGTGACCCGGACCTCTGAATACAGGTAAGTTGGCCCATCCACGCTCCCCGTACTCATCTCATTCTGGTGAAGCAGAGCGTTGGTTATCGAGTTCCCCTCCCCAGTACCCACAGGCTGTTTTATGGACCCCTCTAATGCTGATGGGTCAGTGGTTGGTGGGATTTTGTCAGGCAAGTGCACTTGATGTTATGTTTTGCTAATCCTTATCGTTTATTGTGTTTCATGTTTGCCTCTGGATATCCATATGCTGTATGTAAGTGTCCTGTTATAAGCGAGGTGTTTCCTGCTGTAGTTTTGTCCTGTTGGTGTGCAACATCCCCACTGAAGATGAAGCCCGGTGAGTGACTGACATGTGTTCTTGGCATGGGAAATGGGATTTCTTAATGTTCTGATAGCCTACATGCTGCGTGTGAAGGAGTCCTGGAGCCCTGTCGGAGGCTGTTAGCCTGATGTTTTGTGCCAATTTTTGTAATTTAGCTCCCTGTTCTCGAGCCAAGCAGGTGGTGACGTGTGCAGTTCTGGACAGCATGGTGCATGATTTGGTGTAGTAGGGTGGCTGTGTTTGAGTGTCAGCCTAATCTTTGGTGATGGTAATTGCTGGTTGTGGTACTGTTGTGAAAGTGTAAACTGTCCTTGTAATTCCTGAAATTTTGTTTCTTTCTATATTGGTTGTCTGCATTCTGTGTTTTCCAAAATGGCCGACAACAATAGTGTTTTCAATTTAATTGACTTAAGCGATAACCTTGTGAATTTAGAGAGTTCTTCTGGGGTTGAACGTGAATCACCTCTGTTTACTAGGTCTGAGGTTTTGGGATCGATTACCAGTAGTTGTTTACCTGCCCCTCTGTTGCCTGGCGCTGGCTCGTCCATACCACTTAGTCCTGCATACGGTCATTCTTCTCATGTTAGGTCACCTAATGATTTCCTGGGTCCTGCCGACCCATTGCATCCCAGTTCTTTCTCTAGTAATATTAATGTTTTGTCGCCTGTAGAGGGTGTGCGAGCGGGCTACCCTGGTAACAATGTCTCTATTCCTAATGCTACGTTCTCACCTACCGTTAATTATGGGTCGATTCCTCATCCTATTTCTGGTTTCTTAACTAAATTAAAACATTTCAACCTTGATGACGTTACCCAAGTGGTACAATTTTTAAAGCAAGTGGTCGAGTTGGGTAACCATGCCTCGATTTTTGGGATGTCGGAAGTTCAGATTTTCCAACTTTTGTATCCTGTTGCATCCGGTATGCTGCGCAATAAGCTTGTTGAAGCTATCCACCTCCGCATGTCCTTAGCCATGTTTATTAGGGAAGTGTTGTGGTTTTTTGTCCCTGCGAGCGCCCTAAGTGCTCTCGAGCATAAGTTCCTTTATCGTGTCCAAAGGCTGGACGAATCCCTTAGCGACTATGTCAGCGACATTAAGGTGTATGCCCAGGTTTTTGCATCCCCTTTAACAGAGCGACAGTTGGTGTCATCAATTGTGAATGGGTTTTCGCCTCAATATAGGTCATACATGACTATGTGTACCAGGCCTTCGTCATTCGTCGAGCTGAAACAGGTCGTTATAGAGGCTATGGCTGTGAAGCATGCAGATTCCCTTCGTGTAGCTAATGTTCCTCCTCCTTCCTTGATGTCTTGTCCCCCTCCTTCCTTGATGTCTCGTCCCCCACCTAAGGTTATGTTTCATCCTCGACCTAATATTAAGTGCCACTCGTGCGGTGGTGTGGGACATGTCAAGAAGGTGTGTCCGAGTAATCAGGGTGTGTATCGCCAATGACGGAACGTTGAGGAGGCCAATTCGGGTGTTACTTCCAAGGATATTTCTGTGTGTAAGAATTTGGGAAAACCCTGGGAAGTTTCTGGTCGCCCTACCAATGATAGTCTTGATAGCTCTATGAAAGCTAATTCATCATGTGCTAATTCTGCTTATGTCGCTGACCTACCTAACCTGTCGGTGAGCAATGGCGTGGCAAGTCAGCCTAATTCTAAACGTTGTGTGAATCCTATGGTGCGGGTGTCCTCGTCACCTAATTGTAATCGTGTTAGAGTGAGTAATGATTTTGGAATTTCTCCTGTGGCTAAAGGAATATCCCCGTTTATTGAAATTTGTGTCAATGACGAGCCCGTTTCTGCATTGCTTGATTCTGGTAGTGTCGCATCCTTTATAAGCGAGGACTGGTTTTTATCTATGAAGAGTGTTTGCAAATTTCCTGAGTTAGAGCCTAACAATGAATCTTTTATTTCGGCAAATTGTTCAAACTTAAATATTTTGGGTAGTATGACAGTCAAAATTCATATTCTAAATTTTTCTTGGAAATTTAAATTTTTGGTTGCCAGAAATCTTTCTTGTGCTGTGGTCATTGGAGCTAATTTCATGTCACACGTTGGTATGCTTCTTGATTTTGGTGCTCGCAACTTATGGTTTAAGTTTAATCCTCAGAGTAAATTATCTTTTAACCCGGTTTTATCTTCTCCTGCTGTCAATTCTGTTACTGAACCTATGACTATTGAGGATCTCGATCTGGAAAATTTAACGAGTCTTCAAAAGGATGCCATTAAGAGGTTATGTCAGGAGTATGGCGATGTATTTACTGACAAGTTGGGTGTAACCCATTTGATGGAGTACAAGATTGAGCTAACCGATTTTGTGCCGGTGCGTTCCAGCCCGTATCGCCTTGCCCCGCCCAAGATGGCTGAACTTCGTAAGATTATCGATAAGATGTTAGAAGAAGGTGTAATCCAACCCTCTATCTCTGCCTACTCATCCCCTGTATTTCTTGTGCCAAAACCTAACGGTGGTTTTCGGCCGGTGGTCGACTATAGGGCTCTTAATCAAAAAGTTATTTTGCAGTCCATTCCTTTGCCGGACCTTCACACATGTTTTAGTTGGTTTCGCAACGCGAAGGTGTTCACGATCCTCGATTGAAATTCTTCCTACTTCCAAATTCCCCTCTCTCCTGAATCCAGGCATGTTACTGCTTTTTCCACTGACTGGAACCTGTTTGAGTATGCCCGTGTCCCGTTTGGCCTATCCACCGGAGCCGCTGTGTTGAGCAGACTTCTGGACAAGGTATTTTCAGAAATTAAATTCAAGTTTGTGTACCACTACCTTGACGATGTGGTGATCTATTCCGAGTCCTTCGAGGAACACGTTGATCATCTGAAAATTGTACTTGATCGGTTGCGTGACGCTGGACTTACCGTCAAATTGTCCAAGGTTTCATTTGCCAAGCCCAAAATTTCCTTCTTGGGACATATTGTTTCTGAATCTGGTATCTCAGTGGACCAGTCTCGCACGCAGGCCATCAGAGATTTTAAACCACCCAAGAACGCCAAGGGTGTTGCTCGTTACATTGGTATGGTCAACTTCTTTCGTAAGTTTATCAGTAACTTTGCCGACCGTGCTGCTCCTCTAAATCAATTACGCAAAAAGGCTGTAAAGTTTGAGTGGGGTCCCTCTCAGCAAGCAGCCTTCGAAGATCTTAAGCTTGCGCTCTCTAACGCCCCTGTGTTAGCCATTCCGGATTTTGGGAAGCAGTTCATTGTGCAGACTGATGCGTCTGGTCGTGGTGTTGGTTGTGTTCTACTGCAGGAATCTGATCTGGGTAGGCAACCCATTGCATACGCTTCTCGTACCTTAACGGACGCAGAGAGGAAGTATTCCATTTACGAACTTGAGGGTTTAGCTGTGTTGTTCGCTCTAGAAAAATTCCGTATGTATCTTGAGCACACCAAGTTTCTCCTTGAGACCGATAACCAAGCCTTGAGCTGGGTCTTAGGGAAACCCCGCAAAACTGGTAGAATTGCTAGGTGGGCAACTAGGATTCTGTCGTTCCAGTTCACTGTCCAACATATTCGTGGGTCCGAAAATGCGGTAGCTGATTCTTTAAGCCGCATGTACGAGGAAACAGCTGAAGAGGATGTTCAGGAATGCGAACCCGTAAACCTGGTATCTGCTGTAAATTGTGTCAATGCCGTTCTTAGCAATTCCCCTGTGCTGTTTGAGGATGTGAGACGATTCCAGAAAGAAGACCCCTCCTTATCTAGCCTTATTGACCGAATCAATTCTGGTGAAGTGATCAAGCCCTACTCTCTGAAGGACGGTGTATTGTGTTGTTCGTCTCGTCATGACCGCCTACCTACAATTGTGCTCCCGTCAATCCTCATTCCGGAAATCTTTCGTTACTATCATGAATCTCCTATTGGTGGCCACCTAGGAGTATTCAAGACCCGAGCTAAAATCAGACAGTTTTTCATTTGGCAAGGTATGGATGGCGACATCAGGAGGCTCATTAGGAATTGTGCAGCATGCAGTATTGGCAAACCTCCGGTTTCTACTAAGGTTGGCCTGTTGTCATCTGAACCAGCATCTAGACCCATGGAGAGGCTTTTTATCGACCATGTTGGACCGTTCCCTCGCTCTGGTCGGGGAAACCAATTTGCGCTTGTTTGCACTGACGGTTTCTCCCGGTTTAGTTGGATTTTCCCCACCAGACAGGCTACGACCAGTTCCGTCATAAAGTGTCTTAATTCCATCTTCTCGTCTTTTGGGCCGTGTCAGTATCTGGTGTCAGATAATGCCAAGTGCTTTGTATCTCATCAGTTCCGTCAATTCTTGTTTGATTATGCTATTTCGCACGTAACCACCACTCCCTATTTTCCTAACCCGTCTCTCGCTGAGCGAGTCAATCGTAATCTCCGTTCTGCTCTGATTGCTTTCCACCACGACGACCATTCCAAGTGGGATTCTAATTTGCATTGGCACAATTTTGCTTTCAACACCGCCGTGCATGAGAGCACGCAAACCACCCCTTTTTCGTTAATGTTTTCCTTTATGGCTAATTCTCCGTTGTCCAACCTGTGGAACCTGCACGATCTCCTTCCTGACAGTTTCACGCCCGAGGATATGAGGGCGAAATTCGACAAGGCTAGAGAGAATATTAAGGTATCCCATGACCAACTTGCCAGGCGACACAATGCCTGTCGCAAGCCAGCTGATTTGGAAATTGGTGATGTTGTGTACGTCCGCAATTTCGAGCCCAAGGGCGTCAGTAATCTAGTCTCAAGCAAGTTAACCCCTCGTTTTAAAGGCCCATGTTATGTAGAGGCATTCTTGACTCCTGTTACTCTTCTTGTTCGAAACCCTAAGGCCAACAAAATTTCTAGAGTGCATCTATCACACATTAAGCGAGGTGGAGAGGTGTTTAATGAGGAAATGCTACCGTAAATTTTGTAAAACAAATTTTGTATAATGTAGAGTATCCCTAACCTTCATTGAAGCCTTCAAGCTCCTTTCCTTGTGGAATTTTGTATTTAATTGGATATGCAAACTCTGGTGGGATACAAAATGTAAATGTTGGGAAGTTCCCATTGTAATGGTAAATTGTAAAAGGGTACCTAATTTTGATGTTTCATAGGAGATGCTAACATGTAAGTTGGGCTCGGTGGGAGACCTAACTCATGGTAACCTTGTATTCCTGTTCCCTTTGGGAATTGTAGTGGTCATTCCTCCACCGTAGTTCCTTCGAAATGTATAGTCATCTAACTCGTGTAATCTTGAAATGTACTTCGAATCTGTAAAAAGGTAAACTTGTTAATGAAATTTTGTAAACACGGATCTAGGGTTTAGTCAGAAATATTTTCTTCATTTAAATTCAACCTTGTTTCTCTTTGTAAAATGTAGTAAGATATTGTAAATTCTGTAATCCTTTTTTGAAATTAGATTAACTTCGGTTTTGTAAATGGCTGCCCACGCGTCACATAAGATATTGCACATTGCTTCCACCTACTTCGTTTAAAGCGAACTAAATTGGACTTATTGAAAATGTATCTAACGTGTCTCGGACTCTGAAAGCACTGCTGGTTCTGGTGTACTACGTTTCTGAAGATTTTTGGACACAGTGATGCTGTTGACTAAGTGGTTTGCGAGGTGATCAATTATCCCATCACTGATAATCTGACCCTGCATTCTTCCTAACCAAAACGATGCGGTTTCGCCCATCTATTGGAGTTAACTGGTGAACATTTTCTTCAGCAAACTTGCTTGGTGAATCGACTAGTTAAGGAGTACTGTCTATGCCTAGGCATATTCGTGAACGGTGTTCACGCTTAAGGGAGGGAGACTGATACGTGCAAGTGCACGTCTCTTCGTTTTCAATCATGTATATTCCGGTGGATCATACTTCATGACATTTGAACCGACCGCCTGTTGTCGTGGTTCCGTTGGTCAACGCGAGATGGCTCCTGCTGTCGGTCTTCGGCTTTCTCCAAGTAGTTCCTGCTTATTCACCAATAGAGTGCGTTGGTGTTTCCTTTAAAACTCTACCAATTCGTGACATAAGTGAAAGACAATCATATTCTTCGTCTTAAAACAAATGCCGGTGTATTCATGATACCGCCAAATAATGAACTTATTTATGACATTGTTGTTTTGAGGTGTCACTCCGTGATTGGACAATATTATTTACATGTATACAGTTCGGATTTGACAAGAAAATTCTCCGCCATTTTGGGAGTCTCCATTAGCTGTCGTGAAAAAAACATCAAGCCATCCGGTCGTGAAGGGTGTCTCCACTAATGGGGGCTTTTAGCCCCCATTCTCTACAAAATATATATATTCAAGAAAAAGGAATTGCCTGTTCTCTTCGGGCTATGAATTTTCATCGTTTCGCCGTGAAGTGGACGTGTGGAATGTGACCTGTGATTGTGACCCAAACAACGCATGTGCCGGGTTAGCCATTTTTTGTGAAGCACATGTAATAACGTAAAATTAGGTGTTAATTATTTTATTATTATTGTGTCTCCACTGAGAAGGATGTAAGGTACGTTTTTTAATTTAATTTATCTAATTATTTTATGTTATGGAGCTCCGATATCATCTTATAGTAATATTTTAATCCTGTTCCTCATTTGTTTATAGGCCTAATTTTATTGCTGTTTTAATTACGTTTTCTGATTTATTTGAACCTTGTTATCTTTTCGTCGTACCTCCTGGAGACACATTTCTAGTTTATTTCACGTTTAAATTATTATTTATTTTCCTTTGGCAAGCTTGGGATTGTCATTTTTTTTAAATCTATGAAAGATCCGTCCTCTTTTAAAACGACTTGCATTAATAGTTTTTCGATGTAAATTTTTTTTTTGCCGTTCATTTCCTTCTACTAATGTTTAAAATTTAATCTTATTAAGTGTTTGCCGTAATTTCGATCTGGATGTTTTTGTGTGGCCATGTTGTTTACCGTGATGCATTGTGGTCTCGTGGTCAGTCGATTGGCGCGGGTCTCAAAACAGTCGTGTTGTGTGTTAGCTTAATCCCTTTTTTTAAATGTACTCTTGTTGATGTTAATTTTGTGATTTTTGGTAAATGTCCTTGTGTTTTTCGCCGGCGTGCATATCATTTATTTATTTATTTTCTATCCCATTTAATTTTTTTAAAATTTAATTTAATTTCAATCCTTATTTTTTGGCATGGCCTCAACATCTGCATGTCGGATCGTGATTGCATTTCCTTGCAATTTATCAAGCCCTTTCTCATTGTGTTGTGCATGTAATTTCTATTTTAACCTTTGGGCTGTTTAATATTTTTTTTATTTTAAATTAAGTCTTTCCTCTTCTTGGCTTTGCAAGCAAGCATGTTAGGCGCTATCTGGCCTTCTTGGAAATTTGTGTTGGTTGATGCATGTTCAGTTTATGGTGAAGGTGTTCTTTAAATTTTTAATATTAAACCTTATATTTTTCCTTTTTTAATTCTTTTGTTGTGGCATTATTTCACCGACGGCAGTTCTGTCGGTTTTAGGGGGGTGTTTGTACGGTAGCCTGTGTGTGTTGTCCCCTTCTCCATCTTCCTTCCACCCCTTTTGGAACTCTTCTGTTGGGACATGTCTTCTGGAGGTGATTTTGCCGCGGAAGTGACCCGGACCTCTGAATACAGGTAAGTTGGCCCATCCACGCTCCCCGTACTCGTCTCTTTCTGGTGAAGCAGAGCGTTGGTTATCGAGTTACCGACGTGCTGCTGGCCAGTGCCGTTAATGTGGGGTTACATTTCTAAAGGGAAATATAGGCTACCAGCTATACAGCATTTAGGCAACCACTCAACATGAAAGACGTAGAAAATAATATTTGAAAAGAGAGGCAGGTAAATATTACAGGGTTATAATGAATTGTATAAACACGGCTAACATTGGAAACGACAGAAATGAAGTCGCGAGCCAAGAGGGTCACAGAAAATGGTTTATAAGAGAGTTCCACACGCAAAAGAATATCCCGGCGATATAAAATAGATATAACTTATATGCAGAGGGGTTCACAAGCCCCTTATTATTTAGTTTTATGAAACCCAAATAACATTACATTTCTCCCGATGGTCGATATTGCTCTGTGGTCTGCCAGTTTAAAAGCAATGCAATTGAGCCATAGATCTAGCACCAAAAAAAAGACCATGGATATTTCCGCCCCACATACGTAAGTCCATTTTACTAACATGAGCTTTATTGCTCCTTCAAAGAACACACATACAAGTAACACGATCGAATTAATAGTTATGCTCCGTGACCTTTGATAGTAGAAATTAAATCAACATCATAAACCATGATTGAAAACTTTAACATGGATGATAATGTTAGAGGTGGGATGGCCACTCTAACTAGTGCACGTGCAGCGCGTGGTTTTCACGTTGAAGTTTTGGCTGGATCGGTTAAGTTCCTGGCGGACACGGTGGGTGAGAACTGGTAGAATGGCACTTCGAATCCGGACGTAGGCATACTTTTTGAACGACAGCCCGTGCTCTATATTAGTGGGGATGTGATATTTGAGCCACACCTACTAAGTCACATTGCCACATTTATTAACTTACGATGTATTCCTGGGAAGATTACGTTGAATTTTCCAGATTTATAACGAGAATACGATCGATTCAGCAGGCATAATAATAATATCGTGTGGCCTCGGGTCCCGCGTGCAAGCGTTGTTATTTGACACCCAAAGGGTGGCTGCTTATCCAATTTCGTTGTTCCTTGAAGCACTATGAAAGTCAAAGAGATTAGATATCTAAGCTCCTTGACCACTATAGCGCTTTCTAGTAGAGAAATGAGGAACTTTGTTTAGGCGGAAACTCCCGAGATTAATTCTTCCTATATGAACACGGCCTACTGAATTCAAATGGGTTCTTCGACATGCCAACATCGTATGACATGGTGTCTTAATTTTTGCCGCCTTTCAAAAATCACTTACCACGGCCAGGAGCGAACCTGCAATCTTGGGGTTAGTAGACCGACACTTTGACCACTCACCGTGGCAAGCGATTCAGCAGTTTATGCCACGTGACCTGTAATGCCAGAAAATTAAAAAATCTGACATGGATATTATTATAACATATCGCTCCAGAAGTCCGGGACCGATTCCCGGCTCTGACAAGAAATTTCTTGCTGCTCTGAAGTGTGGAACGGGGTACACTAAGCCTCGTAGGCCAAAACTGAGCAGAGGTGAATCTGCCTGGAAGTGGTTTTCGGTGATTTCCCACTTCTGCACCAGGCTAATGCCGAGATGGTTTCTAACTTGCCTCTTTCCCAATCCTCACCTTAATTCATTTTATTTCATATTTATTTATCAGTGCCTTACACTTACAGTACACTGAAGGGAGTCTCTGAAAAGAGCAAAGCCCCACTTCGCATTCGGAATTGCTAATAAGATACATTAATACAGACACCGCCATAATACAGGTAATCAGAGAACTTCTACACAAGCAGACACAAGTACACGGGGCTAAATGACCACAGTGAATCAAATTGTTAAGGAACGTGAAAAAAAATTTGCGACGATAAGGCTAGCGAGTTACAAATCGACGAAAACAAGTTCAAGGCTAGTTCATCTTGGCTGCATCGATTTAAAAAGCGCTACAATATAGTAAGCCTTAAAATAACATCATTTGTAACAACACGGCAAGTTCGAGATACAGTCCATCAAGAACAGATAATACAGGCTTATAGAGATGACTGCAAAGTCAATCCTACACAGTCATGCCGATAGTGTCTTCAACGGGGAAGCTAATGCCAAAATTATTTGTGATTTTATATGAATCAACTGCCATAAGTGACAAAGTTCAAGAAAAAAATGTTCAAGTCAGACAATTTAATTGCGCAGTGGAGTTCGTCAGGAAAAATGACAAGGCAGCTTGTCACTACGATTTTAAATGACGCATTCATACCATTTTCAAGTACAAGAAACCTGCTCCTTTTAGACCCATACGGTGTCCACAATGACACTGCAAATGTAAAAAAATAATCTGAAAGTTGATAATCATGATCCCGACAAATTAACAGTAAAAATAATATCGGCCAACACAACGTATGAACTTCAGCCCCTAGATCGATGCTCCTTTAGAATGTATAAATACATGATACGCGAGATCTCCCACAACGCCGACTTCGACGAGTCACCTGCTACCTTGCAGCAGCGGGATAACATCTTGAAACTACTGTCGCTAGCATTTCAGCAGTTCCTTCCTCCGCGATTTGAGCACGCTCACCAGAACGGATGGATGTTAACTGGATTAACTGCAAGAAACCAACACCACATTCGTAATACTACAGATTTTTTATAAAAAAATTTAGAGAACAGTGAGATAAATGTGATGCAGTTGCAAAAATAAGATGTGGTACGTGTTCAGGAAAGTTTTGTTTTAGGCACTTTTTATAGACTACCAATACTGCAGTCTGCTTGTTCCAGACTAATCCTTTTTTTTTAGTTGTTGTTTCCCGTACAAACGACTCACAAGCCTACAAGAACTCATAACTCCCCCCTTATTTATTCCCATATTCTCCCACATTAATTGCCCTCCTGTTGCTAAAATTTGTTAGAGCACATATTTTGACATCCTGAACATGACTAAAGAAGAAAAAATACAATTCTTGTCTGCCCCAAACAGAAGGTTTGCCAGTAAATTTGGCTTCACACACGTTACATGAATATGGCATCGCATTTACAACCTGAGATTTTTTTTTGTCCTTTCTTGTTTACGATGTTCGTTCATAAATCTTGTTTTGATAGTAACTCCTTCGCAATTGGTACTTTAGTCAAGCTTCTCGTGGCTGTGGCTTAGCAAGTATTTCTTCAAATGTCGTCCATGCTAAAATTTGGCTTCGCACACGGCACATGTGTATGGATGGCTTTTTGACACTATAGAATAGAATATAAATCCCTAAACCAACCGTGTGGGTAAATTTGGCTTCGCACACGTTACAGTATTATGGCTTCTCCTTACTATGAATAACCATATGTCGATTCAAAAGTACTTTCTGGTTAAATTTGGCTTCGCACACGCTGCATGTATATGGCCTTTTCTTACTATGAATAACCATATGTGGAAAAAAATTTCCTGTCTCGATAAAGTTGGCTTCGCACACGGCACATGAATACGGCTTTCTACCGCTATGAATGACCATGTGTTTATTCAAATTACTTCTCCGATTAAATTTGGCTTCGAATTTCATACATGAATGCGGCTACTTGCCACTATGGATTAGCATGTGATTTTTCAAATCTCCTCTCCGAGAAAATTTAGCTCCGCATTCGCTACATGAATGCGGTTTCGAGCCGCTATGGATTATCATGTGTTGATTCAAAACTCCTGTCGAAGTGAATTTGGCATAGCATACGCTACATGAATGCGGCTTCTTGTCGCTATGGATAAGCATGTGATTTTTGACAGCACCTTTCCGATTAAATTTGGCATCGCCTACGCCACAGGAATACGGCTTCTCGCCGCTATGGATGAGCATGTGTTGTTTCAAACCATATGTCCGAGTAAATATGGCATCGCATACGCTGCATGAACGCGGCTTGTCACCGGTATGGATCAGCAGGTCTGTATTCAAATTTCTTCTCGGGACAAATTTAGTTTCACATACGCTACATGAATAATTTTTCAAATGTTGCTTTATACAACATTCTTGTGTAGAGGCAGTTTTAGTATATTGTCTTCCACTATTACCAACATCATATATCTTCATTGCAGCCGGATTCAACGTATCTGGACATATAAGCCTGAAATAGTCAGTACTAACAGTTTGAAGTATGGTACATTATAATAGGAAGTAAAATAATTGCAAGGTATAGACATCAAAGTAGTGAAATTATTATTGGGGCAACTTTCATTAATATCGCTACCAGGAACTAAGTCTTTAAGAACTATCCGGATCTGATTCAGTTTTCATTGCTCTTCATAAAGTCTGAATGTTTTGCAATTGAATTCATATTTCACAGAAAATATAGTGTGTCTTGTTGGAAATTTCGGAGTCATAGCTCTGTGAGCATGAGTGTGTTTGGAATGCTTCTTATCCACCACATTCTTCCGAACCAAAGCCGTTAGAGTTCTACATGCCAGATGCAATAAAGGGCAAGGTGTGTAAGTTTGCACCCTTCGCATATCAGCTGACCTTCGCCTATGGATCTCCGATGAGCATATTTATGTAATAGCGTCTCTTCTAGCGCATAATAGACCTGAACTCTCGCAAAGCGGCTAAAATGCTGACTGAAAAGAATACTTTACTGTTGTCGTTGTGTTTTTTTTTTGTTGTCGTTGATGTTTGAGTTTCAATGCTGCACTCCATTTCTCCCATTGTTAAGATAAATAATTCATCTTTACATTGCCACTAAACCCTACAACCGAAGCCGTATATCTATTATATAAAACCAAGTGTCGTGACTGACTCATTGACTTATCATCGCCCAGCCAAAACTATTAAAGTTAGAAACTTGAAATTTTGGGGATATGTTCGTTGTATGTCGAAAACACCCACTACGGAAGGATTTTTGGATATTCAGCTTCAAAGGGGCGTTAAGGGGGTAGACCTCAATGTCATTGAATAAGAATATCTCCCGATTGGTTTCATTGGGGGATGTGATTCTCGGGATATAAACACGGCATTTTAAATAAGAAGACACGTGTGCGAGGGTTTTTCGATGTGGTGTATATTATGAGGTGAATGGGGTGACAAGTGGGGGTTGAAGGATTCCTAACGGAGAGTGAATCTCTTAAACGACATAGGCGGGGAGATTGAAATCCAGCGGAAAATAATCAGCTTAAAAATAAGTAAATAGATATTCGACCGGTTTTTAATATATCCAATTAACAGGGCCCATGGGGAGTGGTGAAATCCTGAGGGGAAAAACAGGAAAGAAAGTGTCCTAACTGATTGACTGACTGCCTCACATATCACACACAGGAAAAAAGACAGCTTAAAATAAGTAAATAGGTGTTCGACCGTTTTTATTTCATTAATCCTATTTAAGGGGTCCATGGGGAGGGGTGAAATTCTGAAAAATAATTGAAAGAAAATGTCCCGACTGACTCCCTTACTCATCATCGCCCAGCCAAAATTGTTGAAGTTATAATCATGATATTTTGGGGTTATGTTCGTTGTATGTCAAAACCGTCTGACTGGAAGCCAAGAAAGACAAAATCTGCTCGAGCCATGGTTGGCCGGCTGAGAGCTGGTTAGCAGGATGTGTCCTCTTATTGCGATCCATGAATGTGAGCGGACGGGACAACAGACCAATGGAAAATTACAGTGACATAGAGGTCACTTGAAGGTCAAACAATATGACATCTACGTCAGAGAGATAACTCAGTAAGCGACTACAACTCCGCCCCTACCATTCCCACAGCCAATTGCCGGGCAAGAGCAGTTAGGGGCGGGGTCAGAGGGCCGCGGACAGGTGAGGTAAGAAAGTATTTAGCTTGTCATTGGACATTGTGCGTCATTCCTGTTTTTAACGTTACTGTGTTAACATAGGCTGTGTATTATCTGTGTTAAACTGTGTGAAAGGTGGACAGATTCGTGTGCTCGACAGACAATTAGTGACCCTATTGGACACATAATATATTTGAGGTAAGTGTGGGATTAACACTGTTTAGTTTATTTTAATGCTAATCAATGTTTAAATTATTATTGATTCACCATTTTATTGATGAATTGTTATTTTCGTTTTAGATATTCAAAATACCAGTTGTGGGAGAGAGAGAAAAAAGGAGGGAAAGCCGTTCCACTTGAACCTACTAAACGGCAAACGCAGGGCTTTGTTACAAAGCAAGGTAAGATTTTTTAATATTTTTGACCTGTTTGATATTTTGTTTGTTTGTTTGTTTATGAAAGGTGCTATTTGGAATTGATATACTCAGGATGGTTTATTTTATTCCTTTTTTAGAGTGTGAGACCGACAACCGCTGTTGAAAAAAACGAGAAAGTGTGTGTTGGGAGACATTGTTTACTGAGCAGTCTACGGCTGAAAACTTGGGTGAGATTTCATCATCTTGGTTTACAGGATTGAGCCGCGTCGCATATCGGATATAATTTCCCGACGTTTCGGCTGACATTGCAGCAGCCTTAATCATGGTTAGGTACGAGTTGGTGTCCGTACTCAAACTAACGGTTGTTGCCAGTGGGAAGTGCTTGCTTGCCCTGCATTGGCGTCACGCTGCTCGCTGATTGGTCCCCGCCCCTGGCAGTCGCACGCTAGTAGAACTTTCCAGATGTTGCTGAGTTTGAACCCATCTTCGCGATTGAAATTATTGGGATGCTTCACGACCTCTATTGCCTCTCTAATTAACCTTTTATGGTATCCGGGAATTTTAGCAACAGTTTCGGCCTTATCAAATTCGATGGCGTGTCTCGTGACATCAGCATGTTCAGCTATTGCAGACCTGTAGATCTGTAGTTTGAGTACGGACACCAACTCGTACCTACCCATGATTAAGGCTGCTGCAATGTCAGCCGAAACGTCGGGAAATAATAACCGATATGCGACGCGGCTCAATCCTGTAAGCCAAGATGATAAACTTGACACCGGCCGGGAAAGCCTACGATCTAAATTGGGTGAGATTGTTTCTTTTATAAAAATCATGTCTTTTGCCACTGCAGATAGCTTAACTTGGGAACCCCCGGAGTCCTGTTTCAAGTCACGTGTGTGCTCTGGCCACGTGGTGAATGATAGAGAGAGTTTAATCCCAAAAGACTTCATCGAATCATGTTTTGAAATTTTTTAAGAACAAATTTGTAGAGCTCAAAGGTTGCATACGGCTTTAAAGGTCAATAGACAACTCTTGTGCGATTTCATCTATAAGAACAAGGACGGTGAGCATAAAAAAACATTTTATATTGGCAGTAAAATGCAAGAGCGTTTGATAGCCGATAATCTGATCGAGTGGTATCAATGCCATGTGGTGAATGCCTTGCTATCAAAATTTGATAAACTACAACAAGGACCCAGTGGTTTAGCATTAGACAAATTCCATCACCTATAAATAAACATTTGTCAATTCAACCCGTTGAATGCTGGGTATAGCTTTATTAAAATACCACCAGCGATTGCCTGTCGGAGAGCGGTGGTGAATATAAAGAACCATGACAATGATTATTTCATGTGGTGTGTGGCTGCCTATTTGCCGCCGGTACAACAGCATTGTTACCGACCAGGAATGTACAAGGCCAAGTTTGATGAATTAAAACAAACATTAAATTTAACTCGAGTATCGTTCCCTATGGACTTAACCGAGATCCATAGGTTTGAACAAGATAACCAGAACTTTTCGTTTATGGTGTATGGCCTTGATGGTGATGAGATTGAGGGTCCTCGTTATGCCACAAAAGAACCGAAACGATACCACATTGATCTGCAATACTATGGAAGATGAGGACCCCCAAGGTTTACTAAGTTAACATTGTTCGTATAGGGAGTACTTGGTCCCCTTAAAATTCAAGAGCATTCACAAGCGTGACATTGTCCCCTATGTGTTTTTTGCAGATTTCGAAGCTCTTACCACACCCATGGCGGGATGTGAACCAGATCCCGCCATGAGCTCAACTACACCCATTCAAAAACATGAGCCCTTTGCCATAGGATTTAACGTGGTGTGTGCCTATGACAGCACTCAAACTTTTACAAATCCCGTGAGGCCCCAGATAGTGCGAAATGGTTTTTGGATGAACTTGTAAAGTTGGATGATCATGTACAGGGATTACTGGACCACCCAGTACCCATGAGCCTATCTCCAGAACAGCAGCAGCAGTATGAGCAAGCCACGACATGCCGTATCTGTGAAAAGCCACTGATCAATGCTGAAGACACTGTTCGTGATCACTCACATTTTACGGGAGAGTTTCGTTGAGCAGCGCACAGTAAATGCAATTTGAACTTTCCAGCTACTCGTTTTATCAGTGTCTTTTTCCTCAATCTGGCAAATTATGACATTTAGTTTTTGATTCGTGAATTGGGTCATGTCAACAAGGGCTCGTTTACCATTATCACCCAAAAACCATGAGCGTTTTAGAGCCCTGACATGGCAGTTGGGCGACTTAAGCATTAGATTTTTGGATTCCCTTAAGTTTATGGCATCTTCGCTGGACAATAATGTGAATGGCTTGGATGGGAAGGAATTAAAAAAAAACAGAAAGCATTTTGAGAATCCTGAGCAATTTCAACTGTGCATTCGGAAAGGTATATAACCCTACGATTTCTGCAACAACTGGGACGTATTAAAGAAAAAAAACTCACACCACAAGACAAATGTTACTCGAAACTAACACGCAGTACCGTTTCCGATGAAGACTATGCACATGCATGTCAAATTTGGCAAGTGTTTAGCTTAGACGTTAAGTGAATATGCTATGCATTACCTAAAACTGGATGTATTGCTGCCACATATGTGTTTCAAAAATTCCGTGAGTTGTGTGAACACATTTATGGTCGTGACCCGGCTCACTATCATACGAGTCCTGGGCTCTCGTTTGATGCTGCTTTGAATTACACTCAAGTGGAATCGGATTTACTCACTGCCGTCTTCATGGTTCTATTCTTTGAAAGGGGCATTCGTGGTGGCTTTGTGTCGCTTAACCAACGCCATGCCGAAGCGAAAAATGTCTACATGCCTGATTATTCACCAGATAAACCAGAATCGTACTTAATGTAATATGAAGTGAATAATTTGTATGGATACGCCATGAGTCAGCCTTTGCCCTATGGGGAGTTTGCTTGGCTGACAGAGAAACAAGTGTCAGAATTTGATGTGAAAATGGCTAGCCAAGGAAAAGGCCATGTATATGTGCTAGAAGTGAATATTGAATATCCCTCATCCTTGTATGATGAACATGCCGATTTCCCTTTCTGCCAAGAGCAAATGGTACCCCTGACAGTAAAGTGAAAATTGAAAAACTCATGGGCACACTTTACAACAAAAATCGGTACGTGCTTCATATCCAAATGTTGGTGCAATGCCTAGCCCAAGGCTTGGTGTTGAAGAAAATCCATAGGGGTATTTCCTTTGCCCAAAAAGCATGGCTCAAACCATACATGCAACTCAACACAGAGCACCGACAAATGGCAACACAACAGTTTGATTTTTTTAAAATTAATGAATAATTGTATATATGACAAGTCCATGTAAAATGTCCACAAATTCCGCGACATTAAATTGGTGAATGTCTGGGAGGGGCAGTGGGGTGCCCGGCGGTACATTGCCAAGCCAAATTTCAAATCGATCAACATTATTGATGAGAATTTGGCTACTATTGAAATGAGTAGGACCAGCGTGACCATGGATAAGCCCATTTACTTGGGCCAAGTCATTTTAGACTTTTCCAAATCGTTCATGTATCGATTCCACTGCGAGTTTGCCAAACGTCATTTTGAGGACGTCTCTCTTTTGTATATGGATAGGGACTCATTCATTTACCACATTCGCCACTGCAACCCCTATGACGCCATGAGGCAGCATAGTAACTGGTTCGACACCTCTTCCTATAGTGCTGACAACGTGTTTCAGCTGCCTATAAGAAAGAAGAAGGAAATGGGTGTTTTAAAAGATGAATGCGGTGATTCCGTCATGACGGAATTGTACGTTTGGCCTCGAAAATGTATGCTTATCGCAAAAAAGACTGTAAGGAAGGCAATAGAGCAAAATGTGTAGGTAGGGTAGTGGTAAAATCCTTTAGTGTCGATGACTACCTGGCGGTTTTACGCACTGGCAAAGATATATCCCATACACAGTACATGATACAATCCAGCAACCATCAGTTGTATCTTGTGGAAGAGAGAAAACGCACCCTCGCCTCCATGGATAACAAACGTGCGTGGGCTGATGATCTGCTCACCAGCCTGCCCTGGGGTTATGATCGCAAGGAGGAGGAGGTGTGATTTCTCTGTTTAATTGTTTAGGGACATGGATTTTTGTAACTCGTAGATTTCGTTTTTTTTGTATTTTGTAATTATTGGTTTTTGCCATTGTAAATAGTTGATTTTTTAATAGTGGCAACCCACTTGATCCTCTTGCCCTTTAAAAGCCCAGTGCAACCCGAGTTTATTTTAATTTTAAATTTAACAGAGTTGGGAATTGGAAAATGGTAAATAGTTTGATTCTTTTAAAGCTGTACAATGTTGTTGTTTTTGTAAATATGAAATGAGTAATAGTATTTTTAGTAACTTTAATGACTAGTATTTAATAATGTTTTTGCAATGTAAATCGTAATTGGTAAACTAAAAAAGTTCTTCTGGGATAAGTGTGCATGTCGAGAATGTGCTTTTGGGAATAAATAAAGTGGTTGTGTTTGATCCAAAAGACAGGTGTGAATGTATCAGTAGAGAGACAGCTGATGTGTATGTATGACCAGAGCAAACACGGTGAGATAGGGTTGGTTGGTGGGGACGGGGAGGGGGAGGGAAAATTGTCACTTATATAATCATTCTGTTTTGTCAATAGTTTTTTCCTTGAAATGTAGCGGTCAATAGACATTATTTTTGTAAAAACAGTCTTACCTGCAGTAGTCGTAGACCTGCACGTTTCCGCAAACCCGTAAACGCACTGCATCATCATCATCATCATGGTCAAGCACTCGCATGAACATCATTGACAAATCTCAACTTTCGACATACACCAAATGGAAAGTGTGTAAACAACAAATTAGAATATCCATGTTTCGATATCTACAAAATTCAAAAACGTAAAACTGGCATTTTTAAAACTGGAAATGGCCAAGTGTGAACAGTAAAAATTCAAAATAATTTTAAACGGACATGTTTTCAAAGTGTAATCAACAAAATGGAAAAATCCATATCATCAAAAACGCAAAACTCCAACAGACATTTTTAAAAACTGTAAATTGCAAATTGGCAAATGGCAATGTGTGTGAAAACGTGAAAATAAAAAATCAGCTCATCAACATCAAGATTTTTTAAATAAAAAAACATCGTGCTCTGGTAAACCTTTGTTCTTATTTCGTGGCCATAGGGATTGACAAAAGAAAATAGAATACAAATGACTCCCAATTCCTCACTCCACTATTCCTCAATGTTCATGTCCTTGCATCATTAACTTTCCTTTCATAGAACTCATGACAATCAGGGCTGCCATCCTCTCACCCACTGAGCTATCACAGGATGTGAACCATTGTTTAGCTATTTTCAATAACAATTTATCTGAGACATGTCTTAAACCAGGATGACTATGGCGATAAGAAAGATCGTACTCTTTACATGCTTGATCCAAAAGATTAATGGGTACATCACCACGCTGCAAACGTTTTTCGAGATGAGTTCCAGGGCCACAAAAAAGAAAATGGATTTCGAAAGGTAAGTATTGAATCACTTTGTCAATGACGCCAATGCCAGTACAGGACTGACAATTCCTTTTCCATGGATGGTGAAAAGGTTTGGTCTTCCTCTTCCTCTGTGGACGATGTTTGTTTTTGTTGTTGTTGCTTTTTCTCGCCATGACACCCGTGGAATGATTCAACAAAGTCTTTACACGGACTTGTATAACCGTGATATAGTTTCACTAGCTGGCAAGTCGCGCACTGTCGCATAGAGGGTACTTTTGCCATGGCCACTTGCTTATGGTGATCGTAATCCGTACTGGGTTGCAATTCACTCAACACAGGTTCTGGAGTCCATGATTTTGGTACATGTTGCCAGATTTCTTTCACCGCGTTGGCGGCCACAGAATAAATGAACGACTTGGGGAGCGCCAATAATTCCTCTTTGGTAAAACAGTCAAGTTTCTTTTTGCACACAAAGAACTTGCCGATGGCTTTGTCCGTAGCATTGCCTTCCTCCATTGTATTACGTGCTGTAGATGTTTACACGTTGCTTGTAGAAATCTCACTGGCGTCATTTACAGGTAAATCTTGAGTTTTAATTTTGTTCAATAACTCCCAGCAGGCATGGGTGGTTAACCAATGAAAGCGTGTTAGGGGGGGGGGGGTGAACATTGCCGGAGGCCTTAACAACTTACTGCAATCAGCAACTGAGGACGGTGTGCAGGTTTTCAGGTGGTTAAACACACCCGGTACCATCTTAGACGCCCCCAATGGTAGTCCATGTTTAGGGGATGATGAAGGGGGTTGAAATACTCGAACGTCAAATTTAACGATTTCAACGTGTTGGTGGAACCTTAAGAGAAAGACGCGTTCATTTTCGACTGCTTGGGCAACCTGCGACAAGTCCTACAGCGTTTTTCGCTAACTTCAATTTGCGGGTTTCGAAAATGGGCTGTTATTCGGGGCGCTACCCCGAAACTACTCAAGCTGGGGAGTTGTGCTGAAGCATATGCCTGGTAGGCGTCAGGACAAACGTCATACTGAGATTTCGAGATTGTGCGGTCAAATTTTAAAATTTGGTGGCCTTTGAAAAAAGTGGTGCTTTAATTTTTTTGAGCAGTATAGTTTCATGACACTGGAAATTCCCACATTTCGAGTGCTATCCACCATGATATCGTTAATGACATAACGCACCTCAGAAAACAGAAATGCCAAACTATGGTTGGCTAACTTGGATGTGGTGGGTGTGGAGCCATCGGCATTGTTGAGCCGACCTTCAATCTGAATGACACATTCATGCGGTAGGGTGTAAATATCTTGATTGTTGATAAGAAATTGAATTTCATCATTGTTATTGAGTCCAGGTGTTTGAGCTTGATAGCAATGGAGATTAATTCTTACCACTCCTGGTTGCTCCTCGATGTGTTTCGCTACCTCTAGGATAGACTTCATCATGGGGGTTGACGTGGTACCCCAAATGCTGCAAAATCTGCTTGTCCTTATATAATAACGTGTGTTCATGTGGCAAACAACTAACACCATTCCTAGACGGTGTTGTGGCTTTATACAGCAATTTCATAGTGGCTTTACCACCAACTTGTAAGTCACTGGTGTGGTAGAATCTAGTTGAATGAGTTGTTGATCTCTATTGATCAGTCTTAATGTTATATTACTAATACCATCGACAGCCACAGAATGAAACAAGAAGTTCCGTGACGAACTAAAGAGCCTACTTGTCATGCCAATGATTATTCTACAGTATATGAACCTATCTAGAATAATGACGAAATTAATTTGGTAATATCGAAATGTCTAATTAGTTCGAAATATTCCTGGTATAATGTTGCCTAATAGAGCACTTCAGTTGGCAGCCCTGGTGATTGAATATATTCTTAGTTCCATCTCTTAAGTTACATAATACAAAATGTAGTTGAAGTCCAATGGACGTTACATGCAGATAGACATTGGATCTATCAGCACGCGTAAAAGCATATTGGCAACAATGTCATGCATATGCTGGTTAGAAATAATCGGAAATATTATATCTTGTTGTGCCAATTTTGGATGAAAACCATTTGTTAGTATAGAAGTTACTTGTATTTTAAAATTGGACCTATCAGCAAGCATAGAATCATGCTGGCAGCCCTGACTTATATTAGTTACTCCAAATTAATCTAGAGTGTCAGGTGCTATACATGTGCAAAGTATAAAGGTGTTGGCTTGCATACTATCTTATATATTGATATTAGGGTAAAAATATAGAGAGCATTTATTAACAGTTGGCAGCCCTGATTGCTCTTAAGAATACTTATAGTCATATCTGTTATGTTACACATAGCACATACGAAATTTAATGAAATCCAACTGATAGTATAGAAGTTACATGTATTTAAAAATTGGTCCTATCAGCAGGCTTAGAATCATGTTGGTAGAACTGAAGTATATAAGTTAATCCAAATTAATCTAAAATGTCAGGTACTATACGTGTGCATAGTTTAAAGCTGTCGGCTTGCATACTATCAGATATATTGGTAATTGGAGGAAGAAAATAGAGAGAACAATTATTAACAGTTGGCAGCACTGGCGGTTCCTAAGAATACACACAGTCATATCCGTTTATGTACACATATTACATACAAAATTTGGTTGAAATACAATTAATTGTGTAGAAGTTATATGCATTTAAAAATTGGACCTATCAGAAGGCTTAAAATTATTTTGGCAACACTATCATGTATG
This sequence comes from Meconema thalassinum, assembly GCA_946902985.2. NCBI lineage: Eukaryota > Metazoa > Arthropoda > Insecta > Orthoptera > Tettigoniidae > Meconema > Meconema thalassinum. The sequence continues at coordinate 9,514,592 of OX336398.1, read as the reverse complement.
ACCTCCTGGAAATTAAACTGAAATAGTATTATCTACATATGCACCAATTTTGGAATATCCAACATGGAGCTCAAATTTATATTGCGTTTTTTCTGCAGCTGGTAGCACTGACATCATTTTCAAATATGGGCTTGAGATATTCCGGTATACATCTTTACTCATACTAAATTTGGTTTCGATTGCTGCAGCCGTTTAGGAGTTGATAGGGGGGAACACACAGCCAGACAGACAGAAGGACAGACAGACACACACACATTTTCCCGGATCGATTTCATAAGTCTACTTTTTTCTCATTTTTCCCAAATGTGAAAAGTAGGCTAAGAAGCAATACTGGAGGGTTTTCACGAATCTTATAGCCATTGGGCGATGTCACAATAAAGTCATAAAGCGAATGCGATGGTTCTTGATTGGTGTACACTTGGCTAATAATATTACACGTCACCCACATGATGGTCTTCAATGAATTTCACTTCATGGTCTGATTCATGTTTTTTGTTGGGCTCCAACACCCGTGGTTTAAATCCTAGTAATGGACCAATGGAATCAGGGTGTGTTTTAAAGTCAGTTTTGTATGTAGAGAAAATACTGCAGCGATGAGTGTTGGTATTTCCTACACGTTCAAACTTGCGCGTTCCATCGAGAAATGACTTTAAACCATATTGATTGATCAACACCCCATAAATGTGTTCATAAATGCCATCTATCGTGTATCCACCAGAGTTCAGAGTGAGATCAGAATCATCATAGTAAAACTTGTTCACATTTTCACGTATGTTGTATATTCGATTTTACGTTTCAAGTCAAACGAGTCCTAAACCATAAGGTCTTTCACTCAATTCGATAGGCGGGTAATAGTCTAGGCTGACTTCAGGTCCACGACCATGCAGTGTAAACGTCTTACTTTCTTTCGACATACTGTTGACGTTTTTGTTTATGTTGGGTCGTATATAAAAAAATAAACACAAACGTCCACACTGTTGGCTGTTAAACGTTTGCTCGCGTTTCACATTATAATATATCTTGATCCTGTTTCCAAAATAGGTCACTAGTTCCATGGGCGGCGGCAAATTCCCAAAACTCTCAAAGTACCATACCGTGGATCCCTCTTTGACATAAGCTGCATAATGCGTTCCTGGTCCTCTGTGATTATCCAAATTGACAACAGCACATTCCTGTTTCCAGGGTCCTGGGAGAAATTGGTTTCGCACAAACACACCTCGATATTTAGAAAGCTTTAGTTATTTAGCATAGCTTTTCACTTGTTGATTGCCCAGGGAATGTATTGCTATGGCTGAGGTTAAACATTATTATTTTTTATTTCGATATGGCAAAATCCCTAATCCTTGTTGATAAAAGGCAGGCTTTAAATTGGCATTTCTAGCCCCCATAGCAATTGCTTCCATCGTTTCATTAGTTCGCTGACTTTCTTTTAGTTGTTGCTTGCCCGGCTGCACGGCTTTAATGGTTTTCGCCACCGCACTGGCACCGCCCAAAAGTGAACCAGAGCAGCCAGACCGGCAAATAATGCAGGTAAAAATCCAGCTCGTGTGGGGACGGGAATCACTCGCCCTTGTTTTGAACCATTTCGCTGACGTTTTGGAATGACACGTCCCTGTGCTGTTCGAAGGGCTTTCCTTATGGTCAACACGTAATTTTTAATTTTTATCTTTCTCAAGGGCTTGTCCACGAATGCCTTAAGCCCAGGATTTGCCAAGGACAGAGTCTTATTTTTAGTCATTTTAGTCTTTCTCACCACATATCTTTGTTTCACCATGATGATGATGACCAACAACCTTTCACAAGCAGGTTTAATTCACAACTAACGTCAGCTTGTTATTTCGTGGCTGTATATTCCAATTCCACATAAAGTGGGAAATCGTTTATGGTTTTTCCCGCTTGCTTTACGTCCCATGCCAACATGAGACGAAAGGATATTTCATCACCTGCATTGACCATTTCATGTTTATGGACCAACATCCTATGACCGTTTATCTCTACATGTAAATGGTTTTCATCAGACATGGCATATTCATGTGAATGGTTCCATCATAATATAATCGATAGTGGTTTAAACCCGAAGCAAGCACATAGGTCAGGTTGCTGGTCATGGACTAGCAGTAAATTGTTTCTGTCATTCACAGGTTTTTCATTTGTCAGATACACTAAATATACCGATGGAATAAATGTATAAAGCCTTTTCATTTCATAGGTCACGTAACGTTTGGTACTGAACCCGAGGGTGTTATGCTGACTGATATCGAACGTGGATCTCAGAGACTGTGATCTCAGTATAAAGGTTCCACCAGGGAACGAACCCGAGGTCTGTTGAGGGAGTTTCCGTGTAAAACAAACCTAGAGAAAAGTGTATATTTAATCACTGGTGTGATTCCAGTTGATAATGACATTATTTAGTAAAATAATGCAGGAAATTGAGTGAGATACAGCATTATTAGACTACTTGAAGTAGGCTATACTGGACTTGAAGCACAGTAAGTGCAGAGTTTGACGTTTAACTAATTGGCCCAGAATTGTGGGAGGTGCCACATGGAGCCACGTCCATCTTGCTGACCTCGTTATGTCGTCTGGAAGAGGTTGGGGGCTTGAATAATGACCCAGTTTTTCCCCGACTGAGAAAAGATGTGAAAGTGGGATGGGAAGATCCCAAGGAAAATCATTGATTACTCATGATTGGAGTAACGCAATGACATGAGAGTGGCACACAGATGAATCTTTAGCCAGGAGGCTAATTTTAGAGCCTTTAATCTGCGAAATTGACGCATATTTAATGTAGCGCGGAAGAACAGAGACTATGGTTGTTCGCGGCTTGGTTTAACGAGGGTGCCAGGGATTCCCAGTGAGATAGCGTCCCCACGCTATGGAGAAAGGAATTAATATTAAATAATTGGCCGAGCGATTCTTCAGCACGCAGACAGTTCTGGGATCAGTGAAGAAAAAGGAACCCGATGAGCATGGTTTCGAGACCAGAATCATGCTGGGAGAGGAGTCGAGATAGCGCGGGAAAATTTAGCTCTACTTTTCGTGTGAATCCAATATAAGGGAGTCGACCCTTGGCAGAGCAGTCAGTTGGAAGCCAGTTTCAAGCCAGTTTGAAGCCAGCCTTGCGGCAGTCTCACGCCAGTGTTGCAGCCAGTCTTACTCAGTCTTACGCAGTTGGACACAGTTTGTCACAGAGAGTCGCAAACAGTCGTCGCTACACAGTTTTAGTCAGCAGTACGAACAATGGTGTGTTCACTTAGGAAGCAACGTGTGAGATAAGTTACAGAACTATTGTAAATAATAATCTATGTAAAGTTATGCACAGTGTTAAGCGCAATGTATCAAAATATTGACTGATCATACATGTCTAATTACGCTGGAATGCGCTAGGAGAAACCTTACGAAGCATTTGGTAATGTCTTAGAATACCAAATAATAACGCTCAGGACGGAAGTTAGCATATTTATGCAAATCAGGAAGCTTACCGTAGGAGTATGGATAAACTGTTGGTGAATTCCGAGGGCAATTGAACCAGACGTTCAATCAGGAGTTGGTAGGAGTACGGGAGATGCCGTCGACACCTGCAATTTTGATATCTTTGCTAGGGAATTTAACCAATGAAAAGTGTACAGAGTTACGTGTGTTATGTATAAATCACATGTGAAATGTCTTTTAAATTAATGGTTTAATAAGTGTTCTAAAGTGTCATGTGTTTTGGAAGCAATAGCTTCTTTATAGAAATGCAAAGTGGCGTGTGGTTAACGGAAAATATGTGTCAGAAAATGTGTGTATTCAAGATGCAAATGTCGCACTAAATCTGCATATGGCAGGCGACCCGGAAGGATATGAGTGGTTGGAGCCACCATGACAAGCCTTGAGATATGTAAGTACCCCACAAATTATGTTTAAGTAGAGGTATAGGCCACTGCATGTAGTGAGATTTCAGAGTTATAAAGATGCCTGTAAGAATCAGAGTAAGAGATAGAATCTCCAAGTTTAATCATTATTGTGTTGATTTTAATAGATTTGAGATGTTATTTTGCATCAGTGAGTGGATTAATCGTTACCACTATTAATTAAAAATGGCAAATCAGTTATGTAAATGAACGAACACGGTTGTTCAAGTTTTAAGGTGAGTTGTGTCGGATTTTGGTAAATTTATGTCAGTGAGAATAATAATAATAATAATAATGAATATAATAACGGTATGAATGAACGCATCAGGCAAAATGTTGTAAACAAGAAATATTTACGCTAAGGGCAAGACTTATCGATCTAAGCAGTAAGATTATACAGTAAGATTACGTTACGGGATTAAGAAAAGAGTTTTATATCAGAATATATTGTATTAATGGGAATATAATTATGCCAGGAAATGGAAGAGCTTCTAGTGAATTGAATTTGCAGCTTATGTGAAAAGCTTATAGAGTAATTGATAGATTTCTCTTGGTAATTGTAGTACGCAGATCATAGCATTAGTTATGGGACCAGGTAATCTATTCTTCGTATGAAATCTCGTATGCCGTGGGCGTAATGAGAGATGTGCTTTGTGCCAGAGCGTATTTAGTGATATTGACCCTAGCTCTGATGATGGATATGGAATGTTCCGGGTTCGAATACCGTGATAGGTGGGAGGAAAACAATGGACACCTCTGCACGCTATCTGATTCCCCGAGAACTATTTGTTGAGTGATTCGGCTCGTTGAAGCGAGTCCCAGAACGGCAGCATGGGCTGGCCGCAGTGTTTATTAAAGATACCGGTCACCTAATAGACCAATGTTTTATGAATCTCGTGCCTTCATGTTGAAATGGGCCTATTTTGGAGCCAATTATTATTATCCTCAGGATAGGAGTAAATGTTAAGCTCATCCAGCACCTGTTTGCATAATATCCAGTTTAAATCCATTGGGATATGTGTGTCACTAGGACCACGGTATTTGTATGTTAAAATCTTTTACTGCTTAGGGAAGGTAAGACATATGGCGTGAAACTAGGGTTGAGGCGCTGTAGGACCTCACTCCACTTCTATTGTATGCAGGCCGCTCGGGAAGAGGGTCTGGACGGTCAAGCGAACCGTGAAAGCAAGTGTGAAAAGAACAGATTTTAGACCCTGTTAATGACATGAAATGAAACATTGTTATCTTGAGTATTGAAGTCATGTGGTTTAAGAACACATTGATAATTATAGATCACCCTGATGGTTCATGATTTTAGCTATCTAACGAATGGTTAGACGTTGCATTTGTACTGCCACTGACATCTGTTTCTGAAGTGGGTTACCAGATGCCACAGACTACACGCGCAAGGGTAGTTTAATAGTACCGTCCGACACAGCGTTAACTAATGTTTTTAAAAAGGAAATCACATACAGCATGCAGTGGAACTATTTAAATAGAGGAAGTGTAGGGGTAGCTTACATAATTATGGAGTTGTACGTAGACTGCTGTGCAACACCAGAATAGGCTAATGCATGTAAAGCATTTGGTGGGAAGAGAAAGATCAAAACACACACACGATACACATAATTGTCAAATTAAGACAAGGTTTAAGGAATAAATAATTTTGTAGAATTAATGAAGTCACATTGGATGACAAGAGAATTAAAGTACAGTTTGTTTCTGAAGTTGTATGTGCATCAGCGCACTAGAGTATTTTTGTGATATTGATAGAAGGGTAAAGGTTTGTGTTATGATATGATTTTATTATGATAATATTATGTTCATATTTGTGGATTGTGGAAATAATTTTTGTTTGCTCTTGTTTTTGTGGTTGTGGGATTGTTTTGTTTGTTTGAAGCCATGATTTTTCTACTGAATTAAAGTTTAGAATAGAGTTGTGCCTTATCATTGTAGAGTTGATACCCTTTAGCCTCAAATCCAAAATATGCAACTGCTAAATGGGAGAACGGTACACGCCCGGGTCCTGACGCTAGCTGGAGGCGGAAGCATATTTTCCATCGAGATTACTCACATGGGTACATGGAAATTGATGTCTTGTACAGTGATTTGAGCTATAGGTACAACTGAAGTCGGTCTAGATCTAATGCACACAACTCTATAAAAGTAACAATTAACATGAAGTAGGGAATGACCGCACCTAATCTTAAGCTAAGCTCCGATACGAACAATATAAATTTTGATAAACACTATAATTTATCATGTCGCCCGTGTGTGGGGAAAAGCATGACAGTGGATATCCTTTAATTTATCATGGCGCCCAGAGTTCGTGGAGCTTATGGGATTTAGGGAAAACCCATAGATTTTTATGGTATTTCATGGGGAAAACCATTGTAATTGTTTCTTTGCCTCAAACTGTGTTTGAGTGATTTTGGAGTTCAGTAGGCTTTTGATGTAACGCAGTATCTTTCTATTGAGAAGAGGGTTACCCAAGGGTACGAGCGCTACATACCAGATCCACAATTTATCATAATATTGACAGGTTTTGTACGACTTTACAATATGTGTACAGTGTTTCATGTTTCTCTTCAAAACGTATCCACACATTTTTCCAGGAAGCCTGCCTGCATCTCACAGTATATTAATGTAAGAATGGCGGTACAGAGGAGATCCTGCAAGTGATTGCAGTGTTGAAACAGCATTTCGACGCTGTTAATGAACAAAATAAGCTGGAAGCTAAGGCTTTCCAGAATGAAATAAACACTCGTTTAGATGCCAATCAGGAGGCAATTAATGCAAATCAGGTTGCAATGAATCATAACCAGGTTGAATTAAGTAACCGTTTGGATGCCAATCAGGTTGAAATAAACAACCGATTGGATGCAAATAAGGTTGAATTAAATGATAAGTTAGGTCAAATGCAAGAGGTAATTAAGACCGAAGTAACAGAAACTGTTGTAAGCATTGTATCAGAAATGCAGGTTTAAACAGATAAACGTTTCGAGGCTATAGAAGCCAAGCTCGAAAGTAACTTACAAGCGTGTAAGCATGCTCAGGATGAAACCAACATTAGGTTAGATGCGCTGTCTAATGACATTAAGGATATTCAAATCCAAAATGAGGCGAATCTCGAACGCCAAGCGAAACAATTTTCGGAATTTACGAGAACGGTAGATCAGAGGTTAGACGAGAACGACTCTAAATGGGACCAGAAATTGAAAAGCTATGTTAGAGCAATTAACGGTGACCTCAAGAAACAGGATCAGAACATATTAGATCAATGTCAGGAAATAAGCGAGATTAAGGCTATCGCTAATGAAAGTAAAGAGCTAGTAAGCAACGTGAAAGCTCAGATGGGCAAAGTTCATCAAGAACTGGACTAAGTTCAAAGTGGCATTGTTATAGTTAACAAAAGGCAAGAGGAGAATAGAGGTGAGATCATCAAGGTCCGGAATGAATTGTCAAAAGTCAATGGACACATTCAAGAGGAAATTAAAGGGCTGAGAGAAGAACTCGAAATAAGAGAAGGCCAGAAGACAGAGGCAAGCGACAAGACCCTTGCTCAAATTAAGGAAGATGTAGAGGATGAAATCTCCCATATCAAACAAAGTCTGAAAGAAGACAAGAAGAAAATATTTCAAGTGGCCGAGGAAAATCGAGATAGACTTACCAGAATCGAGAAGGAGGTAATTACTCGACTTGAAAGAGCGGAGATGCGCCACAATCAAATAGAGACTAGGATAATCGCACAGGAGGAAACCCTTATGAATAGTCCTAAGTCAAGTGAAGGCAGCATGGAAGATATGAGGAAAACAAGGTGGGCAGACTTAGAAACCCAACCTATAATCAGGAATGCTACAGGACCAGGCGAAAGTCCTTATATGACGCCAGGTGCACCACTTGCAGCATCAACGCCACATGAAAATGCTATGCATACCCAGGTGATAAACATAATCAGGGCAAGCGAAGAAAAACCAAGGAAATTCTCAGGTAGCCACTGTAATATGACACCAAAATATTGGTTGAAAGAAGTGTCTGAATATCTGAACGATGCGCGGATACCGCCAGAGCGCAGGCTACTAGCCATTGAGAAACTAACAGAGGGAGAATGCGCATTATGGTTTCGCAGTTTCCGGTATACTTTCGATACTGCTGAAGAGTTTCGAGAGGCATTTTTGAAACGGTTCTGGGATCCAGCCACACAGCAAAATTTGAGATTGGATTTGTATTCCAAAAGATACAGTACCAGCAACCCAACGAAGTACGCGGAGTTTCTCATATCTCAGATGTGTCGTTTCAAAGAACTGGATCAAAAACCGAGCGAGCTGGAATTATGCATTGCTATCGCCAAGCAGCTTCCATACGAGATCCAAAGACTGCTAATCTCGGCTAATGCGAAAACGGCTATAGAAATGGAGGCAGTTCTTAGACAACTGGACCTCACACCAGCAAATACGATGCGTCAGAGTCGAACCGTGGAACAGGTACACGTGACCAACACGCAGACTGACCAACATCAAGCTCCAAGGAACAACAAAGCTACGAGCACTGAAACACTAGATTCCAACGGACGGCAATGGGAACAGGAACCCAGAAGATCGCAGCCAAAGTACAAAGGGAATGCTAGTAGAGGAGGAAGAGGCCGAAATTCGTGGAATAAGCAGAATACCAGGGGTAGACCGTACCAAAACAATGGAGGTAACAATGGCCAAGAAGGCAACAATAGAAATTGGAGACCCCAAGAAAGAAGAAGTAACTTCGATGACGAGGTAGAGGAACGATATCACGCTTCATTGCGATACCTCGAGGAGAGGGGAGATGAACCCCCGAAGCAACAAGTCCGCTGGCAAGAAGTTATGCAGAACAGGACATCGCCAGACAGATATGGAGATGGAGCTAAGAGTTTGGAGCTACAGCGCAGCGAACAGGAGAGAAGAAACTCCAAGGGGACGGGCGCTGAAGAAAAAAAAACGTCAAAATTAGAAGAGTTCAAGACTGATGGATGGAAGTCTGTTAACATCATCAATTGGATAGCCAAACCAGAAGAGCTAATCGAGGATACGGGAGGATCACAGGTCATGGTCAAGAGAGAATTGCCTATTATAATTGTAAGAGTGGCAGGATTGAAAATAAGAAGTCTGTTAGACACCGGTTCTACAGTGAGCCTTATGACACAAGTTTTATACAACGAAATAGCCCAGAGAGAGAATATTTTGAAAATAACGATCTCTATTGTCAAAATAAAAGGGGTAATTCCAGACAGAACGATGATATGTAAATATCAGGTATTCCTAGATTTACAGATAGGAGGCTCTATTTTCTCACAGAGTTTTCTATTAGTAAACAAACTGCCTTATAACCTACTTATTGGGGCAGAATTTATAAGGGAATACAGAGTGATAATAGACCTAGCACAGGACAGGGTTATGTTCCATGTGAATGAGGAAGCTGAAGGCTTGGAGGTCGCACTCAATGAGATTGAACTAGGGTCAGATGAACAAGTATGGCATACATACAGAGATGTGGCTGAGGAAGAAGTGTTAGCTATGGAGCAGTTAGAAGAAGAACTGAAAACACTAGCCACAGACATGGAAAAAGATCTGGAACCCGAACTGGAAGAATATATTTCGGAAAAGCTAGAAGAAGCGAAAATTGGGCTAAAAGAGAAGGAAAATTTAAAGCAGTTATTACTGGAACAGAAGGAAGTCTTTGATTCGAGACCTGGTCGTATAAAGAACTTCACTTATGCTTTTCAAGTCAGTGATTGGACACCATTTAGGCAGAAACCATACCCTATAGCTGAAAAGCATTATGCCAAAGTGAAAGAGGCAATTCAGGAGATGTTGGAGGCCGGTGTTATTGAGAAGACACCTACGCCTTATGTAAGTCCATTGGTAAACGTACCGAAGACAGACGGAACTGTTAGGGTATGTCTGGACCTGAGATATTTAAATTTGAAGGTTATTCCGATGTTTGACCAAGTGCCACCTATTAAAGAGATCCTCAGGAAGTTCCAAGGGAAGACCGTATTCACAAACTTGGACATCACATCCACTTTCCATCATCTTGAATTAGAGAAGAAAACTAGTCTGTTGACAGGATTCATGTTTGATCAACACACATATACGTTCTTAAGGCTACCTTTTTGGTTGAAAACAGCTGGCTCAGCACTGATAAGAGCGTTAGATCGCAATCTATCCGATGATGTGAAAGGGAGTACCATCAGATATGTAGACGACATTCTACTCACGTCAGAATCTCTGGAGGAGCACATGAGAGACCTGAAGAAGTTGCTAGATAACCTTCGAGAAGCTAACTTTAAGGTTAATATCAAGAAATCGCACTTCTGTCAGAGGGAAGTTAAATTCCTAGGGCATGTTATTGATGCAAATGGAGTTAAGCCTAATCCAGATAAATTGGAGGTAATTCGAAATTTCCCTCGACCCACGAAAGTTAAGCACGTCCGACAGTATTTGCGAGTAATTGGATTCTTTTCGAACCACTGCCCAAACTATACTACGACAGTAGCACCCCTGTAGGACCTATTGAAGAAAGGCGGCAGATGGAATTGGACGGAGCAATGTCAGGACGCATTCGTGAGGTCAAAACAAATGCTTTTGGAATATGTGAAACTGGGATACCCGGATTATACCCAGAAGTTCATCATACAGACGGATGCATCACTTATTGGTATCGGAGCGATGCTATTCCAGGAAAATGTTGACCAGCCTAAAAAGAAAGTTTTTATTGCCTTTATAAGTAGGAGGCTGAAAGCCCATGAGAAAAATTACACGATTACAGAGATAGAGTTGCTCGCAATTTTGTACGCGTTGCAAACATGGCATAAACTCGTGTATGGCTTTCAAATAGTCTTCAGAACAGACCATAAAGCTTTAACATTTTTGTTAAAGACAGACTTGTCTAGCCAGAGATTGACAAGATGGTCCCTGTATATTCAGCAATTCAACGTGGAAATAGAATACTGTCCAGGGAAAGAGAATGTAATACCGGACATACTAAGCCGTTACCCTAGAGAAGAGGAAGCGCTAGCTGTCCAGATTGAGAATCGAGATCAGAAGACGTTGGATGATTTGAGGAATCTTACCAACCTACAACGCGAAGACCCGTGGTTGAAGATGATGATCGATTACTTCGAGGGACGTTTAGCAAGGGGAACTGCAATATACAGAGAGGCAGAGGCATTGGCAACAGATTATGTATGGTATAATCAGATACTACACAAGTGGGATGATGTAGATCATACACGTCAAAGGATTGTGATTCCTGCATCTTTGCAGAGGAGATTGGTGTGGCTAGCACACAGAGCATTTGGACATCCCGGAATAGACAAAATTTGTGCTCTGTTTAAAGAAGCATTTACTTGGCCAAAGTTGAGAGAAACGGTGAGAAATGCTATTAGGACATGTGATCTATGCCAAAGGGGTAAAGCCAAATCCCTTTTTAATGAGACAACGACCTATACCGTTGTTACCGGAGAAGCCAAGGCAGCTATTAAGCATAGATAACTTTGGACCATTGCCTAGAGCACGTAGAGGCAATAGACACATTTTTGTAGCCATGGATGTATTTTCGAAAATGGAGGTATTATGCCCCAAACAGAAGACAAGTTCAAAGCAGGTATTGAAACGCCTGAAAGAGAGTTATTCCGATTTTTGGGAAGCCGGATAACATCCTCTCGGACCACGGAAGTTGCTTCACTAGTGCAGAATTTCGTCGAGAACTGGAAACTCTAGGAATTAGGCAGATTTTATCTACCATTCGCCATCCTGAGGCAAATCCAGTTGAAAGAGTAATGAGAGAGATCCAGAAATACATGAAGATCTACTGCTCTGAAGAGAATTGGCGTTGGATTGAATTCCTAGAAGTAATTGAATATTGTATAAATAATACTGTACACGAGGCGACAGGTCAGGTTCCCGTGACTCTACATTTGGATCAGAGGCCGGAGAGACCGTGGACTGCTGTCATTCCATTACCAGTAGACGCACAGCCAGGACGAGAATTGAGGATCCAACGAACCTTCGAATATCTCAAAGCACAGGCGGAGAGACGTCAGAGGAGAAATCGTGCGAAGAGGTATCACAGACCGCTTCTCGTCGGACAGAAAGTGTTAGTGCGGAAACCCGCCAGTTCAGATCCAGAGACACGGAAGTATAAGAAGTTCAATTTTTCATATCACGGCCCGTTTGAGGTGATTAGAGACCTTCAAAACAATGCATACAGGATAAAGCATTTAGAAACTGGAAACGAGGTCATTATGAATGCAGCCAATTTAAAAGTGTATTATTCGCCAGAAGAATTCGACGAACAAGAAGAAGTATTAACAGCGCACACCCAACTGAACGTGGATAGCGAAGTCAACCAGGCAGCCAGACCTGAAAGTTCACGCAGCGAGGCGGAACGAGAAGCCGACAGCTTGCCCAGTGTAAGGGACAAACTACAAGAGTGCAAGTGTCTGCGAGAATTCTACAAAGAAATGGTTGAAGCGGCGAGGGAAGCCGAGGCCATAAATGCGACCCTCCGTCGAGAGAATGAACAGCTTAGAGAGAGCGCAGTGTGGAAGGGGGAACTGAACTAACCTACTCGCAGCCAGACGAGGTGAAGGACCCCAGATGTAAACACAGACAGTGGTAGACAGTCAGCTGGTTACTTACAGAAAATCACTTGCAATTGATTTCTATAAGTTTTGCAAGGGGAATGTGAACCCGAGGGTGTTATGCTGACTGATATCGAACGTGGATCTCAGAGACTGTGATCTCAGTATAAAGGTTCCACCAGGGAACGAACCCGAGGTCTGTTGAGGGAGTTTCCGTGTAAAAAAAAACCTAGAGAAAAGTGTTTATTTAATCACTGGTGTTATTCCAGTTGATAATGACATTATTTAGTAAAATAATGCAGGAAATTGAGCGAGATACAGCATTATTAGACTACTTGAAGTAGGCTATACTGGACTTGGAGCACAGTAAGTGCAGAGTTTGACGTTTAACTAATTGGCCCAGAATTGTGGGAGGTGCCACATGGAGCCACGTCCATCTTGCTGACCTCGTTATGTCGTCTGGAAGAGGTTGGGGGCTTCAATAATGACCCAGTTTTTCCCCGACTGAGAATAGATGTGAGAGTGGGATGGGAAGATCCCAAGGAAAATCATTGATTACTCATGATTGGAGTAACGCAATGACATGAGAGTGGCACACAGATGAATCTTTAGCCAGGAGGCTAATTTTAGAGCCTTTAATCTGCGAAATTGACGCATATTTAATGTAGCGCGGAAGAACAGAGACTATGGTTGATCGCGGCTTGGTTTAACGAGGGTGCCAGGGATTCCCAGTGAGATAGCGTCCCCACGCTATGGAGAAAGGAATTAATATTAATTAATTGGCCGAGCGATTCTTCAGCACGCAGACAGTTCTGGGTCAGTGAAGAAAAAGGAACTTGATGAGCATGGTTTCGAGACCAGAATCATGCTGGGAGAGGGGTCGAGATAGCGCGGGAAAATTTAGCTCTACTTTTCGTGTGAATCCAATATAAGGGAGTCGACCCTTGGCAGAGCAGTCAGTTGGAAGCCAGTTTCAAGCCAGTTTGAAGCCAGCCTTGCGGCAGTCTCACGCCAGTGTTGCAGCCAGTCTTACTCAGTCTTACGCAGTTGGACACAGTATGTCACAGAGTCACAAACAGTCGTCGCTACACAGTTTTAGTCAGCAGTACGAACAATGGTGTGTTCACTTAGGAAGCAACGTGTGAGATAAAATACAGAACTATTGTAAATAATAATCTATGTAAAGTTATGCACAGTGTTAAGCGCAATGTATCAAAATATTGACTGATCATACATGTCTAATTACGCTGGAATGCGCTAGGAGAAACCTTACGAAGCATTTGGTAATGTCTTAGAATACCAAATAATAACGCTCAGGACGGAAGTTAGCATATTTATGCAAATCAGGAAGCTTACCGTAGGAGTATGGATAAACTGTTGGTGAATTCCGAGGGCAATTGAACCAGACTTTCAATCAGGAGTTGGTAGGAGTACGGGAGATGCCGTCGACACCTGCAATTTTGATATCTTTGCTAGGGAATTTCAACCAATGAAAAGTGTACAGAGTTACGTGTGTTATGTATAAATCACATGAGAAATGTCTTTTAAATTAATGGTTTAATAAGTGTTCTAAAGTGTCATGTGTTTTGGAAGCAATAGCTTCTTTATAGAAATGCAAGGTGGCGTGTGGTTAACGGAAAATATGTGTCAGAAAATGTGTGTATTCAAGATGCAAATGTCGCACTAAATCTGCATATGGCAGGCGACCCGGAAGGATATGAGTGGTTGGAGCCACCATGACAAGCCTTGAGATATGTAAGTACCCCACAAATTATGTTTAAGTAGAGGTATAGGCCACTGCATGTTGTGTGATTTCAGAGTTATAAAGATGCCAGTAAGAATCAGAGTAAGAGATAGAATCTCCAAGTTTAATCATTATTGTGTTGATTTTAATAGATTTGAGATGTTATTTTGCATCAGTGAGTGGAATAATCGTTACCACTATTAATTAAAAATGGCAAATCAGTTATGTAAATGAACGAACACGGTTGTTCAAGTTTTAAGGTGAGTTGTGTCGGATTTTGGTAAATTTATGTCAGTGAGAATAATAATAATAATAATAATAATGAATATAATAAAGGTATCAATGAACGCATCAGGCAAAATGTTGTAAACAAGAAATATTTACGCTATGGGCAAGACTTATCGATCTAAGCAGTAAGATTATACAGTAAGATTACGTTACGGGATTAAGAAAAGAGTTTTATATGAGAATATATTGTATTAATGGGAATATAATTATGCCAGAAATGGAAGAGCTTCCAGTGAATTGAATATGCAGCTTATGTGAAAAGCTTATAGAGTAATTGATAGATTTCTCTTGGTAATTATAGGACGCAGATCATAGCATTAGGTATGGGACCAGGTAATCTATTCTTCGTATGAAATCTCGTATGCCGTGGGCGTAATGAGAGATGTGCTTTGTGCCAGAGCGTATTTAGTGATATTGACCCTAGCTCTGATGATGGATATGGAATATTCCGGGTTCGAATCCCGTGATAGGTGGGAGGAAAACAATGGACACCTCTGCACGCTATCTGATTCCCCGAGAACTATTTGTTGAGTGATTCGGCTCGTTGAAGCGAATCCCAGAACGGCAGCATGGGCTGGCCGCAGTGTTTATTAAAGATACCGGTCACCTAATAGACCAATGTTTTATGAATCTCGTGCCTTCATGTTGAAATGGGCCTATTTTGGAGCCAATTATTATTATCCTCAGGATAGGAGTAAATGTTAAGCTCATCCAGCACCTGTTTGCATAATATCCAATTTAAATCCATTGGGATATGTGTGTCACTAGGACCACGGTATTTGTATGTTAAAATCTTTTACTGCTTAGGGAAGGTAAGACATATGGCGTGAAACTAGGGTTGAGGCGCTGTAGGACCTCACTCCACTTCTATTGTATGCAGGCCGCTCGGGAAGAGGGTCTGGACGGTCAAGCGAACCGTGAAAGCAAGTGTGAAAATAACAGATTTTAGACCCTGTTAATGACATGAAATGAAACATTGTTATCTTGAGTATTGAAGTCATGTGGTTTAAGAACACATTGATAATTATAGATCACCCTGATGGTTCATGATTTTAGCTATCTAACGAATGGTTAAACGTTGCATTTTTACTGTCACTGACATCTGTTTCTGAAGTGGGTTACCAGATGCCACAGACTACACGCGCAAGGGTAGTTTAATAGTACCGTCCGACACAGCGTTAACTAATGTTTTTAAAAAGAAATCACACACAGCATGCAGTGGAACTATATAAATAGAGGAAGTGTAGGGGTAGCTTACATAATTATGGAGTTGTACGTAGACTGCTGTGCAACACCAGAATAGGCTAATGCATGTAAAGCATTTGGTGGGAAGAGAAAGATCAAAACACACACACGATACACATAATTGTCAAATTAAGACAAGGTTTAAGGAATAAATAATTTTGTAGAATTAATGAAGTCATATTGGATGACAGGAGAATTAAAGTACAGTTTGTTTCTGAAGTTGTATGTGCATCAGCGCACTCGAGTATTTTTGTGATATTGATAGAAGGGTAAAGATTTGTGTTATGATATGATTTTATTATGATAATATTATGTTCATATTTGTGGATTGTGGAAATAATTTTTGTTTGCTTTTGTTTTTGTGGTTGTGGGATTGTTTTGTTTGTTTGAAGCCATGATTTTTCTACTGAATTAAAGTTTAGAAAAGAGTTGTGCCTTATCATTGTAGAGTTGATACCCTTTAGCCTCAAATCCAAAATATGCAACTGCTAAATGGGAGAACGGTACACGCCCGGGTCCTGATGCTAGCTGGAGGCGGAAGCATATTTTCCATCGAGATTACTCACATGGGTACAGTACAGACATCGTCTTTGTCTTGCGGGTCTTCCACGTGAATAATGCGGTGATGATTAGCGATATAGCCATTCCCCGTAAGCTGAGGAACTTAGTCATAAAACTCATAATTTTATCCACATACTTTTTTGTAGTGACTACTGTAGACACTTGAGGATGTTTCACATGGGTTAACCATTTTCCCTTAAAGTCATAATCTCCTTGTTTTGTGCTTGGCACTACAGACCTATCCACATAGTAGTTATAAGCAGTATCTGTTTCTTGTTTAGGATCATGTATGGGGACAGACCTAGCATTGGCCATTAACGCACGTCCAAAGACATCCATCGTCAACCTGTAGTACGAGTCTTCTGTTTCTATGACAAGGCTCGGTTCAATGTATATAGACAGCCTGCTAGCCTCTCTAAGCCTTAGTTGAAATGAAGATTATTAAGCAGCAAGAGTCATTCCCCGTGGGGGAAATGGTTCCCCATCTCTGTACCACATCACATGAACAACGTCATGGTTCACTGTTCCCGTCTTCCATTCGCTGCATCATTGTGGGGCCAATGGGATGTGGAAAGACTAATCTTTTCCTGACGCTCATTACAGCATCCAATGGTCTGCGTTTTCTAAATATTTATATTTTTGCAAAATCTCTCTACCAACCCCTCTACGTGTTTCTGGACCAAGTCATGTCTGGATTACAAAATGAGAATATGGGTTATTTCACATTTTCCACGCAAGAAAATGTTATTTCACCGGATGAGGTACAGCCCGATTCACTCATGGTTTTCGATGATGTATCCACTGAACGACAAGGCATCATTCAAAGCTATTTCAGCATGGGTCGTCACAAACATATCGATTGCATCTATCTTGGACAAACGTATTCTAAAATGTCCAAACAGTTGATTCGTGACAATGCCAATGGTATTGTTTTATTTCGCCAGTACGAGAGGAACAGTCGTCACATTTATAATGAACATGTGAATCCGGATATGACCTTTCAAATGTTTAGTGAATTGTGTGCCAAGTGCTGGAACACTCACCGTCATGCCAGTTTGGTCATTGACAAACTAAGTGAACACAACCAAGGACGTTATCGCATAGGGTTTGATCATTTTATTGCTATTTAAGGCATAGTTTCTTTCCCTTTCAAGTCAATTGTCAAGACACCATGGCGATAGCAGAGAGTCAATTGAAAAATCATATTATAAGAGCAAAAATACTATTCGCCAAAAGTTTCGTCAATTGAAACGATCACGTGCGGATCATGCTTTGTTTATTCAACAACATTTAGCACCTCCGCTAAAAGCATTGTTGAAACCCATTTTCAAGCCATCTGAAACGCTACCCACCGTTTCTCAAGCCACGCAGACTCTACACAAGGACCCTGTGGAAGAGTAAGAGGAACAGGAAGATTTGACTAGAGTTAGCGAGGTTGATAATAATGAGGAACAAGTGTTTACGCCTCAAAAAAAGCCCTCACCCCTTGCAGAGTTTTTGAGAAAAAAGAAATCCATGGTCATGGTCTCCGTTTTCACAAGTATTGGCCACCCCTCAACATAAAGCTCAACTGAAAAACATTGTAATAAAATATTATGGATCAACACTGGAACCCTATTTCACCGATCTATTTATTGGAAACACAGATACCACGTATGGTGTTCGCTATGAGAATGATAGTTTTAAAATTGGCGATTCATCCATTAAATTTGCTCGTACTAAAGATGTCATTAAAAACATCAATTATAAATTAACGCCAGGACTGTTAAAGCTGCTGTTCTCTCGAACACCCTCTTTCCATGATTATACGTCAGAGGACCTTGGCAAATATAATCCATTTTATTGGACACCCATGCCCACAAAAGACATTATGATCCCACTCAACAAGTGAATGCCAATATATCTCAAAAATATAAAACCATCATTGCAAAAATGTTCCCCAAAAGTCAAAGTACTCGTCGTTAATCATCCGCTTCGGGAGTGACATTTAAACCATTAAAACCCCTTGTGGATGTTACCTACTGGCATAATCCCAATAAGCTTGTCCAGCGGCTACAGTTGTTGCATGACTCACGTCAAGCTGGTCACACCGGTCACGATTGGGGAATTCGAGAAATTGAACAAGAACTTAAAAATGCCAAAATTATTGTTTAAGCCCTCACCCATTAAAATGGGCATTGCTCATGAGTTGCATCGCCCAGCTAGGCGTACTATCCGCGACTCAAGGTGATTTCACGAGGTGTGGATGAACTTTGGCAGGCTGACTTGGTTGAAATGATACCCTATGCTAGCGTTAACAAGGGTGTACGCTATATGTTGACCGTCATTGATGTCTATTCCAAAATGGCGTTTGTTGAACCTGTGCGTCCAAGTCTGGTCCACTAGTCACCAAGGCCTTCGAACATAGTATTCAACAATCCAAACGTTAACCTCTGTTATAATAATAATAATAATAATAATAATATCGTATGGCCTCGGGTGCCTGGTGCAAGCTTTGTAATTTGACACCCTGAGGGTAGCTTGCATGTCGAGTTTCGTTGTTCCTTGAATCACTATGAAAGTCAAGGAGGTTAGATAATAAATATCTACGCCCCTTGAACATTATAGCGCTTTCTAGTAGAGAAATGAGAAACTTTGTGTTGGCGGAAACTCCCGAGATTAATTTTGCCATTATGAACTCGGCCTACTGAATTCAAATGGGTTCTTTGACATGCCAACATCGTATGACATGCGTATCGTATTTTTGCCGCCTTTCAAAAATCACTTACCACGGCCAGGGGCGAACCTGCAATCTTGGGGTTAGTAGACGCTATTAACCTCAGTTAATCCAAACCAACCATGGGAAATAATTTTTCCACAAGGATTTCTCCAGTTTTCTCAAATCTAAGGATATTCACCACTACACCACGTACAGCGAACTAAAAGCCAGCGTGGTCGAGCGGTTTAACCGAACATTGAAAACGCATATGTGGAAAGCGATTACCGCTTAGGGCACTTATCGCTGGTTGGACATGTTACCAGAGCTCGTGTCACGTTACAATGGCACCAAACATAGAACGATTGGGAACAAGTCACGGCTCGTGATCAAAAATATTCAGCGAATGGATAAACTGTTTAACCCCATAAAAACAGCAGACCCTAAACGTCATCGACTGAAAATTGGGGATTTTGTTCGTGTGAGCAAATTTAAGTCTGCCTTCAATAAGGGCTACACGCCTCCGTGGGGGACTGAACAATTTCGAATTCGTCATGTCAACCTGGACAACCCAGTCACCTATTTACTCGAGGACCTCAACCATCAACCCATAAGAGGCAGGTTGTATCTCCATGAACTTCAAAAAACAGCGTTTCCTAAACATTATCTTGTGGAAAAAAATGTTGAAACAAAAAGGAAATAAACTATATGTAAAATGGTTAGTATTTAACTCTACCTTTAATTCTTGGATCAATAAATTACATGTTGTGTGAACCTGTGCACTTTTTTATTTATTTATTTATTTATTGAATCATGTTGTACAAGAGCCCTGTGTGCGGCGCTCAACACTTTAGGCATGCCCACACATCTTATCAGTAACACGTCTTTCTCTTTCTCTCTCTCCACACCTGTGTCTTGCTCCTCGACTCCATGTTGACATACAACTCGTTCAGCTATTGGCTGTCATGGGTTCTCTACTCCTCCCCGTCACCTCTCCAAACCCCGCAGGCCCCGCCCCTCACCGCTCTGCAGTGGTCAGGTGATTTTCCGTTCTCTCTTTGTGTTCCCCTCCTTTCCCCTCTCCCCTTTCCTCTCTGTGGACACCCTGCCCGCTACTGTCTGCTCGCCTGGCTGGCTGATATTTCTCTGACGTAGTTATCATACTGTTCGAACTCCCAGTGACCTCTTTGTCACTGTAATTTTCCATTGGCCTGTTGTCAGCTCTGGCTTACA
This sequence comes from Meconema thalassinum, assembly GCA_946902985.2. Lineage (NCBI taxonomy): Eukaryota > Metazoa > Arthropoda > Insecta > Orthoptera > Tettigoniidae > Meconema > Meconema thalassinum. The sequence continues at coordinate 9,494,316 of OX336398.1, read as the reverse complement.
TTCCTGAAAGGTGATAAGAGGATACATTCTGCTAGCCAGCTCTCAGCCGGCCAGCCATGGCTGGAGCAGATTTTTTTTCTTGGCTGCCAGTCAGACATACATACAAAGCAAGATTTTCAAGTTGTTGACAACTATCAAACGTTTCCTGCTTTCATTCAACTCATACAATTATTATCATTTGTCATGTTACCCACGACCCGTTTACTAACATGTTTTAAAGATCGCCATGAGGGAGATTTTTGAAATATTCGTCTTCATTCATTCGTCATAGGAAAATTCAGAGAGCGACACCTCGTCCTATCGTTTCGTCGCCCCCTCGAAATAGCCATTTCCTGTATTCACCATGGTCAGTAATAGCCTCGTTGTAACACACCCCCGGCCCTACCGGCTCTCTTTCTACAAACACTCTATATTTAAAATAAAAAACATGTAAAAAATAAGATTGAAAATGCATAGTTTTTGTCCTAGAGACTTAAAATTTATATTGTGGGTACAGGAGATAGGAACCTTTCATTTACGTCAAACAAACTTTTCGTAAACTTCCTAGTTTCCAAAATATAAGAATTTCAAAAATGGACTGTTTTTCAAAAAAAGTTTTATTATAAAAAAAAGGTCATAAAGATCGTTCGTTCCAACCTTGACACAACGTACTATGATGTTTGGTTTTGAAACAATAGCCTACTTTCAAAAACCAAAATTTTAAAAAATATTTAAAATATAATAAATCGTCCATAGCAAGGAAGACGTCACCCTGAATCCTTGGAACCCTCGTACTTGCCTCTTTCATGATTGGTTCGCGAGATATAACAAAAAGTCAAAAATCACGTTTTACCCCCCCCCCCCCCCCCCCCCCCAAAAAGCATGTTTCCAGCTTTTCACCTTTTCAACACCTACATCCCCGTAAAGAGCACAACGAGACGAAAACATCGAATCCAAGCACGCCCTCCTAGCAGTACTCCTTCGCTCCCAAGGCCTCCAGGGGCTCACAAACTTCCTACGTGCAGCAAAACGCCCCAACTAGCACTACTACCTACCTACCCATTCTTTTCCTAGGGACTTGAAATTTATATTGGGGGTAGAGGGGGTGGGGGCCTTTCATTTATGTCAAACAATCGTTTTCGTAAACTTGTTAATTTCCAAAATATAGGAATTTCAAAATTGGACTCTTTTTCAAAAAAATGTAAAAAATAAAAAGTTTTATTATAAAAAATAAAGGTCAGAGATATCATTCGTTTGAACTATGGCACAAAATTCTATCATGTTTGGTTTTCAAACTATCGCCTACTTTCAAAAACAAAAATTTTCAAATTTTTGAAAAAAAATATAATAGGCGGTCCATAGTAAAGCCCCGGTCGGCTCGAGTCCAACGACACCTCATTTGCTACAATCCGATTATTGATTCGCGAGCTATTAATTATATAACATGAACGCCGCCCAAGCAACGCCGGGTGGCTTTAAACTATCATCATACACCTACTTTCATTGAATAACAATATCACCCGATTGGTTTCATTGGGCGATGCGATACAAGGCATATAAACTCATCATTAAAAATAAGGAGACACGTGTCAGGGTTTTTTTTTTGGATGTGGTGTATATTATGAGGTGAAAGGGGTGAAATTTAGGGTTTGAAGGAATCCTAATGGAGCAAGTATCTCATTACCGACAACAACAAAATATATGAAACTCGGGGTGGGGGGGGGGGGGGGGAGGGAGGGCGGGGGAGGGAATCCTTTTGAAAAACAAGTAAATAGGTGTTCAACCGTTTTTTTTTTCATAAATCCAATTTAAAGGGCCCATGGGAAGGGGTGGAATTGTGAAAAAAATGAAAGAAAATGTCCTGACTGACTCACTCACTCATCATCGCGCAACCAAAACTATTGCAGTTAGAAACATGAAATTTTGGGGATATGTTCATTGTATGTCAAAAACGTCCACTAAGGATGTATTTTTGGATATTCATGTTCTAAAGGGGAGTTAAGGGGGTTCAAACCTGCATTTCATTGAATAACAATATCTCAAGAGAGGTTTCATATGGCGCTGCTATACTTGGCATCTAAACTAATCATTAAAAATAAGCAGACACCTGTCTAAGAATTTTTCCATATATTGTACATTATGAGGTGAAAGGGGTGAAAAGTGTGGGTTGACGGATTCCTAACGGAGCGAGTATCTCTTAAAGGACATAGGCGAAAAGTTTGAAACTCAAGGGAAAAACACCAGCTTAAAAATAAGTAAATAGGTGTTCGACCGATTTTTCATCAATCAAATTTAAGGGGTCCATGGCGAGGGATGGAATTGTGAAAAAAAATGAAAGAACATGTCCTGACTGACTCACTCACTCATCATCGCGAAACCAAGGCTATTGAAGTTAGAAACATGACATTTTGGGGATATGTTCGTTGTATTTCGAAAACGTCCCCTAAGGAATGAGTTTTAATTCATGTTCTAAAAGGGTGTTAAGAGGGGTAAACGTGCATTTCATTGAATAACAATATTTGACGAGTGGTTTCATTTGGGGATGTGATACTTCGCATATGAACTAATCATTAAAAATAAGCAGACACGTGTCTATTTTTCGAAGTGGTGTATATTATGAGGTGAAAGGGATGAAAAGTGGGGGTTGAAGGATTCCTAACGAAGCGTGTATCTCATAAACGATATAAGCGAGTAGTTTGAAACACAGAGGGAAACAATCAGCTTAAAATAAGTAAATAGGTGTTCGACCTTTTTTTCATAAATCCAATTTAAGGGGATCATGAAAAGGGGGTGGGGATTTTGGAAAAGAAACGTCGACTAAGATAATAATTTTTGTATATTCACTCATCATCGATCAGCCAAAACTATTAAAGTTAGAAACATGATATTTTGTGGTAATGTTAGTTGTATGCGGAAAACGTCTACTAATGAAGGATTTTTGAATATTCAGGTTCTAAAGGGGTGTTAATGGGGTTAAACCTGCATTTCATTGAATAACAATATCTCACGAGTAGTTTCATTTGGGGATGTGATACTCGGCATATTAACCAATGAAACAAAAAAAAAGCAGAAACGTGTCAAAGGATTTTTCGATGTGGTATTGTGGGGGGAATTGTGACCGTAGAGGTTCTTTGCTTGTGTAATTTTATGATGTGAATTTTTTTCACAGAAATTTAGGTAAATGGATTTTGTGTTTAGTCAGTGTGTTTAATATACTGTATCTCATTTATTTCCTACTTACGTATGAGGTCAGAAACGGTGTTGTGATTTTGAGTTGAATTTTATACTTGCGATGCGACGTGACGTTGGGGAGATTCCGATATTGATATGCCATTGTTGTGTTATATTGTGTTTATTGTCTGATTGTTTACGCTCTTTACCAAATTATTATCATTATTAGTATTCAAAATTACACGATAATTCCGTCGTAGCATTCATAATTGAGACGTTGCTAAGTGTACTCTTTACAACTACAATATTCGCGGGCGAAGCCGCGACGGGTAATGCTAGTTTTACATATTCTAACCTTGCTTAACGCCTATAGTTCATGATCTTTACTCTTGATTTCATTACTACTGACAATTTGCTATTCCTGGTGCCTAAATATGAGCCCTACCAATCTCTTCCTTCCATTACCACTCGCCAGAATCATCTAACCCCATTCATCTCATTACCCCTCATTTCATACTCTATCTAGCCGCCCAATCTCCAACATTCTCCAATAACACCCCATTCAAATGTTCCTATTTTCCCTTTCCTTCAGAAGGAATTAACCAGGTTTCACATACTTATAGCACCACGCTCCAGACCTCGGCCTCAAAAATGACTTCCCACAAGCTGCATCTATATATGATGTTACCATATGTCAACCCATCTTTTATGTATCTCTTTAGCTTGGTCCATATAGCTTCCTATATACCAGGAGGCACCAACTTCCTTTAGCGCTCCATCTGACAATCGATGGTGGTATATTCCTTGAATATACACCTTACGTAGTTTGTACTGTGCCCGATATTCCAACCTTGGATTGCGTGGCCCGACACATCGCGATCCCAGGTTGAAATTCGATTCAACAAGTAGTAGAAAAATTTACCATAAGAGAATCGTGGATGACTAGATATACGCCGGCATGAAGATGAGAAGTGACCTCGGGGTGTGAATATGGACTGGGATTCATATATTATCGCCTAACGTCATCTCCAATCATCCACGTTACGTTGCCAAGCCACGGAAAAGAATTTGCACAAATAAGATAAAACTTCTACATTTTTATTCACCGATGCATTAATACAGCCAATAAATAATAATCATTCCTAACCCCCTGCACATGGAGATTGACTAAGTTAAGTCTTGATGTGCGAACGAAAAAACTAATAAAATGCAATTTAATTGGGACAAAATCTCCTTGTGTCCTGCCTTTGGTATAATTAAACTTACGGAGATCCCGCATATTGACTCCAATGGATTACATTTCAGTTACACTTTTTATTTTTCATCCATAGCTTAGAAGAGAGTTCATATTTGGATGGTCTAGAAAATTGACAGCATTATGAAAAACACACAAAAAATATCCCTGGGATTATTCCATCAGATCTCCTTCTAACTAAATTATGACTGGTGCATAGTGGATATTCATGCTTATTCTATCAACATATTTACAACATATATACACATGTGAATGTTCACATCACATCATAGCAACATTCTTCTTAAATCAAAATGGACTCAAAATAACCTTGCTTTTATGAACGTTAAGTCATTATTCAAGTTCTAAAACTTATCACAATTAGTTAATGCTGTCTTGATTCACATTTTATTCGTTGTAATTAAATTATTCCACTGGTATCTTTGACCGTGGTAACTCTCATTGATGTTGAATAATCTTATTTCAGAAAGTATTATAAAAATATTCACTAGGCAAAATTATTGGCTATAAATTTGACACAGTGACCTTTCACTAAATTCCCACACACATATATTAAATGGCCCTCTTGGCTTTGCTTTAAAATGACCACAGGCTTGTTATCAACCAAAGCTACCATACTTTGCATATTCGCACTTAATTACGTGCCTCATTCTACAACTGTGACTTTTTAATCACACAATTATTTCTTATTTCTATACATATTTATGTTCTTCTGACCACATCATTAAATCACCACTTTTTACCTGCATTAAACTTTATCATCCTAATTACATCATTGCAGCGTTATAACTACCTGCCATTCATCCTCATTAACTGAATCATTGAAGCTTTATAACATCATGTCGCGTCTAGCTCAACCATTCTAAGCTATCAGTGTGTTTAAAGAAAAATGTAATTATCTTATTTAAGTGTTTAAATTGTGTGAAATCTGCAGCATTAGGTAAATTTCACTGCATTTTTAGTTTAAATGATTATTAACCGTCAAACATTCCTTACAAATTTACTGATGTTACGGTGTAACTGTGATCAAGTTTATTAACAACGTCTCCTCCATATCACACTAATTTAATGTTTCAAGTCATAGATTATCTACTAATTAACTAAAATTACATCCACTGTTTCTGTAAGAACCAGTCGTTTCTCTTGAAAGCGTAAAAAGAAAATGTTTAATGTCACCACATAATTGATGACTATAGACCCCCATTAAGTTATCGCAATAGAATTTGATGAGTGCAACCAAAACCACTAAAATCTACTTCACTTATTATTCTAGTTCTTAATAATCATGGTGCTGTCATCTGTACCTTAGAATTCATTTTGAAGATGTATGGAGTTCTGGTAGGACCAATAGCTACTCCCGTCGTCCTCGCCATTTGGTCTTTACCCATCTTCAAGCCTCGTGGTCGACCTGCGAGTGATTGTGAGCCTCCATGCTCGCCTCCAGGAATGTCAGCCGTCTCCTAAATCCCCCAGGTCGCGTGCCCCTTAGTGCTCCATCTTACGGTATTGGAAGTCCTTCGCAATATACGAATAGTTGCAGGGTCTGATGACCGAAATGTCCAAAATTTCCAAAAATTTCCGCCCGTGTTATATGACAGTTTATAAATTTCTTGATACAGTCGCGCAAACCACACTTTGACAAACTTAAGGGCTCACGAACTAGGGCGGTTTCTAAAATGCAAAGTTCGTAAGAAATATCCCGGGAGATTTCCATCTGTCCCCTCCTTATAACGAGTGTGGCCTCGAAACACAGGTGTGTCGGGTGCGTCACGAGGGGTTAGCCTGAACCCACATACTGTCTCTCGGTACGACGACCTCGCCTCCTTGTAAACAATGTCTCGCTTCAAGCTGCTTACAGATTCAGTGATATCATTGATTTTTCAATGTCCAGCCTAGCCCAAACAGCACTTTCTACAGATCGTAAATTTCGTGAAAACACATAGGCTGTCATCGTACACGTACTGTCCGCACTTTTGAACTATGAAGCCTCTTGTACTGGGTAAACTCTCTGTTCTATATCTTATTCTGGCTGATTTTATAAATCACGTTGAATGTTTGCCGTGTTGGCACAGCGATGCGGTAACTCCTTCGCCACTAGACTGTACTTGAGTATCACTCATGCGCGTTCCCGGAACTGTCTTGACTAGTCGGTGTATAGAAAGCAAGTGGCTGACTCTTATGATCTGCTTACCTCCTCAGCTCGCTTTCTGAGTACAGAGTCCTTTGTAGAGTACTACTTGGTCACGTGGTCTGCTTCTTCCCTTACTGGTTCTACACGTTACTACGTCATTAGAGACTCCTTCACAAATCCTCAAATAATAACGGTAGTAGTGGAGTAAGGCGGTTTCTGCCCCACTTCAAAACCCCCCTTGCTCTACTACTAAGCCTCAGCCATGTTAAATATCTCTTGAACGCATGGTCCGATTTTGACAAATGAGGTATTGTTGGACTCGGGCTGACGTCCTCTTTGCTATGGACCACTCGTTATATTTTTCAAAATTTTTTTGAAAATTTTTGTTTTCGAAACTATGTGATAGTTTGAAAACCAAACAGGATAGAACGTTGTGCCATGGCTCAAACGAACAGTCTTTATGACCTTTATTTTTTGTAATAAAAAATTTTTATTTTTTATATTTTTTTGAAAACACTTTAATTTTGAAAATCCTATATTTTGGAAACTAGGAACTCTACAAAAAAAATTGTTTAACGTAAATCAATGGTCCCTACCCCCTTTACCCCCAAAATAAATTTCAAGTCTCTAGAATGAAAACCTGCAGTAGTGGGATGGTGGGGGAGCTGCTTACAAAAGCAAGTGGTGAGCCCCTGCGACCTTGGAATGGAACGAGCCATGCTAGGAGGGCGTGCTTGGATTCGTTTTTTTCGTCTCGTCGTGCTCTTTACGGGAATGTCGGTGTCGAAAATGTGAAAATCTGGAAACACAGTCTTTTTGGGGTAAAAACGTGATTTTAGACTTTTTGCTATATCTCGCGAACCAATCATGCTATAGGCATGTTCGACAGGTCCAAGGACTCGGGGTGACGTCCTCTCTGCTATGGACCACTCGTTATAATTTTTAATAAAATTGGAAACTCGATTTTGGGGTAAACACGTGTTTTTGTGATTTTGCCGATATCTCGCGAACCAATCATGCTAGAGGCATGAACGAGGGGTCCAAGGACTCGGGCTGACGTCCTCTTTGCTATGGACCACTCATTGTAATTTTAAAAAATTTGGGAAACGCGATTTTGGGGTAAACACGTGTTTTTGTGATTTTGCCGATATCTCACGAAGCAATAACGCTAGAGGCATGTACGATGGGTCCAAGGATTCGGGAAGACGTCCTCTTTGCTATGGACCACTCGTTGTAATTTTAAAAAAATTGGGAAACGCGATTTTGGGGTAAACACGTGTTTTTTTTATAATTTTTGCCGATATGTCACGAACCAATAACGCTAGAGACGTGTACGAGGTGTCCTAGGACTCGGGCTAACGCCCCCTTTCAAATGTGGTAGATATTTTTTTCCAAAAAAATAATTCACAAAGGGCCTAACGCCGTACATATTGAAAAAAAATCATTACCGTTACCTGTTTATAATGTTTATAAAGCGTGGTGGTTGAGAGAGACGATACGGCTGGGTGTGTGTGTGTGTGTGTGTGTCGCTGACCACGGTGGCTGTGTTCAATAGATCAATCGCTATTTCGACGGGTCGGTTTATGACAGAGCGAGGGTGCGGTTTTTTTTCACACCTTTTACCTTTAACGTGTAAACGGTGATGAGAACTTGATTCTATGTTGGTCGAAGCGAGTAGAGAAAACAAACTTACAGGAGGTGAATATCAATTGAGCTTATTGGAAGGCGTTGATCTGACTTGACAACAAGTGACGCTTGAAGGTGAAATAATCTGACCATCGTGGTGGCAGGGAAGTGCGAAAGGCGTGCACACATGTGAAACCACAGGCACGCTAAACCAGTGACATCCTGTTTTGCTTCGTACGTGACAAAATGCAAGTCCATGTGACATTTGATCTACCGCAGGTGTTCGTCTGAGACGTTATCTGTCCACGTGCGCGATAACTGTTAACAAGTGACATCCTGTTTTGCTTCGTACGTGACAAAATGCAAGTTCATGTGAAATTTGATTCGCCACAGGTGTTCGCCTGGGACGTTAGCTGTCCACGTGACCGATAACAGAATGTTCAAAGCGTAGGAAAAAATGATTATACATGCAATGTAGCATATATAAAGACATGTCGTTATCATTTCCACGCTCACTTAGGTGACTACCTTTGAACACACTGCGTTTATCAGTTTTGGTGTTGGTGGAAAATACTTAACCTTGTTGTGGGGTAGGTATATATTTATTCATTTATATATTTATTGATTTTATATAAATACATGTAATTATTTATTGATTAGATAATTAATGATTTTATTTATTTATTTGTTTGCAGATAACGTGTATAGCCTACCTGTCGTGTGTCTGTGGGAAATATATTAAAGAAAGAGAAAGACAGACAACTAGAAAAGAAAACCATTTCCATACTAGCCCACGAGACGGGAATATAGAAAAGCATTACACGTCAAGGTGAGATTTGTTTTTTTAAATATATAACCTGTTTGATTTTGTTTTGTTTATGAAATGCATAAACTATATGGAATGGATATACTTATGGTGGTTTATTTTATTTCTTTTTAGAGTGTTGGAAAACGCTTGACCTCTGTGAATAACCAGGAACGTGTGTGTTTTTTGGATTATTGTCAGACAGTCTACATTTCTAAACTCAGGTGAGTGTGTTCTTTCAAAATAATGTCTTTTACTGCTGCGGATACGTTAACTTGGGAAACCCTAAACAGTTGTTTCAAATCGCGTGTGTGCTCTGGCCGCATAGTGAATGTTAGAAAAAGTTCGATTCCCAAAGAATTTTTAGAATCTTGTTTTGAAATTTTTAAAATTGAAATTTGTACAGCGCAAAGGTTGCATACGGCTTTAAAGGTGAATACAGAACTAGTGTGCGATTTCGTATATAAAAAGAAGGATGTAGAGCATAAAGAGACATTCTATATTTGCAGTAAAATGCAAGAGCTATTCATAGCCCATAATTTGGAACAGTGGTATGAAACCCACGTGGTGAATGCCTTGCTGTCAAAATTTGATAAACTGCAACAAGGACCGAGTGGTCTAGCCTTAGACAAAATTCATCATTTACAAATCAACATTTGTCATTTCAACCCGTTGAATGCTGGGTCTAGCTATATTAAAACACCTCCAGCAATAGCTTCGAAAAAGGCTGTGGTGAATATTGAGAACCATGACAATGATTGCTTTCTGTGGGCTGTGGCTGCGTACTTGCAGCCAGCTCAAGATCGTCATGTTAACAGACCAGGAATGTACAAGGCCAAGTTTGTTGAATTGAAACATACTTTAAATTTAACTCGAGTGACGTTCCCTATGGACTTAACCGAGATCCATAGGTTTGAACGAGACAACCAGGACTTTTCGTTCATGGTGTATGGCCTTGACGGTGATGAGATTGTGGGTCCTCTTTATGCCACAAAAGAACCGAAACGACATCACATTCATCTTTTATATTTATCTGTAGGAGAAGTGAATCACTATTGCCTCATTAAAAGCCTGAGTAGATTGCTAAGCAGTCAAATGTCAAAGGACAAGCGTCCAAAACATATTTGTGATCGATGCTTGCAATATTTTAAAACCCCTACGCTTTTGGAACGTCATAGGGTAGATTGTGTTACTCAGGAAGCGGTGAGATTGATATTGCCACAAGGGGACAAGGCTGTGTTAAAGTTTAAGGACATTCACAAGCGTGACACTGTCCCCTATGTGGTGTATGCAGATTTCGAAGCACTCACCACACCCATGGCGGGATGTGAACCAGATCCCACCATCAGCTCAACCACACCCATTCAAAAACATGAACCCTTTGCCATAGGATTTAATGTGGTGTGTGCCTATGACCCCACACAATCCGTGTACAAATACCGTGAGGGGCCAGATTGTGCCAAATGGTTCTTGGATGAACTTATCAAGTTGGCCGACCATCTACAGGATATACTGGACCACCCAGTACCCATGAGCCTATCTCAAGAACAGCAGCAGTGGTATGAGCATGCCACAACATGTCATATTTGCGAAAAGCCACTGATCAATGCTGAAGACACCGTTCGTGATCACTCGCACTTTACGGGGGAGTTTCGTGGAGCTGCGCATAGTAAATGCAACTTGAACTTTCCAGCTCCTCGTTTCATCAGTGTCTTTTTCCATAATCTGGCAAATTATGACATTCAGTTTTTGATTCGTGAATTGGGCCATGTCAACAAGGGCTCGTTTACCATTATTCCCCAAAACCATGAGCGTTTTACGGCCCTAACATGGTGGTTGAGCAACTTTAGCATTCGATTTTTGGATTCCTTTAAGTTTATGGCATCCTCGCTAGACAGCCTTGTGAATGGCTTGAATGAGGAGGAATTAAAAAATACTAGAATGCATTTTAATGATCCTGAGCAATTTCAATTGTGCATTCGGAAAGGTATATTCCCGTATGATTTCTGCAATAGCTGGGACGTGTTAAAGCAAAGAAAACTCCCACCACAAGAGAAATTTTACTCGAAACTAACACGCAGTACCGTTTCCGATGAAGACTATGCACATGCATGTCAAGTTTGGCGAGTGTTTGGCATGAACACGCTAAGTGAATATGCTTTGCATTACCTAAAACTGGATGTATTGCTGCTCACTGATGTGTTTGAAAAATTCCGTAACTTGTGTCAACACATTTACGGTCTTGACCCGGCTCACTATTACACGAGTCCTGGACTCTCGTTTGATGCCGCTTTGAAATACACTCAAGTGGAATTGGATTTACTCACTGACGTAGACATGGTTCTATTTTTTGAAAAGGGCATTCGTGGCGGCTTTGTGTCACTTAACCAGCGCCATGCCAAAGCGAACAATGTCTACATGCCTGATTATTCACTAGACAAACCAGAATCGTACTTAATGTACTATGACGTGAATAATTTGTACGGTTACGCCATGAGTCAGCCTTTGCCCTATGGAAAGTTTGCTTGGCTGACAGACAAACAAGTGTCAGAATTTGATGTGAACATGGCTAGCCAAGAAACAGGCCGTGGATATGTGCTAGAAGTGGATATTGAATACCCCTCATCCTTGTATGATGAACATGCCGATTTCCCATTCTGCCTTGAGCAAATGGTTCCCCCTGACAGTAAAGTGAAAATTGAAAAACTCATGGGCACACTTTACAACAAAAATCGGTATGTGCTACATATCCAAATGTTGGTGCAATGCCTCGCCCAAGGCTTGGTGTTAAAGAAAATCCACAGGGGTATTTCTTTTGCTCAAAAAGCATGGCTTGAGCCATACATGCGACTCAACACAGAGCACCGACAAATGGCAACACAGCAGTTTGAAATTAATTTTTTTAAATTAATGAACAACTGCATCTATGGCAAGTCTATGGAGAATGTCCGCAAATACCGTGACATTAAATTGGTGAATGTCTGGGAGGGGCGGTGGGGTGCCCGGCGGTACATTGCCAAGCCAAATTTCAAATCGATCAAAATTATCGATGAGGATTTGGCTACTATTGAAATGAGTAAGACCAGCGTGACCATGGATAAACCCATTTACTTGGGTCAAGTCATTTTAGACTTTTCTAAATCGGTCATGTATCGATTCCACTATGAGTTTGCCAAACGCCATTTTGAGGACGTCTCTCTTTTGTATATGGACACGGACTCATTCATTTACCACATTCGCCACTGCAACCCCTATGACGTCATGAGGCAACATAGTGACTGGTTCGACACTTCTTGCTATAGCGCCGACAACATGTTTCAGCTGCCCATAAAAAACAAGAAGGAAATGGGCGTTTTAAAAGATGAATGCAGTGATTCCATTATGACGGAATTCGTAGGTTTGGCTTCAAAAATGTATGCTTACCGCACACTCGACTGTAAGGAAGCCAAAAGAGCAAAAGGTGTAGGTAGGGCAGTGGTAAAATCGCTACGTGTTGATGACTATCTAGCGGTTTTACGCACTGGCAAAGCTATGTCTCATACACAGTGCAGGATACAATCAAGCAACCATCATTTGTATCTTGTGGAACAGAGAAAACGCACCCTCGCCTCCATGGATAACAAACGTGTGTGGGCTGATGACCTGCTCACTAGCCTACCCTGGGGTTATGATCTCAAGGAGGAGGAGGTGTGATTTCATTGTTTAATCGTTTATGGGACATGGCTTTTTGTAACTTGTAGATTTAGAATTTTGTAAATATTGGTTTCTGCAATTGTAAATAGTAGATTTTGTAAAATAGTGACAACCCACTTGGACCTTTTGCTCTTAAAACGTTCTATGCAACCTTATTTTTTTAAATTTTTTGATTGGTAAATAGTGTGATTCTTTTAACGCTGTACAAAGTTGAGTTTTTTTTTTGTAAATATGAAATAAGTAAGATTTTTAGTAACTTTAATAACTAGTATTTAATTATTTTTCGTAATGTAAATGATAAACTAAAAAGTTCTTTTGGGATGAGTGAGCATGTCGAGAATGTGCTTTTGAGAATAAATAAAGTGGTTGTGTTTGTTCCCAAAGACAGGTGTGAATGTATGAGTGGAGAGAGAAAACTGGTGTATATGGTTGACCAGAGCAAACACGATGAGGTAGAGTGGGTGGGTGGGGTGGGGGTAAATGGTCACTTATATATTCATTTTGTTTTAAATAGTTTCGTTTTTTCATTGAAATGTGGCAGTCAAAAGACATTATTTTTGTAAAAACAGTCTTACCTGCAGTAGTCGTAGACCTCGACGTTTCTCCAAACACACATCAACACATTGCAGTATTATCAAGGTCAAGCACTCGCATCAACATCATTGTCAAATCTCAACTTTCGACATACACCAAATGGAAAAAATATGAAAACAGCAAAATGGAAATTCCATGTTTCCATATCACCAAAACAGCAAAACTTAAAACGGACATTTTTAAAAACTGGAAATGGCCATGTGTGAAATTTGAAAATTCAAAAACTTCAAACGGACATTGTTTAAAATGTGTCATCAGCAAAATGGAAAAATCCATATCATCAAAAACGTTAAACTTGAAACGAACGTTTTCAAAAACTGTAAATTGCAAAATGATAAATGACAGTGTGTGGAATTCATCATGTGTGAAATGTGTAAAATGAAAAAATCAGCCATCAACATCACGATTTCTTAAAATTAAAAATAACAAAACATCGTGCTCTGGAAAACTTTTGTTTTTATTTCATAGTCATAGTGAATTGACAAAAGAAAAATAGAATACAAACAAATCCCAATTCCTCACTCCTCAATGTTTATGTCCATGCATCATCAACTTTCCTTTCATAGCACTCATGACAATTAGGGCTGCCATCCTTTCACCTACTGAGGCATCACTGGATGTGAAACGTTGTTTAGCTTTCTTCAATAACAATTTATCTGCCACATGTCTTAAACCAGAATGACTATGGCGATAAGAAAGGTCATGTTCCTTGCATGCTTGATCCAAAAGATTAATGGGTACATCACCACGTTGTAAACGTTTTTCGAGACGAGTTCCAGGGCCGCAAAAACGATAACCTGGAAGATGGATTTCGTAAGGTAAGTATTGAATCACTTTGTCAATGACGCCATTGCCAGTACAGGTCTGGCATATCCTTTTCCATTGATGGTAGAAAGGTTTGGTCTTCTTCCTCCTCTGTGGACGATGTTTGTGTTTGTTGTTGTTGTTGTTGCTTTTTCTCGCCATGACACTCGTGGAATGATTCAACAAAGTCTTTACACGGACTTTTATGACCGTGATACAGTTTCACTAGCTGGCAAGTCGCACACTGACGCATAGACGGTATTTTTGCCATGGCCACTTGCTTATGGTGATCGTAATCCGTACAGGGTTGCAATTCACTCAACACAGGGTCTTGAGTCCATGATTTTGGTACATGTTGCCAGATTTCTTTGACCGCGTTGGCGGCCACATAATAAATGAACGACTTGGGCAGCGCCAAGAGTTCCTCTTTGGTAAAACTGTCTAGTTTCTTTTTGCACACAAAGAACTTGCCGATGGCTTTGTCCGTAGCATTGCCTTTCTCCATGGTATCACGTGCTGTAGATGTTTACACGTCGCTTGTAGAAATCTCACTGACGTCATTCACAGGTAAATCTTGAGTTATAATTTTGTTCAACAACTCCCAGCAGGCATGAGTGGTTAACCAATGAAAGAGATGCCACGCATGTGATAGGGCTGTATGGGTAATGTTGCCACAGGAACAAGTATCCATGAGCGTTTGCAGGGAGGGGCAGCCCAACTCCATGAGGTCGATACATTGACAGTAAGACGCCAAAAATGGTTGCAACCATTGACGTTTTTCATTACCTTTCACAAATACCACATTGGCCGAGGACAAGTGTGCTTTCATGACCACGTCCAAATATTTATAGGAAATGGTTCCCTGATTCCAGTCTAGTTGCCTATGATTTTCAATCCACTGGGTTTGTTTACGGTCTTTTTCACACAACAAATCAAAAGCATGGGGTGGTTTAAATAGCAAATGCGTAGCTTGCGATATCCAAAACGTGGTACAATCGATCATGGCCACTTGTTTAAATATAAATTTGTTGTCACCAATTTTAAACCCTTGGCAATCCACAATGAGTGTGCGCAACATGTTGACGCTTGCCTGGACCAAGGTCAACTGACGACTGACGGACGATCAGGTGTGATCATGACATAGACTTACCTGCCATGCTAGTTTCAAAATTGAGGTTAGGGTAGGACAGTGGGGGCATGCAAAATAAGAATTTAAGAATTACATCATTTTATTATCATAACACGTCTTACAGGCTTTTCTCATTTTAGGATAAGGACGATAGCAACTGATACAACAAAATAGTCTCTTGTGTTTGTAACGTCCATAACACCGATGATGTCCCAATGTCTCTAAACTAGGCGTTTTTGATGGTGAGCTGCTCACCGAAGCACCATGGATACCATACGGTCCACACGTATCGTAACTTGTTTTTTTTTCATCACCCAGAGACACAAGTGAGGGATAGCTTGAATGACAGGGTATATTTCCCACTTTCATTCTGCACAGGTAGGGGCAGGTGGGTGACCAGCGCTGATGTTCTTGCAAGGGTTCATCGCCCTCCTGCCATTGGTCTATGATGATGGGACAAAAGGCACATTTCACTTCATCTCTTGTTTTTAAATAGTAGAATCCAGCAGCCGCCAAGGCTTGAGGGTTTATGAAAGGCACTGGCCACGTGGCAAAAGTCTTGAAACGTTGTTCCTCAGAGTTTAAATTCATGGATGTAACGTCTCTTGAGGCTTTAAAGCAAGACATGACTGAGCGACTTGACGTGGGTTGAGCTGTTATTTATACACTCGTCACTTGGTTGGACAGTGGATAATAGTTGACTTGTTTGTGATGAATAATCAGACAGTAGGCCGTCGTATCGGCTGGTACATTGTCATGCGTTTCAAAATCTAGTCGAATGTCGATATTGGATGGCTTGACAGACTCTTCCAGGTAAGAACAGTCAAAAACAATCAGTGGTGCTCTTGCCTTAAACGCTTGGGGTAGTAGCATGGGGCCGTTCTCTTTTTGATAATACGACCATCGAAATTTAGAAAACAAGTCGTACAGGGGGCCAAACTTATTTTTTGAAAAATCCAAATCCAGTCCTTCATAGGGAAACACAGCTCCGTTGAGGAAAAGACGTGCATTTCTCAATTGCAGGTGATCAAATTGCGTGGCATCTTTGGTTTGTTGATACTTGCGATTCGTTTGAAAACCCACAATCAGGTAGAGAGGTCTCTCTGTATAGCGAGCTGTTTTTACAGACCAACTGTGTGTGTTGGTGGTGGGCAATAGCGGATACTCATGGAGTGCCCAGCTTCTAAATTCCATGGGTAGAGGCATATCTCTCTTTACCATTTTGAGTATGTCCAGTTTTTTGCTATCGTTAAGGGTCACATGAGGAACTTTCCATAGCAAGCGTTGTAGTTGAACTTTTGAATCGATGGGGGCATTGTCAGCTCCCTTGAGTGCATTATTATCACTCCTGTCTCTCACCAGATAAAGCACTTGCCTTGCGTTGACCACAATGCGTTGGTGATCTTCGGCAAAGCCTAAAATCAGTTTAAGAGGTAAATATCCAGTAAAGGTCCCATCGGTGTGTACCATCCAGTCATTGGTCGAGTCAGGGCACCAACCTGCCATGCAAAGTGTTTTACCTTCTTCCTCACTATAAGAGGGGTATAGTTTCATGACACTGGAAATGCCCACATTTCGAGTGCTATCCACCACGATATCGTTAATGACATACCGCACTTCAGAAAACAGAAAGGCTAAACCATGGTTGGCCAACTTGGATGTGGTAGGTGTAGAGCCATCGGCTTTGGTGAGCCGACCTTCAATCTGAATGACACTTTCATGCGGTAGGGTGTAAATATCTTGGTTGTTGATAACAAATTGAATTTCATCATTGTTATTGAGTCCAGGTGTTTGAGCTTGATAGGAATGGAGATCAATTCTTACCACTCCTGGTTGCTCCTCGATGCGGTTCGCTATCTCTAGGATAGAATTCATCATGAGGGTTGACGTGGTAACCCAAATGCTGTAAAATCTGCTTGTTCTGAGATGTTAACGTGTATTCACGTGGCAAACAACTAACACCATTCCTAGACGGTGTTGTTGCTTTATACACAAATTTCATAGTGGCTTTAGCACCAACTTGTAAGTCACTGGTGTGGTAGAATCTAGATCAATGAGTTGTTGATCTCTATTGATCAGTCTTAATGTTATATTACTAATACTATCGACAGCCACAGCATGAAAAAGCACCACTGGAGGGTTTTCACGAATAATATAGCCATTGGGCGATGTCACAATAAAGTCATAAAGTGAATGCGATGGTTCCTGATTGGTGTACACTTGGCTAATAATATTACACGTCACCGACACATGATGGTCTTCAATGAATTTCACTTCATGGTCTGATTCATGTTTTTTGTTGGGCTCCAACACACGTGGTTTAAATCCTAGTAATGGGCCAATGGAATCGGGGTGTGTTTTAAAGTCAATGTTGAATGAGGAGAAAATACTGCAGCGATGAGTGTTAGTATTGCCTACAAGTTCAAACTTGTGCGTTCCGTCGAGAAATGACTTTAAACCATATTGATTGATCAACACCACATAAATGTGTTCATAAATATCATCGATCGTGTATCCACCAGAGTTCAGAGTGAGCACAGAATCATCATAATAAAACTTGTTGTTCACATTTTCACGTATGTTGTATATTCGATTGTACGTTTCAAGAGAAACAAGTCCTAAACCATAGGGTTTTTCACTCAATTCGATAGGCGGGTAAAAGTCTAGGCTGACTTCAGGTCCACGTCCATGCACTGTAAACGTTTTACTTTCTGCCGACATACTGGTGGCGTTTTTGCTTATGCTGCGTCTTATATAAAAAAATTAAACACAAACGTCCACACTGTTGGCTGTTAAACGTTTGCTCTCGTTTCACATTATAATATAGCTTGATCCTGTTTCCAAAATAGGTCACTAGTTCCATGGGCGGGGGCAAATTCCCAAAACTGTCAAAGTACCATACCATGGATCCCTCTTTGACATAAGCTACATAATGCGTTCCTGGTCCTCGGTGATCATCCAAATTGACAACAGCACATTCCTTTTTCCAGGGTCGTGGGGGTAATTGGTTTCGCATAAACACACCTCGAAAATGAGAAAGCTTTAGTTGTTTAGCATAGCTTTCCACTTGTTGATGCGTCAGGGCATGTCTCGCTATGGCAGAGGTTAAATTTTTTTTTTTTTAATATTTCGAAATGGTGAAATCCCAAATCCTTGTTGATAAAAGGCTGGCTTTAAATTGGCATTTCTAGCCCCCATAGCAATCGCTTCCATCGTTTCATTGTGTCGCTGACTTTCTTTGAGTTGTTGCTTGCCCTGCTGCGCGGCTTTAATGGTTTTCGCCACTGCACTGGCACCGCCCAAAAGTGAACCCAGAGCAGCCAAACCGGCAAATAATGCAGGTAAAAATCCAGCTCGTTTTGGGACGGGAATCACTCGCCCTTGGTTTGAAACCTGTCGCCGACGTTTTGGAATAACCTGTCTCTGTGCTGCTCGAAGGGCTTTCCTTATGGTCAATACATTATTTTTTCTTTTTTTCTTTCGCAAGGGCTTGTCCTCGAATGTTGTAAGCCCAGGCTTTGCCAAGGACAAAGTCCTTTTTTTAGTCTTTCTCACTGCATACCTTTGTTTCACCATGATGATAATGACCAACAACCTTTCACAAGAAAGTTTAAATCACAACTAACGTCAGATGGTTATTTCATGGCTGTATATTCCAATTCCACATAAAGTGGGAAATCGTTTATGGTTTTTCCCGCTTGCTTTTCATCCCATGTCAACATGAGATGAAAAGATAATTCATCCCCTGCATTGACCATTTCATGGTTATGGATCAACATCCTATGACCATTTATCTTTATTTGTAAATGGTTCTCATCAGGTATGGCGTATTTGATGTGAATGGTTCCATTATAGTGTAATCGATAGTGGCTTAAACCCGAAGCAAGCACATAGGTCGAGTGCTGATCATGGACTAGCGGTAAATGGTTTCTCTCATTCAAAGGTTTTTCATTTGTCAGATACACTAAAAATACACATGGGATAAATTTATAAAGCCTTTTCATTTCATGGGTCACGTAACGCTTGGTACAAACATCGTCTTCGTCTTGTGGGTCTTCCACGTGAATAATCCGATGGTGATTAGCGCTATAGCCATTCAGCATAAGCTGGGGCACTTTGTCATAAAACTCATACACTTTGTTATCCACATACTTTTTCGTAGTAACGTCTGTAGACACTTGAGGATGTTTTACACGGGTTAACCGCTTTCCCTTAAAGTCATAATCTCCCTGTTTTGTGCGTGGCACTACTGACCTATCCACATAGTGTTTATTAGCAGGATCTGTTTCCTGTTTAGGATCATGTATGGGGATAGGCCTAGCTTTGGCCATTAACGCACGTCCAAAGACATCCATCGTCAACCTGTAGTAGCAGTCTACTGTTTCTATGACAAGGCTCGGTGTCCTGTATATAGACAGCCGGCTAGCCTGTCTAAGCCTTAGTTGACATGAAGATTATTAAGCAGCAAGAGTCATTCCCCGTGGGGGACATGGTTTCCCATCTCTGTCCTACATCACGTGAACAACGCCATGGTTCACTGTTTCCATCTTCCATTCGCTGCATCATTGTGGGGCCTTCCGGCTGTGGAAAGACTAATCTTTTGCTAACGCTCATCACAGCGCCCAATGGTCTGCGTTTTCAAAATATTTATATTTTTGCAAAATCTCTCTACCAACCCCTCTACGTGTTTCTGGATCAAGTCATGTCTGGATTACAAAAAGAGAATATGGGTTATTTTACATTTTCCATGCAAGAAAATGTGATTTCACCGGATGAGGTAAAGCCTGATTCACTCATGATTTTCGATGATGTATCCACTGAACGTCAAGGCATCATTCAAAGCTATTTCAGCATGGGTCGACACAAACATATCGATTGCTTCTATCTTGGGCAAACGTATTCTAAAATGTCCAAACAGTTGATTCGTGACAATGCCAATGTCATTGTTTTATTTCGTCAGGACGAGAGGAACAGTCGTCACATTTATAATGAACATGTGAATCCGGATATGACCTTTCAAATGTTTACAGAATTGTGTGCCAAGTGCTGGAACACTCAACGTCATGCCTGTTTAGTGATTGACAAACAAAGTGAACTCAACCAAGGACGGTATCGCTTAGGGTTTGATCATTTTATTGCTATTTAAGGCCCTGTCTCATTCCCCATCAAGTCATTTGTCAAGACACCATGGCGTTAGCAGAGAGTCAATTGAAAAAGCATATTATTAAAGCAAAAAATACTATTCGCCAAAAGTTTCGTCAATTGAAACAATCACGTGCCAATCATGCTTTGTTTATTCAGCAACATTTAGCACCTCCACTAAAAGCCATGTTGAAACCCTCTTTCAAGCCATCTGAAACGCTACCCACCGTTTCACAAGCCACGCAGACGCTGCACGAGGACCCTGAGGAAGAGGAAGAGGAAGATTTGACTAGTGTTAGTGAAGTTGAGGATGAGGAGGAACAAGTGTTTACGCCTCAAAAAAAGGCTGCACCCCTTGCAGAGTTTTTGAGAAAAAAGAAATCCTTGGCCATGGTCGAAACACCTTGCCCTTCCAGAGCGTCTCCGTTTTCACAACTCTTGGCCACCCCTCAACATAAAGCTCAACTGAAAACCATTTTAATAAAATATTATGGATCAACATTGGAACCCTATTTCACCGATCTATTTATTGGAAACACAGATACCACGTATGGTGTTCGCTATGAGGATGATAGTTTTAAAATTGGCGATTCATCCATTAAATTTGCTCGAACTAAAGCTGTCATTAAAAACATCAACTATAAATTAACGCCAGGACTGTTAAAGCTGCTCTTTTCTCGGACCCCATCTTCCCATGATTATACGTCAGAGGATCTTGACAAATATAAATCCATTTTATTGGATACCCATGCTCACAAAAGACAGTATGATCCCACGCAACAAGTGAATGCCAATATATCTCAAAAATATAAAACCATCATTGCAAAAATGTTTCCCACTAGTCAAAGTACTCGTCGTAAAGTGTCCGCTTCGGGAGTGACATTTAAACCGTTAAAACCCCTTGTGGATGTTACCTACTGGCACAATCCCAATAAGCTCGTCCAGCGGCTACAGTTGTTGCATGCCTCACGTCAAGCTGGCCATACCGGTCACGATTGGGAAATTCAAGAAATTGAACAAGAACTTCGAAATGCCAAAATTATTGTTTAAGCCCTCACCCATTAAAATGGGTATTGCTCACGAGTTGCATCGCCCAGCTAGGCGTCACTATCCGCGACTCAAGGTGATTTCACGAGGTGTGGATGAACTTTGGCAGGCTGACTTGGTTGAAATGATACCCTATGCTGGCGTTAACGACGGTGTACGCTATATGTTGACCGTCATTGATGTCTATTCCAAAATGGCCTTTGTTGAACCTGTGCGTCGCAAGTCTGGCCCACTAGTTACCAAGGCCTTTCAACATATTATTCAACACTCCAAACGTCAACCTCAGCTGCTACAAACCGACCAGGGGAAAGAATTTTTCAACAAGGATTTCTCCAGTTTTCTCAAATCTAAGGATATTCACCATTACACCACGTACAGCAATCTCAAAGCCAGTGTGGTCGAGCGATTCAACCGAACATTGAAAACCCATATGTGGAAAGCGTTTACCGCTCAGGGCACGTATCGCTGGTTGGACATGTTACCTGAGCTAGTATCACGTTACAATGACACCAAACATAGAACGATTGGGACCAAGCCACGCCTCGTGACTAAAAATATTCAGCGATTGGATAAACTGTTTAACCCCATAAAAACAGCCGATCCTAAACGTCACCGACTGAACATTGGGGATTTTGTTCGTGTGAGCAAATTTAAGTCTGCCTTCAATAAGGGCTACACGCCTCAGTGGGGGACTGAACTATTTCGAATTCGTCGAGTCTACTTGGACAGTCCAGTCACCTATTTACTCGAGGACCTCAACCATCAACCCATAAAAGGTAGATTTTATCTACATGAACTTCAGAAAACAGCATTTCCTCAGCACTATCTTGTGGAAAAAGTGTTGAAACAAAAAGGAAATAAACTCTACGTCAAATGGTTAGGGTTTAACTCTACGTTTAATTCCTGGATCAATAAATTACATGTTGTGTGAACCTGTGTACTTTTTATTTATTCACCCATGTTGTACACCACCTATAGCTCTATGTATACAGCGCTCCGCGCTTCATGCATGTTCATACATGTTTGTCTTTCCCTTTCCTCCTGTGTTCTCTCATACATCACCCCCTCCCCTCTCCCTCCCTTCACCTCCCACCACTGCTGTTTGCAGCTCTTGCCTATCTATTGGTTGTGACATGATTCCCACAAGTTGCATTATACTTTTTACTGATTCAGCGATTCCCACGCTTTGAACATTCTCTTATCGTGCACGTGGACAGATAACACCCAAGCGAACACCTGTGCCGGATCAAATTTCACCTGAACTTGCATTTTGTCACGTACGAAGCCAGACAGGATGTAACTTGTTAACAGTTATCGCGCACGTGGACAGCTAACGTCCCAGGCGAACACCTGTGCCGGATCAAATTTCACATGAACTTGCATTTTGTCACGTACGAAGCAAAACAGGATGTGACTTGTTAACAGTTATCATGCACGTGGACAGATAACACCCAAGCGAACACCTGTGAAAGATCAAATTTCACGTCAACTTGCATTTTGTCACGTACGAAGCAAGACAGGATGTCACTGGTTTAGCCTACATGTGGTTTCACAAATGTGTGTGCATGCCTTTCACACTCCCCTGCCACCACGATGGTCAGATTATTTCACCTTCAAGCGTCACCTGTTGTCAAGTCAGATCAACGCCTTCCAATAATCTCAAATGACCTTCACCTCCTGCTCGTTTGTTTTCGGTACTCGCTTCGACCAACATAGAACCAAGTTCTCATCACCGTTTACACGTTAAAGGTAAAATATCAGAAAACGCACCCTCGCTCTGTCATACACCGACCCGTCGAAATAGCGATTGATCTATTGAACACGGCCACCGTGGTCAGCGACAGGTTCGTTGAAACACACACACCCAGCCGTATCGTCTCTCTCAACCACCACGCTTTATAAACATTATAAACAGGTAACGGTAATGATTTTTTTTCAACATGTATGGCGTTAGGCCCTTTGTGAATTTTTTTTTTGGACAAATAGCTACCACATTTGAAAGGGGGCATTAGCCCGAGTCCTAGGACATCTCGTACACGTCTCTAGCGTTATTGGTTCGTGACATATCGGCAAAAATCATAAAAAACACGTGTTTACCCCAAAATCGCGTTTCCAAAATTTTTTAAAATTACAACGAGTAGTTCATAGCAAAAAGGACGTCACTCCGAGTCCTTGGACCCATCGTACATGCCTCTAGCGTTATTGCTTTGTGAGATATCGGCAAAATCACAAAAAAACATGTGTTTACCCCAAAATCGAGTTTCCAATTTTATTAAAAATTATAACGAGTGGTCCATAGGAGAGAGGACGTTACCCCGAGTCCTTGGACCTGTCGAACACGCCTCTAGCGTTATTGGTTCGTGAGATATAGCAAAAAGTCTAAAATCACGTTTTTACCCCAAAAAGACTGTGTTTCCAGATTTTCACATTTTCGACACCGACATTCCCGTAAAGAGCACGACGAGACGAAAAAAACGAATCCAAGCACGCCCTCCTAGCATGGCTCGTTCCATTCCAAGGTCGCAGGGGCTCACCACTTGCTTTTGTAAGCAGCTCCCCCACCATCCCACTACTGCAGGTTTTCATTCTAGAGACTTGAAATTTATTTTGGGGGTAAAGGGGGTAGGGACCATTGATTTACGTTAAACAATTTTTTTTGTAGAGTTCCTAGTTTCCAAAATATAGGATTTTCAAAATTAAAGTGTTTTCAAAAAAATATAAAAAATAAAAATTTTTTATTACAAAAAATAAAGGTCATAAAGACTGTTCGTTTGAGCCATGGCACAACGTTCTATCCTGTTTGGTTTTCAAACTATCACATAGTTTCGAAAACAAAAATTTTCAAAAAAATTTTGAAAAATATAACGAGTGGTCCATAGCAAAGAGGACGTCAGCCCGAGTCCAACAATACCTCATTTGTCAAAATCGGACCATGCGTTCAAGAGATATTTAACATGGCTGAGGCTTAGTAGTAGAGCAAGGGGGGTTTTGAAGTGGGGCAGAAACCGCCTTACTCCACTACTAACGGTAAAATCAAGAGCCTTATATTCTTTCATAATTCAAGGTATTTGGACATCTTGGAATCAACGTGGCCATAGCAGTGACGTCACAGCTCTCATACACGTCATCAGTCCGCCCTTTCGATCACGTGGTGCGTCCTAACACCTTGACACATGCCATATCGGGGACAGTACCCATATTGCGTTTTCTACTTTTTCGCTCTCTCTTATCTTTTTATTCCGTGAAAACCACCAACTGAGATTTCTGTTTGTTTTCGCTCATGCCTGTGTTTAGTGTGTTTTAGTGAACTAGATGCATTACCCTTCTTTCCACAAAACCATCAAACTCCCCCTTAATGTGCCCTCACGTGGCACTTAGCTCAACTTTCTCATCTCCTGCAGTCAACGTGAGAACTCGTTGTCACCGACTACTTATAATGCTTAGAAGTTCGACTCGTCCTCTGCTGATGGTAACCTACGCACATCTGCATTATTTGAACACTGCCTCAAGAAAATAAATATGTGTGCTTTAATGATTTATACTTCCTACGTTTGTGACCCTTATGTCCTCCTTCTCTCCCACTATCTTCTCCCCCTCCATCGCCTTGCTATTCGGGAGCCTTCTCACTTGTTACTCTTCTAAGCGGAGCCAGCAGACTCGCTCGGTCTATCGTCCGACATTTTGTGAAAGCCATGTGGTGATAATTGCTCTATCAGCACCGCCAGTCAAAGGAAGCTTTTAGTCTTACGTGACCTTTAATCATGCGATCATGAGCCACCGGGACCTCCTATTTACGTGGAATCCGAACAACAAGACATTTTTATTTATTTATGTTATAATCAATGCACACACTACAGCTATGCTAGCCCTTCACGCTTGTACAAATAACAACAACATAACAGTTTAAGATAAAATATAAAATAAATTTAACAAATCACCAAACAAAACAAGTCCATATCAAGAGCCGGTCGAATGTCCTTGCTCGTAGCTGTGTCGTCAATGGCCAAGATGACAGTTCTAAATTCAGTTTATGTTCTCCTTCACCTGCTTCAGGAACGTCCTCTTGTTTGTTGATATGTCCAACTCGCGTTTACTTGCTATTCTATTGTACAGGGATGATATGCGGTTTTGGAAGGATCTTTGGATTAAGGAATGATTAGTGTGTGGAATGTGCATGATGTCTTTGAGCCTGGTAGAACGGGAGGGGGCTCTTAGTTTGAAGAGTGACAGCAGGTGGTCCGAACGGTAATGGCCATTTAAAATTGAATGTAGGAACGACAGGTCACTCAACTGGCGTGTCGTGCTGAGGGGAGGCAAGTACCTGCTGAGTGGTGAATTGTCTAAACCTTGCATTTCACTTCGGAAATCTGACATGCATTAACCGCGAGTCAGCCAACCAACATGCATAGATACAAGTTAAACAGCTCCCTTGATATTTGCAAGTAATCAAATCTGCTATATTTTTTATCTTGCTGGCAGGGTATCATTTTTGAGGTAAACCAACAATTCCACCACCGAGATAATCTATGCTAAGTGTAAAAGTACAACTACTGGCTAGGCGCAACGGGGGAATTACTCCTTTAGCCTATTTTCATTGATGAAGAAATGAGCTTATGAGATCACCGTTTGTCCGTGTGTGTGTGTGGGTATGTGTTTCCCCCTAATAACTTACAAATTACTGGAGCGATACCAATGAAACTCGGTGAGGTCATAGTACCATTTCGGCCGACCCCAACCATGCCCTTCAAATTGTTTTACATCTCATCAATCCAACATGTATCTATGAATCTTTCTAAGACCTGTGAAGTACAAAACAAACATGGTTGCCAAGCGAAGTTGAAACATTATAATAGACTTTTCTCGCGATTTCACTATCCGAGCGCAGTAAAACTTGATACGGAAAATGCGTATAGAAACTTTAATCCACTGGCATCAAATTTATTTCAATTGTTTTCATAACCACAAGATGGCAGCTGTGCAAAATTTTAAAATCTCGATTCTATTTCTTGTGGCCTAATCAAGCGATAGATGTTTGAATACTACACCTACACAATAATCTTCAATTAATATTTTATAACTCTAGGACCTA
Organism: Meconema thalassinum; assembly: GCA_946902985.2. NCBI lineage: Eukaryota > Metazoa > Arthropoda > Insecta > Orthoptera > Tettigoniidae > Meconema > Meconema thalassinum. Next base: position 9,467,851 of record OX336398.1, on the reverse strand, counting down.
CATAAATATAAATCCAACATGACGACCATCCGAAATATTTAGATGATTCTCAATATCTACGAATCCATTACAGCAATCGAACTGATTTTTAGCCTACTTTTCACATTTTGCAAAAAATGAGGAAAAAGTAGACTTATGAGATCGGGCAAATGTGTGTCTGTCTGTCTGTCCTTCTGTCTGTCTGTCCTTCTGTCCTGTCTGTCTGACCGTGTGTGTGTCCCCTCCTATCAACTCCTAAACGGCTGCAGCAATCGAAACAAAATTTGGCAGGAGTAAATATCAATACCTGAATAGCTCACGGCCATATTTGAAAATGTTGTCAGTGCTACCAACTGCTGAAAAATCGCAATTGAAATTTGAGCTCCATGTTGGATATCTTGGAAGGTATGAATGGGAGATATTTCAAAATTGGCACACGTATAGAAAATAATATTGCAGGTTATTTCCAGGAGGCCTTACATGGCAGTGTTGCCAAAATGATTATAACCCTGCTGATAGGTCCAATTTTTAAATGCATATAACTTCTACACTATCAATTGGAATTCAACCAAATTTCGTATGTGCTATGTGTACATAAACAGATATGACTGGGCGAATTCTTAAGAGCCACCAGGGCTGCCAACTGTTAATAATTGCTCTCAGTTTTTTTAAATCCAAATACCCATATATCAGAAAGAATCCAAGCCGACAGCTTTAAACTATGCACACGTATAGTAACTGACATTCTATATTCATTTGGAGTAACTTTTACACGTCAGTGTTACCAACATGATTCTAAGCCAGCTGAGAGGACCAAATTTAAATACATGTAACTTCTATACTATCATTTGGATTTCAACCAAATTTCGTGTGTGCCATGTGTTCCATAACAGATATGACTATGCCGATTCTTAAGAGTAACCAGGGCTGCCAACTGTTAATAAATGCTGTCTCTATTTTTGTTACCCTAATATCAATATATCAGAAAGTATGCAAGCCAATAGCTCTAAACTTTACACACGTATAGTACCTGGAATTCTAGATTAAATTGGAGTAACTAATATAAGCCTACGCCAGTGCTGCCAACATGATTCTAAGCCTGCTGATAGGTCCAATTTTAAAATGCATGTAACTTTTATACTAACTAATGGATTTCATTCAAAATTGACACAACAATAGATCATATTATTTCAGATTATTTCTGACCAATACATGTATGTCATTGTTGCCAACATGATTTTACGCGCGCTGTTAGATACAATGTTTAACTGCATGTAACGTCCATGCTATCCATTGGACTTCAACCAAATTTTGTATTCTGTACCTTAAGAGAATATATTCAGTCGCCAGGGCTGCCAACTGTAGTTCTCTATTAGGCTACATTATGCCAGGTTTAGAGTATTTCGAACTAATCAGATATTTCGATATTACCAACTTAATATCGTCATTATTCTAGTTACATCCGTATAGATAAATCATTGGCATGAATCTTAAATTTTAAGAAAAGTTGGCTCTTTAGTTCGTCACGGAACTTCTTGTTTTATATTGATAGCGACAATTAACATAAATAGGATATATGAAAATAGGCTGTATAGTTCACCACGGAACTACTTGTTTCATCTATACCCAGTCAAAGTCAATATCTTGACATCGTGGAAATTTTGTAACTTTGTGTCTAACTGTCTAATGGGTCAACTCTACTCATATCATGAGACTCGCAACCTCAAGCAATTGCATCAATGTTAGGGATTGAAATAGGTCTGAATCTATGCAAATTCTCAACCCAGAAATAGTTCACCATGTTAGTCAGTGACATATTTAAAGAGAAACTCTATCCACGACATCAAAACATAGAAGTGCATCGCACCAAATGATAATCTGGTTTGCCATACAATCGGTTCAAGTTTTGGGTACTGCGCCCGAAATTTGGATGATTTATGATGAAATGATGTTATTATCCCATGATACAGTTTAACATTGGAATATAAATCTTGGAAGTTGGCTCAAGGTGAGATTTGTTAGCGAACGCAAGCTATGGGAGAAACCCATCACGTGATCAGAGACGCCCCAGAATATTCTAGATCATTGGAAAGTGCATAGCAACAAGGAAACAGCGCGAAATATTACCAGTTAATTGTTACGAAATATATCATTGTATATATGCTTTCAGCCAATGAGAGGACGTTTTATGGAAGCAGACATGGATTTTAACCTAGTTAATGTGATTAACTATGCCATGTAAGTCGTATGTAACAATTTTACTCCATTGAAAACAATAAGAAAATTAAATGAAGAGATTATAACTACTTTGAATGACGTTAAACGGAAGAATTTCACCGTAATAAGCATTATTACAAGTACGCGCCACTAATGACGCGGGACTAACAATGGCGCGAATTTCAGAGCAGTTGAAGGGGGAACGATAGCCAGGAGTGTTCTTCTCTCGACTGACTTCATAGCGACAAAACGTATAGTCCGGAGGTAGTTCATTCCCGTAGACGTGATACAGAGTGAGGTTCGACGTAACACAAGAGGCAGCGGTGTTACCGGTCAATAGTATCGAGAGCCCCGCATCAAACTAAGTGAAGTTGAGCGGTAGATATATTGCTTAATAGCGAACAAGTGTTCGACTTTGTCGAGATAAAAGAATATTCATTTTACTTACCCAGTGATAAGGCTTCACCACATGAAGATTCATTAAAATCCATCGAGTATTTTAAGAGATATTTGATACTTTGTGTTGTCTGACAAAGTTACTCAACTCCGAGCGGAGAATATCATTTTAGTGCAGTGCGACTCCAACATAGGCAAGTCCACGCTGCAGCACGAAGTAAGTACAGTGATATTGTATGAACATTGTGACTTTATTGAGTATGAACATTATGATGGCTACAGACAATTATGAAGTGGAATTGGTTTATGACTTTTTAAGTATGTGTGTGATGATGAATTAAACTATTACGCGTTTGGGATATATCAAGGCAGGGTTGTGATAGCAACGATGGAACAACGTTGAGAAGCAATGAGAATATCTATGACATCTAGATAGATATAATGCCGAGACAACATGTACACTTCCGTCCAGTACATTTAATGTATTTTCATGTACATTCATTCTCGACTATGAGTAGACTGACCAACCAAATGAACTTTAACATCTACGATAGTGAATCGACATTCAACTTACGAATTTATTTTGTAACGATGATGCTATCCAGAATATATTGCTCAATAATGATGGAGGAACTTCAAGAGAGGTCGACTATTGAAGAGTTATCAGTGGAAGACAGAATATTTTAGCCCGATGATTGGTCGAGACGGAATTCAAGTCCGAAGAACGAAGTTCGATACCAAGAGGAGACGAATATGCCGAGAAGGAAATCCTTTCCATTCTCGAGGTCGCAGCTTGTATCCGATGGAGGGGACTGGGTTTGATTTCAACAAATCATGCCTGGATGACTATCCAGTTGGGTATTTTCTGATACCCGACAATAAACTTCAATTTTCCACAAAACCAAGGTAGAGATGTTTTCCATTATTATATTATTTGAGTGTGTTTGATGGCATTTGTAACAACAATTCTCCATGTTTGTTTCATGTATTTTCACTTCGATGTATAGTAAATTTTATTCTTCAAGTCTGTAAAAGATGAGAGTCAGTTCGATCATCTATATTTGTTAAATATTTTATGATTCGGTTCCTGAACTGAAGTAAACTGTTTGAGAAATTTATTTTCCATTGGGAAAATCTTTAAGGAAGTAATTATTCTACGATTTCGATTTTTATTCAAGACTTCAGACATTTAGTCTAGGACATTCAGTAAATTCATTTTGTTTAAAATGAACTTGGTTGTTCTTTCTGTAAGAAGAATTTATAATTAGGAGAAGAAATCTACGAGTGATTTAATGTGAAATATCACCTAATATTATAAACAATTCGGCGATCTAGCAAGCTACATTCGTAATGAATACGACGTGAAAGTGAATAGTTATGAACATTCTTTATGTAGAATGAAGATACATTCAGTTAATGACAAACCAATATTGAATTGAAGGAAGGCTTTGTTCTTCATTAAGTATAAATGATTTGCACCGCCCTATTAAAATGAACATATTCTTGGCGTGCCTCCTAGCTGCATCACTGGAACCAACTAGAAAAGAAAGGAGTACGCAGTGGAAATGGATGTTAATTTCTGACCTGTGCTGGGCCCGTACTTGCAGGCCAGATGTGCCGAGCGACTCCAGACTCCGTGAAGGTGGTCCCACGACGAGTGGTAGGAATACCCTCCTGGTGCTAGACAGCTAGAATAAGTTAGGCCTAGGTTTGAAGAGAGAGAGAGAGAGGGAGAGAGCGAGCAGCCCGATCGCCAAACACTACTAAATGAGACACATGGGTAAAGAAATGGAAATTTAATGAATAGAAACCGAACACACAAAGAAACCCGGCCAGAATAACACACACAAAAAAGAATACCCTTCACCTAGGGGTCAAATAAAGTCACTTTCAAACGGGGAAGATAAATATAAATAACAATAAATAACTTACGATAGTAAATAACGTTAACAAATTAAATTCATACCTGTGCTCACTTCGGTGAAAACGATGTAAAAAAGGGAGGAAGTAAAAGATCAAGAGGCAATCGAGCCGGTCGCTGGTCAACAACAATCACTTCTCAGCCTAGAGATGGATGGTTGTCATGACGACCACAAATAACAAGCATAGCAAAGATAAAACAAGAGGTTGTGTGCGTGTCGCAGAGGCTGTGGCGAGCAATGGGGATGCGATCGAGCTGGCAGTCCCCAGAGAAAAGAAATGCAAAAACCAAAGATACTACAAGGAGAAACAAATGACGTCAAGTGTCCGTGAAATATATCATGATACTGAACCCGATGGGGTTATGCTGACTGGAATCGAACATGGTTCTCAGAGACTGTGATCTCAGTAAAAAGGTTCCGCCAGGAAGCGAACCAGAGATCTGTACAGGGAGTTTCTTGGTAAAAACCCCTCGAAAGAAATGTATATTTAATCACTGGTGTGATTTTTGATGAAATGGCATTATTTATTAGAATAATGTAGGAAATAATGAGCAGATTATATCATTATAAGACGATTTGGTGTAAGCTATTGGAGGTTTGAAGCAGAGAGGAGGGCAGAGCTGACATTTACTAATCGGCCCAGAATTGTGGGTTGGTCCCAGTGGAGCCACGTCCATCTCTGTCACCCCATTATGTCGTCTGGAGCAGGGGAGAGGCCTGAAAAATGACACAGTTATTCCCCGACGGAGAATAGATGTAGAGGAGGGGCGGTGAAATGCCCAGAAAAATCATTGATTACTCGTGATTGGAGTAACGAATCGAGATGAGAGTTGCACACAGGTGAATATCTTGGCAAGAAGATAATTTTAGAGTCTTATACATGCGAAATTGGTGCATATTTAGTGATGTGCGTAAGGACTGTGAAGCGACCATTGTTCGCGGAGGGATGTGAAGATGTTGACGGGGAGTTCCCGGTTAGGTAGCGTCCCACGCCATGGAGAAAGGAATTAATATAAATTAATTGAACGAGCGATTCCTTTGCACACAGATAGTTTTGGGACCTGTGAAGAGAGAGGAACACAATGATCATGGTTTGAAGACCTGAATCATGCTGTGAGAGGAGCGAAGATTACGCGGGAAGATGTTGCTCTACTTTCTGTGGAAATCCGATATAAGGGAGTAGACCCCAGGAGGAGTTCTCAGTGTTACTCTGTTCTAACTCACTTGAAGTCAGTTGAAGCTCAGTTGTTACTTGAACCTCAGTCCTACTCTGTTCTCAGTGTTACTCAGTTATTCAGTTGAAACTCACTTGAAGCTCAGTCGAGACGCAGTCAAGCTCAGTCTACATGCCGCCAAGCGCAGTTACAGCCAGTTACAGTTTTACTCAATTGTCAATTGTAGCACAATGGAAATAAGTTGCAATCAGTATGAAGCAAATATGCAGCAGTACGAGACAGCGTGTAAGCCGCAGACAGAAGTCTTCAAATAAGCTACGTGCAGTCTTCGAGTGAAACTTCAGTCAGCTACAGCCAGGTTGAAGCAAGTTCGTCAAGGCATAACGCATGACGGATCTATTCATCGAGACGCCGAACAAAGACGGGTATGTGTAAAAGAAACAGTAAATACGCTTGTATGAATAATAGTCGTGATACAGGCATAATCAGCCGCACGAACTATGACGTGTTCAGTTATGAAGCACCGTATAGACTAACGGTAGCATTATTGTATATAATTATTTGTGAAAGTGTTGAACTTTATTAAGCGCAGTGTGTATTGTATGAACTAATCGTATGTGTGTAACTACGATAGAATGCGCGAAAGAAACTTTACTAAGTGTTGTGTATTGCCATGAGAGTACCAGATGGTAACGCTTACTGTAGGAGTAATGATCGTCACAAAAACTGTTGGAGAGTTCCGAGAGCAGATAACCAGACTTTCAATCAGGAGTTGATAACGTAAGATGCCGTCGACACCTGCAATTTCGATCTCTGCTAGGGAATTTCAGCATTGAAGTGTGTATAAAGTGACGAGTGTTCAGTGTAATGTATATGTAAAAATATCATTTAAAGTAGTGTTTGATGAAGTGTTTCACATGTTTGGGGAGTGATAACTTCATGAAAGGTATGCAACGTGTCGTGTTGGTGATAGAAATGTATAATCAAATGTGTGTAAACAAGATAAATATGTCGCGTTAAACCCATTATGGCGGGCGACATGGAAGAATATGATTGGTTGGAGCCACCTTAGATGCCTATAGAGATGTAAGTACCCCACAAATTATGGTTATAATTATGTAGAAGTATGGACCGATGCATGTCTGTGATTCCGTAAAGATATTGTGAATTCCTTATAGATGCCAGTAAAAGTCAGTTAGGAGGCTGATCCTCCATGTTTAATCAGTAATGAGTTGATTTTTATAGAGTTGAAATGATGATTTGCATCATTAAGTGGAGTAATTTTTCCCACTATGAATTAAGAATGGCAATCAGTTATGTAAATGTAACGAACGCGATTGTTCGAGTTTAAAACGTTTAGCTATGTCGGAAATTTTGGTAATTTATGTGAGAATAATAATAAATAATGATTTGGTCATTTATGTCAATGAGATTTTCAATAATAATAATAAAGGATGATTTTGGTCATTTATGTCAGTGAGAAATGATGATAATAATAATAATGGTTATTAAGAGTATGAATGAACACATCAGGAAACAAATAAATTGTTGTAAGCGAGAATTATTAACGCTAAGTGCAAGACTTATCAATCTAAGCAGGAAGATGTTACAATGAGGTTACATTTCAGTAATTATGGAAAGAAGCTTTATATCAGAATATTGCATATATTCGGTAATGATACCAGTAATGAAAGAGCTTTTAGTGAATTGAATTTGCAGCTTAATTGAGAAGCTTATAGAGTAAATGTTAGATTTCTCTTAATATTAGAGGTCGGTGTGTCGTAGCATGGAGCATTAGGGGCCAGATAGTCTATTCTACGTATGGATTCTCCTATGTCGTGGACATTGTTGGAGACATTATTTATTCCGGAGTTTTAGTGAATGGACCCTAACTCTGAAGAAAAGGATTGAAATGTGTTCCGGGCTGGAATCTTGTAAGAGTCGAGGAAACAAGGACACCTCGCAGCTCTATGATTTCCCGAGAACTTATGATGAGTTATTTACGCTCGTGGGCAGCGAAAACTCATGGCGACAGTGGTTTTGTGCGCCTATATTATACTTGAGACATCGGTCACCGCCAGGCTCATGCATTACGAACCCCGAACCTTCATGTTGGATGGACCCATGTGAGGCCATTAATTAATCGTTATCCTCGACGTAGGAATAATTACAAAAGCTCATTCAATACCTGTTGGCATAATAGTCAATTAAGATCCTTTGGGAACATGTGTGCCGGTTAGGACACAGTATTTGTCTTGTAAATCTCCACTGCTTAGAGAGGGAAGCTTTCAAACTTTTAGAAAGGTCGAGATAATTGGTGGAACGACCCATCCCACTTTCTATTGTGTAGCGATTTCCTTAGCCGAGGGTCGGTGCCAACCACTCGAACCGCTCAGGCAAGTTATAAAGGGAAGAGATTCTAGACCTTGTTAAAATAATATAATGCGAGATTGTTATGTTGAGTATTATAGCCATGTGGTTTGTGAACACATGGATAATTATAGTTCATCCTGATGGTTCATTAATTTAGCTATCTGACGAATAGTTACATGATATATTTGTACTGTCACTGGAACCAAGTCATGTAGTTGGTTACTAGATGCCAATCGCCTTGAGCGCGAGGTAGTCTATCGTACAATCCGACATAAGCTATAACGTAATGTTTTATCTAGGAATCACAGACAGCATGCGGTGAAACCATATAATTGAAGGATATGTAGGGGGTAGCTTACATAATTATGGAGTTGCACGTTGATTTTGGTGCAACGTCCAAATAGGTAAATGCATGCAAAGCATTTCATTGGTGAGAAGAAAAATATTAAAACACGCACGGCACACATAATTGTTTAACATAAAGAGGTTTAAGGAATAATCCTTGTTGTAATATTAAAGAAGTCACATTGTATGACTGTTATGTTAATGTAAAGTTGTTTTGAAGTCGTAGGTGCATCAGCGCACTAGTATATCCTTGTGAAGTTCACAGAAGGGTAAAGCATTATGGCTAGGTATGACTTTGTTGTGATTTCATATTTGTTTATTTGTGGATTGTGGAAGTAAAAATTTTGTTTGTTTTATTTTATGCTTTTTTGGGTATTGTTTTGTGTTTGAAGCCATGATTTATTTTAATGAATTAAAGTTTTAGAATAGAGTTGTGCTTTATCATTGTAGAGTTGATACCTTTTAGCCTCAAATCCAAAATATGCACTGCAAAATTGGGGTTACCGTACACGCCTGAGAGCTGATGCTAGTTGGAGGCGGATGCATATTATCCAACGAGATTACTCACATGGGTACAATACATACACGCAATCAAACACACAAAATGCCAGCCGTCGATGCAGTAATAAAACACAAAGCAACTCGTGTTTGTAGGTAGTCTAGCAAAACATGCTAAACCTATATGGTCCCCAACTTACGTTCCGAGTTCGAGCTGAATACGGTAAGGCCTACTTAAAGTTACCGCCGTGATTCAGTTGCACGAAGCATGGAATGAAGGGAATACATAAGGGCTAAAATATATGGTGTCATGCCTCGTGTTGGGAGAATGGTCGAAACGCCAACGTCCACAAACAACGGGAGACCCATTGAAGATATGCCCAAATCAAAACAACTTCAATGCACCTGGCAGCAAGAAAAACATACACTCACAAAATCACTCGCAGATATATTTCACGGCATAAATAAAAGGTTAAACGAAGACATAAACAAAATAAAACAGGAGACCGCCATTTCGATTGGTTCCACAGCAAATCCAAGCACACGACGAAGATCAAAAACAAAGGTTAAATTTAGGAAATGAGCATAGTGGACACAAGGTTAGATGTATTACTTACATGAGTAAATGGAAGGCTTCGGCATAATAACAATGTTAAATAAAAAGGAAAAACATTACATTTTAAATAATAAGGCGGAGAGCCTCAAGGCACGTCCGGACAGAACGTATCTCACATGGCCACTGAGTCTACCGGGACGGCCGACAAAGAAAATAAAGAAATGAGAGATGTTAAACATGGCTCAGGATCCACACCACCCCCCAAAAGAAAAATTATTTATAATAATAAAAGATTTTTCTTTTTACATCACTAAGCACCACCTCTTTGAAATCAATCATGTCCCAAGTGTTCCAAAATACACAACATCCTTATCACACAGGTGGTTTGTCAACAACTATAACAGTACACAAAATATGAGGGGGGAGGGTGATCGATATAACAATCACTTAAGCAATTGAGCCATATCAGAAAGAATACAGTTATAAAATGAAGTAATATATAAAAATAATCAGATCGCTTCGGCGATCGCAATATCAGGACAGAACTCCTTCGGGGTCCCCAAAGGCGCGCGTTCCTTTGACGATCCCTGGGCTTGTCATAATGGTATTACGGTTCGCCTGCGCGTTACAATGACAAGAAAAGTAGATAGAGACACGGACGAAAATCATAAACACAAGACTTTCGCCCTTTGACGCCGAAGTCTGACATTCTCCTTATACCCATCATGAAAGTGACGTATTAAAATAACAAAGAAGCGATATAATGTGTCCATTATTTATAGAATATAAATTCTCTACTGGCCGAGTTCGCAAAAATACATATTTTTACAATAAATATTAAGTTACACAGAGTATGTAGGCCTATTTCTTCTTGTATTATTTTCTTTCTTGAGCTCGTAAATTTGTACTTGACTCTGCTCGGTCAAAATTGGTTCAATAATAGGCAGGTCAAGGAGACGCCATATGAATACTAGCTTCCTTGGATAGCATAAGCAAATTATGATTGGCTCACCTACGCAGAAAAAGGACAACATTAATCACAGCAAATAAGAAGGTTACACAATAAATGGTTTCAATTGAGATATGTGAGCTCTGGATACGTCGGTGGGATTCTCCTTGGAGATCAATTCAACAGTGACAGGTGTTAAAAATCTAGTGATAGTTTTGGGCGTGCTCCAGCGAAGCATTAGTTTAGCTGACTCCTTATTCTTGGCCGAACTCTGTGGGTGCAGGCGCACTAGCACGTCGTCATTCACCTGAAAACAAACAGGTTGCCTACCCTTGTTATAGCGAGACGCCACGCGATCTCTTGCCCTTTTCAGATACCGTACAGCAACTTCCCATTTTTCTTTGACTGAGGTACGGCGGGATGGCGCAGCCAGATAATCTATTTTCCACTGAAGCTGAAGTGGATCAACAATACGCCTTCCTAAAAACAATTCCGAAGGGGTAGAATTCGTCGATTCATGAAGAGCAGTGTTAAATCCTAAGGAGAAAAACTGAAGATTTGCGTCCCAACGTGACTGATCTGCGTTGTGGAACGCACTCAAGCAAGCCTTCAAGTTACGATGAAACCTTTCAACGTGATTTGGCTGAGGGTGGTAGGGTGCCAAAAAGACATGATCAATTCCCCAAGAAAAACACATTGATCTAAAAGACTTGGACCGGAAAACGCTCGCGTTATCGGACACTAAAAACTTTGGAGGACCAAAAACACCCAAAATATGATTGGTCAAAAGCCTAACAGTGGTACGTGTCGTGATTTCCCTGACAGGAAATAACCATACAAATTTTGAAAATCCATCAACGACAGTAAGTATAGCTTTATGACCAGAAGATGACCTAACTAGGGGACCAAAATAATCTATAAACAGGCGCTCATTAGGATATGACATCGTGTCAGCGTGGTGAAGTCCAATGCGAGAATTCTTTGCTGGCTTAGAACGTTGACACGTAACACATTTTCGGACGAAAGCAAAAGCATCCGCTTTCAAATGAGGCCAGAAGAATTCCTGAGAGATTTTATGGAAAGTCTTCGTCATACCTAAATGTAATCCAAAACAGGATTCATGGAAATACGCCAAGAGCATACTTCGTATATTCTCTGGCACGAAAATCCTACATTTCGAAGATCGAGGAGCGGTATGCACTATAACATCATTGCGCAATGAAAACTCAGATACACCAGGATCTTTCCCGAGAATTTTTTCACGCAATGTGACACAAAATGGGTCATCTGCTTGGTACGTACGGATGTCAGTAAAAGACCATGGAATGTGTTGGAGAAGATTCACTGGCTCGGGGATCTCAACAATGGGAGGAGGTTCCTCAAACATGCGTGACAAACAATCCGCTACAACATTTTCACTGCCTCTGACGTGAATGATGTCAAAGCTGAAAGAGGATAGACGAAGAATCCAACGATTTATACGTCCCAATTTTTTGACATGCGAGCGCATCCAGGACAGAGCTTCATTGTCGGTATACACTATGAAATGCCGATGTTCTAGAAAAGATCTGAAACGTTCACAGCCGAATACGACAGCCAGACTTTCTTTCTCGAAAGTGGAATACCGGCGTTCGCAATCATTAAGCATCCGACTGGCAAAAGCGATGGGTGCCAAATTACCATTCACCTGCTGACTAAGCACACAAGAAACTGCGACATCACTCGCATCACAATGTAACATAAAATCTTTCCCAAAATCCGGAGTTCGAAGGACGGGAGCAGAAGAAAGACATTCTTTCAATTTCTCAAAGGCGAGACACTGGTCGGGGCCCCACACGAATCGTACATTCTTCTTCTTCAAATAATTCAGGGGCGCTGAAATGTCCGAAAAGCCCTTAATGAACCTACTGTAAAAGCCCGCCATTCCCAAAAAACGTCGGACTGCTTTCACATTCGTGGGAGTAGGGAACTCTTGGATACATTGGACACGCTCAGGGTTCACTTCTATGCCCACATCCGAAAGAATGTGACCTAAAAATTTGATTTGCTTCGAAGCCAAAGAGATTTTGTCCGGGTTAACAGTGAGTCCGGCTCTGCGAAGACGACATAGGACTTCACGTAAATGGATCAGGTGATCCTCAAAAGACTGACTGTAAATCACGAGGTCATCAAGATAGTTAAACACAGATGAATACTTTAAATCTCCAAATAACTCATCCAAAACCCTACTCAATACTTGTCCGCCGATAGAAATGCCCATGGGTAACTTATTGAACTCAAAAAGGCCGAACGGAGTGGAGAACGCAGTTACCTTACGGCTCTCGGGATCGAGAGGAATTTGATAATATGCACAGTTCAAATCTAGGACGGAATAGTACTTCGCCCCGTGAAAATGCTGAAAAGCGCTCTCCAGAGTTGGAAGGGGAAAGTTGTCGAACACCACCTTAGAATTGAGTCGACGATAATCAACTACTAAACGAAAAGTACCCTCTTTCTTAGGCACCAGGAATGCTGGACTACCATAAGAAGACTTAGAAGGGCTCACAACACCGCGTGCCTTAAGATCATGAATATATTCTCTCATGGCAATGAGTTTGGGTGGAGAGCAAGAAAATGGCGCCGACCTAACTGGAACCTCATCAGTCAAATCAATATGACACTCGTAGCCGATAGCGGAACCCAGTTCCGACGTGAGAACATCTGGAAATTCATTCACCAAATCAGATAAAGCGTCACGTTGACTCGTGAATAAAGTAGGAGGGATTAGAACAGCAGAGATACCAGAAAAATTACAAGGAACACTCGCTTCACAAGTATTAAAATGAAACCGCTCCTTGGATTTAAACAAAAAACTGAAGGAATTATCCGAAAAATCAAGCCTCAACCCTGCTTTGTGCATAAAATCAGAACCTAAGATCATAGGCGTAGATAAGTCATCCACCACATGGAAGTTCCAATCCCAAGAATAACCACATATCTTAATATGACATGTTACAACGCTAGAAACAGAAATAGATGACTTCACCGCAGAATAAAATTTTAAACCCCCATCTTGTGGACAAATCTGAGTAACAGGAAGCTGTTCCGCGATGGAGCGCTGAATAAATGAACGTGAAGCACCAGAATCCAGTAAAGCGGGTATCGACAATTTCTTAACACTTACAGGGACCCAAGGACAGAAGTTTCCAGTCGTGGAAATGTTCATTTCCCGGCGAACTTCATTGCATGGCCACTCCGGCGGGTCTAAACCGGGGACCCATGCTCGTTTCCCTGACGCGAAGCACATCTAGGACAGGCTATGTGCGTCACGTCACGAAGACCACATGTGTGACAAAACACACGCGAGAGCGCACGGCAGGAATTAAAATGATGCCCCAAACGATCACAATTCCAACATTTTATACGGTTATACATGTTCGGGTTTCGAGGTAACTGTTGATCCTGAGGAGCGGGATTCGCAGAAGAAGTGGCATTGGGAATACTCCCGACAATATGCGAGTGGGGACGGTTAACTGCCCGGTCCTCCTGACGAGATATTGAAGATGGGTGCGCAGTCCTCTGAATCTGGGATTGCGCGCATGCAGTCTCTGGAAACAAACTGTCAGAGGGGAGGGGTGGGGGTACATATGACTTGCGCAGGCGCCGATTGAACTCGCATTCACGTCCTTGATCAACAATGTCAGCCACACTATACACACTGGACCGGCGTATGAAAGACTTGTACTCAGGTGTCAGATTTCTATACACAATATCAACAGTTTCAATAAGGGGAAGGGGCTGCGACAACCTACTTATTAAAGTCATTAGCCCAGTAACAAAATCGTCTACAGGCTCTTCCAAACCCTGGGTACGGCGATGAATTTCTGCCTTCAAGTCATGTTCAAAATCATAAGTCGTAAACCGCTCCTTTATTGACTTACAGAAATCAACCCACGAGATGAAAGATCTGTTGGTAAGTCGATACCATTTTAAAGCTAAGCCACTCAACAATAACGGTAGGCAGACAACAATATCGTCTGGTTCGAGGTCATAACAATGGCAGAGTTCACTGACCCTGTCTAAGAACTCAAATACAGACGAAACTCCCAGTTCACCAGAAAATGAAATTCCCCACTTGGACACTATATTGGCTACGCCTCCCTTGCGATGGCCTTTCACCTCAGTCAATGGATTAGTGTCTTTCCCACAGACACTTTCAAACGATAGCAGATCATCGTCAGACTGGATGAGCTCCTTCTTCACGTTACAACCTGGGAGAGAATACATGGCTAAACTACAGAAGTACTGCTAGCTACAATTCAAAACAATAACTACAAATGTCTTGCCTCCGTCCTGCGCCTGAAATGAGTACGAAACAAGAAGTAGGGTTGTTTAGTACATTACCAATGCTGGGGTTCGTTGATAGGGTCCAACTCATTGCACTCTCCTTACAGTTTGTTATTTTTATGGTCCATACTCCTTGGAAGTTCACATTGACTCTTAATATTTGTTTGCATAGTATGCAATAAGGAACATGAAACAGAATAAAAACAACATTGAAAAATATGCAGCGAAATATTAAAATCCAATGGATATGGCTAAGCGACCAGGAGACTTAACCTCGCAACTGATACCATCTGCACCGCCCTATTAAAATGAACATATTCTTGGCGTGCCTCCTAGCTGCATCACTGGAACCAACTAGAAAAGAAAGGAGTACGCAGTGGAAATGGATGTTAATTTCTGACCTGTGCTGGGCCCGTACTTTCAGGCCAGATGTGCCGAGCGACTCCAGACTCCGTGAAGGTGGTCCCACGACGAGTGGTAGGAATACCCTCCTGGTGCTAGACAGCTAGAATAAGTTAGGCCTAGGTTTGAAGAGAGAGAGAGAGGGAGAGAGCGAGCAGCCCGATCGCCAAACACTACTAAATGAGACACATGGGTAAAGAAATGGAAATTTAATGAATAGAAACCGAACACACAAAGAAACCCGGCCAGAATAACACACACAAAAAAGAATACCCTTCACCTAGGGGTCAAATAAAGTCACTTTCAAACGGGGAAGATAAATATAAATAACAATAAATAACTTACGATAGTAAATAACGTTAACAAATTAAATTCATACCTGTGCTCACTTCGGTGAAAACGATGTAAAAAAAGGGAGGAAGTAAAAGATCAAGAGGCAATCGAGCCGGTCGCTGGTCAACAACAATCACTTCTCAGCCTAGAGATGGATGGTTGTCATGACGACCACAAATAACAAGCATAGCAAAGATAAAACAAGAGGTTGTGTGCGTGTCGCAGAGGCTGTGGCGAGCAATGGGGATGCGATCGAGCTGGCAGTCCCCAGAGAAAAGAAATGCAAAAACCAAAGATACTACAAGGAGAAACAAATGACGTCAAGTGTCCGTGAAATATATCATGATACATACACGCAATCAAACACACAAAATGCCAGCCGTCGATGCAGTAATAAAACACAAAGCAACTCGTGTTTGTAGGTAGTCTAGCAAAACATGCTAAACCTATATGGTCCCCAACTTACGTTCCGAGTTCGAGCTGAATACGGTAAGGCCTACTTAAAGTTACCGCCGTGATTCAGTTGCACGAAGCATGGAATGAAGGGAATACATAAGGGCTAAAATATATGGTGTCATGCCTCGTGTTGGGAGAATGGTCGAAACGCCAACGTCCACAAACAACGGGAGACCCATTGAAGATATGCCCAAATCAAAACAACTTCAATGCACCTGGCAGCAAGAAAAACATACACTCACAAAATCACTCGCAGATATATTTCACGGCATAAATAAAAGGTTAAACGAAGACATAAACAAAATAAAACAGGGGACCGCCATTTCGATTGGTTCCACAGCAAATCCAAGCACACGACGAAGATCAAAAACAAAGGTTAAATTTAGGAAATGAGCATAGTGGACACAAGGTTAGATGTATTACTTACATGAGTAAATGGAAGGCTTCGGCATAATAACAATGTTAAATAAAAAGGAAAAACATTACATTTTAAATAATAAGGCGGAGAGCCTCAAGGCACGTCCGGACAGAACGTATCTCACATGGCGACTGAGTCTACCGGGACGGCCGACAAAGAAAATAAAGAAATGAGAGATGTTAAACATGGCTCAGATTTGAGACATATCTTTTGAAAGATAATTTATCCGACCTTAGGAAAGTTTAGTTAAAAGCTTTTCCGGTTGTGATCGATCCTTATTGAGCGATAAAATAACACGAGGTGTTATCAAGGCACACGTGTAACACTACGTTATGTGTCAACGTAGTATTGCAACCATGCACTTTTTAGAAATGACCAGTATGAGGAAACATGTACATTTTTATTAACTATTTGGAGACATGGTGTTTTATGTCTGAGTAATTTTGTTCAGTAAATCATGAAAGATGTATAAATACCATCGTTTGAGAACGATCAATGTAAATGTAGAACAGATAACGCTGCTCATTGGTACGTTGTGGAGTTTTAACAACAATAAGATCTAAGCTATGAGAAAGCAATACCAGTACAGTGGAACCTTTGTTGAGGACAAGTGTGTTAATGACATGTGAGTTTTATAGTGGAGATTTATGGAGGTTTTTGCCATAAATAGTTGTTTGGATTACGAAGGGGATTACCGTATTCATTGTCATGAAGTACTGAGGAGTGTATAAATATTAGCATTGTTGTATTTTAAGGAGAGTCAGTGAAGACTTCTCATGTGACCAGATCTGCGACACGAAAGTCGTTTATTGGCGGAATGTCATAAGGAAAAGATATATGTCCCTATTCTCTAAATTAATATTAACTATATTAAACTGGAGTTGTAACAACAATGAACTCATCTTGAATGATCGGTCGTTGGTATACCGATAATGTCTATTAACTTCATATAACAGAAAGTGGTCAAGCATTGTGTAAATAGAAAGCTATAGTAAATGATACCATGAGGAAGGAGCGTTGATAATGAAACTAACGCGGTCGTATCGCTCAAGATTGAGTCTTAGAAGCGATAGACACTTGTATATAGTGGATAAACATTTCAATTTGTTAAAATTGAGGGTATCGAACAAGACTAGAATGATTTACAAGATGGAAAGACAGAAAGAAAGCGAGTTTGGTGAAGATGAACATTGTCTGAGGATGTACTTCGGAACTAAGGAATCCGTAGTACGTCTTAGATTGACCTTGGAATGTAGAATACCCCCCCCCCCTCTGGCACTATCCAGCCCATGACGGGCTAAGGCCGACCAAGCGACGGCTGCCCAGCCATTTGGCCTGCAGATATTGGGGTGACGCGTGATTAGCGCGTCGGGTCCCCTCGGCCGTTAATCTTGGTATTCGTGATCGGGGCGCTAAATCACTGTCAGACAGCTACTCAATTGTCCTCACGAGGCTGAGTGCACGCCGTTCCAACCCTCACGTCAGTTTTAAAATCCCTGACGGAGCCGGGGATCGAACCCGGGGCCTCCGGGTGAGAGGCAAGCGCGCTACCCCAACACCACGGGGCCGGCCGGAATGTAGAATAAGTAAACATAAAAGAACGTTCGTGGCATTTGAGTCAGTGGAAAGGCTTATAATAAAGCTGATTCGAGTAAGTTGTTCGACATACTGAAAAGGATTTGAATAATGTAATCATCTTCAATCTGTACAGAAATCAGAGAGCAGTTATACAAGCTGAAGAACATAGGAGAGCATCTGGTATGCATAAAGGTGTAAAGCAAGGCTGCAGCTTATTACCCATAATTTCAACCCTATTATTGAACAATGAAAATTAGATCTTGTAGGATAAAGATATAAAAAGTAGGTTCGCTTGGGCAAGGAAGACATTTATACATAAATTAAATGCGATGATATTAAATATAGATTTAAGCTTCTACAAAATCAGTTTTGAATTATCTGGGTAGTGGCACTCTAACGAATTGAAACCTGGACTGTCGCCACAGCAGAAAATAAGAGAAAGATGCTCCAGAAGTGTGGTGTTAAGGAGAATGATGAATATCAGATGGGTAGATAGAGTAACAAACGAAGAGGTAGTTAAGAGGAAAGATAAAGATATAAAAAGTATGTCATGTGATGATTCAATTCGCACACGGTGTAGGAATGCGGATTTTCGTCGCTATGGATTTGTATGTTTCGATTCGAAGTTCCTCTCCGAGTAAATTTAGCTTCGCATATGCTACATGAATATTTTTTCAAATTTTGCTTCTTAAAACATTCTTCTGTAGAGGCAGTGTTAGTATATTGTCTTCCACTTTTCCCAACATCATATATTTTCATCGCAGCCGGATTCAACGTATCTGGACATATCGGCCTGAAATAGTCAGTACTGATAATTTGAAATATGGTACATTATTAGCCTAGAGGAAGTGAAATAATACCCATGATATAGAGATCAAAGTAGTGAAATTATTATTGGGGCAACTTTCATTAATATCGCTATCAGGAACTAAGTCTTTAAGAATTATCGGAATCAGATTCCGTTTTCATTGCTCCATAATATGCACTTCATACAGTATGAATGTTTTGCAATTGAATTCATATTTGACAGAAAATATAGTGTTATAGCTGTGAGAGCACGAGTGAGTAGGGATTGTTTATTAGCCACTACATTCTCCCGAACCAAAGCCGTTCGAGTTCTGCATGCCGGATCCAATAAAGGACAAGGTTTTAAGTTGACACCCTTCGCATATCAGCTGACCTTCGCCTACGGATCACCGATGAGCATATTTATGTAATAGCGTCTCTTCCTGCGCATAATTGAGCTGAACTCTTGCAAAGCGGCTATAATGCTGAGTGTAATACTTTACTTTTGTCGTTATGTTTATTTTTGTTGTCATTGATATTTGAGTTCCATGCTGCACCCCATTTCTCCCATTGTTAAGGTAAATAATTCGCCTTTACATTGCCAATAAACCCTACAACCGAAGCAATATATTTTACATACGGTATTCTAACCTTGTTTAAGGCCTATAGTTCAGGTCCTTTACTCCTGATTCCATTATTACTGAAAATTTGCTATTCCTGGTGCCTAAATATGAGCCCTACTAATCTCTTCCTTTCATTACCACTCACCAGAATCATCTAACCCCATTCATCCCATTACCCCTCATTTCTTACTCTATCTAGCCGCCCAATCTGCAACATTCTCCATTAACACCACATTCAAATGCTCCATTTTCCCTTTCCTGCAGAAGGAATTAACATACTTACAGCCCCACGTTCCACTTCCCACTGGCTGCAACTATATATGATGTTACCATATGTCAACCCATCGTTTATGTATCCCATTAGCTAGGTCCATATTGCTTCCTAAGTACCAGGAGGCACCAACATTCTTTAGCGCTTCATCTGACAATCAATGTTGTATATTCCTTGAATATACACATTGCGTAGTTTGATCTGGGTTTTCTAGTTTTTCGCTCTCTCTTATCTATTTATTCCGTGAAAACCAACAACAGAGATTTCTGTGTGTTTTCGCTCTCTCCTTGTGCTTTTGCTCATGCCTGTGTTTAGTGTGTTTTAGTGAACGAGATTCATTACCCTTCTTTCAACAGAATCATCATACTTATCCTTAATGTGCCCTCACGTGGCACTTAACTGAACTCTCTCATCTCCTGCGGTCAACGTGAGAACTCGTTGTCAGCGACTACTTATGATGCTTGGAATTTCGACTCCGCCTCTACAGATTGCAACCTACACACTTCAACATTATTTGGACTCTGCCTCCAGAAAACAAATTTGTGTCCTTCAAAGATTTATGTTTTCTAGGTTTGTGACCCTGATGCCCTCCTTCTATCTCCCTCTCTTCTCCCCTCGATCACCTCACTAGTCGGGAGCCTTCTCCCTTGTCACTCTTCTAAGGGCAGCCAGCTTGGTCTATCTACAAGGGACTGACGACACTCGTCCGATATTTTGTGAAAGGCATGTAGTGATATTTGCTCTATCAGCAACGCCAGGGAGCCAACCAACATTCATAGATAAGTTACTCACTATTTTAACCATGGCGTCTCTAAAATCCAGAGTAGTTAAAAGGGACGTAAAACCAATAACATTATTATTATTACTATTTTAACCTAGCTAAGAAGCTCTTATCATACTTGCAAGTAATCAAATCTCCTATATTTTTTATCTTGCCGGCAAGGTATCATTTACTTGATGTCAAACATCAAATTCACCACCGAGCGAATCTATGCTCAATGTAGAAGTACAACTATTAACTAGATGCAACGAAGGATTTACTCTCTTTTCATGTATAATCTGTCATTTCTGAAAGCCTTTGTCTAGAGCGTGGCACTACATGGAAGTGAAACTTGGACTATTGGTGCAGAAGGAAAGAGGAGAATTGAAGCGTTTGAAATGTGGTGTTACAGGAGAATGATGAAGATCAGATGGGAAGATAGGGTAACAAATGAAGAGGTAATAAGACGAGTGGGAGAGGAGAGAAAAATCTGGCGACTGCTGATGAAGAGATGAGATAGGTTGGTAGGACACGTACTAAGACAGTCCAATGCGTAGTGATGATTCCCTTAATCCTACGCTTCTGCTGAATAAAACTGGTGTTCACCTAACTGGACTGTCGTTACATTATCTTGTAAATTACTCGAGTCAGAAGTTTAGAAGCATGAATCATGAAATTAATGTATGATAATCTTCCCATCGGTCAGCTCCTACTTCGCTAGGTTTAGGCACATTGTTATACTCCCTGAAAACAAACTTTTGTTACCCTCGATATGCCTGTCCAAAAATCCAACATAGTTATAAGAGAAATAAGCTGATGAGATCCTGTGCCCTTACGCCACGTACTAACTCAGGGATATCTGTTGGTTCTTAAATACATAGGCCTTATAGTGGCCAATCGAAATAAGATCCCAATATAAAATCTCCTTTGCCTGCACAAGGAGTGCGAGACGCGGTAAAATAACTTTGTCGATGACTGGAGAGGGAATCAAACTCACCTGTTCTCAAATTTGCCTCAACAGGCTGAGTGTAGCCCGATCCAGCCCTCCGACCAGAATTACAATTCATGGCAGAATCCCAACTTTCGAAGCGACAGCCAACTATGCTAACCGATACATCATGAGCAAGTCTTTGCTCATTTCTCTTTCAAACATTATTCTTTGGCTGCTTTGCACCTCTTGTTTACCTCAAATTTCAGTAGCCTGTATTAGGCCTTCTCCATTTCATTTTGTTCTAGATTTTTTATCCATTAATTCTAATACAGTATACCCCGAGTGACCACCTATTCTGTATCTGCTAACTCCAAAGTATCGTCCAACAGATGTTGTTGTATTACTTTTTAAGAGTTCACATTGTAGTGCGCAGATTTGATACTATTTGACTATTGTTAAAAATGTGTTCACCATCTGAGGGACAAGTAAAGCAAGGCTAAATCTGTACTGTTGCTCCCCTTCAAAATAAAGTATTAGGAATGAACCAATTACGAATCATGTCAAAGTTCTACTTTAGCACACATACTTCACCAACAACGTTAGTAAAACCATATCGTATAGAAGAGAAAGTGACGTGACTTGTGCAGTTTGTTTGGTCCAGCCGCTAGGAGGCTCTAGCGTCGGCTGGCGCAGAGTGCGGACGGTATCAATACCAGCAGTTGAATGTTGCTTTTCAGTTGTCAGTTTCCTCTACGTAGTATTAGATAATATGACCCAAATATAAAGTTTTCCGCACGAGTATATAAAACGATGACGTCCGTTGAGTTAATGACGTCACAGTTTCATATAATAAGAAAATAAATCATTCTGACAGGGATCAAAATGTACCTGAATGTGTAAAAATCAAAAGTGCACAAATTCAGTACATATCATGTAATGTTAACTCACCCATGTAATTTATAGCTGTAAGTTGTCCGAAACTTTGGAAAGCTTACACGATGATTTTGCAGACTTAGACGACGGCTCTTTCCTTATTTATATTGTACGAAAGAACAAGCAGCACTTCTCGAAATGAAAAACGAGATTTCCATTAAGGTCCAGTTTTTGTTCGTTGCAACGGACCTAAAATATTCTCATTAATTCTGTCCAAAAACTCATAAAATATATCACCCCACTAATCTGAGAGGGAAGACAGTTTCTTTTCAACGACTTGTTCGACCTGTAAAAGAATATTGAAGACACTGTTGGTCGGGTGATTTAGGTAAGTAAGGGTATTTAATGAGCCAAAGTCCTTTATGTTGGCGAACTAACTGCCTAAGTTTTGGTACAAGTTTCGATATGTCTGCATGCCCATGTTATGAATTGGGGTGGCATACAAAATGGCCTTTAAATGACCCCATAAGTAGAAGTCTAATGGGTTGAGATCGGGAGAACGAGCACGCCACGATGTCGGTCCCTGACGCCCTATACATTTGTTTGGACTTGAATATTGACGAAGCGTACAAGTGGCCTGTGTGCCCTCCACACATGACCAACTAGCATCGTGCCCCCGTCTGTGTTATGCACTCCACAAACAAGGCACACACACCATATGTTTACCGGACTGTTTTTGCTTGTCAGGTCCTAATGGAGTCACACATATTTAGTGACACCCTGTATCTACTGAAATACTCTGAATGAGAATGGTTAGTTTCTGGGCTGCTAAAATACTCAACATCACTATCAACTTATGTCACACAATAACACACATAAATATGTTCAATGACATATATAAACAGAGGATAACTTATTCAAAGCCTACATTGTTAGTTTGCATTCACAATTAAAAAAGTAATATTTTGTTGTCTACATACTCATTTGGATGATTTGTATTTGCATCCCTCTCGTCATCATGGGTTTCTTCTTTTATAACCTAGCAACAAAAATGAATCATTAATTTATGAGGTATTATCTTACGCTTCTACATATAATGTAACTTTACAGCAGAGCTCAACTTGAAGTGAGGATATATTAGATATTCCACTGACGGAAATTACTTTCTTGCTTTAGTTAGTAAGTTATCTAGACTTTAAGGGGCGGAACACCGAGGTAATCTGCCCCTACTTTCTTATTCTCCAGCGTACCTTACTGCATTATACAAGCATTATGTTAAAAAAGCCATCCTTCCTTTATAGGTGTAGTAAATCTAAGGGTGATAGAAAATGTGGTGAACGGTGCAATGAAGGAACTAATAGGTTTAATGGCTGAAGAAATAATATGTAATAAGCAATTTCTAACAGTAAGACTCTAAGGGGCTAATCCAACCTCTTGTCCCATTTCAGTCTCTCAGGTCAATGCCCTCAACAGTTCTACCTGACAGCTTTTTAGAAAGAACGTATATATCACCCACTCTATGTCATATAAAAATATTCTACATGAAAGTTTTCACAAAACACAGCAGAATTTATGTTCATGGCTGTTAAATTTGTAAAAACTTCGAGCAAGCCAATTGCAGTAAGCGCAACGGGATAGAATGTTGTGTACACTATTTAATGTACATTTTGCCACTACATAACGCTTCTACTGCAAGCAGTAGGCCGACTGTATTTACATTATATATCAACAGCAGTTATTAGAATTACTGCGGTACTGCGAAACAGCATTAATATTATAGAAATAAGCTTTTCGTTTGTCCGGGTTGCCAAAAAGGGTGAAATGTAATTCAATAAGCCATCGCGTGTTTCCTTCTTAAGGCTGCCCGAGGTGGTGATTACAACTCCTGGTTGGATTTATAAGTAAACCTTTCTTGATCTTGTAGGCAATCTTCTCCAGCCGATTTGAACTGTGCTGTATGATATGACACCGACTTATTCTTGGACGATATAACTTTTCTTCTGGTCAAAATGCAGGGCATGATTTTATGGTGCCGGGAATTCATCGTTGCAAAACTGGAAAAGATTGAAGGACGTGAGCCAGTGTTTCTATCTCCTTGAGGAATCACCGGTAGAGTTCACCAGACAAAAGAATACCTGGAGCAGTTCAGACTGCAGTGACGTTGACTTACATTTCAATAGCTTCTCTCAAACTCATTGCCTATTTCAAAATATTTCATAAATGTTGTCGGTATCGTAAAAAATGGCTTAAGGAAAGGAGCTGAGCTTATTTAAAATATCACAAAATTTCCAGATCCAGGCCATGTGGTCAGGGTAGTTCCCCGCTCTGAAGACAACTGGGTTTGAAACCCACCGTCGGCTTTCTATGAAATGGTTTAGTATATTTTCTCATTTGTAATTCCAGGCGAATGCGGGATTGTACGTCTTAATCGAACGTGGAAACTTCTTACCAACTCTTATCCTTATTTCATTCTGATTAAACAGTACATAGAGGTAACAAAGTGGGTTTAATCTAGAAACATCAACATACATATTGAGAAATATCACACATGATGTATTATTGGCGGTAAAGAACAAAAACATCAGAGAGTAGACGCCAACAAACACAAACATGTTAACATCTACATAAGAATTTCGTTTTCATAAACTCCGGCTCAAAGAAAGAACCGTTGCCTCATATGAACTCTCTCAATCTCCTTCCCAATACTGTGGAAAAGGGAATAATAACAGTTGAAATACTTTCACACATCTTAATCAGTTATAAGAAATGTAAAATACAGAAATAGAGATTTTTCAATGTTAACATACAAATAAAAGTGAAGCTGATATATATCGACGGTGAACATGAAGGCCTTGGACGCCACCTTTCTGCACCTATCCCTTCTCTCCCATGTATTTGGGGCATAACTCCCAGCTTGAAGTGGATATACATTCCCTTTGAACTTCATATTTATAAATCAATGTACTCTACTTAACCATAGTTATCTCAGTAATCGGCAGGAAAGTATTGTGCCCCTTAGTCTATGATTTAAGACCTAGAACACGTACTTGATAACATTCTAGAGTTGATAGTTGGCAACATTTTAATCAAGATTATACTCGACATCAAATTACATGAAGAAATTTTAATATGAAGCAAAAGTTTTCACTGCAAAAAGAGATGTAGAATTTCACAATACATATTGACATGGGGACTGGCAAGATAGATCACTAATACATAGGAAAGTTCAGGACAGCAAGGTTGCGTACCGACCACTCCTTGGCAAGTGGCGATTCGGTGAATCCCCAGCCTTCATAAATCTGAAGGGCGATTCATAGAACAGTGAAGACACGGCCATTCAGATCGCGAATTAGAGAAGTATTATGATTCTATGGAAAATATGGTACTTGAAGGGAACTATAAAGATACGGGCAAGAATTATGAAGCCATTTGTTCATGTAATACACAAGTAAACAGAATATTTTATGTAGAAAATAGACACAATATCAATGCTCAAGGAGAACAAACGACATTGGAGAATCCAGTCACATGACCGGAGTGGCTAGGGAGTGTATACAAGTTGGAGTCCCAGTTTGTGTATCATATTAATTGGGCAAGATAATAAAATAATATGTATTATTATTGTGAAATAAATTTTAATGTGTTCAAATTATTTATGTGAACAACATGTAAGACATCGTTGAAATGAGTCCATACATTATAACTATGAATTAGTTGATACGGAAGGGGCCTTGGAAGTATACCTTGTTTATATTACTTTATGATACTCAAGCTAAAGGATCGACTTGGAGAAATAGTAGAAACAGCCTATCACGGATAGTTAGAAGTAAGGGAAGTTACCCTTTAGATTATAGGATGTTATTTATTTCAGGTAACCTGTTCATTAGATGAAGTGTATGTTGAAACATAACCATGTATATGAGTGTGAGATCATGGATAGACGTCGGGATGGAGTGAGATAACATGATTTCATTAACAGTAATGTTGAGACTCCCGGGTCATTCATCCCGAGAAAGGTTTCTGAGTTTACATGCAGGCGATTGATCAGCGAGATTGATCACGTGTTATTATTTGAGGAGGAATATTAGTGATACGAAAGGTAAGTTTTATAATCTGTGAGTAATTCGCATGCAATATGTGTGTATTATGAATAATGTGACATTTTAAGTTAAGCCATAAGATAAGTGTATATCGACGAGTGGCGACAGGTGTATCCACTTACCGCCCATAGTTTGTGATAATCATCAAGGCAGGTAAGCCTATAATGATGTTTTTCGAGGCAGGTAAACCTAAAATATGTGAATATTCGACAAAGGGCCAGTGAGAGACTCTATCTGCGAGGCGATGGGAGCTAAATTGCTTATGATGAGGTTCGAGTGAGTTAGGTTTTCACTTAGATACAAAAATAACATGCATAGCCACAATTTTATTTTGATTGTTCAACGGATATACATGAGATCTTGGAGCCTCAGTGAGAAATTAATCACACTTATCATCCAGAAGTGAACAGATGTGATGGTGATAGATACTGAGTTTGATACTTGAACCTACTGAGGCCCAACATTTGAGTGGTCATTAACATCGGATCAGCTGATTGATAGCAAGGGAAGTTTTCTCCCCATATTTGTTTCCATTTCAGATTAGATTTGTGGAATCGAAGTGTCGATTTTGATTGTTCAGTGTAGTTCACTGAATGGGTACGTTATTTGAAAACGAATTTAGATTTGGTGATATTTTTAATTATTTATTTATGTCTTATATTCGACGGGAAAGTTATTGTAAAACCCTTTTATAGATTATGAGATCCTGGTTCATCGGTCTATCCACACATACTGATTCCACCATTGTAGAGTGAATGGTGTCAGGCTCGAATCAAGGCTCATGTAAATAATCAGAAAACTCAAGTATTTCGAGTAAGATCTATCATAAGTTTGATTTTGAGCCATGCCTTTCCCTACAGGTTTGTTGACGCCAGATTTTGATGAGCGTTTGTTATAATCGGTGATAGAAGTGATACGTTCGTTTGATAGGATTTTGATTGATCTGATATTCAGTCATCAGAGTTCGTTTGTTCTATTAGACTTGTCTTACAGAGAATGCTAGGATCAAGATATGGAAAGAAAGATCTAACCACCTTTCCAACTGGATGGAGCCGAAGGAAAGTCTTCCATTCGGACACCAGGAGAAGTGGACAACTTGGAAAGCCCTTAACAGACTCCGTACAGGAGTCGGCAGAACAAGAGTAAATCTGCGGAAGTGGGGTTTCTCAAGCGACTCATCACTCTGTGACTGTGGAGAGCTGCAGACAATCCAAAATTTATGTCAGTGTGACTTATGCCCTTCAAAGTGCACTATGAAAGATTTGATTGCAGCCTCCTCCAGCGCTATTGACGTCGCCCAATACTGGGCAAAAATCATCTAGCTCAAATTTGTTGCTTCAACATTTGGTTGTTTTGTATAATAGATCTGTATTTATGTATGGTAGAAATGTAGATATTCTATATTCAATATTCATATTGATTTTTCTGACACGAATAAAGAAAGATCTTGCAGTATTTGTACTAATACCAAGTGTATAAAGTGGTTAATCGACATAACTTGATATTTGAGATTCATTCTCCCTCTTTTAAATAAATGGCAGATGTCACCACGATTTGTAGTAGTGAGGAGAGGGTCTGAAAGAATATCCATCACATATCATTTCAAGTACAATTTGGCAGAAGTAAATGTCATGTGTCATAATTATTATTGTCATCGTCTTTAATATTAAGCCAGCAGAAGGGAAATTTCCATTTGTCATGTATTTTCCGTTCCAAATTCAACCCAATAGCAGAAAGCTTCCATTTGTCATCAGTACGGTCTGAATACACAAATTTGCACTCCATTAATTGCAATGGTGAGAGGAAGATGGCGATCAGGTGATGTCTCTTATAAGGTGCAACAAGTAGTGAGCCGAAAGGTCTTTCAAATGTGAATCATTCGCTAAAGAAGCACTTTCTATTTTGACACTCGGAGAAATCTCTGGCATAGAAAATTCTTCGATCTTGATATCCTCAGTCAGATTAGTATCACCCTGCAAATTACTTGTTTTACAAACACGTTCTTTTACATAGGAGGAAATCAATCATACACAGTGATAAATCATTTTGAATACCATCCAAACATAATGCGACCTACAAGACCTAGAGACTTCACTGATTGTGAGACGACTTTCTCAAGGAACAGTTGATGAGCTGTCAACAATACGACAACCCAATCGAGATCATGCTTATTCATGTGCATTTCTTATCTTCTATGTCATTTGTATTTTGTACAGCTTCATAATGAGTTTTTGATGCGACGTTTTGTAGGATACTTCGTACAGGATTTAGCCAGCTTGATTTAAAATAATTAATTTATATGGTGGATGTGGTTCCATCGTAACTTATTAGTTTTATTCCTGTTTGTTTGTCGGATGTTACTGAACGTTGTGGAAAGACAGGGGATTAGGCATCTACTGCCGAAGGTAGGAGCAATGTAATTAGATCTGATGAATAATTGGCATTTGTATTTGTGTTGAAACTACTTTTGTACCATTTCTTATGTTGTATTTTTATTACTTTCCGGAATAGGGGACTTTTGGAGGTGATATTCAGACAGTAATACAAGATGGAGTTTATTGATGTGTAACATCTTTCCACTCGGTTGCTGGATAGTTTTGTGGGAGTGATTTTGAAAATTGGGGACGGAAGTGGATCGGAACGATCGAGCCGGCAGTGGTGGATCAAACGGAAGTATGCACTGCCCGCTCGATCGATCAAAAGGAAGTGTACTAGCTGGCAGTGGTGGACAACCAAAGTATGCACTGCCCGCTCGATCGATCAAACGGAAGTGTACTAGCTGGCAGTGGTGGACAACGGAAGTATGCACTGCCCGCTCGATCGATCGAATTGAAGTGTGCCCTAGCTGGCAGTTGTGGATCGAACAGAAGTATAAGACGCACTGCCAACTCGATCGATCGATCCAGCTGGCACTTGTAAGAGTAACAATCAGATCGCGATGTCGAAAGTTGATACCATGACGCACTCTCGGCCATGTGGAATGTATACGACATACTGGACGGAAAACGCTCATGCGAACTCTGGTGTCAAGTGATTTAAACAAATGACATGGTACATGTTCGAAGTTTGCGTATCAGTATCTTAAATGGTAAAATGACTTAATATCAAACAATGTAAGTAGTCGCCATTGCATTGGCATAAGGCATTTTTAACTCAATGTCACTCAGGAACATTATCGAAACAAGCAAAATATAAATAAAACTTAATTCCGCAATGCAGTATTATTGGAACGTGGAAATAAATCACCATCTTGTGCACAATATTTGCGTAGTCGAAATAGCCGTGGGGTTATTGCGTATGACTGAGAATCTAGAGATCTTGGGTTTGAATCCTGGGAAGGGTAGATATTTTTGCTACCAGATTATCATTTTAAGCGATATTTATTTTATCAATATGACTCATTTTAACAGAATCCATATGAAATTACGTGTTGGTCTGTGAATCATGAGGATCTGTTTATAAGGAATTGAAGGTTATGAGCGGTGTCGCGTCTATTAATATAGTTGATCCATATCATATTCATTATTTAGGATAGAGCTGGTGGAAGCTACAAATCATCTAATAAAATGAGTTCCGTATTATAAACTACAATATCTGTAAAACACTCCCTTTTTCGATAGATTAATATTTGTGCCAATAATACTATAAAATACCGGTGTATCAACAATTTCACGTGAGGTTTCTTCTATGTCAGATGTTACTTATCATATGCGACTATTGTAAGGCTGTTTTTTTAGGGTTTTTTTTAGGATTGTTTATTTTCTAGTTAGCTTGTGGACTAACCCTCAGATCCTTAACACAGAATAAGCCAGGGATCTTTGGTTAATAAATCACTCAAGGACACGAATTTTTATCAAACCATTGTCAAAAACTTTTGGATTGAACGAAACGAAGGTCAGGTGTTGGTGCGACATAGTACCGAAAGGGCAAGGTTGGCAGTACTGTTTTGATGATGATTGATGTGAACAATGGCGGCCACAGCTGGAATTTTGCTCATATAAGTTGTGATTCTATTAGGGATGGCTGGGTGGGTCACAGACAGCCGAGGAGGAAGCATCTATATAAACTTCATAACCTGATTTATTTCTCGTCGTTAGATAAGGTATTTTGACTAATTCATGTACTATAGAGGATGTTACCGCTTGTTCTACTTTCGTTCAGTGCTACCATATTACAAGAGAAATAACGCAGAACCGATAATTACCTGTAGTTCATGTTCCTCCTGGACTGGTATTCTTCCGTCGTCAAATATATCAGCAGCCTCGTCTTTCACGTTATCCGAGGGCAACAGGACAGTACGAATTTCAAATCAGGTATATTACAAGCTTCGACACAAATGAGGCTTCAGTTCAGTAGCATTAAGAAGAAGGTTATTGTGAATCCTAAAAGGAATGTCAATTGTTGCAAAATAAACTAGTAAAATCTAAAGGAAATTCAGCTGTGAACATCACGGCGTTGTACCATGAACAACTCGGGTGGATAGATAGATAGTTTTATTATTTCCATTTGATCAAATACAAGTATACAATACATTTTTGATATAGGACACGTCAGAATGTACATCTATAAAATAAAAGTACTAATAGGTATATACAGTAATACTATTACTATAACTATTTATAACTTATTATAATAACAGATCTTAAGAGATACAATCTTATTGGACAACTATTTACAACTTATTCTATTATCATAATATGAAAACTTAATTCTATAAATACAACAACTTACAGATAGATATTATAATTAAAATAGAAAAGTAAAATATAATTATAGATTTCATCGTTTCTATACACTAAGATATTCAACTACAGAGTACAAACAATGGCACTGCAGATAAGCTTTCAACATTCTATCAAAGGTTTTTATTTTTGGGACATGTTTTATATACTGGGGTAGTTTATTGTATAATTTAACTCCAGTGTGATAAGTTCCTTTTTGATATATGCTTGTGTGTGTGTGTGTGTGTGAAATGTGAATGTTTTGGTTTTGTCTTGTGTTATGCCTATGGACATCATTGCTTGTTTTAAGAAAAACAACCTTATTCATTAAATTCTTTTTACAAAACATAATACTTTCAAAGATATATATGCAGGGCAGAGGGAGAATGTTTAAATCTTTAAACAGAGGTCTACATGGTTCTCTAGTGTTTACATTTGCCATAATTCTAATCGCCCTATTTTGTATCCTAAACGTGCTTAGTACATCTGGCGACATACCCCAAAAAAGACCCCATATCTTAAGTATGAATGGAAATAAGCAAAATAAGTATTTCTTAATGTGTGCATGCTAGTGCAGGTTTTCAAAATACGTAACGCAAAGCACATCGAGTTCAGTTTAGTATTCAGATATTGTATATGTTTATTCCATTTCAAGTCATGTTGTATCCATAGTCCTAAAAACTTTGTTTCTGATTTATTTTCTATTTGATGACCATTTAATGTTATATTGGACTTCGCAGGATTCCTATTCTGTATAGTGTGGAAATTTAGACATACTGTTTTTTTTATAGTTGATTATGAGGCGATTATCTTCTGACCATTTGGTTAACTCTCCTGTAACGGAATCAGCAGACGGCTGTATGACCTGTTTAGTTTCACCTTTTATTACGAGTGTTGTATCGTCCGCAAACAAAATGTCCTTATGTGAATGAACGTTCTGTGTTATATCATTGATATATAGAAGAAAGAGTAGTGGCCCCAAAACCGATCCATAATGTACTCCAGATTTAATAATTCCCTCACTGGACAATGTTTCATTAAGTAATTTGGTTCCATCATCCTTGTGTCTCAAGCTTACTATTTGTTGACGCCTTGTTATGAAAGCCGGATCTAGATCCTATAGGCTTTCATATAGCCGTGGTAGGATTTTTCGAGATCTCGGAAACTAAGCGCCGCCCAGTGTTCAAACCTATTCCAATCGATTCAGAGTCGAAAAAAAAAATTCAAAAAAAGTCTGTCTGTATGTACGTACGTACGTATGTGCGTGACGTTTTTGCGTTTTGCAAAGTACAGGTCGCAATTTTCAAGATATCGAGCTGAAATTTGGTACGGTGAAAGAGTTGGGGCCTGTGACGAACTCTATTGTTGGGCGTTAAAATCGGTGCAGGGCCGGACCTTCTTTTGGGGCCCTGAATTTCATCCTATTTTTTTGAATCGATATATCTCGGAAACGGTTGGTCGTATCGAAAAATGTTAAAGGTATAGGTGTAAGATCTCCGCGGTATGCAACTTTTTTACTCAAAACGATTTTTTGATATCTCTCACCGTTTTCTTTTTTTGGGGCCCTGAAAATGTCCATTGTGCCTGACATTTTTGCGTTTAGCTAAGTACTGGTCGCAATTTTTAAGATATTAAGCTAAAATTTGGTACGGTGAAAGAGTTAGTGACTGTGACGAATCCTATTGTTGGGCGTTAAAATCGGTGCAGGGCCGGTTCTTTTTTGGGGGCTCTGAATTTCTAACTGTTTTTTGGAATCAATATATCTCGGAAACGGTTGGTCGTATCGAAAAATGTTAAATGTACAGGTGTAAGATCTCCGCAGTATGCAACTTTTTTACTCAAAACGATTTTTTGATATCTCTCACCGTTTTCTTTTTTTTGGGGCCCTGAAGATGTCCATTGTGCGTCACATTTTTGGGTTTAGTGAAGTACAGGTCGCAATAATCAAGATATCGAGCTGAAATTTGGTACGGTGAAGGAGTTAGTGACTGTGACGAATCCTATTGTTGGGCGTTAAAATCGGTGCAGGGCCGGATCTTTTTTGGGAGCCCTGAATTTCAAACTTATTTTTGGAATCGATATATCTCGGAAACGGTTGGTCGTATCGAAAAATGTTAAATGTACAGGTGCGAGACCTCTGCGGTATGCAACTTTTTTACTCAAAACGGTTTTTTGATATCTCTCACCGTTTTCTTTTTTTTTGGGCCCTGAAAATGTCCATTGTGCGTGACATTTTTGCGTTTAGCTAAGTACTGGTCGCCATTTTCAAGATATGAAGCCGAAATTTGGTACGGTGAAAGAGTTAGTGACTGTGACGAATCCTATTGTTGGGCGTTAAAATCGGTGCTGGGCCGAATCTTTTTTTTGGGGCCCTGAATTTCAAACTTTTGTTGGAATCGATATATCTCGGAAACGGTTGGTCGCATCGAAAAAAGTTAAATGTACAGGTGTAAGATCTCCGCGGTATGCAACTTTTTTACTCTAAACGATTTTTTGATATCTCTCACCGTTTTCTATTTTTTGGGCCCTGAAAATGTCCATTGTGCGTGACATTTTTGGGTTTAGCGAAGTACAGGTCGCAATTTTCAAAATATCGAGCTGAAATTTGGAGCTGTGAAAGTGTTGCACCCTGTGAGGAAACCAGTTGTCGAGCGTTAAAAACGGTGCAGAGCCGGATCTCTTTGGGGGGGCCAGAATTTCAAACTTTTTTTTTGAATCGATATATCTCGGAAACGGTTGGTCGCATCGAAAAACGTTAAATGTTCAGGTGTAAGATCTCCACGGTATGCATCTTTTTTACTCATAACGATTTTTTGATATCTCTCACCGTTTTCTTATTTTGGGGCCCTGAAGATGTTATTGCCGGCCCCGTGGTGTAGGGGTAGCGCGCCTGCCTCTCACCCGGAGGCCCCGGGTTCGATCCCCGGCTACGTCAGGGATTTTAAAACTGACGTGAGGGTTGGAACGGGGTGCACTCAGCCTCGTGAGGACAATTGAGTAGCTGTCGGACAGTGAGACAGCGCCCCGATCACGAAAACCAAGATTAACGGCCGAGGGGACCCGACGCGCTGATCACGCGTCACCCCAATATCTGCAGGCCGAATGGCTGGGCAGCGGTCGCTTGGTCGGCCTTAGTCCGTCATGGGCTGGATAGTGCCAGGGGTTGACTTTTTTTTTTGAAGATGTTATTAAATGTTTTTGGTTTTTGAAAAAAGAAATGGGGCCCAAATGTATATAATAATAGGTAAAAATTTAAACGATGGTCTAATTGAATTCTACGGAAAATTATCTTTAATAACCCGTTTTCACCTTTTCAATAAGTTAAATAATGTATTTACAGCTGTAATATACTTTCCATTTCCCAGGACGTCCGGCTTTCATAACCATGTGATGGTGTCAGCATTGCCTAGAATAACATTTTATAATTTTCCTACATTACCACACAATCGGGCCAAAGGCCCGAAATGCTAGGCATCAGGCCTTGCCGCCAACGAAGTTCTTGTTTGAGATTACGGTATAACCCCTCTTGCTGGCCCCTTGCTGCTGCGCCACTCTCTCATCAAAAGCAGGTCGTGCTGCGGGGACTCCTACTTGTTAAGTAAGACTCTATCCATTTATTAGCTAGACTTTTAATACCGTATTGATTTAGTTTTGTAAGGAGGATTTTATGGTCAACAACATCAAATGCTTTCAATAAATCCAAGAATAGGCCAGTTACATGCTCCTTATTGTCAATTAATTTCAGTATACTATTAATACATTCATAATTGCTGTCTGTGTAGGTTTTTCCGTTCTGAATCCATGTTGTGAGTTTGATAATATTTTTTTTTTCTATAAAACTTATCAGTCTCTTATCCATGATTTTTTCCACAGTTTTTGCAATACCAGTTGGTAAGGTAATAGGACGATAGTTATCTAATTCATCTTTTGAACCGTTTTTGTGCATTGGAATTACTTTTGATAACTTCAAAATATCCGGGTAAGTTCCTGAGAGAATTGAACTGTTTATTAAGTGTGTAAGTGGATTTATTATATTTTCTGCACATTTCTTTAAAATTGCATCAGGGATGCCATCAATGCCAGCACAAAATTTATGTTTTAGCTCTTTTATAACTATTCTTACCTCTTCACTTGTGACATGATTTATAAATAAAGTATCACTACATATATTTAATTTATTATTAGAATTCAGTGTATTTATCTGTGATTCATTTAATAATTTTTGTGGAATAGTCATTGAAAGTGTTTGCTATTTCCTCTGGATTATTAATCACTTTATTATTTCTGGTCAGTGTAATGTTGCTTTGGTCTGGCTGCGTGGCTCAGGGGTAACGTTCTCGCTCGCTGAGCCCAAGGTTGCAGGTGCTGGCATTTGAGGGTGCGTAAATGCGAGGGAGCCGTGTCAGTACATTTACTGGCACGTTTAAGATCCCCTTCGGGGCAAAATTCCGGCACCCCGGCGTCTCTAAAAGCCAGGGTAGTTAAAAGGGACGTAAAACCAATAACATTATTATTAATGTTGCTTTGTATTTTAGCAGATTTTCCAGTTTCTTTCTTTATCACGGACCACATAGCCCTGTTTTTATTAGATGATTGGGAAATAAAATTATCATTATGCATTTTCTTTGCTAGTCTTATTATCTTATTTAATATGCTAGTGTATTTGTTGTAGTATAAATTGAATTCGAGTGTTGTGTGGTATTGTTTATATAATTTGTGTAGAAATTTATTTCTTAGACATGAATTTATAATCCCTGTTGTTATCCAATTGCTAGTTTTGTTATTTTGAACAGTTCTTTGCCTAAAGGGGAATAATGTTTCAAAATAGTGTTTTAGGGTACGGTTAAATGCATTAAATTTATCATTTACATTTTCTAGTTTATAAATTTCTGACCATGTTTCCTTATTTAATAAGTCATTGAAATATGTAACATTTGTTTCAGTGAATGACCTGCACTTTGATTTTACTCCATTATCATTATTATTGATCGTTTCGGGTACTTCAAAACTCAGTATTTGTCCATGGTGGTCACTAAAACCCGGACAATATAGGCTTCTATTGAATGGTGATATTTTTGTGTATTTAAAAAAAATTGATCAGGAGTGGTTTTACTAAATTTTGTTATTC
Source organism: Meconema thalassinum (assembly GCA_946902985.2). Lineage (NCBI taxonomy): Eukaryota > Metazoa > Arthropoda > Insecta > Orthoptera > Tettigoniidae > Meconema > Meconema thalassinum. Next base: position 9,431,735 of record OX336398.1, on the reverse strand, counting down.
TTGTTGGGGTATTTACTGTAGGTTTCAGACCATAAAAAATTAGTAACTGTGTTAATAATTCACAATTTCTATCAAATTTTAAGAAATCCACATTTACATCCCCACAAATTATTATATCGAAATTTACTTTGATCATGATATTGAGTAACAATTCTAATTTATCTATTTATCTCCTGACGGAGAACGGTATACGCATACAATTGTTAACTTAAACTGCTGTATTTTTACGGCAGAGAATTCAAAATCCTGTTCCATAATTAGATAATCATAAGCTGTTAACTGTTCATGATCAAAGTTCTTTCTTAAGAAGATACAAGTACCACCATGGCTAATATTAGTTCTAGAGTATTTACTTGCTTGTATAAACCCTGGGAATTGAATTAATTCAAGTTGTTCCTCTTTTAGCCAATGTTCTGAAATACATAGTGCTGAGATGTCATTAAGTTCATTTTTAAGCATTACATTTATGTAATCAATTTTATTATAGCGAGACTGAACATTCTGGGGGTAAATTTTAAATTTGTTACTTTTGCAAGCTTGTGTTGGTAATTTATTTACATTATTATTATTATTATTATTATCAGAATTGTTATTACTATTGTTGCTAGACAAATCCGAAATACCATTGTTCCATTCAGTTAAATTTGACATTGAAAGATCTGAATACCAAACCTCACGTTTGGCTTCTTTTACAAGTCTCCCTGCTTCCACTCTGAATATATTACTGTTGAACTATTCTTACCATTTGAATTTACAATTTTGCAGATTTCATCACTAAGATACTCTTTTCCTAACCTATTTAAATGTAGGCCATGTCGAGTGTGGAACTTCCTGTCTAATTTACTTACATCTATAATTTGGACATTTGGAAAACTCTTACAAATTATTCCATTTGTAGCCTCTATTTCTACATTTACACATCATTTGGTAATTAAATCGTATCTCTGCGCAATGTTTACAATAATGACATTTGTGTTAAGCATGGATGGCAATGTACCCTTTAAATCTTTGATTACCTTTTTACCCTCGTTTGCTCCAGCGATGATTACTGCATAGTCCTTTGAAGTGAGGGTTGCACACGCTCCTAACATCCCGCTCGTGACCGTTGCAATGGGTGCTCCTGGCTTTACTGTCGAAGTGACCTCCATTTCTCCGCTTCTCTCCAATACGCTTGCTGCTAAATCTCGCCCGTGACTATCCGCAAATATCCGCATCTTCCTGGATTTCTCTTTATCACTTTCTTCTTTTCTTCTTGAAGAAAGTCATCATTTTCTTCGACGAGCGCTCCAAATGAATTTGAGACGGGAATTTTAGTTACATGTACCGGTACTCCATTTATAGGCCCAGGCATATTCAATCTTACCTTACCAGCAACCACTGTCGACCAAGTTTCCTTGCTTTCCTCTCTGCTTCCTTTTAATTTATTCAACTCTTCCATTAACTTAGTAATATCCTCCTTTAGTAGCTTTATAATTTCTTTTGAGGACAGTTCGTTTCTCAGGTTATGACATTCGCATGACGGTACCGGTAGGCCTACACTACGACAATTGGTTTCACTTTTCTCCTCACTGAATTTTACCTGTAATCTTGTGATGATTTTATTTGCATTTTTTACTTTTATTTTGCACGACGAGCATAAATCCGTAACGGTTACACTACCTGACTAACACTGTTAATTGTCGACATCCTAGAGATCTATGTTTACACGGCGCCTCCTGCTGTTTCTCTTTCAAACATTGTTCCTTGGCTGCTTTGCACCTCTTGTTTACCTCAAATTTCAGTAGCCTGTATTAGGCCTTCTCCCTTTCATTTCGTTCTAGATTTTTTATCCATTAATTATTGTATTATTTTTAACAGTTCACATTTTAGTTCCTCCTTGTGCCATATAAATCATAACAACAGGATTGTCGTCAGAGATATTGCTGGCCCCAGAGTTTTTCTTTGCAATCAAAAGCCAGGTTTTGGAAAATCAGCATGACCATAACGAAGTCAATTTAAGAGCTTCTTATTTCTCCTGGTCTCGTCAGCAAAACGTTACGGCTATAGTTTCCCGTTGCTTGCAGCCTTGCATCAATGCGCAGATTAGATATTATTTGACTATTGTTAAACATGTGTTCACCTTCTGAGGGACAAGTAAAGCGAGGCTAAATCTCAACTGTTGCTCCCCTTCAGAATAAAGTACTAAGAACTAACCAATTACGTATCATGTTAAAGGTCTACTTTAGCACACATACTTCACCACCAACGTTAGTAAAATTATATCTTATAGAAGAGAAAGTGACGTGACTTGTGGAGTTTGTATCGTCCAGCCGCTAGGAGGCTCTAGCGTCGGTATCAATACCAGCAGTTGAATGTTACTTTTCAGTTGTCAGCTTCCTCTACGTAGTATTAGATAATATGACCCAAATATTAAGTTTTCCGCACTGAGTACATAAAACGATGACGTCCGTTGAGTTAACTATGAAACATCAGGTTACGTCGGAGTTTCATATAATAGGGATCAAAATGTACCCAAATGTGTTAAAATCATAAGCTGCACAAATTCAGTACATATAATATAATATATACTCACCCATGTAACTTATAGCTTACACGACGATTTTGCAAACTTAGCAGATGTCTGCTCTTTCTCAATTCATTTCGTACGAAAGAAAAAGCGGCACTTCTCGAAATCAAAAACGAGACTAAGTTAAAAGCAATTTATGAACATTCATTACTCACCACTACATCTCTCATTTGAACTTGTGACATCGGCATGTAACGACGTACTGTTTGAAACCTCACACATCTGACAAACGTGGCGGCATTTCAAGCCGAAACATCAATGTTAGCATGCCATCTAGACGTCATCGACTGCACTAAAAATTCCCCTAGACAAGTAGTCTACATATCCCGATATAAACTTGAACCCAATAATGTTGCCTACGTTGTTCGTAACTTCTTCAACTGCCTATTGCATTTCCTAGCTTCTGCCAGGTCATTGTACTTCTTAGCGAGGTTATTCATGAGAATTTTGCATGAACGCAAGTTGATCTTTTGCAGTATGTCACTCAATGTCCTCGTACATTCACACGAGGCCTGTAAGTTGAGGCCTGGAAAGTCACATCCATCCAATTTCAAGCAACATATTTTGTGCAAAACTGAAAGCTGTTGAACATCATTGAGAAAAACATACGAAAACAACCCTAGGATGCTTTCCATCATGAACCACGCAAGGCCAGCTACTTGAACAGAACATTCAGTGGGAAGAGTCAATTTTCCTCTATCATACTCCTCCAGAAAGTCACTGGGGATGGAAATTTCAACTTCCCTGTCAGTTTGCACCCAAAATGAATTGACTGTATAACCAGATATATACACCAAGATAGGCAAAATATTGTCAGGAATTTCCAACATATCAAAATCGCATTCTAGAACACTGGAGTACTGCTCAATATTAACTAATTTATTGAAGCTGTCTGAGCAAAGTAGGGGGGTATTCAAAGGTACATGCTGATTTTGGGAGCAAAGTAACAATGTGTCCTTAAATCTTAATTTTCTTTCACTTTCAAGCAACTGCATATAACTTATGTAGTAGTTGGCACCACTGAGCTGACGGTAGGAACTAAATCTACCTTCTAAATTGTCACTCTGAAACTTACTCAACAGTGTGTAGTCAACTTTATGATGCTGAAAAAGGTATGGGATTAGAAGAAGAAAACTGTCAATCGTGTTTATCAATGCCTGAAAGGTTTGAGGGCTTAAACTCTCACATTTAGGGACACTTTGTCTCCAATTCTTCAACCACAATGTCCCCCAGGGGCTCACATCTTGTGGGCGTGGGTTTGCGACCACGGGGCCCCAGCTGAGTCCGGCATTGCTTCCACTTACTTGTGCCGGGCTCCTCTCTGTCTTCTTTCCTGTCGACCTCACTTGGTCAGCTCTTGTTCTCTTCTGACCCCGACGGTATTAGGGTATCCGAGGCCTAGGGAGTCTCTTCCTTTCCCGCCTTAATTGGCCCTTGACTCATCTTTTATGATGCCCTCCTTCTGCGAGGGGTCAGCCTTCTTTTTCTCTTCCTTTTACCTCCTGCCTTGTGCTCTAGGCCCTTAAGGAGGCAGGGTGTATGTAGCCCCACCACTTCTGGTGCACCCTAGATAATGCTACACCCTCAGGGGCTCACGGCTGGTGAGTTCGGGAGTTGGCAACTCCGAGGGATTCCTGAGCTGGGTCCGTTTTCCCTTTTTGTCCCTTACCTTTGGGACGGACCCTCTCCTCTTTCACTTTCCTATCTGCCTTTCATGGCTCTCCTTCCTTCCAAGTCCCTCAATCCGCCTTCTTCGAGGGTTGAGGGCATTTCTTTTCCTCCTGTCCTTTATTTGCCTTATTCTCATTTAGTTTTCCATTTCTTCTTCTAGTATGTAGGTTAGTAGTTAGTTTTAGTTTTAAGTTCGCTTTTCATTTTCATCTTCACGATCACCCAAACCATCAGGGGCCGATAACAATTATCATCATCATCATCATCATCAACCACAATGACATTTCCTTCAAGAAATCCACTTGTAATATACTGTCAGCCCTAATTGGTTCCCTGAAAACATTGTTGAATCTCTGACCTTCGAATGCACTCTTCACATTGACAATATGCCACCAGTTACAAATTATTGCCAAGAAAGCCGCAGTATGTTCACAATTTGCAACGTTTGTGTCCTTTGATGACATACATTTGAGAGCAGCTACATTTCTATCATCGAAAACCTTCAGGGCCAGATTAACATTTTGCTTTTGGATAGTTGAAGGATATAATACCTTAAAGCAGAGTAAATGCCCACATTTTACTAACGAGTCCTTTTCCTTCTTGTACAGCTGTTCCAAGTGCTTAAAATCTGCTGTAACAATTTTTTCAAAGTCATCGAAGACTGGATACTTCAAGCATCTTTCGCCTTTAGCAATCCAGTATTTGCGTACACACTTCAATATGTGTACCGTGTCAAAAATTATAAACAGCTTCCGTGTGCTATCAACTGGATGCACAATAGACGGCTGTAAAACACGATTCGGTGTCAGTAATTCGAATGCCTTCCTATTTACAGCATTATTATCAGACACGAGTGACAAGACAGTAAACCCAATGTTCTCTATCTCCCTAACAACATGCAATAACATGCTTTTCAGCTGATCAGCTGTTCAATTATGGACAGGTACAATGCTTACAACATCCTTATATTTGGAGACAACGCTGGATATCATGAAGACCTGAGCAGTCTTAGCAGCAGTTTCCTTATTATTCTTACTGACACCAAATATCGTATCACCTTTAAATGTCATCCGGGGTTCAATGTAAATCTCATCCAAGAGCACATTCACTAATAGTTTGCAACGTCCTTCAAGTACTTCTTCTTTAGACTGAGATACTCAATACTCACATTAATGTCAAAAGTACTCAAATCAAACTTACCGAGCAACTTTTGTAGATTTGATGGATGAAGCAGATAAATATGACCACTCCGATGTAAATTTTTATATGCAGATGACGAGTGAACATATATGGAAGCTGCCACTGCCTCCACTGTACCTACGATTGTTTGCCTTAACATCTAAAAACTTAACTTGCTGTATTAAAAACTGTAATGGTGTACAATCATCACTCGAAAAACTTCTCTGTAGGATGTTAACAGCAGCATTCACTGCTGACACCTTTCTTCCATTTTCATCGCACACAGAATTTTCAACGAACTGAAGTAGTTCATCAAATGAATTTTTGTAAGTAATGCGAATAAAGTTTTGTGGCACTTTATGTTTGGGAATCTGTAACCCATTGACAGCCAGCTCAATGCTGAGGTTATTTAAAATACACACAGAACCTGTAATTACGGGCACTGCATCACTCACATTCATCAAACACATCACCAACTTGCTTTCTGTCTTGACATATGTCCATTCCTGGTTAAATTTATTCCTGTTGGAGGAGAAGTGTTCAGATATATCTGATACACTGTGCACAGATTTCTCTTCTTCGTAGTGTCTGAAGTCTTCCAAGCTCGCTTCTATGGCTTTATCCAGATTTTCTTTCTCTGCATCACACAGTCTTCTAGAAGAAGGCCCAGGAGTGGATAGATATCCTGGCAAATTCGGAAATATTGAAGGTACTGCATCAGGCTTCAACTTCGGATAACTCCTAGCAAATGTCTTTATTTTCCCATCAACTATGAATTGCTCTGTCCTGATAACAGAGCTATCAGGAAAATGTTTTATACAAACTATAGGCTTGCTTGTGATAAGTCAGTGGGATTTTTTCTAAACCATATATTTCTTAATTTTTCGTCCTTTGGGAGAGAAAATGCAGAAACATTTTCATGCTGAGATCTGTAATTGCTCTTACAGCCAGCCACATTACAGAATTTTGATTTCCTGTAAAGGGATACATTCATTAAATTTCTAACTTTAACTCAGGTAATTAACTTAGCATGCATTACAATATTCCTCAACATCCACAATATTAGGCTAACGTAAATTCGTACATAACCTACACCACACGTGCGTTTGATTAATCTGTAGCACTAATAAGAAATCAAGTATCGCAGGTGTTAACACTTACCCTGTAGGCTACTTGATTATTGCAGCTACATGATGCACCACAACACAAGTTGGATGCAAAGTTGGACGTTACACTTTATAAAACACTAACTATTCTCACACTGCTATTCACAAGACATTCACAAGTCGACTCAACCAGGGTCACTACATCGCCTACGTCACAGACAAGATGGCTGCTCGTATCTTTCGTCGGCCACGTAGTCCACATTGATGACATCATCTGCCAGTTTCATCACCGGAGGTTAACAAGAATTTCGTTGGCGGTCGGAAGTAAATACAAGTTTCTCAGGCTTCCTTTTCCTTACAATCATCCTATCAGCAATGGTTTCTACAACTAAACAGAAACTGCTCAAGCAGAGGGCACAGCTAAAAGATCAACTTTTACATGCAGACGTTCGTAAAAAAATCTAGGCGACCAGCAGCGATTTAATCTGCATGAAATTAAATTGAGGTATGACGATATGGGTAGGATAACGTCCAAGTTTGACGATGTTCAGTCTGAACTAGAACTAGGAGACCTCAAAAGTGAGTAATTACATGAACAAGCTAGATTGGAATTTGAAACTAAATATTACAAGATTAAGGGTGACATGGGCAACTTATAATGAAGGCATCACATCATCATTCAGGAAGTTCAGGCACTATGTCAGGGTTGAAAATCCAGTCGATCAATATTCCTAATTTTGATGGGTGTTAGTACGGTGGAAGGTTAGTATTTTTGTTAGTAGAATTGTTCTTTACTTATTCTGAAAGGGAGTAGCAGCCTTTCAGAATAAATCAATTCTTTACTAGTCTTATAGACGGTTAAGATATTGATAATATAAGCCAAATAATGGCTACACTGCGTCCTGCTGCACGGCTGAAAGCAACGGGAAACTACAGCCGTATGCTATTCCCGAGGATATGCACCTCTCTATGCATAATTACATGTGATGATGGCCTCCTCCCTTGTAAAATTTCAATCCGGAGGTAAACTAGTCCCCCGTTCGGATCTCCGGGTGGGGACTATTCGAGAGGGGGTTAACATCACAGAAGTGACAAAGAGGAAATCTGACATTCTACGGATCGGAGCGTGGAATGTTAGAAGTCTGCTAGGAAGTGGAAGGTTAGAAAACTTAGAAAGGGAAATGGATAGGTTGAGGTTGGATTTGGTTGGGATTAGTGAAATGCGCTGGCAGGAAGAACAGGACTTTTGGTTGGGAGACTATAGGGTCATTAGCAATAAATCAAACAATGGCCAAGCAGGGGTTGGCCTCATATTGAGTAGGAAACTTGGACAGCGGGTGGAATATTATGAGCAATATAGTGAACGGATTATTGTAGCAAAAATCAATACTAAACCTACGTGCACCACAGTGGTACAAGTCTATATGCCTACCAGTCAAGCTGATGATGAGGATGTTGAAAAGGTCTACGAAGAAATAGACGAAATTCTGAGGTATATCAAGGGTGATGAAAATGTTATAGTAATGGGAGATTGGAATGCTGTGGTAGGAAAAGGGAGAGAAGGGAAGATAGTAGGAGATTTCGGATTAGGTGAAAGGAATGATCGAGGAAGCAGGTTGGTAGAATTCTGCACCGAACATGAGTTGGTCATAGCTAACACCTTATTCAATAATCACAATAGAAGAATATACACATGGATGAGACCAGGAGATACAGGGCGTTACCAAATCGACTTCATTATGGTCAAGCAGAGGTTTCGAAACCAGATTTTGGATTGCAAAACATATCCTGGTGCTGACATAAATTCTGATCACAAACTGGTTGTAATGAAATGCAGATTAAAGTTGAAGAAACTGAAGAAAAGTCAAAAGCCAAAAAGGTGGGCAATAGACAGACTGAAAGAGAAGGATGTAAACGAAAGATTCAAGAAGAGTATAAAGGAAGGACTAATGAAAAACCCTAAACAAACTTCAATTACAGACGAATGGACACATTTGAAGAATGAAATAACAAAATCCACACAAGAAAACATTGTTAGGAAAGAAAGAATAGGTAGAAAACCGTGGATCACTCAGGATATACTAGAATTGATGGATGAAAGGCGGAAACACAAGAATCTAAGAGATGAAAAGGGGAAAGCAGAATACAGACGTCTGAGAAATGAGGTTAACAAGAAGTGCAAGGAAGCAAAAGAAGAATGGTTGAAAGAGAAATGTGCAGGTATAGAAAATTGTCTGAAATTAGGAAAAGTAGACACAGCTTATCGAAGGATTAAGAATACTTTTGGGGAAAAGAAGACTAAGTGCTGTAATATTAAGGACACAAATGGAAAGCCTCTAACAGATAGGGAAGAAAAGGTTGAGAGATGGAAAGCTTACATAGAGAGTTTGTATAAGGGAAAGGAGATTGAGAATCATGTAATGGAAAGGGAGGAGGAAATTGATGAGGATGCGAAAGGAGATTTAATATTGAGATCAGAATTTGATAGAGCTTTGGAAGACTTAAGCAGGAACAAAGCACCAGGCATAGATGATATACCGATTGAGTTGCTACGCTGCATAGGAGATGAAGGTCTGATCAGGTTATTTCACTTGGTGTGTAGGATTTATGAGACAGGTGAGGTACCCCCTGATTTCAAGAAGAATGTAATCATCCCTATACCAAAGAAAGTGGGAGCTGACAGATGTAAAGATTACCGTACAATCAGCTTGATTACACATGCTTCAAAGATCCTGTCTAGAATAATTTACAAGAGGATTGAAAGCCAGATAGAAACGGAGTTGGGTGAAGACCAGTTTGGTTTCAGGAGAAATGTAGGAACAAGGGAAGCTGTACTAAGTCTTAGGCTGATTTTGGAAGGTAGAATAAGGAAAGATAAGAGAACGTTCATGGCTTTTGTAGACTTAGAAAAGGCTTTTGATAACGTTGATTGGACTAAATTGTTTGACATTTTGAAATCGATTGGAATAAAGTACAGGGATAGGAGGGTGATATACAATCTGTACAGAAACCAGAGAGCAGTCATTCGAGTTGAAGGACATGAGAGAGAAGCTGGTATTCAGAAAGGTGTAAGGCAAGGCTGCAACTTATCACCCATACTTTTCAATCTTTACATTGAACAAGCAATGAAGGAAATTAGAGAAAAATTTAAAGTGGGAGTGAAGATTCAAGGAGAAATAATTTCAACTCTGAGATTTGCTGATGACATCGTCATCTTGGCCGACAAGCCTGAGGATTTGAATGAGTTTTTGAATGGTATGGACTCCGTCTTACGGAAAGAATTCATGATGAAAATAAATAAATAAATGTAAAACAAAAAAACTGGAATGCAGCTGAAATAAATCAGAAACCTCTATGGAGATCAAATTGGCAGGTGAAAAGCTGAAGGAAGTAGGAGACTTCTGTTACTTAGGAAGCAGAATAACCAGTGATGGACGAAGCAAAGAGGATATTAAAAGTAGGTTGGCTCAGGCAAAGAAAGCATTTCTACAAAAAAGGAATCTGCTGACATCGAATATAGATTTAGGTGTTAGGAAGTCATTTTTGAAAGCCTTTGTCTGGAGCGTGGCGCTCTATGGAAGTGAAACTTGGACTATTGGTGCAGCAGAAAAGAGGAGAATTGAAGCATTTGAAATGTGGTGTTACAGGAGAATGGTGAAGTTCAGATGGGTAGATAGGGTTAAAGAGGTATTAAGACGAGTGGGAGAGGAGAGATGTTTCTGGCGACTGCTAATGAAGAGAAGAGATAGGTTGGTAGGACACTTACTAAGACACCCAGGAATAGCAAGCTTAGTTATGGAAGGAAGGGTCGAGGACAAAAACAGTAGGGGTAGACCAAGGTTAGAATATGTTAAACAGATTGCCTCGGATGTAGGGTGTCGGAGCTATGTAGAGATGAAACGATTAACTCAGGACAGGGAGGCATGGAGTGCTGCATCAAACCAGTCAATAAACTGAAGACTCAAACAACTTCCATTAAGGTCCAATTTTTGTTCCTTGCGACGGCCCTAAAATAATCTCATTAATGCTGTCCAAACACTCATAAATTATATCACCCCACAAATTTGAGAGGGAAGACATTTTCTTTTCAACGACTAGTAAAAGAATATTGAAGACACTGTGGGACGGGTGAGTTAAGTAAGTAAGAGTATTTAATGAGCCAAAGTCCTTTATATTGGCGAGCTAACTGCCCAAGGTTTGGTATAAGGTTTCGATATGTCTGCATTCTCATGTTATGAATTGGGGTGGCATACAAAATGGCCTTTAAATGACCCCATAAGTAGAAGTCTAACGGGTTGAGATCGGGAGAACGAGCACGCCACGATGTCGCTCCCTGACTCCCTATACATTTGTTTGGACTTGAATAGTGACGAAGCGTACAAGTGGCCTGTGTGCTGTCCACACATGACCAACCAGCATCGTCTGTGTTATGCACACCACAAACACCGCACACACACCATATATTTACCGGACATGTTTTGCTTGTCAGGTCCTAATGGAGTCCCACATATTTAGTGACACCCTGTATCTACAGAAATACTCTGAATGAGAATGGTTGGTTTCTGGGCTGCTAAAATCCTTAACATCATTATCAACTTATGTCAGACAATAACACACATGAATATGTTTAATGACAAACATAAAAAGAGGATAACATATTCAAAGCCAACAATTTTAGTTTGCATTCACAAATAAAATCCTTATTTTGTTGTTTACTTACCCATTTGGAAGATTTCTATTTGCATCACTCTCGTCATCATGGGTCACTTCTTTTATAACCTAGCGACAAAAATGAATCATTAATTTTTGAGGTATTATCTTACGCTTGTTCAAAATTAATAACAAATAATGTAACTTTACAGCAGAGTTTACTTGAAGTGAGGATATATTAGCAATTCCACTGACGGAAATTACTTTCTTGTTTTAGTTAGTAAGTTATTGAGACTTTAAGGGACGGAACACCAATATCATCTGCCCCTACTTTCCTATTCTCCAGCGTATCTTACTGCATTATACAAGCCTTATGTTAAGAAAGCCATCCTTCTTTTATAGGCCTAGTACATTTAAGTGTGATAGAAAATGTGGTGAACAGTGCAATAAAGGACATAACAGGATTAAGGGCTGAACAAATAATATCTAATAAGCAATTTCTAGCAGTCTCACAGGTCACTTACAAGTGTCTTGGCCCTCAACAGTTCTACCTCACAGCTTTTAAGAATGAACGTATAAATCACTCACTTTAGGTCATATCAACAATATTCTACATGAATATATTCAAAACACACAAAAGAATGAATGATTACTTCGAGCATGCCAATTGCTGTATGCCCAACTGGTTAGTGTGTTGTGTAGACTATTTAACATACATTTTGCCTCTACATAATGCTTCTACTGCATTATATATTAACAGCAGTTTAGAGTTACTACGGTACTGCGAAACAGCATCAATTTTTCATTTGTCTGTTTGCCAACAAAGATCAAATGTAATTTAATAAGCCATCATGTGTTTTCTTCCTAAGGCTGGCTGAGGTGGTGTTTAAAGCTCCTGGTTGGATTTATTAAGAAACCTTTCTTGATCTTGTAGGCAATCATCTCCAGCCAACTTGAACTGTGATATATGATATGACACCGACATGTTCTCGGACGTTATAACGTTTCTTCTGTCAATAATGCAGGGCCTGATTTTATGGTGCCGGGAATTAATCGTTGCAAAACTGGAAAAGATTCAAGGACATGAGCCAATGTCAGTATCTCCCTGAGGAATCACCAGTAGAGTTTACCCCAGACAAAAGAATGACTGGAGCAGATCTGACTGCAGTGGCGTTGACTTACATTTCCATAGCTTCGCTCCAACTCATTGCCAATTTGAAAGGCTTTCATAAATGTAGACGGTATCATAAAAAATGGCTTGAGGAAAGAAGCTGAGCTTATTAAAAATATCACGAAACTTCAAGAATCAGGGTACTTCCCCGCTCTGAAGACAACTGGGTTTGAAACACACCGTCGGCTTTATATGAAACGGTTTAGTATATTTCCCCGTTTTGTATTCCAGGCGAATGCGGGATCGTACGTGGTAATTGGCCGTGGACACTTTTTACCAACTCTTCACCATATTTCATTCTGATTAAACAGTACATGGAGGTAACAAAGGGGTTTAATCTAAAACATAAACGTACATATTGAGAAATAACCCACATGACGGATCACTGACGGCAAAGAACAAAAACATCAAATAGTAGATACCAACAAACACAAACATGTTAACGTTTGCCGGATCATAACTTCTACACAAGAAGTTTGTTCTCATAAACTCCGGATTTAAGAAAGAGCCGTTGCCCCATAGGAACTCTCTCAATCTCCTTCCCAACACTGTGGAAACGGGAATAATAAGGGTGGAAATACTTACACACGTCTTAATCAGTTGTAAGGAATGTAAAATACAGTCAGAGATTTTTCAGTGTTAACATACTAATAAAAGTGAAGCTGATATATATCGACATTTCTGCACCATTCCGTTCTTTTCACTTAAATATACAAATGAAATCCTTAACCACACACAATGGCATATTGATTGTTCAACGGAAATACAAGCGAGAAATGAATCACACTTATCATCCTTAAGTGAACAGATATGTTGGTGATTGATATTGAGTTTGATATTTGAGGCTTACTGAGGCGTTAGTAAGCGCAATATTTGAGTTGTCGTTAACATCGGATCAGCTGACTGTTAGCAAGGGAAGTATTTTCCCCTATGTGTTTCCAGTTCAGATAAGATTTTTGGATTTGCAGTTTCGATTTTGATTGTTCAGTATAGTTCACTGGCAAGGTACTGTCCCCGTTTACCCGGATAGTAGGCTGTCAGATATCCGCCCCCTCAATCGGATTGCCAACAATCAATCGCACCGGCTCAGCTACACCAATGAAAATGGCACTGACAGATACTACCGAGGTTTGAACACAGAAGTTACCAAGAAAATTATTGTGGAACACACCAAAATAGACGGGGGTTCATACTTACTTTTACTTACCTCTTAAAAATTATCTCGGGGATTGGGTTGACAACAGGATCTCTAAAGTATGCTCCCACAATAACCTTCACCATGACATTTAAAAATGAACCAGAACGAAGACGAGAATTTTGAAATGTACAAGAGCTTTTATTTCAAATAAAGGGTATGATTTTAACAACTCAACAAAATAAATGTGGCTATCAGTAGCCCATGTCAATCTGACTATGTCCTCCTAAAGGACTTGCAAAGTTATCAAACAATATGTTAGCTCCCATGAGCTCAAAATAACGTAACATTCAAAAACACATTTGGATTGGATAAGGAAGTCAGGATGAGACACATATATAGAGCATTTGGTTTCTTTTAATAAACATGACACTTGTATTTATAGGCACGAGGCTTCAATGTGAACGACCTCGCCCGCTGATAACCAGTTGTCTAACCAGCTGCGATCTACCCTTCAACTTGACGCACACCCGTCAAATGGGGGCTCACTTGTCACGCCACACTGCGTAAGAATTCAGCTCCCTCTCAAAGCTTTAAATGTCTGCAAGACAACTCATATATATTTACGCAAGTCTTTCAAATGCTTAACTCACATACCACTGGATTATTCTGACAATCCCTAAACTTGTTAAGTTATCATCCAAATGTTTAATAAGCATAGTTTAGAGTATAAAACACACTCTTAAATGTTTATAACAAAATCACATAAATTATTTATAACAATTAGAAATTGTTTATAATATTGTCGAAGATAATTACAAAAATTTTAAACACGCCTTTAACATTACTTTCGTTCCACATTATTGTCAAAGATATTTACACCATTATTTACAATATTAACATTTAAATTATTCAAATTATTAATTTTAAGAAATACATTTAACCACATGTTCATCCGGTTGGTAATTTCATAATCGTGTCCATATAATCGACCAATGAAGGTTAGTTATACATGTTAATGTCACAATCTGGTTTAATAAAGGTTGTAATAATTATTTTAATTATTTGTGACGGTAATCTTCATTCAAAATCTTATCTCAAATTCTTTCAAAACTCTTGTTAATTATAACAGTAAATTCACTTGATTAATTTTCAACGAACTATGACAATACACTCCAGCGGAAAATACTTCGCTTACAAAATAATGCACAAACTGCATTAAAAATAGGCCCAAAATTCATCATATATTAATATATATGGCATCAAAAACTTCCACAGAACTTACAAAACCTCCCCTAACAAATTCTTTATCATTAATTACTGTGGGAACCTCCTCCATTTATTCAAGGGCATTATACATCAGCGACTTTCAACACGTCCGCTGCACTAGCGATTATACATTCATAGTTCCACTTAAAAATTCTTACAATCATTAATTGTTTCAAAACTGTTGTTATTTAACCTTCGTGGATTTCATTCATGAATCGAAAAGAAGTAAAAATTTGCCAATCACAAACAAATTTAATAGTGAATACGCTTATATACGCCTGTCTGGTCTATCAAAATTTAAGATTAACATCTTCAAAAATGTGTAGTATAAAAATACTATCATCAAACAAAGTGCGACTAAACTGTAAAATAGTCGAATAGAATCCAATTAGACTGGGGAATGCAAACATCGTTATAAAAATCTCTAATTGAGAAAAAACTCCTAACAAAAGTTCCTGACTTTAATGCATTCAATAATACATAATTAAAGTTCATCTTTCACAAAATGTCTATGATGCAATGATCGTTCATAACTGACGATAAATGTTTGTGTTGCAATCAATTCAAATAACGACTAGTATTTCCAAGATCGTCGACAACGTACTGGATTTTAACGCTCTAAAATCATTTAAATGTTCTTCCTTCTTGATGATGACAGAAAATTGGTCAAAGTAATTAAACTGGGGTAGAACTACTTTAATAAAGTGACACGCTGTCTGAATTTAAATCTGCCATAAAATCATTAACTTACAGTCAAATCGTGACTACAAAAAAATAAGCAAATTACTGAAAAATCTAAATATCAGTCTCAACTGATCCAAAATCATTTAACTATGCCCATGACATAACAATGTCTTAATAAATCGTCGAAAAAGGCATAACACATCAAGGTGAACTGAGAATAGGAATCTCAAACAAGAATATAAGGCAAAATACAAGAGGACAAAAATATGGGAAAAATGGTTGCTCAAACATTGCTAAGAAACTCAAATACAATAAACGTTCACGACTACCTTATCTGCCGATTGACGTTCCAGAGGAAAATTCCCCAAAGAAGACTGCTGATGGATCCATTTCACCAAGTTAAAGCTGAGCTCCATCCTCGAAACAAGAAACAGCACCCTCGGAGAATCGAACTGCTTCCTCCTCCGGAAATTGCACTGCTCCGTGAAGACGAACGACATCCTTCCGGCAATAATCTTCTTTGTGAGTCGGGACAACCCTGACCTCTCTTGAAAAATCCCTGAAGTTCCAGTAGAAAATCGCCATGAAGTTTTTGTAGTAATTTCCGAAGAAATATTCATATTCAGTAAGTATGAAATCATTTCCATTGCTGTTTGATAGTATTCAGCGTTGAACCACGAAACATGAGTGTAGATGGTTATTCACCACATGTTCGCTTGTGTGGAATAGCAATTAGCGAAGTTCCATGCTGCTATCTTACTCCGTTGAAATATGTCCCAATTGCATTAAAGTCCTTTAGCCTTCCATCTTCTCTTCGGTTATGGTAATAGAAGAACAAACTGCCGTATTAAACTGCTCCATAATACTATAGCGTTGTGTCACAAAAGAAATCTGAAGTCTCCCTATTTCACTAGCCGTGTCAGCCGTGGCTTAGATTCTGGCGATAGAAAGTGCTTCTCCGGTGGCGAGAAAATCACTTTTGTCAGTCGTCTAAAATTGCCTATATCTTCCAAAATAATTCCTCGAAATTGTTCAAATTTACTACACTGCTTAATGTAGCACTGCACAATAGAATTAGCTTGTAGGCGACCGCTAACTGTTCACAGCTAATCTTGTAGACGCGTTATAATGTGCGTTTCAATTTCACCTAGATTTACTCACAGTAAACTTGCACTGCTTATATGCTCGACTCTCGTTTAATGCAGTGGCTTCACCACGCGTTATAAAGACGACTCTTTCTATTAACCTCACTCGACGTTTCACTGAAATGACTATTTGAGATCTGACGATTGAGCTATCAGACGATAGAGATATCAGACGATAGAGGCTCCTCTCTTCTGCGCAAGGCCTTTTATAAACATCATGAGGGGCGTATCCATCCCTTCCATAGCGTGTTACTGCGTCATCGCTAGAAGTTCCAACTTCGTCAATACATGACGGATTTTCAAAATTCAAAAACTGAAAATAAATTTCACCAAAATTCCAGATCAATGCCTCTATTGCAAATGGAATTCCACAATTCTGCATTCCAAAAAGTAATAAAAATACCATAGTTTCAGCAATCTCCGTCTTCCTCCAGACTATCGTTCATTGGTTCGAGCCTCCCCTCCAATAGCATACTTTCTTCCTCAGCAGAATTCCACGTTTCCTGCGACTGCGTCGTACATCTCGGATCCTTCTCGAATAAATGCTGACGTCAATGAGAATCTCAGCTCAAGTAGCCTGCTGGCATAACGTCTGCGTCATCCGTGCTTACGTCATGACTACCCACGTCATAACTATGACAGCCATAACTTTCTTTATAATTTCCAATATAGCCACCGTGGTCTCTATATAATTCAATTACGGGGGCAGTACGTTATTTGAAAACAAATTTTGAATTGGTGAATTTTGTATTTATTTCGAGGCAGATGTTTCTGTTTTTTGCCTTATATTCGACGGGAACGTTATTTTAAAACCCATTTATAGATTATGAGATCCTGGTTCTTCGGTCTATCCACACATGCTGATTCCACCATTGTAAAGTGAAGGGTCACAGGATCGAGTCGAGGCTCATGTAAATAATTAGAACACTCAAGTATTTCGAGTAAGATTTTTTATTAGTTTGATTCTGTGCCATGCCTTTCCCAACAGGTTTGTCGACGTTTGATTTTGATGATGGTTTGATATAATCGGTGATAGAAGCGATACGTTTGTTTGATAGGATTTTGATAGATCTGATATTCAATATTCAGATTTTGTTTGTTTTAGTAAACTCATCTCGCAATATTTGTACTAATGCTAAGTGCATAAGGTGGTTAACAGTCATAACTTGATATTTGAGATTAATGCACGGTAAATGATATGATGTGTTTATCATTCTCCCTCTTATAAATAAATAACAGTTGTCACCGATCATTTCTCATGTATTGTAGGTGTGAGGAGAGGATCAGAAGGAATATTTATCACATTTCCTCTCCAGTATCATTTCTCATGTATTGTAGGTGTGAGGAGAGGATCAGAAGGAATGTTTATCACATTTCCTCTCCAGTATCATTTCTCATGTATTGTAGGTGTGAGGAGAGGATCAGAAGGAATGTTTATCACATTTCCTCTCCAGTATCATTTCTCATGTATTGTAGTAGTGAGGCGAGGATCAGAAGGAATATTTATCACATTTCCTCTCCAGTATCATTTCTCATGTATTGTAGTAGTGAGGAGAGGATCAGAAGGAATATTTATCACATTTCCTCTCCGGTATCATTTCTCATGTATTGTAGGTGTGAGGAGAGGATCAGAAAGAATGTTTATCACATTTCCTCTCCAGTATCATTTCTCATGTATTGTAGGTGTGAGGAGAGGATCAGAAGGAATGTTTATCACATTTCCTCTCCAGTATCATTTCTGATGTATTGTAGGTGTGAGGAAAGGATCAGAAGGAATATTTATCACATTTCCTCTCCAGTATCATTTCTCATGTATTGTAGGTGTGGGGAGAGGATCAGAAGGAATGTTTATCCCATTTCCTCTCCAGTATCATTTCTCATGTATTGTAGGTGTGAGGAGAGGATCAGAAGGAATATTTATCACATTTCCTCTCCAGTATCATTTCTCATGTATTGTAGTAGTGAGGAGAGGATCAGAAGGAATGTTTATCACATTTCCTCTCCAGTATAATTTCTCATGTATTGTAGGTGTGAGGAGAGGATCAGAAGGAATGTTTATCACATTTCCTCTCCAGTATCATTTCAAGTACAATTTCGGGGAAGCAAATTTCATGAGTCATAATTGTCATTATTATCTTTATTATTAAGCCAGCAGCAAGCAATCTTCTACACGACTTGTACCTTCTGTACCAAACCCAGCCATATAACAGAACGCTTCCATCTGCCATCAGTACGGTCTGAATACACAATTTTGTATTCCCTTAATTGCAATGGTGAGAGGAAGATGGCGATAAGGATATGTCTCTTATGAGGTGCAACAAGTAGTAACCCAAAAGGCACTTACCTCTTTCAAATCTCCATCACTCACCAAAGAAAGACTTTCTATTTCTTCCCTTCTTGGAACAAGCTCTGGTATCGAAAAGTCTTCTATCTTGATATCCTCAGTCAGATCAGTATCATCCTGCAGATAAATTACTTGTTATACAAACACGTTCCTTTACATAGGTGCAAATAAAGCATACACAGTGTTCCATCATTTTGAATACCATCCAAACACAACGTGACATACAAGCCCTATATAAGAAATATGACACTTCACTGATTGTGAGACGACTTTTTGAAAGTACAGCTGAGTGTCAATAATACGGCAACCCAGTCGAAATCATGTTTATTCCCGCACGTATTTTACTTGTATGTCATTTGTTTCTCGTACAGCTTGGGAATGAGTTTCAGATGGGACGTTTTGTAGGATATTTTGTACAGGATTTGGCTAATTGGATTTAAGTAATATAAATGGTGGATGTGGTTCCATTGCAATTTATTATTTTTATTCTGGTTTCTTTGTCAGATGTAACTGATCGTTGTGGAACGAAAGGGTATTAGGCATCTACCGCCGAAGATAGGAGCAATGAAACTATATCTGAAGAATAATTGACAATTTATATTTGCGTTGGAACTATTTTTGTACCATTTCAGCTTGTGTTTTAATGACGTTTCGGAATATAGGACATCTGGAGGTGATATTCGGACAGTAATGAAAGATAGAATTTACTTTTCGGAGTGTTTATTTTCTAGTTAGCTTGTGGACTAACCACTAGATCCCCAAAACAGACTAAGCTAGGGATTATTGATGAACAAATCACTCAATGACACGAGTTTTTATCTTAAATGTGTGGTTATTTGTAGTAGATTTTGAACCTTCTGTTTATTAAATAGAATGCGCTTGGAGTAGTTTCATAACCACATCCAAAACCTGAGAGTAATGGTCTCGTTTTGGGACCAGTTCAAATCCATGTGTGTTTGCTGGTGAAGAGATCTCACGAGGGTTGATTTGACTTTCGAGTCAGAGGTATCTCGGATCAATACAAGCACAACATATTGTCCCCGTTCACTTGATCATAAACCGCGCCTATATCTGAATTCTACGTCAGACCACGTAACATCAAATTATACGCAGAGATTGTGAGCTGAGCTATTACATGGAGAAGGATGCACGAAAGGGATGTGGAAGGATCGAGTGAGCTGTGAACTTCATCAGACTCAAGAGATGGAAACAAATGTTTAAATAAAAGTAGACTCAATAAATACAATAAACTGAGTTGGAAATTTACTGCATGATATTAGACATTACTCTACGTGGAAATAATACACATGGTGGTGATAATTGTTGCTTTAAGAGGCCTAACATCTAGGTTATCGGCGCCAGTAACAAATATTTGGTATGTTGGCGAAGGAGCAACCTGACTGGTCGCAGAGGGAAGAAGCCGGAAATGGGTACTTATTACTGTACAGTACTTGTCGAACGCACAACAGCCTGAGTGCTGAGATTTGTGCATTGGACCGCGTGGTACTGAAAGCTGTAAACATTCATTAATATCATTCATAATACGGTGGAGAACATTTATTTGCCAGTGCGGAATACGCTAGTAACGCGTCGAATATTTCACACACTATTTGGTGAACTAATGAAACACTTGCGAACTGTACACCGCATGGTCAGTCGTCGTGCTGTGTGAAATCGTGCTGCAAATTGCTAAGTTTAATATCAGAGCTAAAGAGGAAAAATAATATTCTATAAAACTTTGTGCAGTGTAACTTCGTTATTGGAGGCCATAGCGGCCAGATTGCAGTAATACAATCATCTAATAGTTGACGAGGAGGAGGCGGCTGTGTTGTGTAAGAATATTAACAAGTGCAATAGGGAAGATATCCGTATCAGATTCAAAGCAGTGCAATTATTTAACACATTAACTTAAAGGAAGTGTAGAAGCATTGCATCATTGAGAAAATGTTCCTGATATCACTGGTTCTAAATCACGTCACAGCCAACTAAAACAATTCACGTTGGGGGAAAACGTGGCTTCATGATCACAGCCCTTTTAGTTATTCTTTTTTTAAGGCAAGTGGAATATACAGGCTGTTGTGCAAAGTAATGATATCATTATACCATGAAGGTTAGAAAGAGGTCTGACCCCTTATGAAATTACGGTAATTTATTAGGTACTAAAGAGAACTGTCAACTGGGGTGAGAAAAAGGATGATTACGGTACCTATAACTATCGGGATCAGAATTGAGGCAGAGCTGACTTGGGGAGGCCAAGAGAAGAAATGGAAAAGAGGAGCCCGACACAAGTAAACAAAAACAATAACGGTCTCTACTCAGGGCATGTGGGTCTCAAGCAACTTCCTATTAATGTCGTCGTGGTAAGCAGTGAAGCCGCGAAGGGGGGGTTAGGGTTTAACCCCCCACCCAAAAAAAAATCTTTACTTGAATCTCTATATTGTCCGATCTATCACTTGCTTCACACTACCACTAGTATATATTTTAAAAGTGATCACGTTCATCACTTGGTAAATGTCCTGCACTCAACTCACAGCGAGACGACTCTTTCAGCAAGCCATGGATCAGGTTTACAGCCGGCCCCGTGGAGTAGGGGTAGCGCGCCTGCCTATCACCTGGAGGCCCCGGGTTCGATTCCCGGCTCCGTCAGGGATTAAGAAACTGATGTGAGGGCTGGAACAGGGTGCACTCAGCGTCATGAGGACAATTGAGTGGGTGTCTGACAGTGAGAAAGCGCCCCAATCACGAAAACCAAGATTAACGGCCGAGGGGACCCAGTGCGATGAACACGCGTCAGGCCAATATCTGCAGGCCAAATGGCTGGGCGACGGGCTTTAGTGCCAGGGTTATACATGGATCAGAATTGCTTTTGAAGTTTGCGATTGGTAACTTTATTCAGGCGTCTTCGGGTTGCGTTACTTGTGTGAATCCGTTTCTAAAAATGTACAGAAGATACTCCTTTCTATAAAATTCTTAAACTACTTAAATTACCTGAATTAATAGTCGGGAAAATATCTGGAGATGTCGTTTACAGATGTTTACTCCTCCGCTGTCTGAGACCCGCCCAGCCTTCCCATATATGTTCAATAATCAGCTTTGTGAATGTTATGAAAAGGGAGGAGTACCTACTCTCAACAATTAGTAAAGATGTGGGGATGATTATTCATTAGCAATAGGCTATGATTGCTGACGCCCAAGATAGAATCTTAACATTGTTTTATGCCGGTAACGAGCTTGCTTTTCTGTGGCAGTCTTCCCTCTTCCCCACTAGCCTATAGCAACCAGCAACGCTTTCACTTAAGGGCAATC
Source organism: Meconema thalassinum (assembly GCA_946902985.2). Classification (NCBI taxonomy): domain Eukaryota; kingdom Metazoa; phylum Arthropoda; class Insecta; order Orthoptera; family Tettigoniidae; genus Meconema; species Meconema thalassinum. The sequence goes on along the minus strand of OX336398.1, from coordinate 9,409,509 downwards.
ATATCTCAAATGCCTTATATGGCACATTGTGTAGACTTAGCCTATAATAGGATCCAGGGTGCCAGCTGAGTGCAACTGCAGTATCAATACAATAACATCAGCTACTGTTGGTGTTCTTATAGAAAACAAGACGAAGTATTCCAATCTTACAAACAGTATTCATTCTAAAAATCATTCATATTATTACAAGAGAAATAACGCAGAACCGATAATTACCTGTAGTCCATGTTCCTCCTTAACTGCTATCCTTTCATCGTCAAATATATCAGCAGCCTCGTCTGTCGCGTTATCCGAGGGCAACAGGCGAGTTGTCTCCTGCGAAGTAACACAAGTATGACCCAATCAAAAATATGCACACACAATATGAGTACTGAGTTACGTTATTAAACGTTAGCGTGCCATTTACCTAGTGTGTTAAGTCACTAAACCTCACTTGGCATGCACATCACTAAGAATGCAATGTTACACCATATACGGATCAAAATGCAACTCACATTGTTAGAGACTTCAACTGTATGTGTCAACCAGTCTGGCTCACTTTTAATAAATAGTTGTTCCTCCATTGTATTCAGGAAACTAGAGCACAAGAAACGCACTGAAGAATTAATTATAGACCTTATTCATACCAGTAGGCTACGCCAAGTCATTCTCATATACAATAAATCAGAGGAGGAAGTGCACAGCGATAAGGAGCGGTTATATGTTTGTCAACAACAGAAAAACAAATACGACCATGACGCTGGTCGGATAAGTTGTTATCATTGCGATTGAGTTGATGAAATGAATAAGTAATTTTAATTGTGGCTGTTTATAAAGCACAGAAATATTAAAATAACTACATTCAGCCTCCTTATTCCGATGTACACACAAACTTGATTTTGCGGTGAGTAGATTAAATATTATTTGGTCAGACAATGAAGTACTGACGGCAAAAATCTATCAATACGCTTAATTAGGCACGTGAAATTGAACTTAGTTTACTGTTCAGGTATTGTAAATCGCCACTAGTAGCATACAGCCATTCGGAATCCTCAAATTACCAAGACCTCCTTGTGTTACAAACCACGCAGTTGAAACAAAAATCATAATCGACTCCAACAAACATGAGGGTATCTTGTATCAAGACCGACTCCAATACTCAGACCTTAATGCTACTCTCGATTGCTTCAAGATGGCGATTCGAGAAGCCCTAGCCTGTTCAAAACGTGGGTTTGTTTACATACGTTGTTTCAGTTTGCTACCGATGAAAGTTGGCGATAAGTAGTGTTTCCTATGGAGAATAGTGGTGCGTGAGAGTGAATTTGTGAGTCAGTTGATATTTAGCAGCTGTAATTATACGCAGTGACATATGAATGTTTGTTTTGAAGTTATGTAATGGGTCGCTCTTGTTGTGTACCGGGTTGTAAGAGTAATTACGGCAAAGCTTCTCATACAACTATTTTTAAGTTTCCCAAGGAAAAAACATTAAAAGAAAAATGGATTAGAAGTATACATCGTGACAATTTTGTGGTCAGTGATAAAGCAGTAGTATGCATACACCATTTTGAAGATAAGTTTGTGGTTAGGGAAGACGTGTTCCCTGTTGTAAATAGTGAACCTATTCGTGTTCCTCGGAAAGTTCCAAAACTAAGCGATGATGCTTACCCCACAATTTTTCACAATCAACCCTCTTATCTAACTGTTAGGCTTAGTAAAGAAAGGAAAGATCCTGAAGAACGTGTGCAGCAGATATTACAGAGAGATTTGGATAACTTTAATGAATGGTGTGAACAGGATACCATTGCAAATTTCGAATCTTTCACAAGTGAAGTTAAGAATAGGCCGGTAAATCCATTTATAACAATTGTGAAGGAAGACTATGTCCTTTTTATTAAAATAGATGATAATGCTTATTGTGATGTTCCATCAGTGTCAATGTGTTTCAAAGTGTCGAGTGATTTAGATGTAAATGTGTTTTACAAGAATTTGTGCTTACCTGCGGAGAAGTTTAACTGGATCTTGGAGTGCAACGGAAGCAAGGCATATAAATGTGATAGATGGAGCAAGTTGGATAATTTGGTGAGTTCTCTTGCTAACTATAATAATGAATCAGTATCTCTCTCTGAAAGGGTAACTTCATTGATAAATGTTACAAAGGAGGGCCTGCAACTTGATGCTGATGAGAATTTAGAGAGGGCTGGCAAGGTAAAATTTGCATTAGAACAGTTAGAGCTTGCTTTTGCTTGTCAGATTAAATATTCATCAGACCTCCTAATATGGGCCGCAAGTCTCTCTTACTCACACCCTGGAGCTTACCAATCTTTAAGAAGGACAAACATAATGACACTACCTCACCATGTTTATCTCAGGCAATTCTTGTCCAAAATAGGTCCAAACAGCTCAGGTGTTGGGCCTTTGCAAAAATCCTTTTTGAAAGAAAAAAGCAAGCTCCTGAATGATGAAGAGAAGGTTGTTACTGTTTTGCTGGATGAGATATATGTTAATTCCAAACTCACGTATAAAGGAGGGAAAATAATCGGGATGGCTGAAAATAGCTCAGGAGCCGACTCGGCCACCACCATACAAGCTTTCATGTTTTCCTCATTACCTTCAGACAGTAGAGATATAATAGGTCTTTTCCCAGTGAGAAACCTAAATGCAAAAACTCTACTGACTCTAACCATTGACGTCCTAACCTTGATGGACGAGCTTCAATTTCATGTAGTCTGTTTGGTATCAAATAACCACAGCATGAATAGGAAGATGTTTGAGCTCTTGGGTGGTGGTACTCTAAAACCCTGCATTACAAATCCAGCTAATACCTCCAAGTCACTATTTCTTCTGTTCGACAGTGTACATTTGCTGAAATGTGTAAGGAACAATTGGTTAAATCGACCCAGTCAAACGTTTGTCATTCCCAACACCCAGCAGACAATTCCCAAAATAGAAAGCATGCTACATGTTACTGAAAATGAATCAACTTTTCAGTACACAAATGTCGAGGCTAAGTTATCAGATATTAGAGATCTATTCCATTCTGAAAAGAGTATGATTCTAAAACTGGCTCCAAATTTGTCAAGAAAGGCTTTATATCCCACTGCTATAGAGAGACAGAATGTTGCTCTAGCTATGAGCATATTTGATGCCAAAAATATAGTGGCATTGGATATGCTTAAAAGTGAGGGTGTTGCTATTTCTGATGGGACTGTCCAGTTTTTGAAATTAATTTCAAAGTGGTGGACAATTTCAAACGTTCAGCACCCAATGAAAGGAAAGTACACCCGAAATGATGATGCAAACCCAATTAGTGGCCCCAATGATACCAAGCTTGTCTTTTTGGAAACTTTGAAAATATATGTTGACATATGGCATAGCAACACCTCACACAATGATGGAAAATTGAGTAATGAAACGTTCTTAGCATTCACTCACACACTGACTGCAGTTGTCCAGCTATGTAAATATATTTTTAATACATATAAGTGGTCCTACATCCTGACAGCTAAGCTGCAGACAGATGGCTTAGAAAGCAGGTTCGGAGCATACAGAAGATTAAGTGGCTGCACATATAATGTCTCAGTAGAACAAGTGCTAGAATCTGAACGGAGACTCAAGGTATTAAGTTTGCTAAAACTTCAGTCGGCAAAGTTAGGAGAATTTACTGTCAAGGACCTGACAGTTACTTTCAACCAAGAAAAAGTAGTCGAGAACCTTGATAAATTTCAGTCTGTCCTGGATGAAACACCATTAGTGTCGATTCCGCTTGAAGCAAAGAAGATAATTGTATGCATTGCTAGTTACACGAGCATGAAAGTTTTGGCCAAGTTGGTAAAGAGTGGAAAGTGCATTCGGTGTAAAGAAGTGCTACAATCCTAAGAAGATTTAATCCTTGATTGTGACAAGAAGCTTCTGTCTTACTTCAGTGAACTTAACAGGGGTGGGCTGAAGTGTCCTTCCTCGTTTTTGATGGGTTTATGTTGTGATATATATAGACTTGTTCAGGTACTCATAAGCAGCAGCTTTGAATCTGAATTTTTGAAACTCGAAAATCAGAGGGACGCTGTTATTGCATTAGGGACTCAACTTATAGAGAGTTCTATAAGCAATATAAATGATGAATGTAGTTGTGGTGTGCCCTTGATCAAGATTGTTAAAAAATGTGTTAAAGTGTTTGCGAACATATTTGTTAACAACTACTCCAAAGTGTTGCACGATAAAAATGTGTCCAGGGAATTGTGCAAGAAGTTTGCAAACCAGGCACAAAAAAGAAGACCCACTGAGGAGCTTGGAGTTAAAGTAAACAAGCGCAAGGAGTTGAAACTCGGCAGCAAGTAAGGTGAATAATATTTTACATTTATTTATTGTTCTGTAACATTTGCAGCAATTTCCATTGGCTGCAGCTGGGTCCAGCTTGATGATCTCCATCCACCTTCAAACCTTAACCTGACTTATTCCTGGAATATTGGAGCCCCCACCTACTTACCAATTGACTCTGATCTGTACTGTGTTATAATATTTGACCGTCTCAGGGTAAAAGAACTCAAGTAATGCTGTCATAGTTTTCGCGAGAGTGAATAAATTGAGATTTTTTTCACATATTTATATTTATATTTAAACCTTTTTAATATAAAATTATTTTCATCCATGCAGTGAAGTAAAATCGAAGAGAGAATGTTATTATATAGTTACGTGAAATTTCTAATAAATCAACTTGTTTTCTTTTACTGTGGGACAGCCATTTCTTCTAGTAATATTATGTGATATGTAAGTTAGTTGTTCGCGAAGCTTTTTCATGCATGGAACAGTGATTTTCCCAATTGTGTCGTTTTCCCTACTTCAAATTACCGCCGTGTACGTCTTGATTTCGTGTTACCCAATAGGAGAAGTGGGGCTTCTGCGGCCGCCATGTTTTTTCTATGTTACGGTCTGAGTATTGGAGTCGGTCTTGCTTGTATATTGTCGGCAAAAGGCTGTTCCTAGTTAAATAGCCACACCTCTGCACCCTTGACAATCAAATATTGTGAATTGACAGTCAATGAAAATCTGCGCTGGGCACTGGAGTATTAACTCCTCTGTAAAACGTGTTATCATAACACAAGTTTTGTCGTGTCAACCAAAATTTGGTGAAAAAAAAAATTACATACCTCGTTATATTGCAAGCTTCAACAACAATTAGGCTTCAGTTCAGTAGCATTAGTAAAGGTTATCATGAATCGTAAATAGAATGTTAATAGTTGCAAAATAAACTGGCTAAAATTAAAGGAAATTCAGCTGTATACCCAATTTAAAGAGGAAATCTAGGAAAGACTTGTAGTTTAATTAAAGGGGCTTTGACTTCGTTTCACTCAGCGCCGTGTACGTTCTTGAGTGTATGTCTGAATACCTGTGTTATTGCAATTGCTAAATAAGTGTGTATAATGCTATCCAGGGGAGAACGTGGAAGGGGGCAGCTGTGGCCTTAAGCTAGGAACCATCCACCAGGAGTAGAAGTGCGAAACCATTTCCGAGATATCTGAGGTGGGAATCGAACCCGGACCTAGTCGCTACACCACGAGGAGGGAATAGTTCTTTTCATCAGGTATTGAAACCTTTGAGGCCAACTGGGAAGCCTAACTAACACCTGCAGATCCCAAACACTTGCAAGAGACATAGATGGAGATGCTGACTTAGAGTTTCATTGAACAGGGCAGCGTAACAATCATTTTACCTGTCCAGTGTTTTGTGCCAATTATGGCTGTATAATGTTCTTTATTTATAATGTTGTTAAATAAATAAATTATTATCATTGATATTACTTGCTTTATTTTAGACTAATGTATCATAACAACCAGGGGCGCACCCAGACTTTTGGTTTGGAGGGGGCTTTCCTCAATAACACGATTTCAGCCATGGAAAAAGAATGTGTCCATTATTAGTCTTGTATGTAAATATGTATATGTGAGATCATATGCATAAAGAGATATTCTATAAGATCAGACATACTGTAGGATGCTCTGTTAAAACCAATATAAAAGAAGCTATTGGACTGGAGATTATTTAAACAAAATGTGCATTGGTTTTATACAAATTTTAGTTACTGTACCATTGAGCTAAGGTTATACAAGTAATATAAAGGAACTGCATGGTTTTTATCAAGACTTAACTTTTGATCATGATCAGAGTGATAACGACTGGATTGCTCTGCTCACTATTATCATAACTAACAGTGGCGACTGCTGGTCTCCGTACCTGGTATACCGCAAGTGCACCCGTCCTGCTTACTCACCCCTGGCAACCAATATCAATATGCCCAATGATAATAATAATAAGTCATTATTATTAGACTATTATTATTATTATTATTTATTCAATTCACCACTACTCTAAAGTTAAAGCAAGTGCTTTACAACAATACATAAAAACTAAAATACAAACTATAATACAGTACATACATATCATGTATATACAGAATATAAGGTTCATTAAAACTCATTCACTAGCCAGGAAGGATCGCACAATATTGCATGTAGACAATAGGACAGAATGCTGCATACTCCTGTAGATGTTCGGCGGAAGATCCAATTCCTTCAAACTCTTATTATTATTATTATTATTATTATTATTATTATTATTAGAGTTGGAGAAAAACATATCCGTAATTTGTAAGAAAGATTGTGTCTATATACCTAAAGAATTTCTGTTTCACTCCTGAACACTTGCCACATCCCCTCATTCCCCAGTTTATTTTGGTTACATCTCACAAACGGCTCCTTTCATCTTCGCACTTCCACTTTCTCTCTCCCCGCTCCAGACAAGTGTATTTTTTTCTTGGAAATATGACACTGGTCACCTGTAGTTGCGTTCGAAGAACACCCCGTGGCATAGCCGTGCACGCTAAATCACGCCATGGGGAGCTGCAGCAAGTCCACATATCAGGGGTTCGAATCTCGACAGAGGCTACCATGAGTGTGTTTTTTGTCTGAGTTTTCCTACACTTTTTCCAGGCAAATGCAGCGATAGTACCTCAGTTCATCATAGAAGCTTATTATACAAGTTCAACACAAGTCCCTAAAATGAACTATTAACAACAACAATGATGATAATTGTTGTTTAAGGGGCCTAACATCTAGGTTATCGGCCCCTATTAACAACGTTCTAAACCATTTGCACTTCGTTAGACATATCCAAAGATTACTAAAACATTCATAGCCAAGGTATTAATACAATAAAAGTGAAGAGCACTTCTAAGAAACTGGTCGAAATCAATAAAATAATTCGAACGATAACTTACCTCTATTCGCGAACTCAATCGAACGTAGGTGGCAGGTCGGTCGCGACAAAATGGTGGACGCAATGGTGATAGACTTGATTGATGTATTGAATGTTGTTGGGGATTCTAGGCGGCCTCTCGTTGAAGGACAGGCAATTTTAGATGACAAACACATAATTATGTGTGGAGAGTAGCCGAAACAGATGATTTAGTGGGACTTGAAGCTTTATGCTTACAAACCAGTAATTTGAAGGGAGTTCCTCGCCAGATTAAAATCGAGATTCGATCACCAGTTGCTGAGAAAAAGTTAATTTGTTGGTGTACCTGTAAGGCTGGAAGTTCAGAAAAGTGTAAGCATGTAGTCGGTACATTGCTTTACATATTTCGGTAAGTAGATGCATTTAAATTTAGAAGATATAATACTGTTGAAGCCGATAAATCGAAGAGTGTACAAGTTGACTGTATTTGTTTTTTCTTCCTTTCGTAATAGGCACACAATTGAAAACTTGGAAGACCTGAGCTCCACAGATTTGAAGCAGCAACTGGGCAAGTTAAAGAAAGACAATTACATGTACGACAAAGCGATTCCTATAAATAAATTTTGCCACATGGGAAGATCAACTGTCAAATCGACCCTCCAAAGTCGCCTAGTCGGCAGTGCAGGCGAGAATAATATACTGGATATTCTACTTTCTTGGGCACAGGGATCCGAGCTGGATCTTACTTTGCGCTTAAGGGAGACTACTGCTACTACTACTACTATTCAAGTCTCGAGTGGTGATGATTTGCTACAATTATCCCTATGCCATAAACTTTTAGGCAACAACAACTTGTTGCCACAATTTAGTGCTATGGTTGATTTTGATGCAGAAGTTCAAAGTGACATGGCTCAATTTTTTAATGAGAAGGTAGCTCTCACATATGAAGACAGTGTAAAATTATGTTTGACAACTCGTACCCAATCTGGAGAAATTTGGAAGAATGCAAGAAAAGTAAGATTAACTGGTACTACTTGTTACAGTGCACCGAACAGTTTTAAGCATTGCTTTGTTTAAGATTTTTGAAAACCATGAGGAAAGGAGTGGGAGAGTGGAAGTACACACGTGGTGGCCAACTGCGCTGCGGTTGGTCTGGATAAGTGCTTGGTAGGGCGAAGGGATGAGTTTAACTAGTATTAAAACTCTGGGGAGACAGGAATTGCTTGATTTGTTGGATGGTTAGCAGGTAGGTTTGGTGTTGAATATCGGACTGGTAGCAGGTTCTTGCAGAGTAGATATTTACCCTGCGAAGTCAAATTAGGCCTATATGACTCGTAGTGGAATGGCTCGGATATCGCAGAGCGAGGTGATGGTGGTTGGTAGGGTTATTGGAAATGAACTAGGGAGCGGAGAAGGATACCTGACTGATGAAGCTTGGCTGTCCTCGGCTGGTGTAGGCTTGGTTGTCTTGATACGGCTTGGCTCGGCGAGACTGTGCTTGGCTGTCTAGGTGTGGCTTGGCTCAGTGTAACAGTGAACAACCCATACTGTCGTCAGTGTGTGTAGTGGTGAGTGGTCCAACCCGCTATTTGCATTTTTTGGAAAGTGATGAAAACTTATATCCGCAGCCCTCTTATACATCGACTTACAGCCGTGAACTGAGCATTATACTTTGCTTTTACTCATTTTGCACTCTATCAACGAGTAAAACTTATTACTTATGTATAAAGACACGAAGAATTTACCACGATACAAGGAACCATAATACAAACAGTCACCACGTGACAAATGTACCCTACTTGGTAAGTTTCTCATTATTACCGCTAGATGTCATAATCAGATAGCTGGAGTTGCCAATAACAATTGATGTTTTTTCTTGTAAATAGCATTTTACTAGCTTTTCTTATAGGATAGTTGATGTAAAAAGTAACTTAGAGTAATTATTGCTACATTGCATCCATAAATAGGCTAATTTATAAAATAATAAAAAGTTATATTGTTTCAAATGCTTTATTTATGATAGAAGTACAATGTGAATGTAATAATATCATCATGTAGGTCATACCACAGAGCATCCCCATCCCCCAACATTTTAGCTTAAGATGAGTCATCATGCAGCGTGGTTTCACTTCGCTGCACGTTTGATACAATGAAAAATGGCTGCAGTCATAACAAGATAAACTCTTGTTTTCATCTGAATTTTCTTGAAGGCGTTGTTGTGTACGACTGAATATCAATTAGGAACTCGTGTAGTATACGTTGCCCGGCGCCATTAAAATCCGAAAAATTTACTATAGAAATGGCCAATGTTACTAATATACAGGAGTTGAATATTTTATCGATAGAGTGTGACTGTATTTTTTCAGAGTGCCAACATTGTTTCCTGACCAATGGTTTTCGCCTAGGCCAATAAAGGTTTGGTAGCGCGGCCCTGCGCGTTAGGTTAATATAAACACCCCTGGTTTTTGTTACGCAAAGTGGGTGTAGTCATGCGTCAATACTCTTTATCCAGGCCAATGGTTTTGCCTAGCAGCACAATCAGTAAGTTGGCAGCAAACATGACGACTTGCTTTTTGATAAGTTTATTACTTGAAAGTTAATGTTGACAATTCCCTTATTTTGGAAGTGTTTATGCGGTGTTTGTCAATGGCAAATGGCTTTAATAATGTGGAAGAGTAATTACAAGCCATTTTCAGAGCGCTACTAAGTAAAATAACGCACTTTCGAAACGGGCAACGGATGCTACACGACAGCCATCCAGGAAGATAAGTAGGATCAAGCCTAGAAAGGCGTAGCATTGCTTTGAAGTTCATAATCATACGAGTACAGTATTCAATTGATGATTATAATTCTTTGGTTATGGACTATGGAGGAAAACCCATTCTCCATAAGAAGACTCAGATTTGTGAAAATAATTTACATATAGTACGTAGTTATGAACGAAATACCACATTTTTTTCTTAGGTCTGCAAACATTACTATAATTTTGTTGGTGTACATACCCCAGCATGGTAACATATCTGTACTTGGCCGAGTGACAGAAAATTCTATTAGGTTCCTCATGAAAAATAATAGGCAACGGGTACCAGCCTATTTTCTTTCACTCGGGTGCATTCTAAGAAGATACGCAAATTGTATACTGTATATGAACTAGTAGGCTAATGTATTTTAGGGAGAACTTGTTGATTATAATCAACTGTATACTTGGGGGAGTGGTGGCGCAGCGATCAAGCTATCGGCCTCTCACCAAGGTGGACCAGGTTCGATTCCTGGTCAATGCATGCAAGATATTTTTAAGTGCAATGCCGTGTCCTGTGGTTCGGATTCAATGTAAAAAGAAGGTCCCGTGGCTCGTGATTGTGAGATTAATGGTCACGTAAAACTACAAGCTTCCTTCCTTTACTATACATTGTTTTACTAGTGATTTGGTTCTTCTGGTCTAATTTCTGCAATGGGCACAGTCTAGGCCCAGGGAGGGAAAAGGGGGCCAAATGCATAGGGGTCCGTAAGCAATGAGGGCCCATTAGTGGTGCACGTTAGTTTCAGTTTATTGTAGCTACTTTTGTATTATGTTAGATGTTAAAAGTTTAAATTAAACTTTTAATTAATCTATCAATACGGATATCTACAAGCATTTGTACTATCAATGGCATATGTATTTAAATCTAATAACAATGACCGCTGCGCCACCACGCCCCAGTCTAATAACACTTTGCATCATTAGGACGGGGTGGTGGTGGTGGGGACCAACGTTTTAAGGAGTGTAATATTAAGGTCACCTACATAAAACATTTTTGGACGTACATGGACCTGATCTGCAACAAGGATACATGCATTTGCTTAATTTTCTGAGTGATGCAGCAGGTAAGCTATAGTGAAATATAATAATCCTAAAAATGAAATCAAGCCTATTGGAACCATGCATTTGGCAGTATCAGGGGCCCGAATGGAATCAGGAGAGTTAAAATACATTAAATTTGTCGACATTAAATTTGTCGACGTAATGTCACAAACCAGCAAACTCATGTTAACGTGTGCATGCACAGTCTACTCCGATATCATTAGCGACATGCTCTGGCTACTGGTGTAGCCTATGAGACTACATGATTATAGGCCTACATTTCCACTAGCAGAATATCAGTAGGTTAATTAAGAATTATTTGTAAGAAGTCGAGAGCTTGTTCATCCTATTTTTAGATCCAATTTAACCTGTCACATAAATGTTATGGTGAATATTATAGATATGGTAACCTTAAGTTCAGGAATTGTTATCCATATGCTGCTACATTCATGAAACGATCATGCAACTTTAGTGGCTAAAGCAGGGGCATTAATTCATAGAAGGTAACTCGAATGGCCTAGGCCTAACCTAAAAATTAGTTAGTTATTGAGGTTTTAAGGGGCGGAAAACCTAAAAATTACAAGCAACGTGAAATTAACAAAGTTGTTCATTGAGCGACACCACTATGCATACATCATCAGTTTAGTCTCCCAGTGGATCCATTGTTATATTAAGTTGTATTAAATTTATTTTGAAATAATGAACGATACACGTTTAAACAGCTGTCATTTCGTGCCATATCTCCGTTTCTATTTACAGCTGGTTCATATGTAGCGCTTTACTTCGCTGCTGATACAGCGCTCAAAATCTGCTTTAGAAAAAACACACCCACAAACTGGGTACTAGGTACCAGTAGCAAAAGCCTCCTTAGTCATACTTATCAACACTAAGAATAGGAGCTGAAAGGTTCACTACTCCTGCAATAATAGTCATTACAGAATCCATGTATGGAACCATATATAAATTGACTCTCCCTTTTAATACTTTAAATATTTTCATCCTCTGAATTGTTCTTTCTGCATGCACTCTAGCTGCAGCTATGTCAGCAGTTCTGAGTGCATCCTCTGTTGACAATTGCTGATTCTTACCAATAAAGGGTGGCCTGATCAATTGTATATTCCTTTCAATGCACTCACTCTCTATCAAAAATCCTCTATCGACCATTACAGCATCCTGATAAGGTAATAACATGCCTAATAAATTGGATTGCAAAAATATTTCTTTGTCTGTAACCCTTCCACCATACACTTGACTTACAAAAGTTACTAAACCTGATGGTGTAACACCAACAAGTACTTTCAATGTGTAATCGCCTTTGTAATGAGAGTAGGACATCACACGACACTTTAAACACTTATTTTTCTCCACGGGAATTTCTGTACAATCCAAAATAACTCTAGTATTCTGAAAATGTTGAAAACATATAGGCATCCTCTTCTTAATCAGATCTTTCTCCAGCCATGGAACAGCTGTTTTTAGTGCCTCATGTAATAACTCTACGGTTACATGGAAATAGTTCTTACGTGTATTAGCTGTGACCCCAAATAGAACAGCTAAACACCTAAAAGAAAGATTAATTTTCAATTTCACGAACACTAAAATGATACGCTGTCTTAATGACAAGGTGTGGTTTGGCACTCTGTCTTTCTAATTTTCCTGTAGCAACACATATTATCTAATAATGTAACCGATGGGATACCAGTAAATGCTTTAATTTCTCTATTTGTTTTCATCATTTCCTCTAAAGTAATTTTTCTACAATCATCAATTACACTTGGCGTTACTTGTATCCCTTTATCTTCTACACATTTCCTTAGCGTGGGATCTTCCACCAGAGCTGCAAACATCTCTTCTGCCACAGTCTTTGTGTCTTTAGTTACCACTTCACTGTCTTCAGTTGGAGGTGGCGGTGCCACAGCTTCATGTCTATGTTGCACACGTGCATCCCTGGCCTCTGCCTGTAGTTTCAGGGGAGAAGATATCTTCTTATCCAATGATCTCAGTGGCAATTTCTGAGAGGGGATGGCGCCCTTCTTCAGGTATCTTTTACATGCTCTCACATCTGAAAGTAAAATATATTTATAATTCTACTGCAATATTATAACAATCTTATGCTTATTGATAATCCTACCCCACTGGAAGTTGCTTGTGTAGTCCACTTTAAGAAGAATAGGTATAAATAATGTAGCCTAATCCAGTGTATGAAGGTTATCTTTCCACAACTGGGATGTAAATTAATATGTATGAAAGAAATAAACAGGTCATCTACAGTACACGTACAAAGGAATGTTTACTAACCTGGATAAAAATAATCCTCCTTTGTGAAATGCAAACCGCATACAATCATATATTTAGAAATCGGCTTTGCGAAGCGAAGTACTCGACTCCATTCCTTCTTTAAACCTTTCTCTTTAGGAAAGTAATGCATTGATATGCCTCTTGTTGCCTTTGAAGAGCACTGTGGAAGTGAACAATATCTATTACTCATTTTTCAGCCTCAGTTATTATGCAAAACCTGAAAAAATGAGAGAAGATCACACACGTCAACAAAAATCGCAGGTTAAACAGCTGTTTGTTAATATTTCTATCACCATTCCTCTAGTTCCAGCTAAGCGGCAGCACCGTCGCTTGAGTTCGCGAATATACAAGTGTCCATCATGTTAGTGGAGTCGATAATAAACTAGAGGACTGGGTAAAGAGGAACGAAATGAAAATTAATGAGGAGAAGACTGAACTAATCGTATTCAGGAAAGGAGGTAAACTAAGGGAAGCAGAGCACATAACGTGCAATGGCGTTCGCCTTCGCAGAACTAACAGCTTCAGATACCTAGGCGTGATCTTGCAGACCACATGCAGCAGCTTCAGGATCCACATATGAACTAGAATGATTGCAGCTCTGAAAGCAATGAATGACATCGATAACATCGCGCAAATTGCAGTTGAGACAGCCATGGTGCTTTTTCGAGTTAAAGTGCTACCAGTACTAACCTATGGACTCGAAATCATAGGCGAATTTCTGAGTGCAAAGCAACTAGAAGACCTGGAAAAGATTAAATCCAGATACCTGAAGCGAGTCCTGAGTGTATCAAAAACTAAGACAAGATCCCGACTGGTATATGAGCTCGCGAGGGAGACTTTCCTGTTCGAGGACCTGAGATGCAACCTTATTCTACCAGGAGGAGCAGCATATGATAAACTGTTGCATAAGCTAAGGGAAAAAAGGAGGGACATTTGGGAGGACTTCTATTCAACGGAGGCCATGACGGATCGGAAATGGATAAAAACGGGCTACCAACTGAGGCATATAGTCACAAGACTGGCGGTGCACAGGTTCCATTTCAAGATGTGTAAAAACAAGGTTTTCCATGAACCAAACACAAACTGTGTGTGCAGGCTATGTGACCAGATATGTGAAAGATATCACATCCAGAAGTGTTCCTCGAGGTCAGGTTCGATTAGTGAGTTTATCAAGGATTAACAAACACTTATTGAGAGCTCATTCAGTCGTCATGTTGTTATACCGGTATGTTATATTTTTCTGTATCCTCTATGCACATAGTGCGCAATAAAGTTTATTATAATACATTTTTCATTCGAACTGCGTGGTTTGTAACATAAGAAGAACTAGGTAATTTGAGGATTCCGAATGGCTGTATACTACTAGTGGCGAATTACAATCCTGTACAGTAAACAAATTTCACGTGCCTAATTAAGCGTATTGATAGATTTTTACCGTCGGTACCATATTGCCTGACAAAATAGGCTAATATTTAATATACTCACCGCAAATCCAGTTTGTGTGTTCATAGGAATAAGGTGACTGAATGTAGGATTCTTTGTTTCCCTGCTCCATGAGCAGCCACAATTACTTATTCATTTCATCTATTCAATCGCAATGATAACAACTTATTCGACCAGCGTCATGGTCGTATTTGTTTTACTGTTGTTGACAAACATATAACCGCTCCTTATCACTGTGCACTTCTTCACCTGATTTATTGTATATGAGAATGACTTGGCGTAGCCTACTGGTATAAGTAAGATATTTAATTAATTCTCCAGTGCTTTTCTTGTGTTCTAGCTTCCTGAACACAATGGAGGAACAACTATTTATTAAGGGTGAGCCAGACTGGTTGACTCTGGTTGAAGTCTCTAACACTGTGAGTTGCATTTTGATTCGTATATGGTGTAACATTGCATTCTTAGTGATGTGCATGACAAGTGAGGTTTAGTGACTTAACACACTACTTAATGGTAAATGGCACGCTAACGTTTAGTAACGTAACTCAGTACTCATATTGTGTGTGCATATTTTTGATTGGGTCATACTTGTGTTACTTCGCAGGAGACAACTGTCCTGTTGCCCTCGGATAAGCTGAAAGACGAGCCTGCTGATATATTTGACGATGAAAGGATAGCAATTAAGGAGGAACATGAACTACAGGTAATTATCGGTTCTGCGTTATTTCTCTTGTAATAATATGAATGATTTTTAGATTGTATATTGTTTGGAAGGTTGGAATACTTAGTCTTGTTTTCTATAAGAACACCAACAGTAGCTGATGTTATTGTATTGATACTGCAGTTCCACTCTGCTGGCACCCTGGAACCTATTATAGGTTAAGTCTACACAATGTGCCATGTTATAACTCAATCATATAAGCCATTTGAGATTTGATTGCCCTTAAGTGAATGCGCTGCTGTTTGCTATATGTTAGTGGGGAAGAGGGAAGACTCCCACAGCAAAGCAAGCTCGTTACCGGCATAAAACAATGTTAAGATTCTAACTTAGGCGTCAGCAAACATAGCCTATTTCTAATGAATAATCATCACCACCTCTTTATTCTTCTTTTTCTTGAAAATGTGACCACCAACGGAACTAACAGAAATCCTTACATTCCATGCTAAGCAATTACACGACTAATTCACTTTGCCTCTGGTAACTTAGCTCGTTTACCAACTCTAGGGGTGAAGTAGAGATTGCGATTAGTTCCAGTTAGTGCGATTTTGGTGTCCCCGGTGACGTGTTGATGTTGATGCTCGGATGTTTTACATTTTCGTGCAGTTGCCGCAATGACCGCCATTTTGTCTGCTCGTTTGTGGCTGTAGTGTTTCAATAGATCCCGGCATGTGCGACATGTGGCGGTGAGTTACAATTAATTGTTCATTCATTTCAATTTGTAGTTCAATTTAATTGAAAAGTCGCACTGTTCTCTTCTAAAGCCATAGACAAAGCCATTGGCCTGGACCAAAATTACCGTTTGTACTACTAGCATTTATATATAAAGCCTCAATAAGATAGCATTTATGTTCGCTACCGTATTACGTTAGGCACAGTCCGGACGAAAATTACTGCTTTTACTACAATCACGGTTTGTTTTTGTATGTAAAGCCTTACCGTATCTATTAAAAGGTAGCTTTGATGTTTTCGACGACATCACGAAAGACAGTAAATGATTATTTGGCAAGCTTACGCGAATACGCCCGGGGAATAGTGGGTTTTGGGTGATTGAAACGTAGACAGAAATTGGCATTTACAATAACACTTGAAAAGGGATGTGTATCGTTCTCCAAAATTTGGTATTGTCACTTATATTTATAAAATAAGTATCCCCATCTTTACTTGACCTATATAGGTCTAGTAAATATCCGGATATACATCCGAATTTCGCCATTCTGGCTGATATTTATAAAATTGGTATCCCCATCATTACTTGACCTATATACGATGTTTGGGAAAGATGGCGATACACATTGAAATTTTGGCATCGTAGCTTATATTTATAAAATATGTATCGTTATCTTAACTTGACCTCCATGTAGGATATCTG
Source organism: Meconema thalassinum (assembly GCA_946902985.2). Lineage (NCBI taxonomy): Eukaryota > Metazoa > Arthropoda > Insecta > Orthoptera > Tettigoniidae > Meconema > Meconema thalassinum. Next base: position 9,392,631 of record OX336398.1, on the reverse strand, counting down.
GTAAAGATCCCGATTAAAATGCACATTTTTGCAATTTACAGTTTCACTTGGATATGAGATGTGTATCAGTATCTATACCAGATATTCTATATAGGTCAACTAAAGATGGGGATACATATTTTGTAAATATAAGGTAAAATGCCAAAACGTCGATGAGTATCGCGTTCTCTACTTGACTTAATAGGGTAAGTAAAGATGGAGATATGTATTTCATAAATATTAGGTAATAGCAAAAACCTCGATGCGTTCTTTACTTGACCTACAAAGGTTAAGTAAAGATTGGGATACTTATTTTGTAAATATTAGGCAATTGCAAACATTTCGATGTGTATCGCGTTCTTTACTTGAGATACATAGGTCAAGTTAAGGACGCATTACACATCTCGTTTCGAAGGGTTATTGTATATGCCAATGTCTGTTTATGTTTCCTCCACCCAAAACCCCCGAGTCCCCAGGAGTTTCTCGTAAGCTTGCTAGAAGAGTTGGTGTCTTTCGTGATGTCGATGACGTTATCATCGTCGCCATTTTGTTTTCAGGGGAATTCTATTCTACTCTCCAGCTAAAGTGCATACAATAATCTGAGTATCAACTTACCACGACTACATTAACAGGAAGTTGCTTGAGACCCTGATGACCTGAGTAGAGACCGTTATTGTTTCTGTTTATTTGTGTCGGGCTCCTCTTTTCCATTTCTTCTTTTGACCACCCATAGTCAGCTCTCCCTCAATTCTGTTCCCGAAAGTTATATGTACCGTGATCATCCTTTTTCTCACCCAAATTGACAGTTCTCATTAGTACCTGATAATTTACACCAAATTCTTAAGGGGTCAGACCTCTTCCTAACCTTCATGATATATTGGTGTAATAGCTTAGCACAACTGACTGGATTATAAGGTATTCTGTTATATTCCGTTTGTCATAAAAAGTAAGTAAAATGGCGGTGATCACGAAGACATGTTGCTTTAGTTGGCTACGATGTGATTTAGAACCAGTGTTATCACGAATATTTTCTCCATGATGCACTGCTTCTACACTTCTTTTAATGTGTCAAATAATTGCACTGCTTTGAATCTGATACTGATTTCGTCCCTATTGCACTTGTTAATATTCTTACACAACACAGCCGCCTCCTCCTCGTCAACTATTAGATGATTTTATTACTGCAATCTGGCCGCCATGGCCATCAATAACGACGTTACACTGCACACAGTTTACAGACTATTATTTCTCCTCTTTAGCTCTGATACTAAACTTTGGAATTTGCAGCACGATGTCTCACAGTACGACGACTGACCATATAATGTATAGTTCGCAAATATTTAATTGATTCACTAAAAAGTGAGTGAAATATTCGGCGCGTTACTACCGTATTCCGCACTGGCAATTAAATGTTCTCCACCGTATTAAAAATGATTACAATAAATGCTTACAGCTTTCAGTACCATGCGGTCCAATGCACAAATCTCCGCACTCTCGTAGTTAAGCGTTCGACAAGTACTGTACAGTAATAAGTAAGCGTTTCCGGCTTCTTCCCTCTGGGACCAGCTAGGTTGCTCCTTCACCATGTCCTTCCAAATAGAATTCCAAATATTTTTTGCTGGCGCCGATAACCTAGCTGTAAGACTCCTTAAAGCAACAATTATCATCACCATATGTAATATTCCCACGTAGAATAATGTCTAATATCATGCAGTAAATTTACAACTCAGTTTATTGTGTTGTTTGTGTCTTCTGTTATTTAAATATTTCCATCTCTTGAGTCTGATGAAGTTTACAGCTCACTCGATCCTTCCACAGCCTCTCATGCATCTTTCTCCATGTAATAGCTCAGCTCGCAATCTCTGCGTATAATTTGATGTTACGGGTTCTGACGTAGAATTCAGATATAGGCGCGCTTTATGATCAAGGGAACGGGGTGAATATGTTGTGTGCGTATTGATCGGATATACCTCTGAGCCGAAGGCCAAATTAACCCCCGTGAGATCCCTTCACCAGCGAATACACATGGATGTGAGCTGGTTCCAACACGAGACCGTTACTCTCAGGTTTTGGGTGTGATTATGAAGCTAGTCCAAGAACATGCTAATTAATAAGAAGGCAAAATCTACTACAAATAACCACACATTTTAAGATAAAAACTCGTGTCCTTCAGTGATTTATTCTCCCAAGATCCCTAGCTTACTCTGTATTGGGGATCTGGTGGTTAGTCCACAAGCTAACTAGAAAATAGACACTCCTGAAAATAAATGCAATCTTACATTACTGTCCGAATATCACCTCCAGAAGTCCCGTATTCCGAAACGTCATAAAATACAAGCTAAGAAATGGTACACAAATAGTTCCAATGCAAATGCAATTGTCAATTATTCATCAGTTCTAGTTACATTGCTCCTATCTTCGGCAGTAGATGCCTAATCCCCTGTCGTTCCACAACGATCAGTGACATCTGACAAAGTAACCAGAATAAAAATAATATGTTACGATGGATCCACATCTACCATTTATATTAACTTAATTAAATCCAGCTAGCCATATCCTGTACAAAGTATCCTACAAAACGTCGCGTCTGAAACTCATTCCTAAACTGTACAAGAAACAAATGGCAAAGAAGAAAAATATGCACAAGAATAGACATGATCTAGACTGGGTTGTCAAATTGCTGACAGCTCATCCTTCTGAAAGTCGTCTCACCATCAGTGAAGTCTCATATTCCTTATCTAGGTCTTGTATGTCGCATTGTGTTTGGATGGTATTTAAAATGATGGAACACTGTGTATGATTTATTTCCACCTATGTAAAAGAATGTGTTTGTAAATCAAGTAATTTCTCTGCAGGATGATACTGATCTGACTGAGGACATCAAGATTGAAGAATTTTCGATACCAGAGCTGGTTCCAAGAAGGGAAGAAATTGAAAGTCCTTCATTAGCGAGTGATGGAGATTTAAAAGAGGTATGTACCTTATTGGGTTACTACTTGCTGCACCTTATAAGGGACATCCCCTGATCGCCATCATACTCTCCCCATTGCAATTAAGGGAATACAAAATTGTGTATTCAGACCGTACAGATGACAGATGGAAGCTGTCTGTTATTAGGTTGGGTTTGGTATAGAAAGCACAAGTCATGTAGAAGATTGCCTTCTGCTGGCTTAATAATAAAGATAATTTTAATTACGACACATGAAATTTGCTTCCACGAAATTGTACTTGAAATGATATGGGGGAGGAAATGTGATAAATATCCCTTCAGATCCTCTCCTCACTACTACAATACATGAGAAATGATCGGTGACAACTGCTATTTATTTATAAGTGGGAGAATTAAAATCTCATCATATCATTTACCATGTATTAATCTCAAATATCAAGTTATGACTATTAACCTCCATATACACTTGGTATTAGTACTAATGCTGGGAGATGAGTCTACCAGATCAAACAAAAGATGAATACTGTAAATCAGATCAATCAAAATCCTATCGAACGAACGTATCACTTCTATCACCGATTATATCAAACGATCATCAAAATCAAACGTCGACAACCCTGTAGGTAAAGGCATGGCACAAAATCAAACTAATGAAAAATATTCTTAGAAATACTTGAGTGTTCTGATTATTTACATTAGCCTCGACTCGAACCTGTGACCCTTCACTCTACAATGGTGAAATCAGCATGTGTGGATAGACCGATGAACCAGGATCTCATTATCTATAAATGGGTTTTACAATTACGTTCCCGTCGAATAAAAGACATAAAAGAGAAAAGTCTGCCTCGAAATAAATACACAATTCACCATTTCTAAATTCCTTTTCAAATAACGTACCATTCCAGTTAACTATCCTGAACAATCACTATCGAAACTTCAAATCCACCAATCTAATCTGAACTGGAAACACATAGGGGAAATAACTTCCCTTGCTAACAATCAGCTGATCCGATGTTAATGACCGCTGAAATGGTGGGCTTACTAACGCCTCAGTAAGCCTCAAATATCAAGCTCAATATCTATCACCAACACATCTGTTCACTTCAGGATGTTAACTGTGATTCATTTCTCGCAGAGACTCCAAGATCACACGTATCTCCGTAGAGCAATCAAAATGCCATTTTCAGGGGCAGTTGACCTTGTAGTTCCGCCCCTTAATACAACAATAACTAACTAACTAAAATGCCATTGTTTGTGGTTATGCATATCATTTGTATCTCTAAGAGAAAACCCAACTCACTCGAACCTCAACATAAACAATTTGCCTCGAAGAACATCATTATGCCTCGATGATCATCTCAAACTATGGGCGTTAATTGGCTACACCTGTCGCCGACATACACTTATCACATGGCTTAACTTAAAAATGCACATGTTTCATAACACACACATTTTGCATTCGAATTACTGCACATTATAAACCTTACCTTTCAAATCACTAATATTTCACCTTAGATAATAACACGTGATTATTCTCACTGATCATCGCCTGCATGTATATTCAAAGGCTTTCTTGGGACGAATGACCTGGGAGTCTCAACATTATTAATCATGTTCTATCACTGGTCTTGAAATCGTGTTATCTCACTTCATCCTAACGTCTATCCGTGATTTCAAACTCAATATACATGGTTATGTTTCAACATACACTTCATCTAATGAACAGGTGACCAGAAATAAATAACATCCCATAAACTAATGGTAACTTTCCTTACTACTAACTGTTCGTGACACGATGTTTCTACTGAATAAGATATTCCAAAACGGTACTTTAGCCTATCACAAATATCAAAAAGTAACGACAAGAAAGTATCCTAGCTGGACTATGTTAAAATTCACAAATCCTCTTCCATAATCAGGAAATGACAAAGAGGAGAACTTCTCAAGTTTTCTTCCCCCTCCGTAGATATGGTGATGGGACCACGGACGGCCCCTTCCATAACGACTAATTCATAGTAATAAAGTAGGCACTCATTTGAATGATGTATTTTATCTTGCTCACATAAATGTTTTGAACACTTTTCAATTTGCTTCACAGTTATATTGTTTTATTATCTGGCCCAATATGATACACAAACTATGGGCTCCACCACTCGGGGCATGTTACTGGATCTTTTGTTATCCTCGTGCATTGATATTGTATCTGTTTTCTACATAAAATATTCTGTTTACATGATGATGGTGTTTTATACGAACAAATGTCATCATTATTCTCGCCAGTATATTTATCGTTCCCTTCCATAGAGTCATTATATTTCTATAATTCTTGATTTGAATTGGCGTGTCTTCGCTGTTCTATGACCCACCCCCCGGATTTCTGTAGCCTTGGGAGTCACCGAATCGACACCTGCCAAGGAGTGGTCGGTATTGGTGATCTATTTTGCCAGGCTCCCTTGCCAACATATATTGTGAAATTGTGCGTCTCTTTTTTTTTGCCGTAATTATAACTTCTTCTTCGTGTAATTTGTTGTTGTCGAGCATAATCTTGATTAAGACGTTGCCAACTATCAACTCTAAAATGTTATCAAGTATGTGGCCTAGGTCTTAAATCATATACTAAGGGGCACAATAAGTTCCTGCCGATTACTGAGATAACTATTGTTAGGCAGAGGACATTTATTTATAAATATGAAGTTCAAAGGAAATGTATATCCACCCCAAATACAACGGTTAGGTGCAGAAAGGTGGCGTACAAGGCCTTTCCTGTTCACCGTCGATATTTATCAGCTTCACTTTTATTTGTATATTAACACTGAAAAATCCCTTTTACTGTATTTTACATTTCTTATAACTGATTAAGATGTGTGTAAGTATTTCAACCCTTATTATTCCGTTTCCTCAGTATTGGGAAGGAGATTGAGAGAGTTGCTATGGGGCAACGGTTCTTTCTTACAGCCGGAGTTGATGAGAACAAAATTACTGTATAGAAGTGACGCTCTTAGCAAACGTTAACATGTTTCTGTTAGTTGGTGTCTGCTCTTTGATGTTTTTGTTCTTTGCCGCCAATAATCCTTCATGTGTGATATGTCTTAATATGTACGTTGATGTATCTAGATTAAACCCACTTTGTTACCTCTATGTACTGTTTAATCAGAATGAAATATGGTGAGGAGTTGGTAAGAAATGTCCACGGCCTACTACGACGTACAATCCCACATTCGCCTGGAATTTGAAAGAATGAGAAAATATACTAACCGTTTCATAGAAAGCCGGCGGTGGGTTTCAAACCTAGATGTATTCAGAGCGGAGAGGTATCCTGACCACATGGCCTGGATCTGGAAGTCTCATGATATTTTAAATAAGCTCAGCTCTCAATCCATTTTTTATGATACCGACTACATTTATGAAAGCTTTTGAAATAGTCAGTGAGTTGCAGTAGAAGCATCATGTAGTGTAAAAATGTATGTAAAATAGTGTACATAACACTCTATCCAGTTGCGCTTACTGCCATAATCACACATTCTGTTGTGTTTTGTGAAAATATTCATGAAGAATATTATTTATATGACATAAAGAGAGTGATTTATCCGTTCTTTCTTAAAAGCTGTCAGGTAGAACTGTTGAGGGCCAAGACACTTGTAAGTGACCTGTGAGACTGAAATGGGACAAGAGTTTGGATTTGCCCCTTATATTCTTACTGCTAGAAATTGCGTATTACTTATTATTTCTTCAGCCCTTAAACCTATTACTTCCTTTATTTCACTGTTCACCACATTTTCTATCACAATTAGATTTACTTGACCTATAAAGGAAGGATGGCTTTTTTAAGGTAAGACCTGTATAATGCAGTAAGATACGCTGGGAAATAAGAAAGTGGGGCAGATTACCTCGGTATTCCGCCCCTTAAAGCCACAGTAACTTCCTAACTAAACAAGATAGTAATTTCAGTCAGTGGAATAGCTAATACATCCCCACATCAAGTTGAACTCTGCTGTAAAGTTACATTATTTGTAGAAGCGTAAGATAATACCTCAGAAATTAATGATTCATTTTGTCGCTAGGTTATAAAAGAAGAAACCCATGATGACGAGAGGGATGCAAATGCAAATCATCCAAATGAGTAAGTAGACAAAATAATGTGTTTTTTTTTTGTGAGTGCAAACTAAAGATGTTGGCTTTGAATACGTTATCCTCTTTTTATATATGTCATTGAACATATTTATGTGTCATTGCCTGACATCAGTTGATAATGATATTAAGTATTTTTAGCAGCCCAGAAACTAACCATTCTCATTCAGAGTATTTCAGTATATACAGGGTGTCACTAAATATGTGGGACTCCATAGAGGACCTGACAAGCAAAACATGTCCGGTAAACATATGGTGTGTGTGCCTTGTTTGTGGTGTGCATAACACAGACGGGGCACGATGCTAGTAGGTCATGTGCGGAGGGCACACAGGCCACTTGTACGCTTCGTCACTATTCAAGTCCAAACAAATGTATAGGGCGTCAGGGACCGACATCGTGGCGTGCTCGTTCTCCCGATCTCAACCCATTAGACTTCTACTTATGGGGTCATTTAAAGGCCATTGTGTTATGCCAAACCAATTCATAACGTGGGCAAGCAGACCAAAATTTAGGCAGTTTGGACAGAATTAATGAGATTATTTTAGGGCCGTTGCATGGAACATAAACTACAGTTTAATGGAAATCTCGTTTTTCATTTCGAGAAGTGCCGCTTCTTCTTTCGTACGAAATGAATTAGGAAAGAGCAGTCGTCTGCTAACTTTGTAAAATCATCGTGTAAGCTGTCCAAAGTTTTCGGACAACTTACAGCTATAAGTTACATGGGGGGAGTTTACATTATATTATATACACTGAAGAAAATGGAAATTGCAACACCCAGAAGGAGTGGTGCTACATTGCTGCAATTGAACATGCAGGACGAGTGTTCGGTTGTGATTCGATGATTACACTTTCAGGTCCCTCTGATCGCAAGTTTGGACAAAAATCAATACAGGATATGCCCATCACGGGCTGCAATACATTGATGAATTCGGCGAGGCATGGAGTCAATAAGGCCCTGGATCGCTTCCTGAGGAATTGTGGCCCATACTTGCTGCACTGCACGTGTCAGTTGTTCCAGAGTTGTGGGTGCCTGAGGACGTTGGCCAGTTGTCGACCCATAATGTCCCACATATGCTCAATTGGACTGAGGTCCGGGGATCTGGTGGGCCATTCTAAGGTTATGATGTCGTGGAGAGCTTCTCTGGAGATGCGTGCAGTGTGAACCTGGGCATTGTCCTGCTGAAACATCCCATTAGCAATGTTCGCCATCATAGGGTCAACCACTGGATTTAGTACCTTATCAACGTACTGTCGAGCAGTCATAGTGCCCTCAACAAGCACTAATTGTGATTTCACATTAAAGCTGATAGCTCCCCAGACCATAATGCTTGCTGTTGGCCCTGTGTGCCTCTCGACAATAAGGTCTGGGCGGCCCCTCTCCCCGATACGTCGGCGCACACGATTCCTGCGATCACTGCAGGCAAGACAGAAGCGCGAATCATCACTTAAGACGACCATATGCCATTCGTCAACCCTCGTCGATCGTTCTCGACACCAGGCCAGCCTTACACGCCGCTGTTGTGGGGTCAATGGAATACCTTGTGCAGGGACACGGGATCGTAAGCCAGCTGCACGCAGGCGATTACCAACTGTTTGTTGTGTAACGTGGGGTGCCACAGCTGCTCGAATTTGCGCTGCTGTTGCATGGGGTTCCATCCGGGCCATCCGAATGATGCGGCGATCCTCTCTCACAGTTGTCTGTCGCGCTATGCCTGTGCCAGCTCTACGAGTGTGGGTACCTTCATTTGACCACTGCTGCTATACACGTTGTACCGTAGATGCCTGTCGGCCAACACGTGCAGCGACAGTCCTTAGCGATAATCCAGCCTCACACAGCCCAATTATCCCAGCCCTCTCCAACGGTGACAGTTGTTGTTAGCGTGCTCTTCTCTGTCGTCGAGGCAAGTTTGACGGGGAACACTTCACAGCACAGACTGCAAGTCAACTACGCTACACCCGAGTCCGTATAATGGAGTTCATTCCTCCGCGACCAATCACGTGGGGAGACCTGCAATAACAATCCAATGGGTCTGAAACTTTGATCGTTTACACACCTACATGGCATCGTTCCATATCTTGAAAAACAACACGAAAGACCAATGCCTTCATGGTGTTGCAATTTCCATTTTCTACAGTGTATACTGTATTTGTACAGCTTATGATTTTCACACATTCAGGTACATTTTGATCCCCGTCAGAATGGTTTATTTCCTTATTATATGAAACTGTGACGTAACCTTTCGTTTCATAATTAACTTAACGGACGACATCATTTAATATACTCAGTGCGGAAAACTTTATATTTGGGTCATATTATCTAATACTACGTAGAGGAAGCTGACAACTGGAAAGTAACATTCAACTGCTGGTATTGATACCGTCCGCACTCTGCGCCAGCCGACGCTAGAGCCTCCTAGCGGCTGGACCAAACAAACTGCAGGAGTCACGTCACTTTCTCTTCTATACGATATGGTTTTACTAACTTTGGTGGTGAAGTATGTGTGCTAAAGTAGAACTTTGACATGATACGTAATTGGTTAGTTCTTAATATTTTATTCTGAAGGGGAGCAACAGTACAGATTTAGCCTTGCTTTACTTGTCCCTGAGATGGTGAACACATTTTTAACAATAGTCAAATAATATTTAATCTGCGCACTGATGCAAGACTGCAAGCAACGGGAAACTATAGCCGTAACGTTCTTGCCGACGAGATCTGGTGGAATAAGAAGCTCTCAAATTGACGTCGTTGTGGTCAAGCTGATTTTCCAAAACCTGGCTTTTGTTTGCAAAGAATAACTTTGGGGCCAACATTAACTCTGACGACAATCCGGTTGTTATGATTTATATGGTACAAGGAGAAACTACAATGTGAACTATTAATAATAATACAATACAATCTGTATGAGGATACTTTGGGAGTAAGCATAGACAGAAGAGGGGATCACTCAGGGTATATTAGAATTAATGGATGAAAAGCTGACGAACAAGAACGAACGAAATGTAGGGGAGAAAGCCTAATACAGGCTGCTGAAATTTGAGGTAAACAAGAGTTGCAAAGCAGACAAAGAATAATGTTTGTAAGAGAAATGTCCACAGACTTGCTCATCATGTATCGGTTAGCATAGTTGTCTGTCCCTTCGGAAGTTGGGATTCGATTTCTGGCTTTGCCATTAATTGTAATTCTGGTCGGAGGGCTGGATCGGGGTACACTCAGCCTGTTGAGGTGGGTTCGATTTCGTCTCGAGCCATCCACAAAGTTATTTTTCCGCGACTCCCACTTCTTCTCCAGGAAAACGAGATTTAATATTGGGATCTGATTTTGATTGGCCACTAGAAGGCCTATGTATTTAAGAATTAACAGTCATAGGTTATATTCCAGAATTGCTACGTTGAATATGGGCACATAATGTCATCAGTTTATTATTTTATAATTGAATGGTTACCCCGAATAAAGATCTAAACCACAAATAGGAAATTATTGGGAAACAAAATAAAACTTTTATTTTTATTTTGAGTTCAAGCTTGTCAGTAAATCATTCATTTATCAAATGTCTATGTAATATAAAAACATATGTATGTCACACGTTAGGAAAAATAATACAGTTTTCAACTTTTCATAGACACAAATATAAGAATGCATAATTTAGTGGAAAAGAGATCTATCTGTAAACAGTGGAAAAGTGATCTATGGTATAATTACAATATAAATGCTACAATGAAGTGAAAACTACAATAAAAAGCAACAATGAATGAAAAATACATATTGGGCTTTGCTTTAGATATAAACAAGTTGTTATGTCCTTCTCACTCCGTTTCTTTCCGATTCTGATAGAACTCGCGGTATTGAAAGGGAGTTTCTAGAACTCTTTCGTGAAACCTACAGATAACTCACTTATGAGTAGAAAGAATTGGATTCCCTCATTAAAAGGGAGAAACAATATAATTTAAGGCGTGCACTAGACACGAAGTTTTACATACATTAATTCGCTATACATGGAGCAAATAAGGAAGGGCACTTATGTAGAGTGACACCTCATTGAAAAAAGACCTAAAGTAACAATTTTATTATTTTAGTTTGTTGGTAAAGGGTTTGGGAAAGATCAAATGGGATTGTGGAAGAGTGTTCATGGCCGTATTTATTGTACTCGGATTTTAATGTTTCATATTTAATTTTGCTGATACGTTTAAGTTGAACAGGCACTGCTTTCACTATAGTCTGTTGATATAGTTGAAGAGTTCACTGTAGTAGCGCAAAACGTTGATGGCAAAGAAAGTTATTGCAATGGTTGAAAATAACTAGTTACACTAGATTTGCGAGAGTCCATTGCTTGAAAAACTTGTAGGTTATAGTTGAATGCACCAGAAAAATCCCAACGGAGGAAGGAAAATTAGATATTGATTAGCAGTTCATAAGGAAGATTCCTTAGTTTGAAAAAGTATTCCCATATGTGAGTGGAAAATACATGACAGTATAACTGGTAGATAGAGTACAGGTTCTGGAAGGTTCCAGAGCAATGATGACTTGTTTAAATTGGGTAGAGAATCCCTCGGCGGAAAGCTAGATTATATAGACAGTGGGTATTTTGGAAATATCCCTCGATGTAAGATAGCATCTCAGAAAATCTTTCATATTGAAAGTTAGACTTGATAGTTTAAGTTTGATCAAGAAGATCTCTACAAAGCAGTTATTTTCACATAGCAACTTTCACTGTCTATAAAATCCCAATAAAAGCATTGAACCTTTAAAAGCGATGAGAATGATGTTAAAACATGAAGTCGGTACTTATCTTTGCTTCATGAAGAAGGTGATGTTGCTGTCGACGGTTGGTTCTAAAATTCGGACATGGCGTCGAATTCAACTGAAAGGAAGTTTGCCTCTAGAGTGGGGGAGGCGTGCTTTAGTTAAGCTCTAACTGACTGGTTTGACTTCCGACGTACAAGTGAGGGCTGCTAGACGCAGTGAAAGTACACTAGCCTAGACGGCATGTCCAACAAGAAGTTGAGTACACTGGGAGGGTGAGCGGTTGCTCACGGCACGGAGACAAGTCGAGAAGAAGACGTGAAGTGACCGAGCGAGCGGGCTGCGCGCGCGGAGAAGCGAGCAGTAGGAGGAGGCGAGAAGAGGGGGAAGCGGGAGAGTAAGGGGAGGAAACAAGGAGGTTACACATAAACATGAAAAAACTTTACAAAAACAAAATTCTTCTTGGAGCGGTGTCTTCACGGAGTAGTTTGTTGGTGAAGAACACGACGCCCTGCGGATTAATGTAGAAGTCGTCATGGCTTGAAGCAATGGAAGTTCGGAAGGCAGCGATGGGATGCTGTCAGGCTGGTTCGACGGAATATGCGTTTCTGTAAAAAACTGACAGAAAAATGAACAAATGCACGGGGCAAACAGAAGGTAACAGTTCGATGTTGGTGTGTGAGGGAAAGAAATGTAAATAAATGGACTGATATAAAGTATTGAAGAACAGCAAAAGCTAATTCTTTCTTTCCGTGTATTTCCAAAAATACACCATGTTGGGGGACAACAGCAAACACCAGCAAAGAACAAGAACACAATATGAAAGAGGTCTTATAATAAACACATTGGTAGTAGAGATCATTCTTTCCTTGACTCTTCCCTTCCCTCCTGGGTAACAATCGGTCATTTCGCCAAAGATCTATACTAGAGGGAGAAAGGGAAAAAGGGGAAGCACCTATGAGGAACTGACCAGGTGTAAGTGGAAGCAAGTTATCAGGGTTATTAGAATGCGGGGGCGACGGGCACGAATTAACAACGCTGTCAATCACAAAGTAGCTAGAAGCTGCGAGAAATAAAGCTCTAGTGAAGATCGCGACATGATGCGAAAGGAGAGTTAACAAATTTAAACAAAGCGTATAGAAACAAGTACATCGATTAAGGATAAGAATATACCAAATAAACAAAGGAATTATGCGAGTAGAAGGCAAGAACGCCATAGGTAACAACAATCTAGTAGCCATAAACAATGAATTTAAGTTATAATAAGCATCAAAAGGGTTAATCAGAAAAATACTTATGTCATCAAGAAACGTGACGTAACAGGCATAGATGCAAAAACACATCGAGTGTAACGACGAGAAAAAACAAGTTTGTTCAACAATGAACAATAAAAGTGCAAAATATGTAAGCAGGGTGCAATACATGCGCGCACAAAAAATATTCAACTATGTTATGAAACAAGGATCGAAACAGCTATAGGATACGAGTATGAACAAGTGGGAGAGATAGGTGAGAACGACCTTGACCCACATAGTACAGCGAGATTCCGAAAGAGGCCTTGACCAGAACAAGTTTACTTTGGTAAGGAGGTGAGCAGCTTCTGAAATTACGGGAGCAACTCGCAAGACAATGCTTGGCAGTCAGCCAAAGTTGAGATAAGGAAAACTTGCTCTGACCTTTGTCAAGCATAGAGGAAGTAAACGGTAGCTTGGCCTTACCCGAGCTTGTATACAAACAAGATTGATAAACAAGCAGTTCAAAATAAACAAACAAAGCAAGTGCAATCAGCCGAGACTTAAAGCGGAACTTCAAGTAACACGGCAATCAGTCATCCGTAGCTTGGGCGTGAAAAACCAATTTAAAGACATATGAAATAAAGCAAGTAATCAATTTCTCATAATTTTGAGGATCACGGAATCCGACAATTTTCAACAAAAAAAAAGGCTTAATTCTTCTGAATGAAGAAGAGAAGCTGGGACATTGAGAAGGAGTTTATACGTAAGAATAGTTATTCTAGATGCTAGAGAACTCAGATTTTCAAGCGGTTTCAAAAGTGGCTTCCGAGTGTGAGGAAGAGGGAAGGAGGTGGCCATGGCCATCCTACTAAATAGCGAGTGACGTGAAACATAGCTTACAACGAAATGATGGTGACTGATAGCCATGGTTTTACACAAGGGGAAGATAGTTTTCGACAGAAAGTTTAAACAATTACCTGCTAAAAAGAATGACATGAGAAGGTAAACCAAGTGATCCAAGGCGAGGCGAACTTGAATTGCCATTTTGTGCGGAAATAAGGCAAAACCGTTTAAACAACTTACAAAGGTGACGTAGTTGTTTACAATGAGACATCGTTTCGGCAAGTGTTTTTCAAATGTATTGAGATCGAAAACATAAGCGTTCTCTTTTTCAGAAAAGGGATTTGAATCGGCAGTAACAAAATGACATTGCGATTTGGTTTGAAGACTTGGATGTTGTATTTGACCAGTAATGACCCAACCAAAATCGGTGTCTCTGGCGACCACGTTTGAAGATAGCCTACGGGTTTGTTTACGAAGGCAATTCCAGAAAATATTGGCACTGAAAAGTATATCAATGGGGCCTTGAGCACTAAACTGAGGATCAGCTAACCTTAAATGTGAATGAATCTTTAAACCGGAAGTATTAATGGAGCTGCTAGGAGTGTCCTTGCCAATACTGGTAAGAATGAGACAGTTTAAGTTATGATTGGTGTTTCTTTGACAAATGTCTCTGATTTTCAATTTTGAAGACTGCAAGGCTTGAGTTTTCAAATTGTCAATGCCGGATACATTGATGGAAGTAGGTGATGAAGAAAGACCTAGTTTTTTAATTAACGATTGCGAAACAAAGTTGTGAGTTGAAGCGGAGCCAAGAAGACCGTGGGTTTGAAACCAATTTCCAAATTTATCTTGGATTTCGAATTGCACAGTGGACAAAAGGACTTGCGCACTGTGTGAAGTTTTGGCGTTAGAAATGCAGGAAGAAGGATTTGTTTGTTCGGAGCTGCTCTGCATGGAGTTTGAAGAAGCAGGCACTAGTGACCTCCATTGATCATGAAAGTGCAATAAAGAATGATGCGGTCTTTGCAATGAAAACAGAGGTTGGAAGACGTACAATTAGAAGCAGAATGCTTAGGTGACAGGCAGTTATGGCAATATTTATTATTGAAGACAAACTTCCTTCTGTCTTCAACAGACAATTCTTTAAAGGATTTGCAGGAATACAAAGTGTGAAACTTTTTACAGAGCGTGCATTTTAAAGATTTGTTGAGCGGCCTAATATGTTCTCTTGGATGGTTGAAAGAGGCAGAACGAGTTTGCTTATTCTTGACAGATGGGTACTGATGACCATTTTAAGAGACAAGTTTTTTGTCCAGAATATGACACTGAGGACTCGTTTCGACATTTTCGCACTGAAATGAGAGTGCTGTAAGGACTTGGCACCGGCTGTTGAGAAACGCGATGAGATGTTCGAAAGAATGCTCCTCCTTGTGAGTGAGTTCGATTTCCCAAGCCTTTAACATTGAAAAGTCGAATCTGGATGTAGATAGATGAATAAGGACGGTGTCCCAAGTTTGGACTGGTTGCTTGAGTTGGTATAATGCTCTCACGTGCAATTGCATGGAGTCTAACAGGTCTCTTAAAGGGGTGACGTCATTAGGTTTTACGACTGGCAAGTTGAACAGACAGCGAATGTGGCGAGCAACACACAAACGTACATTACCATATCTCTCTTTAAGGAGATTAAAGGCGATGTGGTAGTTATCTGCGCTTAAAGGCAGTGACTCAACCAAGGCCAAGGCCTGGCCTTCCAAGGACGAACGCAAGCAATAGAATTTATGGATATCGAGAATGTCTTTGTTTTCATGTATAAGGGAGAAGAATAGTTCGTAAAAGGAGTACCATTCACCTTCCTGGCCTGAGAAGTGAGGTAGAGTTATCTTAGGAAGTAACGGTTTCGGTTTGTCCTTATGAACTGAAGCGGGTGCAAACTGGGCCGGATTGATGACCCTAGTGTCCGGTTCTGAGATACTGCGGATCAGGTGGTGGGCCTTGGAGATCCCTTCAAAATACAAGGGTTCAACCTCGTCCTGATCCGATAAGTTCTGGGCAAGCGGATTCAATGTCGGTTTGAATTTGATCATAGTAATCATAGGACCGTTCGTACAACTTAAGGCGTTGTGTCAAGACGTCTAGATCACAATCGGCGGGATTTATTTTATTAATGAAATTTCTAAATCTGGTAAGCTGTCCTTTGTAGGAAGAACGTCTGGCAATGAGAGTTTCATCCTTTTCAGTTGGCATAATGAAATGGGTAAATTGAAGTGTAACTTACGAAACTGTAGCGAGATTTTGAAAATACTGTCAGGTTGGCAGCAGAAGACAGGTTGCAAGTAAGACAGGCTGAAGAAGACAGGAACGACCTCTATCACCTTCACCAGCTTTGCACTGCGATGTTATAGCTGAAAAATTCAAAGAAGATATTAATGATTTGCAAAATATTGTCAAACGGACTTTGAGCAATAAATAACGAATAGATTCTCATAAATAGACTCTGAGAAATGGACTCTCCCGGGTTTCTGGGACCAAATTTTGGGTAGATTATTAGCCTGGGAATAACCTAACCCCCAAGGGAAGATGATGAAGAAAAAGAAGTGGGTTTCGGACTGGAGAAAAAGGTTGGAGAAATAGGAAGAGAGTTTGACATAAGTTATAACTAAGAGTTCTTGCTCAAATGCAACAAGTGGTGAACACCCTATCATAGATTTATTTTTATGAAATAGGAAGAGTCAAGGAAGACAGGGTCTTGCCTAACCGTTATGTTAGAGAAATGATAAAGCAAAAAACAAATCTTTAATTTATTTAACAATGTAAAAGGAAGTAGTTTTTGTAAAAAATATATAATTTTGATTTTTTTATAAACAATTGGGGTCGCAGACATCCGAAAACATCTAAAGCTTGCGCCAGGCAATTGATAATTCTTTTGGTTTTAAACCATTTATATGCTTTAAAATCTTCGTAAGATTTTGAAATGGCTAAGATGAATAAGTGAAAAATTTAAAGATAACTGACGTAATTAAAGTTAAACAATAAGTACAAGATGTGTACTTTAAAGATTTCTAGATGAGTATCTTAGAAATAATAACAACTTCGAAAGTAACAACAACAAAAACAGGAAGAAATGAAATAGAAGTTTCTATAACTTCTTGTATTAATACTGAAATACTTGGGTAGATTATACATAGGAGATTATACAAATAGGGCAGGTCACTTATTGTGAAACCTGAAGAGAACAATTGAAAGGAAGTTTCTAGAACTCCTATGTTTAAGTAGGGATCACGAGAAAAATGGGGCAAGTTTCTCTTTCGTGAAACCTAGAGATAACTCACTTTTGAGTAGAAAGAATTGGATTTCCTCATTAAAAGGGAGAAACAACATAATTTAAGGCGTCTACTAGACACGAAGTTTTACAGACATTAATTCGTTATACATGGAGCAAATAAGGAAGGGCACTTACGTAGAGTGACAACTCATTGAAAAAAGACCTAAAGTAACAATTTCATTACTTTAGTTTGTTAGTAAAGGGTTAGGGAAAGATCAAATGGGATTGTGGAAGAGGGTTCATGGCCGTATTTATTGTTCTCGGACGAGCGCGACGCGGATGAAAAGTTGAACAGGCACTGTTTTCACCATAGCCTGTTGATATAGTTGAAGAGTTCACTGTAGTAGCGCAAAACGTTGATGGCAAAGCAAGTTATTGCAATGGTAGAAAATAACTAGTTACACTAGATTTGCGAGAGTCCATTGCTTGAAAAACTTGTAGGTTATAGTTGAATGCACCAGAAAAATCCCAACGGAGGAATTAGATATTGATTAGCAGTTCATAAGGAAGATTCCTTAGTTTGAAAAAGTATTCCCATATGTGAGTGGAAAATACATGACAGTATAACTGGTAGATAGAGTGCAGGTTCTGAAAGGTTCCAGAGCAATGATGACTTGTTTAAATTGGGTAGAGAATCTCTCGGCGGAAAGCTAGATTATATAGACAGTGAGTATTTTGGAAATATCCCTCGATGTAAGATAGCATCTCAGAAAATCTTTCATATTGAAAGTTAGACTTGATAGTTTAAGTTTGATCAAGAAGATCTCTACAAAGCAGTTATTTTCACATAGCAACTTTCACTGTCTATAAAATCCAAATAAAAGCATTGAGCCTTTTAAAAGCGATGAGAATGAGGTTAAAACATGAAGTCGGTACTTATCTTTGCTTCATGAAGAAGGTGATGTTGCTGTTGACGGTTGGTTCTAAAATTCGGACATGGCGTCGAATTCAACTGAAAGGAAGTTTGCCTCTAGAGTGGAGGAGGCGAGCTTTAGTTAAGCTCTAACTGACTGGTTTGACTTCCGACGTACAAGTGAGGGCTGCTAGACGCAGCGATAGTACACTGGCCTAGACGGCATGTCCAACAAGAAGTTGAGTGCACTGGGAGGGTGAGCGGTTGCTCACGGCACGGAGACAAGTCGAGAAGAAGACGTGAAGTGACCGAGCGAGCGGGCTGCGCGCGCGGAGAAGCGAGCAGTAGGAGGAGGCGAGAAGAGGGGGAAGCGGGAGAGTAAGGGGAGGAAACAAGGAGGTTATACATAAACATGAAAAAACTTTACAAAAACAAAATTCTTCTTGGAGCGGTGTCTTCACGGAGTAGTTTGTTGGTGAAGAACACGACGCCCTGCGGATTAATGTAGAAGTCTTCATGGCTTGAAGCAATGGAAGTTCGGAAGGCAACGATGGGACGCTGTCAGGCTGGTTCGACGAAATATGCGTTTCTGTAAAAAACTGACAGAAAAAATGAACAAATACACGGGGCAAACAGAAGGTAACAGTTCGATGTTGGTGTGTGCGGGAAAGAAATGTAAATAAATGGACTGATATAAAGTAATGAAGAGCAGCAAAAGCTAATTCTTTCTTTCCGTGTATTTCCAAAAATACACCAGAGGCAATGCCACTCCATTTATTATCTAAATCACGATAAAAGCATTTGGAATCTAAACACCGTAGACATCTGAAGCCGTATTTTTCTTATTAACAGGGAATTAAAATTAAATACATTGACTAATACGGCATGAATAATACATCACGTCACAAGGAATGTTGTCTGATAACCTGTGTTACTATGAAGAATGTACTAGTGTGTGTATATGTAATTCAGTTAGTTAGTTAGTTAGTTAGATATTGTTGTTTTAAGGGGCGTAACTACGAGGTCATCTGCCCCTTTTGTAATTCATATGAGGTTTGAAAAGGAGGCTGCTGTGGTCTTCAGTTCGGAACTATCCCGGCATTTGCTTGGAGTAGAAGATGGCGGAGATGGTAATAGAACCATCCTCTTCTCAGTTTTGCCTCATAAGGCAGAGTATACATCGTTCCAGCCCTCAGAGCAGAATTACAATTACTTGACAAAGACGAGATTTGTACCCGGACCTCCAAGGCGACAGCCGATAATGTTTGGCACTAATCCACGAGGTGGTCTCAATGATTTTCTATTTTATCCATACTTTTATTTAATTGTTCTAAGAAAAAAAATTAATCAATTTCAGGGGCTTAGGCCATGTTAGTCTTGTTTTGTCTGATAACCTGTAGGCCTATTCACAATAAAATATAAGCAGCTTATACATAAGTTAAATTCATATTATGAGAAAATAACGAGTTACTGGAGAATTTCTCATTTACAAACCAGTTTCAAAATATTGTAAAGATGGTTTCAGAATATTCCCATCGTGCAGGGTGACTTCTTGGTATTGGGGCCCCTCCTCTATTTGTTTCAGTTGAAAAATAAATGATGACTTATTAACCTTTAACAAGAGGTTGATTATGATGATAATTGTTGTTTTAAGGGGCGTAACATCTAGGTTAACAAGAGGGCCTATAAGTTGACCTTTCCATATTTGGCACTTTTCGCTTATTTCTCTGGCTGCATGGCTTCATTCGGATCCATTGGGGAAGCTGGAGTTCATGGAGTTATAAATAAGATACAGTGAGCAAAGAATGCATATACTTCTTATAGAAGTGTTGCAGCTTTTGTGCATAAACACGACTGTTTTGTACCTAAGGCATGGCTACTTCCAAATTACTACTTAACATACTGTATATCGTCATACCAATGTATGGAGAAATGTCAGTAGATATCGCATTTGTGATAAGACTAACAGAACCAGAATACTTTGCAGCAACCCTAAGTGAAACAGTAACCTAAAATGATTGACCCCGCCATGAAGACGCCCTATTTTCTACTAAGAACGTTGGTTTCGATTTAGGGGGCCTACGGCAGCTCCCTGTACACTCAATGAGTTAAAAGGATTACTATAAGAGTAAATGATTTGTACACAACATTACATTCTTCACAGCCCCCAACAGATACAGTACCGTAGTAAACCTACAGGAAACTAACGTCACCAATAATTCATAGCAATCATTTGAAGCTATGACCTGGTTCCTTTTATATTTAAACAAGAGTAGGCCTACTTTCAATTGCTAACTACATGAAAAAACTTCATTTATGATAATAGGTTATCTTCATTGAAATGCAAATCCTCACTGAAGCTAATAGAACCGTAATACTTGGGATGATTTGGAATATTTTCACGACCGTGAGTACAACACGAACTTAAAATTAGAAACCACGAACATGCCTCTTTTGTATTTAAGAAGTTGGCTACAGTTTATACATGCAATGGCAGATGTCTGTTTGAGCGTAGCGATGCTAATTCAGGATAGCTTTTGCCAAGAAATTAAATAATCCAAGAGAAGGCATTGCGGATGGCGTGTGACCAGCTATCTAGCGGTGATTTAATGAAACCTGGCAAAAGCTTATAAAATATTACATGACATGACAAAATATAATATTACTGCCTCGATGGTGTGCAGACAGTTAATGTTCTGTGATCCTTGCGCACGACAATTGTGTAAGTGTACATCGATTTTGAACACTGAAGCATTTAGTGGAAGAGCAGATAAATAGTGCTATCACCATATCAAGGTCCTCTAACCCTGTAACAACCTTCAATATTTGCGTAAGTTCACTATATATTTCTCCTTTTTTGTTTAGGCAGATGACCTCGCTGTTCCGCCCCTTAAAACATAAAAAACTAACTAACTAACTAAATACCTCTTTCTGCGTTGTGGTTTCCCAATTCTCGGATCAATGGTCCCATTGTTATCATTTATATTATTATACTAATAGTTTTAATGCATGCAATGACCAATGAAAATCAAACTAATAGTTAGTTATTGTTGTTTTAAGGGGAAGAACTACGAGGTCATCTGCCCCTAAAACCGAACTAAGTTATACATGAATCGTCAAGGCAACATTTTGTCAGTGACATATGTCTTCATTTACAGACGATAACATGATATCTGTCACACGCCAAATCACACGTAGAACATATCGTTCCGTGCGGCAAATTCTATGGTGGAAACCATGGAATACCGTACGAGCCTCGTGACAAAATGTCTCAGCTTTCAGTTACCTTTCTTCCATTCGCCTCGAATTATGGCATTCGTGGTATCGAAATCGAGCCATATTCAAATCATCTTCTTTTGATGTTATTTTACCAGTTCCTTGTAACATATAAAGACACCTCGCGGGCAACGCCGGGTACAATAGCTAGTCATTTATAAATGGGAATAGAGGGTTTGCAACAGGGCCTAGACTGCACAAGGATGATATGAGCTTTGACCTACATGGTGCAAGGATGATATGAGCTTGGTCCTAGTGGCGCAAAAATGAAACAGGCCCTAGACGCCAATAGAATGTTGAGAGCTTTGAAGCTTGTAAAGTTACAATAAATTTAAAGTAT
Source organism: Meconema thalassinum (assembly GCA_946902985.2). Lineage (NCBI taxonomy): Eukaryota > Metazoa > Arthropoda > Insecta > Orthoptera > Tettigoniidae > Meconema > Meconema thalassinum. The sequence goes on along the minus strand of OX336398.1, from coordinate 9,370,963 downwards.
TTAAATTTCCAGAAAGCTCCAACTATCCATCAGATGCACCTAGGGACGTTGTTGGCAAATACCACTTATTTATTGCAGAAATGACAGTTAATTACAAATTCAACAAGTTGTTCCGTGAAGAATTAAAGTCTATTTTCATATATCCTACTTATGTTAATTGCCACTATCAACATAAAAAAATCAGTTTGATTGCTGTAATAGATTCGTAGATATTCAGAGCCGTCTAAATATTTTGGATGGTCGCCATGTTGGATTGTTATATGTATAGGCCATAGAGTCATGTACCATTAAAGGAAAATTATTGCGTAGGTTCATTATTCAAACTTTCACTTCGATCGCTTGATTACGACACAGGAAATAAAAAATTATTTTTAAAATTCTCACAGCCGCCATATTGAGGTTATACAAACAATTGAACTTAATTAGATACCAGTGCATTACTATGTGTATAAATATTTGCTGTACCAAGTTTCATGGCGTTTGGATTATTAAATCGCTTATTAAATTATTAAATTTTATTTAAAACTTCCAACATTGCTTGGCCGCCATGTTCGTTTTGTAGTTAACTGGTTTTTGAATGTCTTATAGATGAACTTCAAGTAGTGCCTTTTATCTCCGTAGAAAATTCCAGTGCGATAACTGTAATAGTTTCAGAGATATAGAACGCCGGTGAAATATTTCGCACGGCCGCCATCTTGAGGTTATGTAATCAATTGAACGAAGTTAGATGTCGGTGCATTACAATATGTATAAACATATACTGTACCAAGTTTCATTGCGTTTGTTTGGTCAAATCGCGGGAAACGTCTATTTAAAAGTCGCAACTTCGCTTGGCCGCCATGTTGGTTTTCTAGTTAACACGTTTTCAAAAGTCACATAGGTGAACTTCTAGTAGTTTCCTTTATCGCCGTACAAAATTCCAGGGTGATATCCGTAATAGTTTCAGAGATATTGAATGCTGGTGAAATATTTCGCACAGCCGCCATGTTAAATTGGTGAGACGTAACAAAATTCGAAGGGCACGGTCGGGGTTGCTCGGAATAGTGCTATGAATTTACTGAGTTTCATTGAAATCGCTATAGCCGTTTAGAAGTTATTACGGGGACACACACGCATACACAGACACACGGACAAAAGGTGATCTCATAAGCCTTCTTTTTTCTTCATAAATGAAAATAGGCTAAAATGGGGAGGACATATCATGGATATAACCTCAGATTTACCAAAAAGAAACAGCAATGTTTATGTAATGTACTTGAATTAAATCGAATAGTGGAGGGTGAAGCGAGGACGAAAGGATATTAGGGTCTTTTTCTGTTTGTGTATGGGTACTGTGCTCGTATATGTAAATGAGCTTGGAAATATTCGTATCTTCAAAAGTTTTCTAACTCTCCAATGATAAAATATAGCGACTCTGGAATCAAGCCACGGAACTGGTTTGTACCTCGCCGAGTTAGCCAGTTAACCGAGCCGGCCAATGAGAAAATTAGCAGTCACGTGGGAGACTTGGTACTAGACTGTACAGTGCTAAAAGAAAGGAACTATGTTGCACGGAGATAATCGAAGACTCCCGAGGCGAGCTGAAATCCACACGTGCAGTAAGTGTGACTCGAGGATGGTAGTGGGAAGACTTGAGCAACGCGCGTGTCGGACAGTCAATGAGAAGCGACCTTACTTAGATAAGAGCAAACAATGTAATTGGCATAGCTAATTACCGGCTTGATTTTAACACATCGTAATATCATACAAGATATTAAATAATGAATAAGAACTATTTATTAACATTGCGGCTAATTATATGCTTAATTAAGGATTATTTCCATCATCGCTAATAAGCAACCAATCAAATCCATGTTCTGAAAAGGACGCTAACATGAGCATTGACGAGGGGAAAAACAGAGGAGAATCGAGGCTCTTAACAATTACGACTTCATGAGAGAAGGACGTCTCAACGAAATACTCGACAATCTAACAAAGCTGATAGAGATTACTACAGTATATTTGAAGAAGACGAATACGACACGCAATTAGCAACGAGAACGAAGGCACTTAGTTTGTGCAAATATATATCAAGTCGACATACTGCAATATTTAAAAGTTTGTTGATATTAATCTACATATTTCCAGCATGTCGAAATTACTGAAGATGAGGGAGGAATATACGACTGAATCTACGGAAGAAGTAATGACGAATTAAAATGTTATTGGGAACAGAACTATGACGACAGCGAGAGTATTCGAAATGACATAACATCAATCTCGTGGGGGAGATTAACATCTCGTCTCTCCCATGTAAAATATTCTACATCTACAAAGTCATTTCACCAACTAAAATGATGAATACTTATATCAGAACTTTGGTGAAAGAAGACAGAAGGTATTCGCGAACGAGGGCGGCTAGGGTTGATCCCAGAGCCATCAAGAGAGAAAGGGTATCCCATCTCACACAAGAAGATTGCCTAGCAGAAAGGACGGCCACACGAGGATGTAAGAGTTCGAATCCCGTACCTGACCGCATGGAGCCGTTGGAGACCATAGAAGCCCGCACGACATCATGCAGTCTCGAGCGATCTGAAACAATCCGTTTCTGAGGGATAGCGAAGAAAGCCCACTTCTAGTCATCTATAACGCAACACAAGGTAGTCTCATGACCAACAATACATCCCATTTTGTAGAATTTTGTAGAAACTTTTGAGAATATCCGACAACTGTTTATTAAACCATTTTTCTACGTTTTCATAATATTGCTATAATTTTCGATGTTATATTTTCAAAACTACATCATGTGGATGTTTATTCTCGATTTTCGTAATTTTGACAATTTAGAATTTTTATTTAATTTTTTGGAATTTTGCGACTTTCGAAATTTGAATGAGGAGATTTTACGTTTAGTTCAGAATATTTTTATGGTTAAGTTTAAATGTGTTTAGATCACATTTTATCAGTTTTGAATTGTAATATATCGTTCTTTAACAACAATGATAATTATGGAAATTTATTCAAGAATGTTATACAGAGGTATATTTTAGAGAAAGCGATTCTTAAAGATCTTATTTAGAGATCCATGTAAATTCACGATCTGATAACTCATTAGACAGATCTGGTTATAAATAGTTGGTGACAAACAAATATAAAATATAAAAGTTTATGAGAAATATATTAAAGAAAGAATTTATAAGAGAATGTAATGTGACATTAGTAAATACGAATTACAGCGTATTTTTGAAGTAATAAGATTTTGAAGAAAGAATTTGAAGTAAATATCACAGCTAATAGGAAGCTTTATGGAAATGTGAGTGATATAACAGGAATAATATTGTTATTAGACTTGTATTTTATCGTATTACCTGTTAAATTAATTAATCGATAGAACCAGTATTTTTAGCCTATTTTCAATTTTGAAAAAAAATAGGCTTATGAGATCACCTTTTGTCCGTGTGTGTGTGCGTGTGTGTGTGTGTGATTCGTGTGTGTGTCCCCCCCTAATAAAATCTAAACGGCAGGAGCGATTTCAATGAAACTCGGAAAGTTCATAGCACTATTCCCGGCGACCTCGACCGTGCCCTTCAAATTTTGTTACGACTCACCAATCCAACATGGCGGCTGTGCGAAATATTTTACCAGCATTCAATATCTCCGAAACTATTACCGATATTACCCTGACATTTTCTATGGTGATAGAGGGAACTACTATAAGTTCACTTATGTGACCTTTGAAAACCTGGTAACTACAAAACCAACATGGAGACCAAGCGAATTTGCGACTTTTAAATAGACGTTTCTCGTGATTTGACCAACCAAACACAATGAAACTTGGTACGGTATATGTTTATATACATTGTAATGCACCGACATCTAACTTCGTTCAATTGTTTACTTAATCACAAGATGGCGGATGTGCGAAATATTTCACCGGCATTCTATATCTCTGATACTATTAGCGTTATCTCCCTAAAATTTTGTACGGAGATAAAGGGCACTACTGGAAGTCCATATATAAGACTTTTAAAAACCGGTTGACTACAAAACGAACATGGCGGACAAGCGAATTTGAAAATTTTAAATAGAACTTTCTCGCGATTTAATGTTCCAAGCGCACTGAAACCAGGTACAGGAAATATTTATACACATTGTAACCCTCTGGTATCTAATTTAGTTCAATTGTTTACATAACCTCAAGATGGCGGCATTGCGAATTTTAAAATTAAGTTTTTATTTCTTGTGATATAGTCATGCGATCGAAGTGAAAGTTTGAATAATGAACCTACGCAATAATTTTCCTTTAATGATACATGACTCTATGGCCTATACATTTAACAATCCAACATGGTGACCATCCGAAATATTTAGACGATACTGAATATCTACGAATCTATTTTAGCAATCAAACTACATTTTTTAATGTTCATAGGGGTGAACTTAAGTTCACCTATAGGACTTTAAATAACCTGGTGATCACAAATCCAACATTGCGGTGACGCGAATTATAAATATTCACATGGACGTTTCTCGCAATTTAACCATCCGAGTGCAGTGAAACTTGGTACAGTAAATCCTTATACGAATGTTAATCCACTGGCATCTAATTTATTTCAATTGTTTCCATAACCTCAAGATGGCAGCTGTGAAAAATTTTAAAATCTCCTTGTTTTTTCTTATGTCCTAATTATGCGATTGAAATTTGAATACTACACGTTCACAATAATCTGCATGTAACAGTACATAACTCTAGGACCTACATATATAAAATCCAACATGGCGACCATCCGAAATATTTAGTCGGTTCTTATTATCTACGAATCTATTACAGCAATCAAACAGAAATTGTGTATGTTGATAGTGGCAATTAATATGAGTAGGATATATGAAAATAGGCTGTATAGTTCTTCACGGAACTACTTGTTATTACATATTTTTATTAAGGATGTTGAGACTATGAGAAGAATTTGTTATTGAGAAGTTAGTTAAGAAGATGTTTTTGTAAGAAACTGCGAAGTATCTCTATGAGAGAGATCTATTTATTCCCGTGATGACGGAGGTATTTGTTGTATGACAATGAGCATTGTGAAGCCATTGGTCAATTGTTGAAGGAATGTCTGTAGTGACAGACTTGCGCATATTTTGATGTTGAAAAATAGGATGTTGTAAGAAGAAGCAGTTTTGTTGGTGTTTATTAATATTTGAAGTTATTGAAATAGTCTCATAGAGACTCCTTGAAAACTCCTTGAAATCCAGCGAATCCTCGATGAAGTTTTATCTGAAAGAAATGATAGGATCAATGGATCTTTGTTGAAATTGAGAGTAAACTGAGTTCTATTTAAATGGTTCTTAATCAGAGATTGGATTTACGGTAATTATTCAACGAATTGGAAGATTATATTTTTATTAGGTATTTTTATTATGATGACAGACCAGTTGTAGGAGGTCTATGAACTATGTCTTTACTTAATTGCATGGATTATGGAATCCCGATTTGTAACAGTTTCCCGAATAAAACAAAGTATGGGGAATGAAAATTTCCTAAAGTCCGTTAAAATGTCAGTGAAGAAATAGGAAGACAATTTATGTCTATATGTTCTGTATAGAAGGCAGTTTGTCCGTTGTATATATTTTATTTTAAATTGAGCAGTTGGTGAACTTCAGCGTCAATATTTGTGTTGTACATAAATAACATTTAGAATTTCAATTAAGGTTTATATGTATGTTTATGCGTATTATAATTTTTAATTAGTAATTTAAATATGAATATAGATTTTTTATCGCTTCTATGGGAAGGATTTAAGTGATAGGAGACGGGAGATAAATTGTATAGAGTAATGAATAGTTTTTGTAATGACGGAAATCTACGTCAGGGGTAAATTCATTTTATTTTGGGGATATTTTTTAAACTTTATAACATTTTATTTTGTTATAAAACTCCTGTCACCTAGGGCACAGCAGTTGTTCGCTGCGATTTAATTCATTATTTTATTTGAGCTTATGGAAGCTTCCATAATTAATTTTATCGGTTTCTAGAAGAAACAAATAAGAGTTTAATGTAACAGAGTAATGACATTTCGTCATTTAATTTAATTGAATGTTAATAATGCATATAATGAATGCTGGTGTTAGGAAACGTGTATTTGTTAATGTCAATAAATATGACAGGCACATTTTTACGATTCCCCGATCTTTTATAGAAAATTGGCACTGTCTTTGTAGTTAAATGGTAGTGGAATGTGCTGTAGGTTGGAAGTTCCCGAGGGACCTTATCCGCATCCTTAAGCCCGAGATTTTCATGGATTCTCGTATTTCCTGAGTAGTTAGAGAACCCTACTCTTCTGTAGTTAGTTACTATAGCACATTCAGTTTGTTAAATCCCTGTTCCTTATTCTGAGTGTTTTCGCCAAGTAGCACTGTGATGTTATTTAGCCGGGACTTCAAGATGTTACAATCCATTATTTTTTCCAGCTTTGGATTTTGGGGGATCATCCAGATATAAGGGTACGACAAACCAGATTATTTTTAGGCGCTATGCACATTTTAGTTTTGAAGTTGTGGACAGAATTTTTAAAATGTCACTGCTTAACATGGTGAACTATTTCTGGGTTGAGAAGTTGCATAGTTTCAAAGCTATTTCTATCTCTAACATTGATGTAATTGCTTGAGATCGAGAGTCTCATGATAGGAGCAGAGTTGACCCATTAGACAGTTAGACACAAAGTTACAAAATTCCCATGATGTCAAGATATTGACTTTGACAGGGTATAGAGGAAACAAGTAGTTCCATGAAGAACTATACAGCCTATTTTCATTTATCCTATTTATGTTAATTGCCTCAATCAATATAAAAAACAGTTTGATAGCTGTAATGGATTCGTAGAAATTGAGAACCGTCTAAATATTTCGGATGGTCGTCATGCTGGATTTATATTTATGTAGGTCCTAGAGTTATAAAATATTAATTGAAGATTATTGTGTAGGTGTAGTATTCAAACTTCTATCGCTTGATTAGGACACAAGAAATAGAATCGAGATTTTTACATTTTGCACAGTTGCCATCTTGTGGTTATGAAAACAATTGAAATACATTAGATGCCAGTGGATTAAAGTTTCTATACGCATTTTCCGCACCAAGTTTTACTGCGCTCGGATTGTGAAACCTCGAGAAAAGAATATTAAAATGTTTCAACTTTGCTTGGCCAACATGTTTGTTTTGCAATTTACAGGTTTTTGAAAGATACATAGTTACATGTTGGATTGGTGAGACATATACAATTAGGAAGGCACGGTTGGGGTCGACCAAAATGGTACTATGACCTCACCGAGTTGCATTGAAATCGCTCCAGCAATTTGGTCGTTATTACGGGGAAACACATACGCACACACACACGGACAAAAGGTGATCTCGTAAGCCCATGTTTTCATCAATGAAAATAGGCTAAAGAGAGTAAATCCCCCGTTGCGCCAAGAGTCGTACTTTCTAATTTAGCATAGATTCTCTCGGTGGGGGAATGGAGGTTTGACATCAAAACAAGTAGTTCCGTGAAGAACTAATAGCCTATTTTCATATATCCTACTAATATTAATTGCCTCTATCAACATACAAATTGTCAGTTTGATTGCTGTAATAGATTCGTAGATATTGAGAACCGTCTAAATATTTTGGATGGTCACCATGTTGGATTTATATACTTTAGGCCTTAGATTTATATACTACTAGCTGTACCCGGCATGCGTTGCAATGCCAATCAAAGAAAGTGTTGGCATTGTAACTTTGTATGTTGAAGTGCTTTTGGATTCCCAATATTGTTTTTCTTTTTCTGTTAACCACCTCTAAACTATTGTAAAATTGATTTATTATCTAAAAAGAATCATGGGAGCGTGCTCAACAACTCACCACATTTTCATCGCAATGAAATGAATGGTATATGAACGCATACGGGACTTTGTTGAAACGATTCGAGCGCCGTCACCCATTTGCTGAATATACTCGTACGCTACCTATTGTAAAATGGATTTACTAAGTGAAAACCTTCCCTGGCGTGTACACAACAACTCATGAATGTTTCATCGCAATCGGATGAATGGCATATGAACGCATACGGGTTTTGCTTCAATGATTCGCGCGACGACACTCATATGTTTACTCTACTTGTGCGCCACCCACTGAAAAACGGATTTACTAATTCATACACCTTCGCAGGACTGTCTTCAACTCCCCAAAGTTTTATGATAATCCGAAGAATGTTATATGAACGCATACGGGACTTGGTTGAAACGATTCACGCGCTGTCGCCCATTAATTGAATCTAATCGTGCGCTACCAATTGTAAAATGGATTTACTAAATCAGAAATCTCTGCGGGAGTGGAAACAACATTTCTCCAAATTTCATTGCAATCGCATGAATGGTGTGGAGAATGAGTGAAAAGGAGCACAGGGAAACACACAGTTTGTTAACATAAAGCCCTCTTATTTAACTCCAAAGAACTTATGTACAGATAGGAACACACTTCACTATATACACAAAGTTCAACACACACAAAGATATGCCAGTCTTCCATATCCTCCCCACCCTGGTCGACCTCTAGAGGTATGACCAGCTGAATTGGACGCGTTATCCGGTTCCTGTCTTCGTTCCCACCATCCTCCCCATCAAGCCGCCCGTCGTGCGATGAATTTCCAGCGGATGCCGTTTTGTGGAAAGGTAGCTCGATGCGTCGTGGTCGTGGAAGATCACAGAAAGCTCTCTAAGTTTTCTATGAGCTGCGTGAAAAGTGATGTCATTGTCGGAATATATGGTATGAGGTAGTCCTCGGCGGCTGACGAATCTTTGGAAGGCCATCAGAAAACGTATTTACTGTCATATCCGACGCTAACTCCAAGTGGACAGCTCTGGTTGTAGCACATCTAAGCAAAATAATGTAACTTTTGCGAACGGTGTTATCGTGGCGGTGGTATAGTGGGCCCGCAAAATCGGGTCCTGTTACAGTGAACGGTGTGGAGTATCGTACACGATCGGTCGGTAATGGAGCTTCGTTCTCCTGTCCAGGAGGCTTTCGTGATAACTTGCAAGGCAGACACGAATTCAATACCTTCCTAATGCTTTGCCTTGCTCGTAGAATCCAAAATTGGCTTCGCAGCTCGGAGAGCACAATCCGTGATCCCAAGTGGTGCAGTCTGATATGGGTATGGCGGATTAGAAAACAAGTGAAGGGATGTCCGCCGTCTGAAAGTATTGGGTGTTTTTCGTCATACGACATCGTTGTGAAGTGGAGGCGGCCACCAAGGCGGATCAATGTGTCTAGCAGGAATGGTTGAAAAGAGGCGATCTTCGATGTTTTGGGGATGGGCGTGTTGTGCAACAATGCTTCGTATTCTGTTCCAAAGGTCTCTCTTTGTACAGAAGTTATCAAATATCGCCGACTTGCTTCGAGTTCCAACACTGTCAAGTCACCAGTTTGCTTATCCGCTGACCGAAGGTTCTAAATGAACCGTAGGATCCAAGCTGTAGTCCGAAGTAATTTGTTGTAGGTGCTGAATCTTGCGAAGTCACAGAGTGCTTCATGTGTGGTAACAACAAGGGCCTGTACGAGTTTTCGGCACCATAATGTGGAGAATGAGTGAAAAGGAGCACAGGAAAACACACAGTTTGTTAACATAAAGCCATCTTATTTAACTCCAAAGAACTTATGTACAGATAGGAACACACTTCACTATATACACAAAGTTCAACACACACAAAGATATGCCACTCTTCCATAAATGGTATATGAACGCATACGGAAATTTTTTAAACGATACGCACGCCGGGTCTCATTTGTTGAATCTACTTGTGCGATACCTATTGTAAAGTGGATGTACTAAGCCAGAAATCTTTCCTGAAGTGTACTCAACATCTCACCCAAGATTCATCGCTTTCGGACAAATGGTATATGAACGTATACGGAACTATGTCGAAACACTTCACGCGTCGTCGCTCGTTTGTTTAATCTACTTGTGCGATACCTATTGTAAAGTGAATTTACTAACCCAGAAACCTTCCCTGAGGTGTACACAACATCTCACCCAAGTTTCATCACTATCAGACGAATAGTATATGAAGGCATACGGGACTTTGTTGAAACGCTTCGCTCGTCGTCGCTCATTTGTTGAATCTATTCGTGCGCTACCTATTATAACATGGATTTACTAAGCCAGACACCTTGCCTATAGTGTACACAACATCTCACCCAAGTTTCATCGCTATCGGACGAATGGTGTGTGAACGCATTCAGGACTTTGTTGAAACGCTTCGCCCGTCGTCACACATTTGTTGAATCTACTCGTGCGCTACCTATTGTTAAGTAGATTTTCTAAGCCAGAAACCTTCCATGAAGTGTACACAACATATCACCCAAGTTTCATCACTATCAGACGAATAGTATGTGAACGCATACGGGACATGGTTGAAACGCTTCGCTCGTCGTCGCTCATTTGTTGAATTTATTCGTGCGTTACCTATTATAACATGGGTTTACTAAGCCAGAAACCTTGCCTGTAGTGTACACAACCTCTCACCCAAGTTTCATCGCTATCGGACGAATGGTTTGTGAACGCATACAGGACTTTGTTGAAACGCTTCGGCCGTCGTCGCTCATTTGTTGAATCTACACGTGCACTACCTATTGTAAAAAGTATTTACTAAGTCAGAAACCTTTCCTGGAGTGTGCACAACAATACAACCAAAGTTTCATAGCAATCGGATGATTGGTATATGAACGCATACGGGACTTTGTTCAAGCGACTCGCGTGCCGTCACTCATTTGTTGAATCTACTCGTGCGCTACAACTTTCATATTTATTCACCTTTAAAACCTTCTCTGGACTTCCACAAATAATTCGAGACAAAAATTAGCCAAATCGGTCCATCCGTTCTCGAGTTTTAGCGAGACTAACGAACAGCAAATCATTATATATATATATAGATTACATGAAGGTTATTGTGTAGGTGTTTTATTCAAACTTCAAAAAAAGTGGGATTTTAAAATTTCGCTCAGCCGCCATCTTGTGGTCATGAAAATAATTTAAATGAATTAGATGCCATTCAATTAAAATTTGTATCAGCATATACCGTACCAAGTTTTCCTGCGCTCGGATGGTTAAAACGCAAGAAACGTCCATTTGAATATTTAAATTTCGCTTTACCGTCTTGTTGGATTTGTGCTTCCAGGTTATTGAACGTCTCTTAGGTGAACTTATGCTTATAGCCTCTATACACTTACAAAATTTCAGTTTGATTGCAGTAGTAGATTAATAGATATTGAGAACCGTCTAAATATTTCAGCTGGTCGCCATGTTGGATTTTAATTTTATGTAGGCCATAGAGTTATATACTATTAGATGATGATTATTATTTACGTTCATTATACAGATGTTGATTTCGATCGCATGATTAGAACACAAGAAATAAAAACTTAATTTTTGAAATTCGCACAGCCACCATCATGAGGATACGTAAACAATTGAACTAAATTACATACCAGTGCATTACAATAATTATAAACATTTGCTGTACGAAGTTTCATTGCGTTTGGATCATAGAATTGCAAGAAAAGTCTATTTAAAACTTTCAACTTCGCTTGGCCGCCATGTTCGTTTTGTAGTTAACCGGTTTTTGAAAGTCTCATGGATGATCTTTGCACCGCCCTCTTATAATAAACATATTCTTGGCGTGCCTCCTAGCTGCATCACTGGAACCAACTAGAAAAGAAAGGAGTACGCAGTGGAAATGGATGTTAATTTCTGACCTGTGCTGGGCCCGTACTTGCAGGCCAGATGTGCCGAGCGACTCCAGACTCCGTGAAGGTGGTCCCACGACGAGTGGTAGGAATACCCTCCTGGTGCTAGACAGCTAGAATAAGTTAGGCCTAGGTTTGAAGAGAGAGAGAGAGAGCGAGCAGCCCGATCGCCAAACACTACTAAATAAGACACATGGGTAAAGAAATGGAAATTTAATGAATTGAAACAGAACACACAAAGAAACCCGGCCAGAATAACACACACAAAAAAGAATACCCTTCACCTAGGGGTCAAATAAAGTCACTTTCAAACGGGGAAGATAAATATAAATAACAATAAATAACTTACGATAGTAAATAACGTTAACAAATTAAATTCATACCTGTGCTCACTTCGGTGAAAACGATGTAAAAAGGGAGGAAGTAAAAGATCAAGAGGCAATCGAGCCGGTCGCTGGTCAACAACAATCACTTCTCAGCCTAGAGATGGATGGTTGTCATGACGACCACAAATAACAAGCATAGCAAAGATAAAACAAGAGGCTGTGTGCGTGTCGCAGAGGCTGTGGCGAGCAATGGGGATGCGATCGAGCTGGCAGTCCCCAGAGAAAAGAAAAGCAAAACCAAAGATACTATAAGAAGAAACAAATGACGTCAGGTGTCCGTGAAATATATCATGATACATGCACGCAATCAAACACACAAAATGCCAGCCGTCGATGCAGTAAAAAACACAAAGCAACTCGTGCTTGTAGGTAGTCTAGCAAAACATGCTAAACCTATATGGTCCCCAACTTACGTTCCGAGTTCGAGCTGAATACGGTAAGGCCTACTTAAAGTTACCGCCGTGATCCAGTTGCCCGAAGCATAGAATGAAGGGAAAACATAAGGGCTAAAATATATGGTGTCATGCCTCGTGTTGGGAGAATGGTCGAAACGCCAACGTCCACAAACCACGGGAGACCCATTCGAAGATATGCCCAATCAAAACAGCATCAATGCACCTGGCAGCAAGAAAAACATACACTCACAAAATCACTCGCAGATATATTTCACGGCACAAATAAAAGGTTAAACGAAGACTCAAACAAAATAAAACAGGAGACCGCCATTACGATTGGTTCCACAGCAAATCCAAGCACACGACGAAGATCAAAAGAAAGGTTAAATTTAGGAAATGAGCATAGTGGACACAAGGTTAGATGTATTACTTACATGAGTAAATGGAAGGCTTCGGCATAATAACAATGTTAAATAAAAAGGAAAAACATTACATTTTAAATAATAAGGCGGAGAGCCTCAAGGCACGTCCGGACAGAAAGTATCTCACATGGCGTCTGAGTCTACCGGGACGGCCGCCAAAGAAAATAAAGAAATGAGAGATGTTAAACATGGCTAAGGATCCACACCACCCCCCAAAAGAAAAATTATTTATAATAATAAAAGATTTTTCTTTTTACATCACTAAGCACCACCGCTTTGAAATCAATCATGTCCCAAGTGTTCCAAAATACACAACATCCTTATCACACAGGTGGTTTGTCAACAACTATAACAGTACACAAAATATGAGGGGGGAGGGTGATCGATATAACAATCACTTAAGCAATTGAGCCATATCAGAAAGAATACAGTTATAAAATGAAGTAATATATAAAAATAATCAGATCGCTTCGGCGATCGCAATATCAGGACAGAACTCCTTCGGGGTCCCCAAAGGCGCGCGTTCCTTTGACGATCCCTGGGCTTGTCATAATGGTATTACGGTTCGCCTGAGCGTTACAATGACAAGAAAAGTAGATAGAGACACGGACGAAAATCATAAACAAAAGACTTTCGCCCTTTGACGCCGAAGTCTGCCATTCTCCTTATACCCATCATGAAAGTGACGTATTAAAATAACAAAGAAGCGATATAATGTGTCCATTATTTATAGAATATAAATTCTCTACTGGCCGAATTCGCAAAAATACATATTTTTACAATAAATATTAAGTTACACAGAGTATGTAGGCCTATTTCTTCTTGTATTATTTTCTTTCTTGAGCTCGTAAATTTGTACTTGACTCTGCCTCGGTCAAAATTGGTTCAATAATAGGCAGGTCAAGGAGACGCCATATGAATACTAGCTTCCTTGGATAACATAAGCAAATTATGATTGGCTAACCTACGCAGAAAAAGGACAACATTAATCACAGCAAATAAGAAGGTTACACAATAAATGGTTTCAATTGAGATATGTGAGCTCTGGATACGTCGGTGGGATTCTCCTTGGAGATCAATTCAACAGTGACAGGTGTTAAAAATCTAGTGATAGTTTTGGGCGTGCTCCAGCGAAGCATTAGCTTAGCTGACTCCTTATTCTTGGCCGAACTCTGTGGGTGCAGGCGCACTAGCACGTCGTCATTCACCTGAAAACAAACAGGTTGCCTACCCTTGTTATAGCGAGACGCCACGCGATCTCGTGCCCTTTTCAGATGCCGTACAGCAACTTCCCATTTTTCTTTGACTGAGGTACGGCGGGATGGCGCAGCCAGATAATCTATTTTCCACTGAAGCTGAAGTGGATCAACAATACGCCTTCCTAAAAACAATTCCGAAGGGGTAGAATTCGTCGATTCATGAAGAGCAGTGTTAAATCCTAAGGAGAAAAACTGAAGATTTGCGTCCCAACGTGACTGATCTGCGTTGTGGAACGCACTCAAGCAAGCCTTCAAGTTACGATGAAACCTTTCAACGTGGTTTGGCTGAGGGTGGTAGGGTGCCAAAAAGACATGATCAATTCCCCAAGAAAAACACATTGATCTAAAAGACTTGGACCGGAAAACGCTCGCGTTATCGGACACTAAAAACTTTGGAGGACCAAAAACACCAAAAATATGATTGGTCAAAAGCCTAACAGTGGTACGTGTCGTGATTTCCCTGACAGGAAATAACCATACAAATTTTGAAAATCCATCAACGACAGTAAGTATAGCTTTATGACCAGAAGATGACCTAACTAGGGGACCAAAATAATCTATAAAGAGGCGCTCATTAGGATATGACATCGTGTCAGCGTGGTGAAGTCCAATGCGAGAATTCTTTGCTGGCTTAGAACGTTGACACGTAACACATTTTCGGACGAAAGCAAAAGCATCCGCTTTCAAATGAGGCCAGAAGAATTCCTGAGAGATTTTATGGAAAGTCTTCGTCATACCTAAATGTAATCCAAAACAGGATTCATGGAAATACGCCAAGAGCATACTTCGTATATTCTCTGGCACGAAAATCCTACATTTCGAAGATCGAGGAGCGGTATGCACTATAACATCATTGCGCAATGAAAACTCAGATACACCAGGATCTTTCCCGAGAATTTTTTCACGCAATGTGACACAAAATGGGTCATCTGCTTGGTACGTACGGATGTCAGTAAAAGACCATGGAATGTGTTGGAGAAGATTCACTGGCTCGGGAATCTCAACAATGGGAGGAGGTTCCTCAAACATGCGTGACAAACAATCCGCTACAACATTTTCACTGCCTCTGACGTGAATGATGTCAAAGCTGAAAGAGGATAGACGAAGAATCCAACGATTTATACGTCCCAATTTTTTGACATGCGAGCGCATCCAGGACAGAGCTTCATTGTCGGTATACACTATGAAATGCCGATGTTCTAGAAAAGATCTGAAACGTTCACAGCCGAATACGACAGCCAGACTTTCTTTCTCGAAAGTGGAATACCGGCGTTCGCAATCATTAAGCATCCGACTGGCAAAAGCGATGGGTGCCAAATTACCATTCACCTGCTGACTAAGCACACAAGAAACTGCGACATCACTCGCATCACAATGTAACATAAAATCTTTCCCAAAATCCGGAGTTCGAAGGACGGGAGCAGAAGAAAGACATTCTTTCAATTTCTCAAAGGCGAGGCACTGGTCGGGGCCCCACACGAATCGTACATTCTTCTTCTTCAAATAATTCAGGGGCGCTGAAATGTCCGAAAAGCCCTTATTGAACCTACTGTAAAAGCCCGCCATTCCCAAAAAACGTCGGACTGCTTTCACATTCGTGGGAGTAGGGAACTCTTGGATACATTGGACACGCTCAGGGTTCACTTCTATGCCCACATCCGAAAGAATGTGACCTAAAAATTTGATTTGCTTCGAAGCCAAAGAGATTTTGTCCGGGTTAACAGTGAGTCCGGCTCTGCGAAGACGACATAGGACTTCACGTAAATGGATCAGGTGATCCTCAAAAGACTGACTGTAAATCACGAGGTCATCAAGATAGTTAAACACAGATGAATACTTTAAATCTCCAAATAACTCATCCAAAACCCTACTCAATACTTGTCCGCCGATAGAAATGCCCATGGGTAACTTATTGAACTCAAAAAGGCCGAACGGAGTGGAGAACGCAGTTACCTTACGGCTCTCGGGATCGAGAGGAATTTGATAATATGCACAGTTCAAATCTAGGACGGAATAGTACTTCGCCCCGTGAAAATGCTGAAAAGCGCTTTCCAGAGTTGGAAGGGGAAAGTTGTCGAACACCACCTTAGAATTGAGTCGACGATAATCAACTACTAAACGAAAAGTACCCTCTTTCTTAGGCACCAGGAATGCTGGACTACCATAAGAAGACTTAGAAGGGCTCACAACACCACGTGCCTTAAGGTTGAGAACACTGTTACTATGAAAGATAATCCGACATGGTTTCTAGGAATACAAGACGGCTTCACATTGCAACTGTGAAGCTTGAATAACCAATAAAATACTTAAAAGGTAATTAAAGTAAAAGAGACTTTAGGTTAAGGTGGAAACAAGTAGAATATATAGTTATTTGAATTTTGAAGTTCATGGTGTGTGCACGTCTTCGGAGAGTAGGGGGTACGTATGACGGAGTATTCAGAATTTGTTCTGTGTGGAGTTTGTAGAATGTTTTTTTTTTTTTGAAATTAAGAAAGAACTTTTTACCCAGAATAAATTGACATGTGCTGTAAATAGTGAAGAAGATTTCGCTGAAGTCAGTGATAGTAATGTTCGCAGGTTAATCAAGGACTTATACTTCTATTTAAAGCGATGTAAAAGAGTTTCCGCTCACCTTGGTCTTTGTGCTGTCAGTATGTCGCGGTTACCTTCTGAATCTCAAGGCTACGTGTCGTAACTCTACAAAGATCTCTCAACTATAAGCTGCCTTTTTTCCTTCTCTACTCTCGATTTTTTCCAAGATATGATGAACGATGGCTGACAAACAGGACACGCGTAATTTCGCCTTCTTACTCATCGTTTATGTCATTCGTCACCTAACACAAATCATGTTATTATTCAGAAAAGAAGACCAGTTTATTGCTCTTCTAAGAGAAGTCGTTTTGTATCACCTCTGCGCCTCAGGATTCGAGAATAACGCAATTATTACCTGATGGCACATGTGAACGGAGAGAGTCCATGTGCTACAGTAGGAGCGAGAGGGGAGGAATGTGACAGTGTTGCACGTGAGTGCGTCAGTGATCCTCCTTCTCCTCCATTCATTCTTTTATTTGCAACTGGGGGTGTCTCTCCCGGTGGCCAATTTCGGTATACATAGCAGGTAAACGATTATACATAACAATTAAATAACAAATAAACTAGAGTATTTACACAAATCTTCAGTCTTTTCTAAGCCTTGTAGGTGCTGAGTTAGCTGTTTGCCACCACAGTTCAGATTCATTTCATTCGCATGCAAAGAAAATTGTAGAAGCCGTAGTTATAACTTGTCAGCGGGGTTTGAAATGTGTTTAGCTTTTGGGTCTTTATTATTCAAAATGCAAATTCAAGGTCTATATTGAACCCTTGCAAAGAAGCATATGAGACTCAGATTCGGGGCGTAACAGGTCATATTCGTAAGTTGCTGTCAGGGCGCTTCATTAACTTGCAGGGTAACATATAACAAAATAACATGCAGGAAAGAGTGAAGCCAGGGTTAAAAACAACTGAATTTAATAACAAATCACCATATTTACACATAAACAATTAACACAAAACTCCCAACTGACTCCCGCTTAATAAAAATGCCAAAAATTTAGGCGATATCTCTGGAGAGATTAATTACCTGGACCAAGTGTCCTTAAATAAAAGATACAAAAAGTGACCATATAAGTGCGTATGCCGTTCTACATGCACCTCGATGTGTACTTTGAATGCGTGATTCGTTATCATCCAGAGTGACCCTTCAGACAACGAATCCGCATTTCCTAGAGCTAGACCGACACAAGGGAACACAACTACAATACATTAAATTAAACCGACACTTCCTAAATCTACTATAAACAAACACAAAATTTCCGTGTGAAATTGGACTTGAATTGCCGTAGCAACATTTACTGCCTAAAAACTTAGGACTTCTCACACAAATCAACACAAGTACATTAACACGTGACCAATAGAAAAATACTCAAATGACCGCTGTCAAAATTTACAAATACTCTACCACTACACCACACGGGTGTGACAAACAAAATTACATGAAATCGAGTCATCAACAAAGCAATAGGCAAACAGCCAACATTTACGTTAATCACAATATTCTTATCCATACAAGGTACAACAATCCGTTACACACATGACGAACTCCCCAATTAATTATGGCTTAAAAATTAGCCATCACAATGAACAGGTTTGCTGCATGAAAGCTTACAGGGTTCAGTCGGACAAATAGGACTGCCTATCAAAATAAGTCACAGGCAAAACGGGCGGTTTGTGGAACTCTGCATGTCTGTCAACCCACGTGTCAATAACCTCGACCTCCCAGAACATGGGGTCGAACCTCGAAGAAATGTGCCCCAAAGCACAATAATACGTGTGCGTCAGAAAAACATATGGACAAGAATCAGCAGTCTCCCAAGAGCACTCTGTCTTTCCATCTAAAATACAACAGCAGCAAAAATATATAAGGGCGGTAGGACAACTACCCCCTCCTCACGTAGAATCAACACACACTAGACACATCAACACACACTTAATCACACGTATGGGTTGTGACAGACCCTGAAATAAATGACACAAATAATATCCACATGCTGGCGCCATCGTTCTATGCCGTGACTAGTCACCTGAAAAGGACTCAAGAAAAATCTATCAAATTAGAACGAAGGTGTTCTACAATTACTTTTAAGTTGGTGCACTCGGCTACCCTAACATGAATAATAACCTGTTCAGCAAAATGTTTTACAATCAATTCCTCCTATTCCTATTTCAAATATTAACGTTAATAAAGCACCATTTATCGAATGTAACGGGTTCCGCAATTGCAAGGATAAAAATCACGCACGCACGCCGCGTACATTACACATGACTCCAAAAAAAATCAAAATATCAACAAACACTTTGGCCACGCGCCAACGGACATTTAAACATATAGTGTCGGTACAAGAAAAACAGCTATAAAAACAAGAAAGAAAAACATGACTATTTACAAAGTTCCCCGGCCAAATCTAACTACATAATTGAAATAATCCAATTTTAGTACATCACCGCTTCTGCATGCAGGACTAAGGACATCCTCCTCAACCCATTGCCCTATGGACAATTTAGCACTCCATAGTAGTCGTCTGCGTTGATTTCTTGAAGCTCATCCCAACTTCAAACCACGTGCTGATCATCTTGGTCTCGACTCCTTGGCAGAAAAGTTCAATGTTAAATATTTGCCTATCTATAATCGCTTGCAGGCTACTCAGTTCACCCACAATTGTCCTACTGCGATTAATAGCGAAGACTGGCCCTAATTATATCGCACATACGCACTATAAAAACACACATACAATACACACAATTTATACATAAAATATACATCTCGAGTCCACGCCACTGGCTCGTTAACAAGTTCAAAATCCTGGCTGCACCAGCAGTCGCTATCTCGTCCGGTATTTCCGTCCCGTCTTGGACTTCGGTTCTGGTAAGCGCTAATTAGGGTGATACGATACTTCCCCCTTAAAGTTGAACTCGTCGTCTTTAAAAGAATGTTACAGTTTATCACGCGCTGGCGTGAAATATTTAGATCACACAATTTAGTTGATTTTAGAACAAAATGTATTATAGCTTTTAAAAATTCGATACTGCAAACGCTGCGACTTTAGCTCACCAGAGCTCAGAAAATAAATTAGCTTCACTGATTTTAGAGCGTAAAAATCACATTTCGAACTGGCGTGGAGTATACCTCTGAAGGCTCCACAATATAAGACTTAGATAAATTCGAGCGTCAAAATCACACCTCAAACTGGCGTGGAGTATGCCTCTGAAGGCTCCACACAATAAGTACTCCGATAAATTCGAGCGTCAAAATCACACCTCAAACTGGCGTGGAGTATGCCTCTGAAGGCTCCACAAGAATAGTACTCCGATAAATTCGAGCGTCAAAAATCACACTTCAAACTGGCGTGGAGTATGCCTCTGAAGGCTCCACAAGTTAAGTCTTAGATTAGCGTCAGGCCAGACTATTTATGAGAAACTGACAAGGGCGGCGGAGTGGGGCGGAGTCGGATAAAAACTTCCAGAGTTTTTGTCTCACAAAGATGGGGCTAGTGTCATTCTTCTCCAAATAAATCCAACGTCTCAAATTACTCGAGCGGAGATTAATCCGTTCGGCGGTTCCTTAGATACACACTTCCGCGCGCTTTTTACTACTGACGCCGTCCACCTCGTGGTCACAGCTTGGTCTCTTGCGATTGGCTGATTCAATCGTATGTTCGTTGAGAGGACCTTGTGATTCTTCCTTTATGTCTCCAATTTTGGTACAGTAGTTGCACAATTTGGCCTTGAACTCGACTAATTCTGGCCGTCCCCCAGGAATAGCTACCAACTCAGCTTCTGTTGCAATCATTACGAAATGCTGGCCTCCCTAATATCCAAGTCGACTTCCTTATGTGCTGCCTAGGCCGTAGTAATAATAATAATACATATGAATACTTATTTATCGAAGATCAATAAGGGTTCATTTATCCTCAGCAAGGTTTTGAAATTCGAAACAATTTATTGGTTTGGATTTCAAAAACAAAATCCACTGTAGTAACAACACATCTCTTTAAATCTCACTCAGCTGCTCGAGTGTATGCCCCTCTGACTCAATTAGTGTGCTCCCTTCTCGCTGGAATGTCATTCATATTTTCTCTAGGTCTCCCCCTTCTCCTCACGTAGTTGCCACTCCCGTCGTCTCAGCTGCTCGTTGTTTACAAACAAAGTGCGTACTCACGCGCTCCCCGTGGATTTGAGTGTTTGCTCTCAAAAAAAAATATAAATTTTTGGCAATACAGATTCTGCACATATCATCTTTCCTAATCATCAAATGGTTCCCTTCTATAGTACGGTTTCAAATTGGCGCTATTAAAAACAGATTTTGCACCAGTGCTCACTTCTTCTAATCTGTAGGCATTGTTACCCAGATTCTTAATTACCCGGAACGGGCCAATGAATTTCGGACAGAACTTGGCGAAGACTTTGTTCTTAGGGTCGGAGATCGGTGGTCTACGAACCAGCACTAATTCTTGTTCTTGTAACTCTCGGTGAAACTTCTTTCCTCGGTACCGTCTCAGCCTTCGGTCCGCTTGGTTCCTCATGTGCTCCCTCGTTCGCTGGATTCGCAAATCATGCGCTAATAATGGATCCCTTGGGCAAGGAATGATCTTGTCCCAAGTTCTTTCCGGCAATCTGTTGTGGTGTACAATCAGTGGGACTTGACCCGTCGACTCGTGCTTAGTAGTGTTCATGCACATCTCAATTTCCCCTACTTTGTCTACCCATTTATTGTGTTCGTTAGGAATCATTACTCTGTAGTATTTAGCGACACAGCGAATTGTTCTTTCGCTCGGATTTCCACAAGGATGACGAATACTTGAAAATATGTGTTTTATTCCTAGGCTCTCCAAACCTTGCCTAAAAACATTGCTTGTGAAATAGGTACCGTGATCTGATAGAATGGATTCCGGCTTCCCAAGCATCGGAATGACTTTGTTCTTAATTCGACTAAGGACTTGTCTTGATGTCGTCTTCTGAATAGGACATAGCACGACCATCTTCGAAAATACATCGACACATACCAAGAGGTGTCGGCATCCACGCTTTCCTTTTACTAAAGGACCAAAGCAATCAATCGCGAGCATCTCGCATGGTTTCTGCGGTAATAGTGGTCTTGGAGGTTGTTTCAGAATAAAGTTGTTCGGCTTTGTGCGCTGACAAGCGTCACACGTTCTAATTACTTCAACAATGGTGAATCTCATCTTGGGCCAAGTAAAGGTCTCCCCTATCGTAGCTTCAGTCTTATCCGTGCCGATATGTGCTAGGCTCTCGTGAACATGCCAAGTTAATCCCCTCTTTAGTGATGCTGGAACTAAGATCCGCAGTTTAGTATGATGCTCATCCACGTACTTATGTAACAAGTTATTCAAGTAGTGAAATCTCGCTTGTTTAGCACTGGCTTCCCGGTACTCCGGTAAATTTGGTTGTAACTCCTTCCTATAGAATTTTATCATCATCATCATCCATGGGTCAGCTTCTTGCTCCTTCCGAATATCCTTCAATCTTGCCAAAAACTCACGAGCCTTAGGTGTCAAGGTAATATTGTGAACTTCCGCTGTTACTTCGTTTCCGTCCTCAGGGTTTCTACTCAAGGCATCTGGTATGACGTTCAATTTCCCAGGACAATGCTCTATTGTGATGTCAAACTGCTGTATGTAGATGGACCAGCGCGTAACTCTCTCACTTGCTATTGTTGTCTTAAATAAAAATGTCAGTGCATGGTGGTCGGTTCTAACAATGATGGAATAACCATAGATCATCTTGCGCCACTGTTGGAGAGAATATAGAATTGCTAGTAGCTCAAGTTCCGTAACTGTGTAGTTCCTCTCATGTTTCCGTAATTTACGACTCGTAAATGCCAAATAGGATTTCTTCTTGGGTTCTTCAGCGTCCTCTTGGTACAGCATAGCACCAATCCCAATTAACGAAGCATCTGCTTGAATGATAAATTGTTTCTCAAAATCCGGATATCCAAGTTTCACACAGTTTTCCAATAAATCCTTCGTTGCTTTAAAAGACCTGTCGCACTCCTCGTTCCACGACCATCGATTCGCTTTCTTCAACATCTCCTGCATAGGCGCTACTGTTTCTGTGTAACCAGGGCAATTTTCTTTGAAGAAACCTGTCACTCCCAAAAATGCTCTAACATGTTTGACTTTGGTAGGTGTGGGAAATTTCTTAATAGCATCAATCTTGGCTGGATTAGGCCGCACGCCCTCAACATCAATTATATGTCCCAAATATAAAATTTCGCTCTGGCAAAAATGTGACTTTTTTAAGTTGATCTTGAAGTTCATGGTTCTCAGGTTGTCCAGCAGTTTATTTAAATTTATCAAGTGTTCTTCCATTGTCTCAGAAGCGATTAATATGTCATCAACATATCTCGTGGTGAAGTTCTTGACCTCCTCAGTCAGATTTCTATCGAGTGCTCTAATGAGTGCACATCCCGCAGTTTTCACGCCAAAGGGCATTCGACACCAGATGTAACTTTGATTATCGAATAAAAATCCCGTCAACAGTTGGGATTTTTCTTCAAGTTCAAGATGGTGGAAACTATTCGTCAAATCAACACTTGAGTATATCTTCTTCCCGCGGAAGCCTTTCAAAACATCTTTGATCCTCGGTGCTTGGTCGTGCTCAACTAGCAGTTTGCTATTTAAAACTCGCGCGTCTAGGCATAGCCTAATTGATCCGTTTGGCTTGGTCACAGCCAATATTGCGTTCAGATAAGGAGTTGCAGCT
Source organism: Meconema thalassinum (assembly GCA_946902985.2). NCBI lineage: Eukaryota > Metazoa > Arthropoda > Insecta > Orthoptera > Tettigoniidae > Meconema > Meconema thalassinum. The sequence continues at coordinate 9,347,422 of OX336398.1, read as the reverse complement.
TTCCTTATCATGCCAGAATCTAATAAGTTAGTAATAATGTCCTTCACCTGAGAAAAATGCTTCTCTGGGATCGGGTACAATTTACTTTTAAATGGGGTCCAATCTGTTACCTGCATCGCATATTGAAAATTTAAAACTTTCCCAGGTACGGTGTCAAACGCTCCTTTATGTAATCTTAAAATTTCTTCCAATCTTCTTCTATCAGATTCCCCTACGATGGCTTCCTTAAGTCGCTCCTGAAGTAGAATTTCGAATTTGATTCCGCCCATTTCTTCTTCCGCCAAATGCACCCAAAGTTCCTGCGAAATATCTCGGCTGTCCATTTCTAGCACTGCTGTCTGGTTGACTTGCTCTCCCCTCAAGATCTTATCTCCGGCCTCATTAGTGCATTCCTCAACAACCCATGTATTGGCCTCTCTCTCCAGCGGATTCTCTTCCATATTTAAACCCACATGATCCAATCCTTCTACTTGTTTGAAGCTTACAGTGTTGTTATGTAAATCAATTACAGCATGAAAATCGCAGATGAAGTTGGCTCCTAAAATTATATTGTAGTTCATCTTTGGAATAACAATGAATGTTTGTGAAAAAGTATGGTTCAATATTTCCAGATCTAGAAATGCTTGCTGTTTACAATTCATAGTTTTGTCAGGAATGACACCTCTGACTTTCATTAGCGGTACCGGCATAATAGGAACAGTCTGTTTTCTTGCTATTTCTTTAATCAAAATTTCAGTGACTAAGCTCACCTGGCTACCTGTATCAATCAAACATCTCACCCTCATACCTCCAATATGCGCGTAAATAATTGGTAGCTGTCTGATAACATTTTCACGGTTCTTCACCACTTCCTCCAGGCAGTCGTCTGGGAATGCTACCCACTCTTCTATATTGGCCACTATCATCTCTTCTTGCTCCCTGGCGATCTCCGTTTTTACCCTGTCTCCTTTCAGTTCATTTGGGTTTTTTTTTTATCCCGGGCCCCATTAGATGTGTTTCGCCGGTTATCATTCTGTCGCTCCTGTTGCCTCAGTAAACTCTCTGCCCCCTCTCCTTGATGGTTATCTGGGCTCTGTCTGTTCGCCATGGCACGCCCCCACTTCTCCTTCTCCGCTTCTTCATTACTTAATTGATCCAAGTATTTACGGGATTCAATATATCGTTCGTCCCAGTTATTCCTATAATCTCCTCTGTTTTCTTGGCGATAGTCCCTGCCGTAACTCCATCTACCATCTCCATTTCTTTGGTAAGGTCTACCTTGTCTCTGGTTTCCCCTCCAATTCGTGTATTCCCGCTGGTACGTCCACTGCTTATTTTGATTTTGGTTATTCTGATGATATCTCCCGCGGTTATTCTGATAATTCTGATTGTTGTTACGGAACTGGTTTTGGCCGTCAAAATCTTGTCTTCTTGGCGTGAACTGTGTCCCTGTGGACTGTCTCTTACTTTGGTTCCCCTGGCCGTGGTTATTTTGGAGTCCCTGAACTACCTCTGCCGTGTTGACACATTCCAAATTCCTTCTTCCTGTCTGTGGGCTTACCATGCTCGTCTCATCTAAGTGTCTGAGTAATTCTTCGGCTTGGACTGCGGTCTGAATATTTCCTGCGACTAATAATTGTTGGATATGCATTGGGAGTTGTTTTCCGATGGTTAGAACCATATTCGGCTCGCTAGGCGGGTCATCAAAATCCCTGAATTTTACCAATTGCTGACTGAAGAATTCTGAAAAACGGGTTGGATGTGTACTGTGGTATTTGCGCGTGTACAGGTCCATTCTTAACCCTTGTTGTAACGAAGGACTCCAAAACTTCTTCAAAAACGCCTCGCGGAATTGAGCCATGTCTGTAAACGTGTACTTGAAACTTAAAAACCAGGTCAGGCTAGGTCCTTCTAAAAATTTCTCCACCAGTCTTAATTGTTTCTCCGGGCCGATGTGTTGGTCATTAAAGTAGTCAGTTAATTGCCGTAGAAATGCTTTGGGAGTGGTTCCTGAATGTTCTTTAAACTTATCGGGCTTAAAATCATTACCCCGAATGACTTGGATGACTTGGGCTGGTGCCAAGTTCGGTTGCGGAGTTGAAGTCTCCCCCCTGTACTGCTGGAATGCATTAGTCGTTAGTCTGGGACTTTGACCCCGACTCGTGTCCTCAGCCAACTTCGAACCTGCCGGACTTCCAATACTTGTTTGCTTTTCCGGAATATTTTCGTTTGAAAATAATGTCGCATTCTCTAACGATCTAATCTCGTTTTTTATGATTAATTCTGAGTGTTCCTGTAATTTCGACTTCATATTTTCCTCCAGTGCCTGCATTCGCTTTAAAACTGCCAGCCTGTCTTCCTTATTCGCATGAGCCTGCTGGTCCCAATCTCGCCGGATCCTACTTTTTAAGCTATTTATTTTCTCCTCGTTCCTCTCCTGATTTTTCTCTAGCTCTTCACGTATCCGTTCCTGCGTTTTTACTAGTTGTTCTTCCAAATTATCCTGAGTTTTGACGAGCTGCTCCCCTACTTCTTGTCTTATGACCTCTTGTGTGTTTATTAGCTGGCCTTCCATCTCTTTTCTTATGATCTCTTGTGTTCTGCCTAATTGCTCCTCTAAATTTTCCCGCAAGTGTATCCGCTCGGTTTCAGCCTTAACTTCGACTTTATCTATTTCCTTTATTAATTCCAGCACGTTGTTATCTACCGAATTAATTTGCTGCTGTAGTTTCTCTTGGGTTTTCTTCACTCCCGCGGTGTTACTGACACATGCTGCCTCTATCTGCTTGAGTTTATCTGCCACCATCTCGTCAAATTGTACTAATTTGTTATCAAATTTCGCCTCCAATTTCTTCATTTCGCCTAACTGTTTGATGTTGTTTTCCGCAACCTCGCCTGCCAGTTTCTCTACTTTTTGAACGCTCTGATTAATATCATTTGTGATTTTTCCTAACTGTTCGGTTTGTGTTACCGCCTGTTGTGACAATTTGTGGTTTAGTTCATTGAATTGTTTGTCAGTGTCTAATTTCTGGACTTCTAACTGGACCGAAATGTTACCGCTCATATCAAGTAATTGTTTTTCACTATGCCCACGCTGAGCTTCTAATTGTTCTTTTAATTGTTCTTCCGTCTTTACGGACATCTGCACTAATTGTTCTTCCGTTTTCGCGGACATTTGTTCTAATTGTTTTTCACTATGCTCACGCTGAGCTTCTAATTGTTCTTTTAATTGTTCTTCCGTCTTTACGGACATTTGGATCGACATCTGTTCTAATTGTTCCTCCGTTTTCGCGGACATTTGGATCGACATCTGTTCTAACAATGCCTTAATTTCATCAACAATCGCCATTTCACACACACAAATATATTCAGAGAAAAACAGGGTTATGGGCTAAGGTTTCAGCCCTATACGCACATACATGTCACACATTTAAATATTACTGGCTCTAATTTAATGAAAATTTCAGTAACAAAATTTACTGAATACAATGACATTTATTCCCAAACAACAAAATAACCCCTAGTGATCTGCTTTTAAATTCCTAACCAACAGAATTTACGAAACACCAATTAACCGAAGTCAATTAAATGTCAGATATAAGGCAACATCTTCCTGCTTTGACTGAGTTCATTAATAATGCAAATTTCTAATTTTAATGTGGGCGCCAGAAAAAGTTTATAACAAATACCAAATCAAATTCTAACCTTGTTCAATATTTCTAACTTTAGGAACTCAGTGATTTTACTAATGCACATGGCGGTACAACATCGCCTCCATTTACTGAATTTACATGTCCGCTTGACCTGGCATCATTTCTCAACGAAATAAATATGAGATCAGCGAAGCAACAACAACAACAATCCCCACGTTGGGCGCCATTTTTGTTTTATGAACCCTTGCAAAGAAGCATATGAGACTCAGATTCGGGGCGTAACAGGTCATATTCGTAAGTTGCTGTCAGGGCGCTTCATTAACTTGCAGGGTAACATATAACAAAATAACATGCAGGAAAGAGTGAAGCCAGGGTTAAAAACAACTGAATTTAATAACAAATCACCATATTTACACATAAACAATTAACACAAAACTCCCAACTGACTCCCGCTTAATAAAAATGCCAAAAATTTAGGCGATATCTCTGGAGAGATTAATTACCTGGACCAAGTGTCCTTAAATAAAAGATACAAAAAGTGACCATATAAGTGCGTATGCCGTTCTACATGCACCACGATGTGTACTTTGAATGCGTGATTCGTTATCATCCAGAGTGACCCTTCAGACAACGAATCCGCATTTCCTAGAGCTAGACCGACACAAGGGAACACAACTACAATACATTAAATTAAACCGACACTTCCTAAATCTACTATAAACAAACACAAAATTTCCGTGTGAAATTGGACTTGAATTGCCGTAGCAACATTTACTGCCTAAAAACTTAGGACTTCTCACACAAATCAACACAAGTACATTAACACGTGACCAATAGAAAAATACTCAAATGACCGCTGTCAAAATTTACAAATACTCTACCACTACACCACACGGGTGTGACAAACAAAATTACATGAAATCGAGTCATCAACAAAGCAATAGGCAAACAGCCAACATTTACGTTAATCACAATATTCTTATCCATACAAGGTACAACAATCCGTTACACACATGGCGAACTCCCCAATTAATTATGGCTTAAAAATTAGCCATCACAATGAACAGGTTTGCTGCATGAAAGCTTACAGGGTTCAGTCGGACAAATAGGACTGCCTATCAAAATAAGTCACAGGCAAAACGGGCGGTTTGTGGAACTCTGCATGTCTGTCAACCCACGTGTCAATAACCTCGACCTCCCAGAACATGGGGTCGAACCTCGAAGAAATGTGCCCCAAAGCACAATAATACGTGTGTGTCAGAAAAACATATGGACAAGAATCAGCAGTCTCCCAAGAGCACTCTGTCTTTCCATCTAAAATACAACAGCAGCAAAAATATATAAGGGCGGTAGGACAACTACCCCCTCCTCACGTAGAATCAACACACACTAGACACATCAACACACACTTAATCACACGTATAGGTTGTGACAGACCCTGAAATAAATGACACAAATAATATCCACATGCTGGCGCCATCGTTCTATGCCGTGACTAGTCACCTGAAAAGGACTCAAGAAAAATCTATCAAATTAGAACGAAGGTGTTCTACAATTACTTTTAAGTTGGTGCACTCGGCTACCCTAACATGAATAATAACCTGTTCAGCAAAATGTTTTACAATCAATTCCTCCCATTCCTATTTCAAATATTAACGTTAATAAAGCACCATTTATCGAATGTAACGGGTTCCGCAATTGCAAGGATAAAAATCACGCACGCACGCCGCGTACATTACACATGACTCCAAAAAAAATCAAAATATCAACAAACACTTTGGCCACGCGCCAACGGACATTTAAACATATAGTGTCGGTACAAGAAAAACAGCTATAAAAACAAGAAAGAAAAACATGACTATTTACAAAGTTCCCCGGCCAAATCTAACTACATAATTGAAATAATCCAATTTTAGTACATCACCGCTTCTGCATGCAGGACTAAGGACATCCTCCTCAACCCATTGCCCTATGGACAATTTAGCACTCCATAGTAGTCGTCTGCGTTGATTTCTTGAAGCTCATCCCAACTTCAAACCACGTGCTGATCATCTTGGTCTCGACTCCTTGGCAGAAAAGTTCAATGTTAAATATTTGCCTATCTATAATCGCTTGCAGGCTACTCAGTTCACCCACAATTGTCCTACTGCGATTAATAGCGAAGACTGGCCCTAATTATATCGCACATACGCACTATAAAAACACACATACAATACACACAATTTATACATAAAATATACATCTCGAGTCCGCGCCACTGGCTCGTTAACAAGTTCAAAATCCTGGCTGCACCAGCAGTCGCTATCTCGTCCGGTATTTCCGTCCCGTCTTGGACTTCGGTTCTGGTAAGCGCTAATTAGGGTGATACGATACTTCCCCCTTAAAGTTGAACTCGTCGTCTTTAAAAGAATGTTACAGTTTATCACGCGCTGGCGTGAAATATTTAGATCACACAATTTAGTTGATTTTAGAACAAAATGTATTATAGCTTTTAAAAATTCGATACTGCAAACGCTGCGACTTTAGCTCCCCAGAGCTCAGAAAATAAATTAGCTTCACTGATTTTAGAGCGTAAAAATCACATTTCGAACTGGCGTGGAGTATACCTCTGAAGGCTCCACAATATAAGACTTAGATAAATTCGAGCGTCAAAATCACACCTCAAACTGGCGTGGAGTATGCCTCTGAAGGCTCCACACAATAAGTACTCCGATAAATTCGAGCGTCAAAATCACACCTCAAACTGGCGTGGAGTATGCCTCTGAAGGCTCCACAAGAATAGTACTCCGATAAATTCGAGCGTCAAAAATCACACTTCAAACTGGCGTGGAGTATGCCTCTGAAGGCTCCACAAGTTAAGTCTTAGATTAGCGTCAGGCCAGACTATTTATGAGAAACTGACAAGGGCGGCGGAGTGGGGCGGAGTCGGATAAAAACTTCCAGAGTTTTTGTCTCACAAAGATGGGGCTAGTGTCATTCTTCTCCAAATAAATCCAACGTCTCAAATTACTCGAGCGGAGATTAATCCGTTCGGCGGTTCCTTAGATACACACTTCCGCGCGCTTTTTACTACTGACGCCGTCCACCTCGTGGTCACAGCTTGGTCTCTTGCGATTGGCTGATTCAATCGTATGTTCGTTGAGAGGACCTCGTGATTCTTCCTTTATGTCTCCAATTTTGGTACAGTAGTTGCACAATTTGGCCTTGAACTCGACTAATTCTGGCCGTCCCCCAGGAATAGCTACCAACTCAGCTTCTGTTGCAATCATTACGAAATGCTGGCCTCCCTAATATCCAAGTCGACTTCCTTATGTGCTGCCTAGGCCGTAGTAATAATAATAATAAATATGAATACTTATTTATCGAAGATCAATAAGGGTTCAATATTAATTGTTATTCTTAGACATATTAAACTCTTTATCTTCAAACCAGGCAATGGGCCAAAAGTACAATTATTTTCCAAAATCAGTGATCAAGTAATACGTGTTGCTTCTTACAGGCGCAACATTTCATATTCTTTGATCCAAATTCACAACAGGTGCCTGTTGTTCTGCCAGGCTTGTATACATCACGGATGAACTCCAGCTGTAGAGGACAGACTTTGAGACAGTGATCTCTTAGTTACTTCTGGAAGAGAATATACTACATCATGCCGAACAGATGCCAGAACAAATCAGGGATCGACTTGGAACCTAAGAGCGAATGGAGAATATGAACAAATAAAAGTTCTAATTCACCGTGTCTAGTCGGGCGTAGCAATCAACGGGTTAAACACACCTTTATGTTTGGGAGAAGGCTCTAAGATTGCAGCAGGTAGAGAGTTCCAGTTATGAATGGCACGGTTTACGTAAGAATATTGTTACGGCCCAGCCTGCAATCAGGCCTAAACTCCAATTTACCCAAATCCCATAATAATAAACTGTACAGCGCAGTCACTGCTTACATGTGAAGCAACATTGCCTCACGATCATAACATATAAAGCTCAAGCCTTCATCAATACTGCAAACAACTATACACAACATTGGAAATACCGTTGACGACTCATGACCCACAAAGCATCTCCCAATAAATAAGGAAGGATCCCACGAAGTGAGGACAGACCCAGTTGGACGGACCAGAGGAGAGAGTGACGGCGGGCACCCTCCGATGCCGGACGAAAGTCCCACGGGGCCCAACGGCAGCTCCTCAAGACTTCAAGACCTGGCCTCAAAGGTGAGTGTGCTTCAGCTATCTGTATTCCCTTCCCCCAAACCTCTCAACACAGACCTGTTACTCGACTGCAAATTAACACTCAATTACCTCTGAACCATGGGTTCTTATTCACTTATTTCGCATGTTTAAGTCAGCAAACTTTTCATCCTCTCTCCTTCGTAATCCGCAAGACCTTGCCGTCCCCGCGTCCAGCTGTTCGACTTCCAAGTCTGCATTCAACAAGCATGATCACTGCTCGTGGGATGACCATGCAGATACTTCCAACATGACTTTACCTGTGACCTTGCTTCCGGGCGCTAAGCGCAAATCCTTAACGAATTTAATGCGACGTTTCCCACTGCGAAACGACTCCACGAGAACACCCCAAGCGAGTGACCTACTTATTGGGATATCGCTCTTCAAACCCCTTGTGGTATCGCAGGGGTTATACGGCAGATAAAACGGGATTTACACGATCTTAAATACCTCTCGCACGCCAATAACAAATCCTCTATAATCAAAACACTGTCCAAAACATTCCCCCAACCCCTTCAGACACTAGACTCACCGCCGCCTACCCCCATGTCCTTCAAAGCATTCTAAACCTCAACACAAACCCAGCATACCCCTCGCGAAGAGAACACACACCCGCTAGGTTCAAAACACTGGTGGAATAGCACCTGGCCTGAACTACGTTCAGCAGGATCTCGGACATAGCTCCCCCTAGCCTCTTCATGCTCAAAGCACACCCGTACAAGAACCAAAACAACCCCTTGAATATCATCCACAACCCCCCTCACACACAATTACATAAGCCGACATACAACACTAATCAGGGATTCAACAATGAACAAGTCATACTAGACAAACAGAGAAATCGAACACAATCTTGCAACCCCTTACAATCTCTCATACCCTTATAAAAGGCTATCACACACGCAATCCAGTCCCACACATGACAGGCAAACATCCCTTCACATTAATCACGCTCAATACGTTTCATTTCATCCCAATGCCAAGACACGAACACGAAGGACAGCAAGCCCATAACATAAGGGAAAATCACATACACACAAGAGGAGAACAAATAAGCTTCGAGACAGAGACTATGTATCCTTGCTTTGTATTACTGACCTTTAATAATTTCTCCTTTTGCCGTTTGGGCACCCAGAGGAGGGTGTGAGAGTATTGGTAAAAGACGATGAAACTCTCATTTCTTCTTTGGAGCTGCCTTCCCTGGCTTAGGTGCTTTAAATTTAGACTTTTTGTCTGCACCTTTGCCGCCTCTGTAGCCTTGGAATGAGACTTCTTTGGCTTAGGGGCAGGTGCAGCACGCTTCTTCTCGGCGGTTTTCTTGGAGATGGCCTTCTTGGCGGTTGCATTCGCCCTGGACGTCTTGGCCTTGGGAAGGCGCTTCTCCTTAGGGGCAGCGCACCACAGGACTTCTCGGGCTTGGCTGCCGAGGTGACCTTGATGCAGTTGGAAACTATCTTGCCCTTGGTCTGCACCAGTTCTCCAGAAGCGACAGCAACGTCAGGTACATCTTCAAGATAGGGGTGAGCATCTCAGAGTACACCTTGTAGTTGGCCGAGATGTGTATCTAGGTGACCTGTAGAGATGACCCACCACGTTCCTTGGCGCAGCCCGCCATCTCGGAGGATTTCGGATGGGCGGGCTTGGTGCAGCGCTTCTTGGAGGCAGAAGCCTTGCTCTTGTTGGGCAAGAAAGAGTATTCGGTTTAGTTTACTGACAGTAAACTAAAGTATAGACTGAACCTCAGGTCAGACCGCGCCGGCTGTTGGTTAGCCCGAGTGACGGCAAGTTGGGGACGTGCTTCCTAGCTCCTTTAAGATGCTCCGTCTCCCCCTTTGTGACACCTAGGCATCCTGGTCGGGATAGGAAGGGACAGCCAACTGTTTGGCACTTCTCCTTACCCGAGAGTAATGCTTCCCTCTTAGTTTCTGCCGTCCTGGCTGAGGTGCGTTTGATGGGTAGCATTTCACCGGTCGCCTCTCCTTGCCAACATTTAAGGGTGTCAGGCGCCGTCGTGACGCCCCCTCAAGAGACTCCCACTCACCTGCCAGAAGCTTCATCCTTCCTCTAGCCCCCGAGTAGGAGGACAGCCTCCCAGTACCGACCCAATACCCGTGAAAGTGGAAACGATTCGGCCTTCAGGTTTATTTCTACAGATGGAAGGAAACCTACAGTAATCTGCTCTCGCAACACTGCTTGAAAGAACCTATAAGACTAAGGATCTAAGTTGGGGAACACCCCCAGGGAGTTCCAGGATAATTGCTTCCTAGTTAGTCCTGTATCATTTCGAAAGGCCCAGCGTCCTGATCAGGGCGAGCAAGCCTCATCTAGAGCTACTCTCGTTCCTTAGGGCCCTCCTCCTTGATTTGAAACCCTTAGTTGGGACTAAGGGAATGAAAGTAAAGTCATCTGGAAAGTAAATTCGCCCTGGGGATATCTGGCATCTCTAACAGAGTCATATTTCTCCTGCAAGACAACCAAACACTCTTTACTTCGCCTTATTCAGAGAGACTCCTCACAGGTCCTTTGCAGTGGCACCGAATAAGTATTCGAACCCGGTCCTGAAAGAGTGAGATGAATACGTTAACATTCAGGATGTTACACTGCCACGTGAGGCCGAAGAGGCCTGTGAGCCTCTCGAGCAGCTGAACCTGTATCTGTACCTCCCGAGTAACGAACCTACAGCCATCCTCCTTTAAAGCTTAGGCCCTAAGTGTGAGAACATCTCCTTAGTCGTTGTTTGTTTGCCCAAGAGCAATGATATGTTATATGAAGTGCATTTCTGTAAATGTGGTTAAGTGAAATGTAAGGAAGGGCATTCTATGAGAAAATGTATGACTAAGTAGAAGGATGATTGAGGGAAGGAGGGCGATTAAGGACTGTCTAATTGATATTATTTCTACTAGCTTAGTTTGTAAACAGCGTGTGTATTCCCCCTCCCCAAATCTATCCTTGTTTAAACTCCCTAGTCATATACTTATTAAATTATATAAAAGCATATCTCTAAATGAAAGCACTTTGTGGCACCTGTCTCCACTTATACTCTAGTAAAGCCTTCACAATTACACAAGTTATCAGACACCTCACACCACACACAAACTTATAAATAGTAAATATTGGAGTCCTTCTCAAGTTGAATTGCCTATAATGCCTGAAACTCGACTGATTCAGCACGAAAGTAGTAGCCTCGAAGCCTGTAATTTAGATGCACCCGTCCCAATCAACATACAAGTACATAGCAAGGACTTAACCAGGAAATGTAAAATCAGATCTCGCTTTCAGTTAGCAGAACATATGGGAAGGCTGTAATAAGGCCTGTGCCTCTTCCTCGCATTACTACGTCCAATTTTAAGCGATTGGGAAACAAATTAGAGCATCTTTCAACTCACCATAGTAGGGTAGGCTAGAAAAAAGGGTTCATTTAAAGCCTCGTAGGAAGAATTCGTCCAAAGCGAGGGGTTAATTTTTGCCGAGCAAGGCGATGGAAAATGACATAGGTATCATGGACACGGACCGCATTGTAGTATCAAGTGTTATTAAAACCGTTCCCTAGGACCTGACGTGTTAAAATTCAAAATTGTCCCCACTAATACCGTATATCTGAGCACCCAGGTGTTATTTTCCAAGAGTTATATGCGGTTTACTTCTCGTGATTTGAACGGCTTTCTTCCTACGTGTATTAATAGCTGCAAATCTTTGCCATGACGTTAACTTTTAACGGCAAAAATAACCGTCACAATCCGCCATTACGAGCGCCTTTGTGTTTGAACTACAGGCTACTAAGAACGCAATTTGAAAAGTCAGTCGCAATTTCTAAGAAGATAGTAATTTACGAGAACCTCAAAGAAATATCCAGAAATAATGAGTTGGGTATAAAGTTTAATCCAAACCCCGAGTATAGAAATGAATTGACAATTCAAAGCTTCCCTGCGTTTAAATCGAGGGTCTGTAACCCTGACCGAACTGCGAGTTTCATGTTATATTCTGATATCTCTATCTTTAGGGTCAGATGACCTAGCTGTTTCGCCCCCTTAATGCTATAATAGTTGTTATTCTTTTGGCGGAATGATCCTCGTAACCTTCGGGTGGGGGGAGAGAGTAGTTGCCGTTACGACCGTAAATACGAATAGCCTCGTGGAAACTCGTCGCTTTTTGGAATTTTTAGCTTATACATTTACGTGGGTATATCTAGTATCTTTTATTCGCCCTTTCGTAACATCTAAGGTTAGCTGTAGGGTTATATATTTTTTGTTTTCCCCTTCAGGGCTCTCAGGTCATCAGCCCGGTGCAGTCGAGTAATGCTCAAGCCGACGGTTGACCTCCGCAGTAGTATCTTGTCGTAAAGCCCTTTCTAATGCTTCTTTCTCCTCTCCCCCACCTTTACCCCTCTGTGTAGTCGGTCTTCTGTGTGAGTGATGATAACCTGCTTTATTGCGGTGTCTGTGTATTTGTAAGTCAGGTGAGGATTGGTAAGGAGGCGTCTGTGACCTCATGATAAGCACCGTCACAATAACACAGGTTATCAGACAAACTTACGTACTTACTTACACACACAGCCTAGTTTAAGGGGCTAATCAACCTTCTAAGTCGATGCCCCTCTCATAATAAATTACAGCTTCTAAGCTCATAATATTATTATTGGATCTACTGTGGGCAGAATGGATTTCTTTCTTTTTTCGCCCTCCTAATACATGCTTAGGCTATACATTAATTATCGGGTTGGTCGAGCGGTTGAAGGCGATCGAATTTTATCATGGGAAGCGAGGGTTCGAATCCCTCACCTGTCAGCTCAGAATGGGTTTGCAACAGTCAATGTACTTTCCCTTTTCTTACGATAGATAGAGCCCTCATATATTTACGTGGGCGCCAGGTTACAATGTTAGGGCTTGTATGCGATAAACATATAATAGATAAAACATAGTGGAGCACTGCAGAACTCTGCCTTCTCGAGCCGTAGGGTGAAACTGTCACCACATTCGATGAGAGGCAAGAGCAATATACTGTAACCTGCAATATTAAAAGGTAATACCAGCAAATCCATTAGAAATGAATTTAATATCAGACTGAAATTGATGTAAAATTTATAAATAATTGATATATGGTATCAACTTGTACCAGCTCATAGTATTAGCTCACCAGGGATTCGTGTTTTAGACAGCGTTACCTTCGCTTAGGTAATCCATGATCTACTTGCACCAGGTCATAATAGGCCTATTAGCTCACCAAGGATTCATGTTTTAGGCAGAGCCAGGGATTCATGTTTCAGGCAGAGTTACCTTTGCTTAGGTAATCCATGATCTACTTGTACCAGGTCATAGTAGGCCTATTATCTCACCAGGGATTCATGTTTTAGGCAGAGTTACATATGCTTAGGTAATCCATTATCTACTTGTACCAGGTCATAGTCGGCCTATTAGCTCACCTGGGATTCATGTTTTAGACAGCGTTACCTTCGCTTAGGTAATCCATCATCTACTTGTACCAGGTCATAGTAGGCCTATTAGCTCACCAGGGATTCATGTTTTAGACAGCCTTACCTTTGCTTAGATAATCCATTATCTACGTGTACCAGGTCATAGTATTAGCTCACCAGGGATTCATGTTTTTGACAGCGTTACCTTTACTTAGGTAATCCTTTATCTACTTGTACCAGGTCATAGTAGGCCTATTAGCTCACCAGGTATTCATGTTTTAGACAGTGTTACCTTCGCTTAGGTAATCCATTATCTACTTGTACCAGGTCATAGTATTAGCTCACCAGGGATTCATGTTTTAGACAGCGTTACCTTTGCTTAGGTAATCCTTTTTCTACTTGTACCAGGTCATAGTAGACCTATTAGCTCACCAGGGATTCACGTTTTAGACAGCCTTACCTTTGCTTAGATAATCCGTTATCTACTTGTACCAGATCATAGTATTAGCTCACCCGGGATTCATATTTTAGACAGCGTTACCTTTGCTTAGGTAATCTTTTTTTTGTACCAGGTCATAGTAGGCCTATTAGCTCACCAGTGATTCATGTTTTAGGCATCGTTAACTTTGCTTAGTATTATGTTTTGAATAAAGCACATTATAGCTATTGTGTTTTGAATAAAGGATATTATAGCACTTTAATAAGCACACACATCTGAATCTACATCTTAACACAATGAACAAATTACAACTGACATTGTCACAGAGTAAAAGCATATTTACACTCCGACCAAGTTCCATAGAGAACATAAACTAGATACATAATAGTCTCCCCCACTTATATAAAAACAAATATAAGGAACTATTCATATTCATTTGGGCACATAGTCTTGCAGATACTGAGGAGGTCGCCTGTCTCTGGCTGATCTTCTTAAATAATTATCAGCAGGTGGTGGAAGGCTGTTTCGATCAGGGCGTTCATCTGGTTGCAGGATGGTCTGCCTTGTATCATCTGAAGTGTGGGTTGCAGGAGGAATATCCTCATTTTCTAGTCTTGACTGGGTTGGTGTTGGTATGTTTGGAACACCACGCACTGGAGGATTTGTTGGAGCAGAAGTGACATGCTTATCTTTCTTTGGCACGAGAGTCGATAATAACTGGTCAACACGCCGCTTTAAAATTCGTCCCGAATCCAATTTCACATCATAGTGACGCTGGCCGAGTTTAGTTTGTATAACACCAAACTGCCAAATATCACGGTTTTTCTGGTGAATCCGGACTTGCACTCTCTCTCCCACTTTGAAAGAGCGAACAGGGGGTGAGAAACTGGATGTAGTCAAGCTCTTTTGGTTTGGAAGTAGAGCATCCAACCGGATACGTAGCCGACGTTTCAAATATAGTTCAGCTGGAGACTGTCCACATGCCAATGGCGTTGCTCTGTATTGAAACAAGATGTTCTGTAACTTAGTCGATAATGGTGCCGGGTCATTTACAGCAGCACGAAGTCGCCTCTTCAAAGTTTGGATGTTTCTCTCGGCTAGCCCATTGGTTGCTGGGTGCCCTGGTGCAATATGTTTCTGAAAAATCCCTCTCTCCTTGCAATAGGATCTGAATACATCACTCGTGAAGTTAGTGGCATTATCTGACACAAGGACATTCGGGTACCCATGTACGGTAAAGATTTTGTCAAGCAGACTGATAGTAGTTGCAGTGGATGGAGCGTCATTCACCATTCGTACTTCGACCCACTTGGATTTCGCGTCAACACACATCAAGAAATGGTGGTTATCAAATGGCCCCGCATAGTCAATGTGTATGCGTTCCCAATTTTCTTCTGGTTCATCCCAGGGGTGTATTGGAGCTTTTGGTGGATTTGAACGAGTCTGCGCGCACTCTTCACAAGATTTGATAAGCTTCTCAATGTCTTTGTCTAATTGCGGCCAGTAGACATATCGTCTTGCTAACTGTTTTGTTTTCACAATGCCGAGGTGTGTTAAATGTAACTCTTCCAAAAAAATTCTTTGTAGTTTCTTTGGGATAACAATTCGGTCTTGACGGAATAGAATACCATTTTCAACTGTATATGGTTCATCCAAGGATTGAGTTTGAAGACGTTGCAGGGTGGCACTAAGTTCTGGGTCTAACATAGTCTCATCACGGATAGTTTCGTACGTAATGGCTTCACTTGACACTTGAAGAATCGTTTCAGCACAGAGTTGTGAAACTTCTGCATTTATTGATGTTTCAATGTTTGGCGACGTAGATGCAACAGGGGCTCGGGATAGGCAATCAACATTTTCGTTATCTTTCCCTTTTTTCACTCTTACCGTGTAGTCAAACCCGGAGAGAAACGATGCATATCTTAGGAGCCTTGCGGATGTCATTTGTGGCAGGCCCTTGTTCTGATGAGAAATACGAGACAGAGGTTCATTGTCTGTCACAAGAATGAAATTTCTTGCAAAAATATAGTTGTAGAAGTGTTTTGTGGCGAAAATTATTGCCAGCGCTTCCCGGTCAAGCTGACTGTAATTACATTCTGCTGGTGTTAGGGCACGAGAGGCATAGGCGATGGGTCTTTCTTGGCCATCCATCTCATGACTTAATACTGCTCCAACACCAGTAGGACTGGCATCGGTTGACAAGATGATAGGCAGTGATGGGTTGAATGGGGTAAGGACACGTTCACTACATAACTCGGACTTGAGATTCAAGAAAGCTGCTTCACAGGCTACAGACCAGAAAAACCGTACACCTTTCCGCAATAACTGCCGTAATGGGTGGGACTTCGTTGAAAAATTAGGAATGAACTTTGCATAATAAGTCACCATACCAAGGAAGCGTCTCACTTCTTCATTGTTTTTAGGGCGTGGCATTTGTGACTCAGCTTGAACTTTCTCTGGTGACTTGCGGATCTCATTATATGATACAATATGCCCTAGGTAGTCTATGTTTTCCTTGAAAAATGAGCATTTGCTTTTGTTCAAATGCAGATTATTTTTTGAAAGCCGTTCTAGACAGGCTATTAAGTTCTTGGTGCACTCCTCCTTCGTTGTACCATGTATTATGATGTCGTCAAAATAAGCTTCAGCTTTTGGAAGACCATGAAGGATCTGTGATAATATCCTATTAAATTCTGAGGGGGCAGTTTTGATGCCAAAACTCAGTCGGTGCATCCTGAAGGTTCCTTTGTGAGTGGATATAGTTTGAATCATACTACCTTCTTCATCAACCTTCAGATGTAGATATGCCTTGTATAAGTCTAACTTGCAGAAAAATTTTGAGTTTCTAAGACTATGTAGAACATCATTAACTGGTCTTATGGGATGGTTTGCAGAAATCAACCTTGAATTTACTCCACATTTGTAGTCAACACATAACCTAACTCCCCCATCCGGTTTTGGGATAACAACAAGAGGCGATCCCCAATCACTTAAAGCTGTGGGAGAAATAACTCCTTCTGATTCCAATGAAGCGAGTTCCTTTTCAACGCGTTCCCGAAGAGCAAAAGGGACATCACGTTCACGATTGAAGACAGGTTTCACCCCCTCTCTGAGTTGCAGTTTTACTTCAATATTGGGAACGCATCCAATTTTTTCTTCAAAGATTGTACTATACTGATGTAAAATATCCTGAATTGACTGCACTGAGTTGACAGATTCAGTGTGAAGTGAATGATTTGTGTCCTTGTCAATTTCCTTCAGATCAAGGCCGAGGCCCCTGATCCAAACACCACGACCAAGCAATGCGGCATGACCTTGCGGAACTACAAAAAGATCTGCAACAATTTCTGTTCCTTTGTATGATACTGTGACAACAATTTTTCCTCTGGGTTTGATAACATGATCGGAATATGATCGAAAACAGACATTTGTTGGCTGCAATGGCAAACCAAGACCCAAGGTTGAACATTCGTTCTATGGGATGAGTGAATATTTTGCTCCCGTGTCGACTTCAAATCTTTGTGATTTATTGTTGAGTTTAACAGTGATAAAATATTTATCTGATTCTTGTCCTACTTCAAAGAGATCTTCGATGCATTCCAGTTGTCCTATCCCGAAATTGGTTTCAGGGTGGTCATGCAAGTTGTCATCTATGTTCTCAGTTGCAATGTTGTGTGTATTTGACTGTTGAAGAAGTGTAGTGATACAAACTTTTGCAACATGTCCCACTTTCCTACATGACCTACATTTAAGAGAGTTTCTGTTTGTGCGACAATCTCTTGACCTGTGGTTTGAATTTCCACAATTCAGGCATAATCCATCAATACCTAGTGCTCTATAATTGACAGAACTACGGCGGCCCCTGGACTGTGAACGTGAGTGAGAGCCTGGGTTAGGCTGTTGAACAAAACGTGACTGAGTATCACTGCTATATTGATTCATACTTCGGTCATTATATGAACTTGTGGCTTTTGTTACTTTGTTTGTGTCCTCTATAGAGTCTGACGGTGCAGTGAGCTGTTTTGACAGCTGATTACTCTCATACCGCGATGCTTCCAAGGCTATAGCCTTCTTCAGGAGATCATCAAATTTCGTGTTATTAGACTGGAGATGTTTCTCTCTGATCCAATTATCTCGCAAGCCACGTATAAATTGTGCACGAAGAAAAACATCCGCAATTGAAATTCTGGCGTCACATGTACACTGAATATAAAAGTCACAGTCTAGTAAGTGGCTTCTAAGAGTGGCAACAAATCCTGCAATATTTTGACTTTCTTTTTGATTGACGTTCAAGAAATAGTGTTGGGAAACCACGGTTGGGACTTGAGGTGACAATATTTGCTTTAAATGCTTTACTAGGTCATTATAACCGAGAGACTTGATTGGTTTATCAGGGCCTAAAAATGCAGAGAGATTGTTATAATGAATTTCCCCTATTGATGTACACAAGAGTTGAGCTTTCTTTGTTGGATCGGTGGCATTGTTGAAGTTTGCGTAATTTTCAAATCGTTCTAAATACGACACAAATTTTTCCTTTTCAGAATCAAAATTTTCAAAAGGTGTGATGTTAGTGGCTTGTGGGGTTGTGACGGGCTGGTGAGCTTGATACCTTTCAAGTAACTTCTCTTGAGAATTAGTAAAAATGTTCAGTAATTGTTGGAACTGATTTGCGTCAGTAGTAAGCGTTTGCTACACTCCAAATATTGCATCATCATGACCAGAAATTGCGTAATCCTGATGACGTCGTGGGTCCTTTGAGCGACCACGTGGTCCAGGAGCGGGGCATGTGCACTGCACGTGTTAGCGTGGGAAGGGGTTGACCTTTTGGCTTATTTGTGCGATGTTGATAAAAAGTTAATGGGTGTTGACGGCATGGGGGTTGTTTATTAGGATGGTAACTCGAAATTCAGACTCCTCTTCCACTCCTACAGGGGAGTTTCTTGGTTCGATTCTGTGTTTTGTTATTTAATTCCCGGGGCAGCCTGTGTATCATGGTTATTAAGTATTGATTGATTATTGAATTATATTTTGGTAATTTCCCAAGGAAGTGTAGAGAGTCTTGTGTGTCATAACTTTTGAATGAGAGTGTACGGTGAGGCACTCGACATAGCCGGATCGCTACCAGACATGTGGTGTGCAGCTGTTCCGTTTTTGCTCGCGCCGTGCGGCAAGCCATGAGAGCAGCCAGCGCATGTAGTGCATGGTTGTCGTTAAAGTTTTTGCTCGCGCAAGCTAAATAAGTAATCCGATGTTGTAATGCCACACTCTGTTTAAGTACGACATATATTACCACAGCGTGGGAGTGGAGTTGTGTTACTCCTTCTCGCTATGTTATGTCTGTTTAATTTAAATGATGTTAACATTTTTTGTGTTCTGGCTTGCTTCATGATCTCAATCTGGTTAAAGTGTTTTATATGACATGTATAACTTTGAGTGTGTGAAATGAATTTCGATCTGTTTGTTTTTAGATTCACAGACGTCATTAGTCAAGTCTGTAATTTTTAATGCGAGAACGAGATTGGATGTCGGTTCCCAGAGCTCCATGTGAAAATGTTTAAAATAGCTTTTTGCAGTTTGATATTCGCAATATATAAGAGCACATAGCTATGAAGTAACACTTAGTTTCAAAGCAACTCAGTTAACAATCAACATGACCATGTATGGAAATCTTTTAGTTAAGCTCCAGCAGCTCTATGAGATAAAATCTCTGAGAGAACAATCAGAGAGGCTGGGGCTAAACTTCGCAGTGAGCGCGTTCAAAGTGGAAGAGGACGTTTGGTTCAACGGGCTTAGCAATCTTCAGCAGGACATGTATAATTGCGAGTTATTGGAAATAATTCGAGACCGCCAGCATTGCAGAGAGTTGACGGCGGATGGCGTAACCCCCCACATATTGGGGGTGATCATTCAGCGGCTGGAATCAATCGACTCCGACAGTATCGAGCTGCTCGATTTTCCACCGCTGGAGGAAGAGAGTGTGGGGGGTGAAGATCGTATGGATGCCGAAGAAGGTGGAGAAGAAGAAGAAGAAGAAGAAGAAGAAGTCCAAATGATTAATTAAATGGACGTTGGACAGTGGGTGTTTAAAAAAAAAAAAAATAATAATAATAATAATAATAATAATAATAATAATAATTTGTGTGGTGTAAATCTTTTTTAAAAATATATTTATTTGATCATTTGTGGTTTACATTAATTATATAATATGAATTAGTGAAAAATGATATGATCTTCGTTCTTAAAGTGGTAAGTAGTTCTTTTTCCAACAAGCTGCAGAGAGAATTGAAGATGCTGTGTTGTTTGCAGAGTGGAATATGCTGGTCTTGTGCACGGGGTAAGTACAATCATTCTTTTCTTTCTTGCGTGTGTTGGTTTTAGTGAGCTGAAAAATATATATAGAGACACATTAATAATAATAATAATAATAATAATAATAATAATAATAATAATAAAAATAATAATAATAATATCTTTTGTGAGGAATAAAAAATAAAAATAAAAAAAACTTACACTGTTCTAATTATAAGATATTTTTGTTGGGGATCCAAGAGTTGTGAGTTGAATCGAATCCAAGCCAAGATACGAAGGCTCGGGTTCCTTTTCTACGTAGTACTTTGTCGACTAAGTAAATATTAGGATGTTTTGTTCGTTGTAACTCTGCTTCGTAGAACGCACCAAATATTGGGATATTTTTATTATCTTTTAAAAGATATGTTCGTGGATTAGTATTTTGAACTTTATAAATTGTAAATAATTCTGTTGTCCAATTAGCTTCGTACCCTTTACTGAAGTGTTTCTTGATTTTTGATATTCTTACAATGTCGCCGATTTTATATTTTGGTTTTCTTAAAGTTTCATTATATTGTGTTGGCAAGCGGGGTGGATTGTTTCTTTTCACATCATTAGGTTTCATGCCAATGCTGCGATGTATTTTGTGATTATACTTTACTAGTAACTCAGGCAAAATATGTACCCATCGGTAAGAACCTCGTGTTGTGAATTCTTTCCACATCGATTCCTTAAGAGTTCGATTAAATCTTTCTATCACACTCGCTTTAATGGAGCTGCCAGTGGAATAATGCTTTAGATTTTGTTTCTGAGACCATGTTTTGAATTCACTGTTATAAAATTCCGTTCCTCGATCGGTGTGAAAATAATTGGGCAATCTTTTACTTTGAGAATAAACAAATTTTAAGCTTTTCACAATCTCACTTCCTTTTTTGGTTTTAAGAGGAATTGCCCATGCATATTTCGAGTAAACGTCAATAATGGTTAATAAATATTTAAATCCATTATTCCATTTTGCAAGTTTGGACATGTCCACAAGGTCAGCTTCATGGAGGTCATCGATTCCTTTGCTAATAACACGTCGTCTTTTAAACTTTTTTCTAAGCGGTGCGTGAAGTTCTTTTGCAATTTCTCGTCTGATTTCGTTCATAGTTATTTTCCAAACAATGTTTTATAACATACTGTGCATTGTTTTACAAACGTTGGAATTTTTATTCAATATATCCAGCATTTCTTAGTTCTTCTTCTATTGCAAAGATTTCGCTGTCTAGTCCTGTGTGACCTGCAGCTTTCGATGCAATTAATTTTTTAAGTCTTGATACCAATTTGTTTGGTTCATTCCAGTGAACGAATTCAATATTGTTTCCGCCTTCAAATTTCCAAATGGCTTGTGGCGCGATGTGTTTTTTTTGACCATATCCAGTATGCATTGTAGTATTTGCTTCTTCATTTTCATCTGCTGTTTTTATAATTCTATCTATGTCGTCAGTGAGAAGGGGTTCAATTATATGTCTATACTTATAAGATTGCGTTCCTCTTGGAGCTGCATTGCTTGTATAATTTCTTTTGTGCACGTTTGAAACATTTAATAATTTCAAATATGAACTTAAATCACTCCTATCTATTAGAGTGGGGTCTGGTACTTTCCTTTGAATCAATTCAAGTAGACCTTCTGTAATAGGAAATTTTTCACCGCCAACTTTTATCCACTTTTTATCGAAGAAAACTCGTTCGCGTCCCAAGTATTGTTTATCATTTCTTATCGTTATACCAAATGTTCTATCCACGTTTTGTTTAATGAACGGATCAAAGTAGCGGTTAAGTAGTGAAATTATTTTGATGCTATCTCCATCTTCTTCGTCTGAAGTAGCAGTGGATTCAGAATCGTTATATTTTCCTTTTCTTTTTCGATTTTCTTTATTTTGAGTCGACGTATTAGCAATAGCTACAAGTTGATTTAATGAACTTGTTACTGGTTTAAAGTTAGTCTCTATATCTAATTCTTTTCGTCTAACATCATCTTGAAGTGAAAGATACTTGTCTTTAACATCTTTTTTTAAGCGAGAAAGTTTATCCTTTACTCGACTTTCAGCTTTAATCTTTGAGCTCTTCTCCATGACTAAACGGAAATTGTGGTTGTTTTACTTATTTATAGTATATTCAAAATCGATTTGAAGAGGAAGATCATCAGTTTTATGTTTTTTCGGGTCTCTAAGTCGAAACTGAATTTCATCTTGCTCTTCAACGACAATATCACTGCCATCCAGTTCAATCTCTTGACGTATATTTAAAATTGCATACACAATTGGAGATCTTGGTGAAACAAAAATTGGTTTTAATACACCTTTGTAGGGAAGTTGGTACTGTATGTTATGATTATGAAGCGTGTATACTGGTGAATGGATTGATGGTGTGTTGGAGAATTTCAGAATAAATTTCGATAAGTTCTTTTTCTTTACTTCATCTTTTAATATACCATATTCTTCTTTGGATGCAGTAAAACTTTCGAGTGGTTCTTTGTTAACCATTTGCTCAATTTTTTCCAGTTCAGTTTTTAACTTGTTATATTCTTCTTTGGATTCAGCAGCATAACTTTCAAGATCTTCTTTTTTAACAATATTGAGATTGTTAGCAACACCCTCAATACGAGTTTGTAAATTGCTTAAAATTTCTTTTAGTTGATTAACTTCAGTTCGTGACGCAGCATAGTGTTCTACAAACCGTTTATTTGTCACGTCTTGGTCGTTAACAGGGAACTCAACATTTGTTTGTTTTTGATGTTGTAGATTGTTTACAGTTTGTTTCAATTGATCAAATTCACGTTGGGAAGCGGCATATTGTTCAACAAACGTCTTATTTGCAACATCGTTATCGTATATGGGATTGTTTACGTGAGTAATTCGTCTACTCATCATATTTAAAGTTCCACCATCGTCTACGTTTAAAACGTTTTGTTTATTAAATTTAGCGATTAAGTCTTCTAGATCTTTTCGAGAGGCAGCAAAGTTTTCTAAGTAATATTTGTTTATTGCATCTAACGAATCGATTGGTTGAGATATGTTTGTTATTCTTCTATTTAACATATCTACAGTTTCATTATCTCTGTTTATATTCAAAAGAGATTTTCTAATTTCATCGAGTTCATTTGTTACATGAGTTTTAAGAAAAGAATACGTTACCGCATCTTGATTTTGAATTGGATCTTTAACATTTCTTATTCTTTTGTTACCCAAGTCGAGAGTATCTTGATCATACGGAAAGTGATCTTCTGAAAATTCTCGCACTAAACCATGAATGAATTCTACTCGTTGTAACACTTCGGTTATTCGGGTCTCAAGATATTTTTTTATATTCGATGTATGTTGCTGCATTGCAATAAGGTTTACTGCATCATTTGCAGATGATGGTAAAGCTAAGCCCGCGAGACGTTTGTTTTGAAAGTCAAGTTCTTTTTTCTCTATTTTACAAATTGAAAAAATTAAACCTTTAAGCTCGTTAAAGTTTCGTTGTATGTCTTCTTTAGACTCGATTTTATTTAGCTCATTTAATAACTTCACTACATAACCTTTGTTGCATGCATCTTCAACATGTATTGGCATTCCAACATTTTTTAACCGTTTGCCGTTAATACTTAGATGTCCGTCGCTTGTTGTTGTTGTTAGTTGATTTCCATATTGCACTAGCTTATCATCAACATATGATTTAGTTGCAATATCATGTCGTGAAGTCGGTCGTCCGATAGACACATTATTGGTTTTGTTAAACGATGTCATAGTTAAGTTGTTAACCACGCAAAAGCTATAACACGAATGGCCATTTACCTCTTTTTGAAGTCATATTTATAACTGAAAATAAACATCAAAACCATTGCGATATCGACCATTTTGTAAATCGCTATCTTTATCGATAACCAAAAAACCAAACTTAGAGTTTTGCCAACAATACGAACAAATATCAAAGAACTGTTCATAGCTCATATCTGTATTTACATGATCGTTATATACGTGACGCAAGTTTGTTCCGTCTTGTTTAAAAAGAATTAAAAAATTAGCGTTATCTCTAATTAGATGTTTAGGTATACAAGAATATGTTTGACAAAGATAAAATACGTCAACGTCGTGATGACGACCTCTACTGAAATAATCTTTCATGTGTTGTTGTTTATTGCTGGCTACATCATCAAAAACAAATATAGAGTTTTTTCTAGCCATTTCTGGAGGCATTACTTCATCATTATCGGAAAAAAAATCACTTTTTATTTCTTTTATGGAGTCCAAAAACTTTTTTAATTCAACATATTTACTTTGAGCAAGTGATTTAGAATAAATATAAACGTTTTCAAAACGAACTCCATTTTTGTGGCATAATAAATTTAGCATTACGTTTGTTTTGCCACAGTTCGATGGACCGCAAATGATACATCGAATTGTGTTCGGTAGTAAAACACCATGCTTTCTTTTTTCACTTTTACTCTGGTTTTCAGCATTAGTAAATGAAATTACTGGTAGAGTGTTTGACTGCTTAACAAACTTCAACATGTCTACGTTTACGTCTGAGAATGCACACTGCACAAAAAATCACATCACATCAACATATATTGCTTCCACACGTATCATAACTTGTATTATGTGGAATAATAGTAGGATTTTCAGGATTTAAATCAACGTTGCCGACGTAAAACCCTCTTATATATGGACAATATGGCGCCCATTTTTCATGATCATTTAAAGGATTATCGTTTTCCCTCCAATTTTCAATTTCAATCTTACAGAATATACATTTCACCTTATCACCATGTCCAGTATAATAAAACCCTGCTGGTGCTAAACAAAATTCGTTTGGACAGGGAAGAGGCCAATTTTGAAAAGTTTTAAGTCTTTCATATTCGCATTTCAATTCTATGCTAGGAGAAATATTGTTTACGTAGGGGCAAGAAAAAGCCCATTTCTTATGTTCTTCAAACGGATCATCATCTTCTTCCCAATAACTAAGTTGCAGATTACAGAAAGCACACCTAACCATATCCTTATATCCAAAATAGAAAAATCCTGCAGCTGCTAACCATGCAGTGTTCGTAAAACTGTCTGAAGACCAGGTCTTAAATGTTTTTAGCCGATCTCTTTCAGATTTTAAATTCATTTCTTTTTGACTCAATATCATTTGCATTAACTGTTTTTTGGAATACTTTACACAATTAAAATACTTCATGATGCTGGTTTACTTCACAAAGAAAAGATGTTCACCACACAAAGCTAAATGCGAACTGACATGAATCAACAAAACACGTTGGCTAATATGCACGTGTTGGGTTGGCCGAGCGGTCTAAGGCGTTAGACTTAAGATCTAATTTTCAGAAATTGAAAGCGAGGGTTCGAATCCCTCACCTGACAATATTATTATTATTATTATTATTATTATTATTATTATTATTATTATTATTATTATTATTATTATTATTATTATTATTATTATTATTTTATTTACATGTAGAGTGAGGAGGTAATTGATCATTAATAAGAACTTTCATATGAAATGGTACAAAAGACATTTTTTTTTTCTTCTTTATTCATTTAGAATTACAATTAATACAATTTTATTTCTCTTGAAGTAATCTCATTCTTTTTTAGTTGTCCAGATGAGTGTGGCTGTGTTGAGATGATCTTCTTCTTTTTAGTTGTCCAGATGATTATTTTCTGTAGACAAAAAAAAGATACACTGTGTTAAAAAGCAAACTAAAAACAAAATATGTATAGCTGTCAACTACAGTAGTAGATCTAAATTAATCACCTTTTATAGATAGCGATTACAGTTGTCACATTTGCAGCGAAGATGAAACAGTTGAAATTTCCTCTTTAGATGATCTGGTAGATGTTCCCACTCTAGACGAATTCGTTGTGGTTCATATATAGTCAGCACGTTTATAGGAAAGTAGTTCCAATCAAACTTATTAAAACCTCGAAGTCCACTGTTTCGAAACTTGTTTATTATCGAACACACGATTTTCATGATGCCATCAGAAGAATTTAACCAATGTTGAACAGCATTGACGTTGAATTTAGCACAACTATTGCTTCCCATTGCTAGAGATGGTAAATGTTTTGGACAATCTGTAGGTAAACGATGGCTATGCCTCAACATTAGGTCTGACATTCCATCAATCGTATTAAGATCGAATAATGAGTCTGGGGAAAGTGCTTTTAGTGCAAACAAAGAAAATTCCTGTGGCAAATTATATACAACTAAATAATCATATTTATTCTTAATAGACTCAAAAAAAGAAGAAAGAGTTTTTTCACAATATGCTGCAACCCATGTGATCACGGGGCTGAATGAAGGTATATTGCCGTTATTTAACATACAGTAAGCAAGTTCCAAACTGCCGTTTGGTAGCTTGCGAATGTCTGCAACTATTGGTTGCTTCTTATTCCACGTGCCAGCATCAGTAGAAGGAGAGTTTGTTGTTGTCAATTCCATGATTGCAACTAAAGTGAGAATACTTGTTTACTTGCTTGCTTATAACTTAGCAAATATTGGTTTAGATAATTACTTCATTCGTTAATGGTCTGTAAGATATTTGACGATCATGAATAAGAACACAATAAAGAGTTGTATCTTCAGGTATATTCTCACTTGTCTCGATTTCAATTCGCACATCGACTGAAGATGTCTTCACTGCTTCCACTTGTTCGAGACAATTAATTACAATAATAGGACAAAGAGACTTAAATTCATCTCGTGAAACCAGAGTCTCTGAACGAACATCATCGATCTGATAATATACATTACGAAATTTAACAAACATGTCATACAACTCGCTGTAGTCATTTATGGCAATTTCAGAAGTTGGCATTTCATAGGGATAAAAAATTGAATTTAAAAAAACTCTTATAGATTTAATGTTGCAATGGTCGAAATAGGAAGAGCATGTGTTTAGTAAATTTCTTCTAGTTTGAAAACCTAATAAAAATTGACGCGGTTTTTGAGTTTCAGAAGTTGTCATTACAGTCCAACTATATTTAGTTGTTCTAGGAAGAGAAGGCAAGACGTGAACATCCCACGATCGATAACCAACCTGAATGGGAATATTTTTCTGCATTAGTTTTAATCTTTTAATTTGTTCTTCGTCTGATAATAATAAAACAGGAATTTTTAGATAAACTTTAAATAACTTGACCTTAGAAAGATCGTTTTCGGTTGTCGATTGCAACGCACGTGCGTCACTTGACGATCGGAGAAGTATTACCTCATGCTTGCAGTTTAAAATCGGCTTTCTGTAATCCTCTGCTATTCCTAACAGGTTGCTTAAAGGAAGTATTATATGAAAACGTTTTGTGTTACTATCAACAATATTTGCTTCACTTGCTGGCGTTGTTAAAGAGGGAAAATAACCTGCATTTTGTAAAGCTGTATATTCGTTTTTTGAATATGATGCAAAGGTTTTTATAGAACTTGTTATACCTAGATGGCGTGTACGATCAATTTCTTTACCATTTAACGTGATGCGAATTTCGCTAAAAAGATTAGCCCCAAAATTTTGGTCAGGATGCGCTGTAGTAGAAGCAGCTGGATTTATGTTAGAAGTAATAATTTGACCTTCTAAGTGAAGAACACCTTCTGATAATAAAACTATGTTTTCTTCATTTTGAATCGGTATTCGAATTTCATCATTATTTTCGAATTTATTAGCTGAATAAGGTTGATAAACTCTTTCTTCTCGTCGCACAACTCTGTTGTCAACCTCTCTTTTATCTGTTATGTTAAACATGCTAAACATGTTAACAGCTTCAACTATAGATAGAAACTAAATAAGATTAACAATTGCATATATATTTATATTGAAATTAAAGTACGCGATAGCCTAAAGACTGTAAGAATTGTTTGTTGTTACTCGATAACTGTTTCTTAGATTTCAAGGTGCGATGTCGTTGTTTGTTTTTTTTTACAAATTTTAGCTGATTGATTTATATTATTTTTTCGAATCAGAGTCGACTTCTTTTTTTTCAAACTTTGAGTATTATATAGTATAACCATATTTGTGAATGTTTTCTAGTAAGCTTACTCAACTAGAATGAAAACATAACAGTATTTCATTACTTTATATAGCAAGATATCGTGCTGGACGAATAATTAATTCTACAGTTAAATCTTCATCTTGCAAATCAATGAGCTGTTGAAGATGATCTTCAAGTTGCACAGATACATGTTGAATAAGCTTGGTGTTCATGGGCAAAAAATTAATCGTTGTTGGTTGTACAACAATCGGGTAACCAGCAGGAACATGAGCTTTAAAATTATATAAAGAGTGTGTTGGTTTATGGTTCAAATAAGAACTCGTACCAAGCACAAGGTTGCAACATACTCGAATACTATTAACAGTGTTAATTTTAATCATATATTCAGAATGATGAGTTGTGTTTGCCTTGAACTTTCTATGAGAAAAGCCTAACAAATCTGCAATAGAATCTGCAACACCAAAATCTATAGCAAACACTTTCGAATGTAGTTTACAATGATAAAAGACTTTATCATAATTAATATAAAATGATGGGAATTTGTCTTTGTCGCCTAATAAATGTTCAACTAATAATTCATTAATCTTTTCACTTAATTGTTTTAACGTATAGCTAGCATTGGGTATTATTAAAATCGCTCTATCCGCTTCGTTCAACTTTATAGCCAAAATGTTATTATTCTCGTTAATTGCAACTTCATTATTTCGATGAATTTCAATTTCTCTTTTATTCTCTTTAGGGTAAACTTTCTTTTCAATACCTAAAGGCCCTGCTACACTGTTGGCTACAGTGAAATCAATATTAAACGGGGAAGACAAAACGAGACGGTTGTCTCTTTTTCCATCTATATCCTCTTCCACATACAATTTTGTTTTTTCTAAATGTTCTGGTATAAGTTTCGACAATGAGTGATAACTAAGTAAATCATCAAAAGCTGAGGCTAGATCTTCAAATTCATAAATACCCGGTGGTACCACTAAATCAATTGATAAAAAATTAGTAAAATGAATGCGAAATTTATTATTTCTGTTGGTAACATTTCGAATAGAATTAGATGTATACAATCCTGCAAGTCCTATTTCAAAAAACTCTGCTCCTACAAGATGAATCGGGTTCTCCAATGTAACATCAATCTTCGAGCCTTTACCTTCAAGAGTTATCCGTCTTTCGAAAGCCATCTTTGAAATGTTTAAAGACGGTCTGTGTTTCCCTTATTTATACAATACAAGAAGACTAAACATAAATGTCCACAAATCGAAGAAGTAATCGATTGATATGAATGAAAATTATATTGTAGATAGCAATTTTTAAGATATGTTAAAATTTCTAATGGTGGTCTTAAATTACCAATACTATCAAAATAATGCACATATTTACCATGTTTACTGAAAGCTACCCAATGTGAACCGGATTTATCCATCGGTTCAAGGTTAACAATACAGTTTTCATTTTTTCGAGGATATCTTGGTAACGTATCTCGCATAAAGACTCCTCTAAAATTTGGAATCTTTAATTGATGTGCGTATTTAGCTAAATCGAAATTACTTAATGCTTTATTTGGTATTTGGTTAATTATCTTTTGTATGCAGGAGGATTTAAATAAATGCCTTGACCTCCTTTTCCTCGCATTGCTTCTATCATTCGATTGTGTCTTTTCATTTCTTTTAGTTCTTCTTGAGCAGCTTTCGCCTTGTTTATAGCAGACGCCACCCCTGCTGCTCCGCCTGCTAGACCCCCCAAGCCCGACAAGGCTGCAAATATCGGAAGTAGGGGTAAAATACCACCTTGCTTTTTCGATGTTCTTCTTTTTTTTAATCTTTTCTTGTTTTTTTTTTATTATTTAAGTTTCGCTTACCTCCTCCAATCTTAGACTTAGCTTTCATGATGCCACCCACTGTTAGTGCAGCCGCTCTCTCTCCAAATGATGCGTCACGGGATTTTACACGAGACCAAGCTTTTGAAGCTAAAATTTCATCAGCCTCTCTTCTTTTGTTTGAATCTTTATGCTTTGCGTAAGCAATGTCGTGCTCTTTGCACGCTTTATCTAATATATTTATTCCTGGATCACCACGGCTCAATCGCTTTTCTAATTTTGTTCCTGGTCCACAATATTCATATCCCGGGATGTGTAATTCCACGGGTAAATTATCAATAGTTTTATTAAGTACACGACTGATTAATGATCCACTTCCTGTTCGTTTATATTGAGTGGTAGAGTTGCTCCTCTTACAACGCACCATTACTAAATGATATGTAATATAAAGTAATTATACATATATAATTATATTTCTGGAAAATGGGAATGGTGGGGGGAGGTGTTTTTTTTTTAAATAATACACACAAAATTTGGGTTATTATTTATTCTTTTTTCATAAGCAAAGGAACACACAAAAATTAGTATTATTACCAGCATAAAAGTGTGTGTGTGTGTGTGAAAGAAATAAAGTAAGTGAGATGAACTGCTTTAATCTCAATTTGTTTCTAATCATTTTTCAGAGAAAAATGACCAAACGGTAAAGTATCAATTCCGTTTTCAGTTATGTGTCTTTTATCTTCGTTTGATGAAATTGCCAACTTATTTTGCCGAACAGTAAATACAGAATGAGATTTTGAAATTATACAAACTTGAACTTTGTTGACTTTTTCTCTGTTATAAAGACACTTTCGATACTCATCAATATTCATACTTTTACTCACACTCTTCTTAATGCCTTTAGCCTTACACAAGCTATTCATTTCATCACACAATTTTATTGCATACATTTTGGGTCGTAACCCCACAAATTCTTCAACAATCCTTCCAGCATTTTCATCTTTCATTAAACCAATTTCACCTTTATTTTG
Organism: Meconema thalassinum; assembly: GCA_946902985.2. Lineage (NCBI taxonomy): Eukaryota > Metazoa > Arthropoda > Insecta > Orthoptera > Tettigoniidae > Meconema > Meconema thalassinum. The sequence continues at coordinate 9,316,569 of OX336398.1, read as the reverse complement.
TCTCACAATGCCAAAAGGATTGTTTGTTTCATAGTTTCCAGTATCAAACAAATTTGAATGTTGTTTCATGAACTCATAAATATCATAATAGAATATATACATAAAACTATCGGTGTCTGTGTATAACAACCTCACATTTGATTCAGGATTTGCTAAAATAACATTGTAATGAAAGTCATTCATTTTACATTTAGACAAATCTAATATAGATGCACCAACATATACTGGTTGATTGTGAAAAATCTTTAGTCTACTCATCTCGATGACCATACATTGTTCATCGAATATAATTCTATGTTTAAAATTAGCCTTAGCTATTAAAGACCTAGCACCACGAGCTCCATGCCATTTGGTGACCCATTTGATGTCCCTTAACTTCCTCACATTCATCAGTGAACGACCAAAAATTGCATTATTCATCAATTTATAAAAATTCTTTTCAAAATCATTTTTGGCTTGTTTTCGTTTCTCTGTGTTCACATCAATATATGGTTTTAGCCATTGGCTCTGATTGAATTCAATTATTCTGTGAATACGATCTAATTTCATTCCTAGTTGAATACATTGCTTTAACAATCTATAATGCAAAACATAACGTTCTTTATTATCTAGGGTAGCCATTAGCTTTGTCAACTTTTCGGGACATAGAGGGTAATCTGAATGTTTGTCATGTAACTCTTGAGGATAAGTCAAATCTACTTCCAAAATATATCCAATTTCTGAAGTATCATCAATAGTTAAAACATCAAAGCCTTCAACATTTGCAATCCATTTAAAGCCACCCGTTGGAAGATATTCCATCATCGCATATCCATACAAATTATTAACGTCAAAGTACATTATGTAGGACTCTTGCTTTTTCTCATCATAAGTTTTCATATACTTATTATTAGCAATCGCATGTCGTGTTATACACTGAACATTTCCTCCTCGAATAGATCGTTCAAAAAAGTGTAACATATCAATATCTTGAAGCAATTCAAGTTGAACGTTGGTTATCTTTTTCATAGCACACCAAGACATAGATGGAGCAGTGTAAAAATGAGCTGCATCAATGCCATAAGTTTCCATGCCATTCGATCTAAAATTTTCAAAGACATCCGCCAAAAGAAGTGTGTCAACTTTTAAATACAAATCGGCGTATTCTCCTAATGTTTGACAGGAAAACGTTTCCCACACCGATTGAGCAAACTCATACTCTTCATTCGATATTGTTTGATCATTAAGGCTGCTATAAAACTTGGATATTTCAGGTAATTTAGTTTCGTTAAGAACATCCATACTCGTGACGTATTCATAGGGAAACACACCTTTTCTCGCAGTAAGTCGAAACTGTGCATCATCATTAAAATAACGTCGTGTTATTTGCTTTGAATCTTCGCTTAACGAAGATGAACATTGATCTAGTGAACAGGACAAGAAATTATATGTATCGAAAAATCTTAACTGAATGAATCCATTCTTAGCCCGTACATACTTTGTAAACCCTTTGTAACGTTCCATATTCATCGCTAACAATTTTATATGACCAGGATTATGTAACACCTCTCCATCACGTTTCTCGCAAATTTCTTTAATTATAAAATGTCCATCATAGGCTGTTAGATTATGAAATGCTATAGGCAAAACCTTTGTTACTTTGTAATTTAAATTACAACTATTGTGTGCGCTTCCTCTATATTTTCCAGTTAAGTGACAATGATCGCGTACTTTGAGTTCATTAACTGCAATCGGTTTCTCGCAAATGTGACTCATTTTACTTGACAAAAATAATCTTTCTTCATTTTCGGTCATCTTTAACATTGGCTTAACCGATAAGTAATATGTTTGAAGTTTATCCACAATACTATAAAGTTCCTTTACAAACAATTCAATGCAATTATTTCCCCTAAAGAGCTTGAAACTGCACAATTCACTATCGAAATTACAATGAAGGTATAAAGAAATGCTGTAAGGAATATGTTTATGTGTTAAAGTAGAGTTATGATTGTCACTATTTGGAAAACATGAGGAAATTGGAGACAAGAGGCATTCAGTGTCTGCATATATTATAAATGGAACTGTATCTTTAACTCGGAATTCTGTAAAATTAACAAATCTTTGTTCATCACTCGGCATTATGCTTTTTGCAACAGGAAACTGTTTACAGTCTGCAAAGTGAACATTTAACTCATCCTCAAGAAAATAATATGACAAACAACGTCTACATATATAAATCCTTCTGTGAGTGCTAGTGAGGCTTGAACGCACAAGGCGAGCAAGATTTCTAATTAAACAAAAGTGATAACTTTCACTGTTTCCAATCTGCAACATCAATAAGTCTACACTCCTTTCATATACTTTATCTGATACATACAAAGGTACAATAGTAAAAGTTTTTTTTCCTTTTACTTCGTTTGTTCCCATACATACCCAATTGTTTTCATCATATTGTGCTCCAAACACATTTACAGAAATATTGTTTTGGTTTTCAAACTTGTTTAAATATTTCATTTCCATCGGAATTGGAATACCATCTAAATTTAAAACATCTCTGTAATTAGGATAGGAAGAAAGATGATTCACGTTTCGAGTTTTTGGATACAAACCAGCAACCACACTCCACGCAAAACAAGCTTCCTTTGTATCATACAAATTTAGCACTGCATTTTTATTGACTATTACATCAGGCAATCGACTAGTATTGGACATTCCTACTCGAAATCCAACATATTTATTTATATTAATTCTCAAACTATGAATTTTTTCTAAAGCCCACCCGGAACCATTTGCTTCAAATTCGCTCATTTTTGTCAATGTACCTTCAATGATATTCTTATTATAAAATTCATTTAAATCAGTATACTCGAAAACTACCTCATTTTTGATAGCAAAATATTTTGTTTCTGATATGTCGCGAAGCACGTATTGTGCACACAAAACTGAATTCACCTTTAAAGCTTGTACAGTTAACGCTTTCTTAACATACTTTGTAAACCAAATATTAGCATTCGCTAAAAATTCGCGAGGATCCAAAAACTCATTCTTAACATTTGATACTGCAAGTGTGTACACTCTAGAATTGAATGCCGTTTCAATTAACTCACAGCTCAAGAAAGATTCATCCTTTATTTGAATTGTAATTTCTTTGAAATTCACAGCTTGTTGCAATATATGCTCACTAATAACTCTCCAACATTCAATCAACTCATCACTGTTCTCAATCAACTCGGTTTGAGTGTTTTCCCCGATTTGGTATGATACTGAAATAGCACCGTTTAGTTCACTTCGAAAATTAGAAACACTTTCAAATGCATTGTCCAATTGGTTTCTTATATTTTCACTGTTATTATTATGTATTACAATATCGACCTTTCTACGTTTGCTAGGAGGCGAGGTCATTGTTGCTGTTGTCTAAGCAAATGTCCAATTTGCACTAAAGTTAATACACCACCAACACTTGGTGTACCATCACTGATGTCTAAGCATACGTCCAATTTGCACTATTGTTAATACACCACCAGCAGTTGCTGTAACATCGGTTTACCATAAACCTATAATCTTTTAAAGTATATTCAAGCCATTGTGATAAATTACTGCCTGTAATCTCCAATGAACAATGAACAGCCTCAAAAGGAAATTCATCCTGAAGTTTACCAAGCAAATTGTTTCTATACACATTCAATTTTGTTACATCGTAACACGTCATGGAAAATTCGATTTTGAAAACTTCATCAAATGTATTGTATCCGAAGAAACAAATAAAATGTTCATCTTCACATAATTCTTTCAATAGATATCTTAGAACTGTTTCTGTCACCTCTCGCTGACTATCCTCTGATTTGCTAACATTGGTAACGTAGACTGAAAATGTTGAAATTCCACTCGAAGATGTCCATTTGTTAAAACAAGCTTCTTTCTCATTACGACTCACCTCGTTATCATCTTCTTCCTCTTCTTCCGGTTGTTGAAAGCATACACGATGATACTCTATTAGCGGGTGCGATCGATGATCAGTTCCACTCAGGAAATTAACAGTTTTCCACTTCATTATGCTGGTTGTTTTATTAGTTTTTTAGATAATCTGAAAAATTAAACAAATTAAGAAATAATTAGCAACTAAATATATCAATCGTTATATCAATCAATACATAATATATATAATCCAATACTCACCAAAACATGTTGATGTGAGCGGTTCTTCAACCCAAAATACACCGTCATCAGTTTGCCTTCGAGTACTGTTTCAAAATGACTTGATGTGAGCGGTTCTTCACCCCTAAATACACCAGCATCAGTGTGCCTCCCATTGAGTTTAGTTCATCGATCTCTGATGTGCTTAATTTTGAAAATACTGCTGGTAGAAATACACTTGTTACTTCATCTTCAATGTTAATATCCACAACTATTTTTCTTCCAAACCTCGTCTGTACGGGGCGAATAATTTGGACCACATATGGTAAATCAATGACTAGTTCAGCTAGTTTCTTATTAGAATACTCAGTACAAGATGATAAGTTATTGAACTTCGTTAGAGCTTCCATCACACAATTTGTTCCTCGTCGTTGACTTTCTTTATTTCTTTCACACACACACACACTCTTCGCGCAAAAGTAAAAGTTAAACTCTTCCATGCACTCATCCATTTATATATCCTTCACCCCCACCCACACTCCAGAAACCATATGCTGCAAACTAGCTTCTAACGCAATCATTTCTTTTTTTCCACTATTGCTTAAAGAAGTCAAAGATTACATTCTTAGCCAATGACGTTAAAGGTCAACTCTGTCTCACGCGAACACAGCAGACGAGATCAATCACACTGCTGCACATGGTCAAACTTGCACGGGTGTCAAATGATGGTTAGCATCCAAAGCAAAAAAAAAAAGAAAAACAATAACAGCAGCACACCACATGTGTGGATGGGAACCGCCTCCCCGCTCAGCCCACCCATCGCGGGCATAAACAAAAACATAACAGCAGCACACCACATGTGCGGATCGCTGGCACTGACACGGGTGTCAGATGACAGTTAGCATCCAAATAAACAACCCCCATGACGTCAACACCCATTAACTTTTTATCAGCTTCACATAAACAAGCCAAGAGGTCACCCCCTTCCCACGCTAACACGTGCACCGCACATGCTCGCTCCTGGACCACGTGCTCGCTCTAAGGACCCATGACGTCATCCCATGACGTCATCAGGATTACGCAATTTCTGGTCATGATGATGCAATATTTGGAGTGTAGCAAACGCTTACTACTTGCGTCCATCTTGACGGAACTTCGAAATAATTTTAAAAATCACAGGTCAAATATAATAAAATGTTTTAAGATAACAGAGTTAAAACACACTGGGTAGTGATCGATGAACGAATATTGTCCTGGGCTCGAGAAAAAAAAAAACATTGCATAACCTCAAAGTTCGAACTGCGATACATATCATTTTGAATATGTGGCATGCAGGCACACGTAGCTGAATATACGATGAGTTGCTTAGGATCGTTTACAAGTACTCTGTGTACATTTCATTTCGATTTGCCTGATTCTTGATTTTACTCACGTGGCCGTTGAAACAGACGACGTAAATACCGTACTTCATTGATGTAGGCTATATCTGAACCGGAGAATCAAGTCCCAATTCCTCGTCGCCAACTATTCTGTTTTGAATAAAGCACATTATAGCTATTGTGTTTTGAATAAAGCATATTATAGCACTTTAATAAGCACACACATCTGAATCTACATCTTAACACAATGAACAAATTACAACTGACATTGTCACAGAGTAAAAGCATATTTACACTCCGACCAAGTTCCATAGAGAACATAATCTAGATACATAATACTTAGATAATCCATTATCTACTTGTACCAGGTCATAGTATTAGCTCACCAGGGATTCATGTTTTAGACAGCGTTACCTTTGCTTAGGTAATCCTTTATCTACTTGTACCAGGTCATAGTATTAGCTCACCAGGGATTCATGTTTTAGACAGCGTTACCTTTGCTTAGGTAATCCATTATCTGCTTGTACCAGGTCATAGTATTAGCTCACCAGGGATTCATGTTTTAGACAGCGTTACCTTCGCTTAGGTAATCCATTATCTACTTGTACCAGGTCATAGTATTAGCTCACCAGGGATTCATGTTTTAGACAGCGTTACATTTGCTTAGGTAATCCATTATCTACTTGTACCAGGTCATAGTATTAGCTCACCAGGGATTCATGTTTTAGACAGCGTTACCTTTGCTTAGGTAATCCATTATCTACTTGTTCCAGGTCATAGTATTAGCTCACCAGGGATTCATGTTTTAGACAGCGTTACCTTTGCTTAGGTAATCCTTTATCTACTTGTACCAGGTCATAGTAGGCCTATTAACTCACCAGGGATTCATGTTTTAGACAGCGTTACCTTCGCTTAGGTAATCCATTATCTACTTGTTCCAGGTCATAGTATTAGCTCACCAGGGATTCATGTTTTAGACAGCGTTACCTTGGCTTAGGTAATCCTTTATCTACTTGTACCAGGTCATAGTAGGCCTATTAGCTCACCAGGGATTCATGTTTTAGAGAGCGTTACCTTCGCTTAGGTAATCCATTATCTACTTGTACCAGGTCATAGATTAGCTCACCAGGGATTCATGTTTTAGACAGCGTTACCTTTGCTTAGGTAATCCTTTATCTACTTGTACCAGGTCATAGTAGGCCTATTAGCTCACCAGGGATTCATGTTTTAGACAGCGTTACCTTCGCTTAGGTAATCCATTATCTACTTGTTCCAGGTCGTAGAATTAGCTCACCAGGGATTCGTGTTTTAGGCAGAGTTACCTTTGCTTAGATAATTCATTATCTACTTGTACCAGGTCATAGTATTAGCTCACCAGGGATTCATGTTTTAGACAGCATTACCTTTGCTTAGGTAATCCATTATCTACTTGTACCAGGTCATAGTAGGCCTATTAGCTCACCAGGAATTCATGTTTTAGGCAGCGTTACGTTTGCTTAGATAATCCACTTTCTCCCGATTATGGAATTGTTCCAATAAGAAGCTGCTGAATAGGCTACGTTTATATTATAACTGTGCATCAAAGGATCCTGGACAATGGCCAGGTGATTTGCCATTCCGAGACGAACGTATGAAGCATAGCCCTAACCTACCTATTTCCAATGGATTACATTATTTTATATTTCTCCACTGTATATCATGATATTTTCTCCATCGTGACAATACAAGTACCTCTATGAATTTTCTCAGGAAGTCTACAATCACGTTTCCTTCCAACAGCTCATCACAATTGCACCAGTTCACTCATAAACAGTCCCAATCTAGATTTCTGGACTCGTTACAAAACCTGACTCTATATTTGATGTCAACGCAATTATTTTATTTATAAATGCCTTCCTTGTCCTAGCGAGCCTTCTCTTAATATCCTCTTTGCTTCGTCTACCACTGTTGTTATTGGTTCCTAATTAGCAAAAGTCTTGTAGGCCTACTTGGTTTAGCTTTTTTTCTGCCTATTTCAGCGTTACTTGTGTTACTTCGCAGGAGACAACTGTCCTGTTGCCCTCGGATAACTTGAAAGACGAGCCTGCTGATATATTTGACGATGAAAGGATAGCAGTTAAGGAGGAACATGGACTACAGGTAATTATCGGTTCTGCGTTATTTCTCTTGTAATAATATGAATGATTTTTAGATTGTATATTGTTTGGAAGGTTGGAATACTTAGTCTTGTTTTCTATAAGAGCACCAACAGTAGCTGATGTTATTGTATTGATACTGCAGTTCCACTCTGCAGGCACCCTGGAACCTATTATAGGTTAAGTCTACACAATGTGCCATGTTATAACTCAATCATATAAGCCATTTGAGATTTGATTGCCCTTAAGTGAATGCGCTGCTGGTTGCTATATGTTAGTGGGGAAGAGGGAAGACTGCCACAGCAAAGCAAGCTCGTTACCGGCATAAAGCAATGTTAAGATTCTAACTTAGGCGTCAGCAAACATAGCCTATTTCTAATGAATAATCATCACCACCTCTTTATTCTTCTTTTTCTTGAAAATGTGACCGCCAACGGAACTTACAGAAATCCTTACATTCCAGGCTAAGCAATTACACGACTAATTCACTTTGCCTCTGGTAACTTAGCTCGTTTACCAACTCTAGGGGTGAAGTAGAGATTGCGATTAGTTCCAGTTAGTGCGATTTTGGTGTCCCCGGTGACGTGTTGATGTTGATGCTCGGATGTTTTACATTTTCGTGCAGTAGCCGCAATGACCGCCATTTTATCTGCTCGTTTGTGGCTGTAGTGTTTCATTAGATCCCGGCATGTGCGACATGTGGCGGTGAGTTACAATTAATTGTTCATTCATTTCAATTTGTAGTTCAATTTAATTGAAAAGTCGCACTGTTCTCTTCTAAAGCCATAGACAAAGCCATTGGCCTGGACCAAAATTACCGTTTGTACTACTAGCATTTATATATAAAGCCTCAATAAGATAGCATTTATGTTCGCTACCGTATTACGTTAGTCACAGTCCGGACGAAAATTACTGCTTTTACTACAATCACGGTTTGATTTTGTATGTAAAGCCTTACCGTATCTATTAAAAGGTAGCTTTGATGTTTTCGACGACATCACGAAAGACAGTAAATGATTATTTGGCAAGCTTACGCGAATACGCCCGGGGAATAGTGGGTTTTGGGTGATTGAAACGTAGACAGAAATTGGCATTTACAATAACACTTGAAAAGGGATGTGTATCGTTCTCCAAAATTTGGTATTGTCACTTATATTTATAAAATAAGTATCCCCATCTTTACTTGATCTATATAGGTCTAGTAAATATCCGGATATACATCAGAATTTCGCCATTCTGGCTGATATTTATAAAATTGGTATCCCCATCTTTACTTGACCTATATACGATGTTTGGGAAAGATGGCGATACACATTGAAATTTCGGCATCGTAGCTTATATTTATAAAATATGTATCGTTATCTTAACTTGACCTCCATGTAGGATATCTGGTAAAGATCCCGATTAAAATGCACATTTTTGCAATTTACAGTTTCACTTGGATATGAGATGTGTATCAGTATCTATACCAGATATTCTATATAGGTCAACTAAAGATGGGGATACATATTTTGTAAATATAAGGTAAAATGCCAAAACGTCGATGAGTATCGCGTTCTCTACTTGACTTAATAGGGTAAGTAAAGATGGAGATATGTATTTTATAAATATTAGGTAATAGCGAAAACCTCGATGCGTTCTTTACTTGACCTACAAAGGTTAAGTAAAGATTGGGATACTTATTTTGTAAATATTAGGCAATTGCAAACATTTCGATGTGTATCGCGTTCTTTACTTGAGATACATAGGTCAAGTTAAGGACGCATTACACATCTCGTTTCGAAGGGTTATTGTATATGCCAATGTCTGTTTATGTTTCCTCCACCCAAAACCCCCGAGTCCCCAGGAGTTTCTCGTAAGCTTGCTAGAAGAGTTGGTGTCTTTCGTGATGTCGATGACGTTATCATCGTCGCCATTTTGTTTTCAGGGGAATTCTATTCTACTCTCCAGCTAAAGTGCATACAATAATCTGAGTATCAACTTACCACGACTACATTAACAGGAAGTTGCTTGAGACCCTCATGACCTGAGTAGAGACCGTTATTGTTTCTGTTTATTTGTGTCGGGCTCCTCTTTTCCATTTCTTCTTTTGACCACCCATAGTCAGCTCTCCCTCAATTCTGTTCCAGAAAGTTATATATACCGTGATCATCCTTTTTCTCACCCAAATTGACAGTTCTCATTAGTACCTGATAATTTACACCAAATTCTTAAGGGGTCAGACCTCTTCCTAACCTTCATGATATATTGGTGTAATAGCTTAGCACAACTGACTGGATTATAAGGTATTCTGTTATATTCCGTTTGTCATAAAAAGTAAGTAAAATGGCGGTGATCACGAAGACATGTTGCTTTAGTTGGCTACGATGTGATTTAGAACCAGTGTTATCACGAATATTTTCTCCATGATGCACTGCTTCTACACTTCTTTTAATGTGTCAAATAATTGCACTGCTTTGAATCTGATACTGATTTCGTCCCTATTGCACTTGTTAATATTCTTACACAACACAGCCGCCTCCTCCTCGTCAACTATTAGATGATTTTATTACTGCAATCTGGCCGCCATGGCCATCAATAACGACGTTACACTGCACACAGTTTATAGACTATTATTTCTCCTCTTTAGCTCTGATACTAAACTTTGGAATTTGCAGCACGATGTCTCACAGTACGACGACTGACCATATGATGTATAGTTCGCAAATATTTAATTGATTCACTAAAAAGTGAGTGAAATATTCGGCGCGTTACTACCGTATTCCGCACTGGCAATTAAATGTTCTCCACCGTATTAAAAATGATTACAATAAATGCTTACAGCTTTCAGTACCATGCGCTCCAATGCACAAATCTCCGCACTCTCGTAGTTAAGCGTTCGACAAGTACTGTACAGTAATAAGTAAGCGTTTCCGGCTTCTTCCCTCTGTGACCAGCTAGGTTGCTCCTTCACCATGTCCTTCCAAATAGAATTCCAAATATTTTTTGCTGGCGCCGATAACCTAGCTGTAAGACTCCTTAAAGCAACAATTATCATCACCATATGTAATATTCCCACATAGAATAATGTCTAATATCATGCAGTAAATTTACAACTCAGTTTATTGTGTTGTTTGTGTCTTCTGTTATTTAAATATTTCCATCTCTTGAGTCTGATGAAGTTTACAGCTCACTCGATCCTTCCACAGCCTCTCATGCATCTTTCTCCATGTAATAGCTCAGCTCGCAATCTCTGCGTATAATTTGATGTTACGGGTTCTGACGTAGAATTCAGATATAGGCGCGCTTTATGATCAAGGGAACGGGGTGAATATGTTGTGTGCGTATTGATCGGATATACCTCTGAGCCGAAGGCCAAATTAACCCCCGTGAGATCCCTTCACCAGCGAATACACATGGATGTGAGCTGGTTCCAACACGAGACCGTTACTCTCAGGTTTTGGGTGTGATTATGAAGCTAGTCCAAGAACATGCTAATTAATAAGAAGGCAAAATCTACTACAAATAACCACACATTTTAAGATAAAAACTCGTGTCCTTCAGTGATTTATTCACCCAAGATCCCTAGCTTACCCTGTATTGGGGATTTGGTGGTTAGTCCACAAGCTAACTAGAAAATAGACACTCCTGAAAATAAATGCAATCTTACATTACTGTCCGAATATCACCTCCAGAAGTCCCGTATTCCGAAACGTCATAAAATACAAGCTAAGAAATGGTACACAAATAGTTCCAATGCAAATGCAATTGTCAATTATTCATCAGTTCTAGTTACATTGCTCCTATCTTCGGCAGTAGATGCCTAATCCCCTGTCGTTCCACAACGATCAGTAACATCTGACAAAGTAACCAGAATAAAAATAATATGTTACGATGGATCCACATCTACCATTTATATTAACTTAATTAAATCCAGCTAGCCAAATCCTGTACAAAGTATCCTACAAAACGTCGCGTCTGAAACTCATTCCTAAACTGTACAAGAAACAAATGGCAAAGAAGAAAAATATGCACAAGAATATACATGATCTAGACTGGGTTGTCAAATTGCTGACAGCTCATCCTTCTGAAAGTCGTCTCACCATCAGTGAAGTCTCATATTCCTTATCTAGGTCTTGTATGTCGCATTGTGTTTGGATGGTATTTAAAATGATGGAACACTGTGTATGATTTATTTCCACCTATGTAAAAGAATGTGTTTGTAAATCAAGTAATTTCTCTGCAGGATGATACTGATCTGACTGAGGACATCAAGATTGAAGAATTTTCGATACCAGAGCTGGTTCCAAGAAGGGAAGAAATAGAAAGTCCTTCATTAGCGAGTGATGGAGATTTAAAAGAGGTATGTACCTTATTGGGTTACTACTTGCTGCACCTTATAAGGGACATCCCCTGATCGCCATCATACTCTCCCCATTGCAATTAAGGGAATAACAAATTGTGTATTCAGACCGTACTGATGACAGATGGAAGCTATCTGTTATTAGGTTGGGTTTGGTATAGAAAGCACAAGTCGTGTAGAAGATTGCCTTCTGCTGGCTTAATAATAAAGATAATTTTAATTACGACACATGAAATTTGCTTCCACGAAATTGTACTTGAAATGATATGGGGGAGGAAATGTGATAAATATCCCTTCAGATCCTCTCCTCACTACTACAATACATGAGAAATGATCGGTGACAACTGTTATTTATTTATAAGTGGGAGAATTAAAATCTCATCTTATCATTTACCATGTATTAATCTCAAATATCAAGTTATGACTATTAACCTCCATATACACTTGGTATTAGTACTAATGCTGGGAGATGAGTCTACCAGAACAAACAAAAGCTGAATACTGTAAATCAGATCAATCAAAATCCTATCGAACGTATCACGTCTATCACCGATTATATCAAACGATCATCAAAATCAAACGTCGACAACCCTGTAGGTAAAGGCATGGCACAAAATCAAACTAATGAAAAATATTCTTAGAAATACTTGAGTGTTCTGAATATTTACATTAGCCTCTACTCGAACCTGTGACCCTTTACTCTACAATGGTGAAATCAGCATGTGTGGATAGACCGATGAACCAGGATCTCATTATCTATAAATGGGTTTTACAATTACGTTCCCGTCGAATAAAAGACATAAAAGAGAAAAGTCTGCCTCGAAATAAATACACAATTCACCATTTCTAAATTCCTTTTCAAATAACGTACCATTCCAGTTAACTATCCTGAACAATCACTATCGAAACTTCAAATCCACCAATCTAATCTGAACTGGAAACACATAGGGGAAATAACTTCCCTTGCTAACAATCAGCTGATCCGATGTTAATGACCGCTGAAATGGTGGGCTTACTAACGCCTCAGTAAGCCTCAAATATCAAGCTCAATATCTATCACCAACACATCTGTTCACTTCAGGATGTTAACTGTGATTCATTTCTCGCAGAGACTCCAAGATCACACGTATCTCCGTAGAGCAATCAAAATGCCATTTTCAGGGGCAGTTGACCTTGTAGTTCCGCCCCTTAATACAACAATAACTAACTAACTAAAATGCCATTGTTTGTGGTTATGCATATCATTTGTATCTCTAAGAGAAAACCCAACTCACTCGAACCTCAACATAAACAATTTGGTTCTCATGGCCTCACAGATAGTCTTTCACTGGCCTATGTCGAATATTCGCATATTATAGGTCTTCCTGCCTCGAAGAACATCATTATGCCTCGATGATCATCTCAAACTATGGGCGTTAATTGGCTACACCTGTCGCCGACATACACTTATCACATGGCTTAACTTAAAAATGCACATATTTCATAACACACACATTTTGCATGCGAATTACTGCACATTATAAACCTTACCTTTCAAATCACTAATATTTCACCTCAGATAATAACACGTGATTATTCTCACTGATCATCGCCTGCCTGTATATTCAAAGGCTTTCTTGGGACGAATGACCTGGGAGTCTCAACATTATTAATCATGTTCTATCACTGGTCTTGAAATCGTGTTATCTCACTTCATCCTAACGTCTATCCGTGATTTCAAACTCAATATACATGGTTATGTTTCAACATACACTTCATCTAATGAACAGGTGACCAGAAATAAATAACATCCCATAAACTAATGGTAACTTTCCTTACTACTAACTGTTCGTGATACGATGTTTCTACTGAATAAGATATTCCAAAACGGTACTTTAGCCTATCACAAATATCAAAAAGTAACGACAAGAAAGTATCCTAGCTGGACTATGTTAAAATTCACAAATCCTCTTCCATAATCAGGAAATGAAAAAGAGGAGAACTTCTCAAGTTTTCTTCCCCCTCCGTAGATATGGTGATGGGGCCACGGACGGCCCCTTCCATAACGACTAATTCATAGTAATAAAGTAGGCACTCATTTGAATGATGTATTTTATCTTGCTCACATAACTGTTTTGAACACTTTTCAATTTGCTTCACAGTTATATTGTTTTATTATCTGGCCCAATATGATACACAAACTATGGGCTCCACCACTCGGGGCATGTTACTGGATCTTTTGTTATCCTCGTGCATTGATATTGTATCTGTTTTCTACATAAAATATTCTGTTTACATGATGATGGTGTTTTATATGAACAAATGTCATCATTATTCTCGCCAGTATATTTATCGTTCCCTTCCATAGAGTCATTATATTTCTATAATTCTTGATTTGAATTGGCGTGTCTTCGCTGTTCTATGACCCACCCCCCGGATTTCTGTAGCCTTGGGAGTCACCGAATCGACACCTGCCAAGGAGTGGTCGGTATTGGTGATCTATTTTGCCAGGCTCCCTTGCCAACATATATTGTGAAATTGTGCGTCTCTTTTTTTTTGCCGTAATTATAACTTCTTCTTCGTGTAATTTGTTGTTGTCGAGCATAATCTTGATTAAGACGTTGCCAACTATCAACTCTAAAATGTTATCAAGTATGTGGCCTAGGTCTTAAATCATATACTAAGGGGCACAATAAGTTCCTGCCGATTACTGAGATAACTATTGTTAGGCAGAGGACATTTATTTATAAATATGAAGTTCAAAGGAAATGTATATCCACCCCAAATACAACGGTTAGGTGCAGAAAGGTGGCGTACAAGGCCTTTCCTGTTCACCGTCGATATTTATCAGCTTCACTTTTATTTGTATATTAACACTGAAAAATCCCTTTTACTGTATTTTACATTTCTTATAACTGATTAAGATGTGTGTAAGTATTTCAACCCTTATTATTCCGTTTCCTCAGTATTGGGAAGGAGATTGAGAGAGTTGCTATGGGGCAACGGTTCTTTCTTACAGCCGGAGTTGATGAGAACAAAATTACTGTATAGAAGTGACGCTCTTAGCAAATGTTAACATGTTTCTGTTAGTTGGTGTCTGCTCTTTGATGTTTTTGTTCTTTGCCGCCAATAATCCTTCATGTGTGATATGTCTTAATATGTACGTTGATGTATCTAGATTAAACCCACTTTGTTACCTCTATGTACTGTTTAATCAGAATGAAATATGGTGAGGAGTTGGTAAGAAATGTCCACGGCCTACTACGACGTACAATCCCACATTCGCCTGGAATTTGAAAGAATGAGAAAATATACTAACCGTTTAATAGAAAGCCGGCGGTGGGTTTCAACCCTAGATGTATTCAGAGCGGAGAGGTATCCTGACCACATGGCCTGGATCTGGAAGTCTCGTGATATTTTAAATAAGCTCAGCTCTCAATCCATTTTTTATGATACCGACTACATTTATGAAAGCTTTTGAAATAGTCAGTGAGTTGCAGTAGAAGCATCATGTAGTGTAAAAATGTATGTAAAATAGTGTACATAACACTCTATCCAGTTGCGCTTACTGCCATAATCACACATTCTGTTGTGTTTTGTGAAAATATTCATGAAGAATATTATTTATATGACATAAAGAGAGTGATTTATCCGTTCTTTCTTAAAAGCTGTCAGGTAGAACTGTTGAGGGCCAAGACACTTGTAAGTGACCTGTGAGACTGAAATGGGACAAGAGTTTGGATTAGCCCCTTATAGTCTTACTGCTAGAAATTGCGTATTACATATTATTTCATCAGACCTTATACCTATTACTTCCTTTATTTCACTGTTCACCACATTTTCTATCACAATTAGATTTACTTGACCTATAAAGGAAGGATGGCTTTTTTAAGATAAGACCTGTATAATGCAGTAAGATACGCTGGGAAATAAGAAAGTGGGGCAGATTACCTCGGTATTCCGCCCCTTAAAGCCACAGTAACTTCCTAACTAAACAAGATAGTAATTTCAGTCAGTGGAATAGCTAATACATCTCCACATCAAGTTGATCTCTGCTGTAAAGTTACATTATTTGTAGAAGCGTAAGATAATACCTCAGAAATTAATGATTCATTTTGTCGCTAGGTTATAAAAGAAGAAACCCATGATGACGAGAGGGATGCAAATGCAAATCATCCAAATGAGTAAGTAGACAAAATAATGTGTTTTTTTTTGTGAGTGCAAACTAAAGATGTTGGCTTTGAATACGTTATCCTCTTTTTATATATGTCATTGAACATATTTATGTGTCATTGCCTGACATCAGTTGATAATGATGTTAAGTATTTTTAGCAGCCCAGAAACTAACCATTCTCATTCAGAGTATTTCAGTATATACAGGGTGTCACTAAATATGTGGGACTCCATAGAGGACCTGACAAGCAAAACACGTCCGGTAAACATATGGTGTGTGTGCCTTGTTTGTGGTGTGCATAACACAGACGGGGCACGATGCTAGTAGGTCATGTGTGGAGGGCACACAGGCCACTTGTACGCTTCGTCACTATTCAAGTCCAAACAAATGTATAGGGCGTCAGGGACCGACATCGTGGCGTGCTCGTTCTCCCGATCTCAACCCATTAGACTTCTACTTATGGGGTCATTTAATGGCCATTGTGTTATGCCAAACCAATTCATAACGTGGGCAAGCAGACCAAAACTTAGGCAGTTAGTTCGCCAACATAAAGGACTTTGGCTCATTTAATAACCTTACGTGCCTAACTCACCGTCCGACAGTGTCTTCAATATTCTTTTACAGGTCGAACTTGTCGTTGAAAAGAAAATGTCTTCCCTCTCAAATTAATGGGGTGATATATTTTATGAGTGTTTGGACAGAATTAATGAGATTATTTTAGGGCCGTTGCATGGAACATAAACTACAGTTTAATGGAAATCTTGTTTTTCATTTCGAGAAGTGCCGCTTCTTCTTTCGTACGAAATGAATTAGGAAAGAGCAGTCGTCTGCTAACTTTGCAAAATCATCGTGTAAGCTGTCCAAAGTTTTCGGACAACTTACAGCTATAAGTTACATGGGGGGAGTTTACATTATATTATATACACTGAAGAAAATGGAAATTGCAACACCCAGAAGGAGTGGTGCTACATTGCTGCAATTGAACATGCAGGACGAGTGTTCGGTTGTGATTCGATGATTACACTTTCAGGTCCCTCTGATCGCAAGTTTGGACAAAAATCAATACAGGATATGCCCATCACGGGCTGCAATACATTGATGAATTCGGCGAGGCATGGAGTCAATAAGGCCCTGGATCGCTTCCTGAGGAATTGTGGCCCATACTTGCTGCACTGCACGTGTCAGTTGTTCCAGAGTTGTGGGTGCCTGAGGACGTTGGCCAGTTGTCGACCCATAATGTCCCACATATGCTCAATTGGACTGAGGTCCGGGGATCTGGTGGGCCATTCTAAGGTTATGATGTCGTGGAGAGCTTCTCTGGAGATGCGTGCAGTGTGAACCCGGGCATTGTCCTGCTGAAACATCCCATTAGCAATGTTCGCCATCATAGGGTCAACCACTGGATTTAGTACCTTATCAACGTACTGTCGAGCAGTCATAGTGCCCTCAACAAGCACTAATTGTGATTTCACATTAAAGCTGATAGCTCCCCAGACCATAATGCTTGCTGTTGGCCCTGTGTGCCTCTTGACAATAAGGTCTGGGCGTCCCCTCTCCCCGATACGTCGGCGCACACGATTCCTGCGATCACTGCAGGCAAGACAGAAGCGCGAATCATCACTTAAGACGACCATATGCCATTCGTCAACCCACGTCGATCGTTCTCGACACCAGGCCAGCCTTACACGCCGCTGTTGTGGGGTCAATGGAATACCTTGTGCAGGGACACGGGATCGTAAGCCAGCTGCACGCAGGTGATTACCAACTGTTTGTTGTGTAACGTGGGGTGCCACAGCTGTTCGAATTTGCGCTGCTGTTGCATGGGGTTCCATCCGGGCCATCCGAATGATGCGGCGATCCTCTCTCACAGTTGTCTGTCGTGCTATGCCTGTGCCAGCTCTACGAGTGTGGGTACCTTCATTTGACCACTGCTGCTATACACGTTGTACCGTAGATGCCTGTCGGCCAACACGTGCAGCGACAGTCCTTAGCGATAATCCAGCCTCACACAGCCCAATTATCCCAGCCCTCTCCAACGGTGACAGTTGTTGTTAGCGTGCTCTTCTCTGTCGTCGAGGCAAGTTTGACGGGGAACACTTCACAGCACAGACTGCAAGTCAACTACGCTACACCCGAGTCCGTATAATGGAGTTCATTCCTCCGCGACCAATCACGTGGGGAGACCTGCAATAACAATCCAATGGGTCTGAAACTTTGATCGTTTACACACCTACATGGCATCGTTCCATATCTTGAAAAACAACACGAAAGACCAATGCCTTCATGGTGTTGCAATTTCCATTTTCTACAGTGTATACTGTATTTTTTTACAGCTTATGATTTTTACACATTCAGGTACATTTTGATCCCCGTCAGAATGGTTTATCTCCTTATTATATGAAACTGTGACGTAACCTTTCGTTTCATAATTAACTTAACGGACGACATCATTTAATATACTCAGTGCGGAAAACTTTATATTTGGGTCATATTATCTAATACTACGTAGAGGAAGCTGACAACTGGAAAGTAACATTCAACTGCTGGTATTGATACCGTCCGCACTCTGCGCCATCTGACGCTAGAGCCTCCTAGCGGCTGGACCAAACAAACTGCAGGAGTCACGTCACTTTCTCTTCTATACGATATGGTTTTACTAACTTTGGTGGTGAAGTATGTGTGCTAAAGTAGAACTTTGACATGATACGTAATTGGTTAGTTCTTAATATTTTATTCTGAAGGGGAGCAACAGTACAGATTTAGCCTAGCTTTACTTGTCCCTCAGATGGTGAACACATTTTTAACAATAGTCAAATAATATTTAATCTGCGCACTGATGCAAGGCTGCAAGCAACGGGAAACTATAGCCGTAACGTTCTTGCCGTCGAGATCTGGTGGAATAAGAAGCTCTTAAATTGACGTCGTTATGGTCATGCTGATTTTCCAAAACCTGGCTTTTGTTTGCAAAGAAAAACTTTGGGGCCAACATTAACTCTGACGACAATCCGGTTGTTATGATTTATATGGTACAAGGAGAAACTACAATGTGAACTATTAATAATAATACAATACAATCTGTATGAGGATACTTTGGGAGTAAGCATAGACAGAAGAGGGGATCACTCAGGGTATATTAGAATTAATGGATGAAAAGCTGACGAACAAGAACGAACGAAATGTAGGGGAGAAAGCCTAATACAGGCTGCTGAAATTTGAGGTAAACAAGAGTTGCAAAGCAGACAAAGAATAATGTTTGTAAGAGAAATGTCCACAGACTTGCTCATCATGTATCGGTTAGCATAGTTGTCTGTCCCTTCGGAAGTTGGGATTCGATTTCTGGCTTTGCCATTAATTGTAATTCTGGTCGGAGGGCTGGATCGGGGTACACTCAGCCTGTTGAGGTGGGTTCGATTTCGTCTCGAGCCATCCACAAAGTTATTTTTCCGCGACTCCCACTTCTTCTCCAGGAAAACGAGATTTAATATTGGGATCTGATTTTGATTGGCCACTAGAAGGCCTATGTATTTAAGAATCAACAGTCATAGGTGATATCCCAGAATTGCTACGTTGAATATGGGCACATAATCTCATCAGTTTATTATTTTATAATTGAATGGTTACCCCGAATAAAGATCGAAACCACAAATAGAAAATTATTGGGAAACAAAATAAAACTTTTATTTTTATTTTGAGTTCAAGCTTGTCAGTATATCATTCATTTATCAATTTTCTACGTAATATAAAAACATATGTATGTCACACGTTAGGAAATATAATACAGTTTTCAACTTTTCATAGACACAAATATAAGAATGCATAATTTAGTGGAAAAGAGATCTATCTGTAAACAGTGGAAAAGTGATCTATGGTATAATTACAATATAAATGCTACAATGAAGTGAAAACTACAATAAAAAAGCAACAATGAATGAAAAATACATATTGGGCTTTGCTTTAGATATAAACAAGTTGTTATGTCCTTCTCACTCCGTTTCTTTCCGATTCTGATAGAACTCGCGGTATTGAAAGGGAGTTTCTAGAACTCTTTCGTGAAACCTACAGATAACTCACTTATGAGTAGAAAGAATTGGATTCCCTCATTAAAAGGGAGAAACAATATAATTTAAGGCGTGTACTAGACACGAAGTTTTACAGACATTAATTCGCTATACATGGAGCAAATAAGGAAGGGCACTTATGTAGAGTGACACCTCATTGAAAAAAGACCTAAAGTAACAATTTAATTATTTTAGTTTGTTGGTAAAGGGTTTGGGAAAGATCAAATGGGATTGTGGAAGAGTGTTCATGGCCGTATTTATTGTACTCGGATTTTAATGTTTCATATTTAATTTTGCTGTTACGTTTAAGTTGAACAGGCACTGCTTTCACTATAGTCTGTTGATATAGTTGAAGAGTTCACTGTAGTAGCGCAAAACGTTGATGGCAAAGAAAGTTATTGCAATGGTTGAAAATAACTAGTTACACTAGATTTGCGAGAGTCCATTGCTTGAAAAACTTGTAGGTTATAGTTGAATGCACCAGAAAAATCCCAACGGAGGAAGGAAAATTAGATATTGATTAGCAGTTCATAAGGAAGATTCCTTAGTTTGAAAAAGTATTCCCATATGTGAGTGGAAAATACATGACAGTATAACTGGTAGATAGAGTACAGGTTCTGGAAGGTTCCAGAGCAATGATGACTTGTTTAAATTGGGTAGAGAATCCCTCGGCGGAAAGCTAGATTATATAGACAGTGGGTATTTTGGAAATATCCCTCGATGTAAGATAGCATCTCAGAAAATCTTCCATATTGAAAGTTAGACTTGATAGTTTAAGTTTGATCAAGAAGATCTCTACAAAGCAGTTATTTTCACATAGCAACTTTCACTGTCTATAAAATCCCAATAAAAGCATTGAGCCTTTAAAAGCGATGAGAATGAGGTTAAAACATGAAGTCGGTACTTATCTTTGCTTCATGAAGAAGGTGATGTTGCTGTCGACGGTTGGTTCTAAAATTCGGACATGGCGTCGAATTCAACTGAAAGGAAGTTTGCCTCTAGAGTGGGGGAGGCGAGCTTTAGTTAAGCTCTAACTGACTGGTTTGACTTCCGACGTACAAGTGAGGGCTGCTAGACGCAGTGAAAGTACACTAGCCTAGACGGCATGTCCAACAAGAAGTTGAGTACACTGGGAGGGTGAGCGGTTGCTCACGGCACGGAGACAAGTCGAGAAGAAGACGTGAAGTGACCGAGCGAGCGGGATGCGCGCGCGGAGAAGCGAGCAGTAGGAGGAGGCGAGAAGAGGGGGAAGCGGGAGAGTAAGGGGAGGAAACAAGGAGGTTACACATAAACATGAAAAAACTTTACAAAAACAAAATTCTTCTTGGAGCGGTGTCTTCACGGAGTAGTTTGTTGGTGAAGAACACGACGCCCTGCGGATTAATGTAGAAGTCGTCATGGCTTGAAGCAATGGAAGTTCGGAAGGCAGCGATGGGATGCTGTCAGGCTGGTTCGACGGAATATGCGTTTCTGTAAAAAACTGACAGAAAAATGAACAAATGCACGGGGCAAACAGAAGGTAACAGTTCGATGTTGGTGTGTGCGGGAAAGAAATGTAAATAAATGGACTGATATAAAGTATTGAAGAACAGCAAAAGCTAATTCTTTCTTTCCGTGTATTTCCAAAAATACACCATGTTGGGGGACAACAGCAAACACCAGCAAAGAACAAGAACACAATATGAAAGAGGTCTTATAATAAACACATTGGTAGTAGAGATCATTCTTTCCTTGACTCTTCCCTTCCCTCCTGGGTAACAATCGGTCATTTCGCCAAAGATCTATACTAGAGGGAGAAAGGGAAAAAGGGGAAGCACCTATGAGGAACTGACCAGGTGTAAGTGGAAGCAAGTTATCAGGGTTATTAGAATGCGGGGGCGACGGGCGCGAATTAACAACGCTGTCAATCACAAAGTAGCTAGAAGCTGCGAGAAATAAAGCTCTAGTGAAGATCGCGACATGATGCGAAAGGAGAGTTAACAAATTTAAACAAAGCGTATAGAAACAAGTACATCGATTAAGGATAAGAATATACCAAATAAACAAAGGAATTATGCGAGTAGAAGGCAAGAACGCCATAGGTAACAACAATCTAGTAGCCATAAACAATGAATTTAAGTTATAATAAGCATCAAAAGGGTTAATCAGAAAAATACTTATGTCATCAAGAAACGTGACGTAACAGGCATAGATGCAAAAACACATCGAGTGTAACGACGAGAAAAAACAAGTTTGTTCAACAATGAACAATAAAAGTGCAAAATATGTAAGCAGGGTGCAATACATGCGCGCACAAAAAATATTCAACCATGTTATGAAACAAGGATCGAAACAGCTATAGGATACGAGTATGAACAAGTGGGAGAGATAGGTGAGAACGACCTTGACCCACATAGTACAGCGAGATTCCGAAAGAGTCCTTGACCAGAACAAGTTTACTTTGGTAAGGAGGTGAGCAGCTTCTGAAATTACGGGAGCAACTCGCAAGACAATGCTTGGCAGTCAGCCAAAGTTGAGATAAGGAAAACTTGCTCTGACCTTTGTCAAGCATAGAGGAAGTAAACGGTAGCTTGGCCTTACCCGAGCTTGTATACAAACAAGATTGATAAACAAGCAGTTCAAAATAAACAAACAAAGCAAGTGCAATCAGCCGAGACTTAAAGCGGAACTTCAAGTAACACGGCAATCAGTCATCCGTAGCTTGGGCGTGAAAAACCAATTTAAAGACATATGAAATAAAGCAAGTAATCAATTTCTCATAATTTTGAGGATCACGGAATCCGACAATTTTCAACAAAAAAAGGCTTAATTCTTCTGAATGAAGAAGAGAAGCTGGGACATTGAGAAGGAGTTTATACGTAAGAATAGTTATTCTAGATGCTAGAGAACTCAGATTTTCAAGCGGTTTCAAAAGTGGCTTCCGAGTGTGAGGAAGAGGGAAGGAGGTGGCCATGGCCATCCTACTAAATAGCGAGTGACGTGAAACATAGCTTACAACGAAATGATGGTGACTGATAGCCATGGTTTTACACAAGGGGAAGATAGTTTTCGACAGAAAGTTTAAACAATTACCTGCTAAAAAGAATGACATGAGAAGGTAAACCAAGTGAGCCAAGGCGAGGCGAACTTGAATTGCCATTTTGTGCGGAAATAAGGCAAAACCGTTTAAACAACTTACAAAGGTGACGTAGTTGTTTACAATGAGACATCGTTTCGGCAAGTGTTTTTCAAATGTATTGAGATCGAAAACATAAGCGTTCTCTTTTTCAGAAAAGGGATTTGAATCGGCAGTAACAAAATGACATTGCGATTTGGTTT
The DNA here is from genome assembly GCA_946902985.2 of Meconema thalassinum. Lineage (NCBI taxonomy): Eukaryota > Metazoa > Arthropoda > Insecta > Orthoptera > Tettigoniidae > Meconema > Meconema thalassinum. The sequence continues at coordinate 9,293,071 of OX336398.1, read as the reverse complement.
GAAGACTTGGATGTTGTATTTGACCAGTAATGACCCAACCAAAATCGGTGTCTCTGGCGACCACGTTTGAAGATAGCCTACGGGTTTGTTTATGAAGGCAATTCCAGAAAATATTGGCACTGAAAAGTATATCAATGGGGCCTTGAGCACTAAACTGAGGATCAGCTAACCTTAAATGTGAAGGAATCTTTAAACCGGAAGTATTAATGGAGCTGCTAGGAGTGTCCTTGCCAATACTGGTAAGAATGAGACAGTTTAAGTTATGATTGGTGTTTCTTTGACAAATGTCTCTGATTTTCAATTTTGAAGACTGCAAGGCTTGAGTTTTCAAATTGTCAATGCCGGATACATTGATGGAAGTAGGTGATGAAGAAAGACCTAGTATTTTAATTAACGATTGCGAAACAAAGTTGTGAGTTGAAGCGGAGCCAAGAAGACCGTGGGTTTGAAACCAATTTCCAAATTTATCTTGGATTTCGAATTGCACAGTGGACAAAAGGACTTGCGCACTGTGTGAAGTTTTGGCGTTAGAAATGCAGGAAGAAGGATTTGTTTGTTCGGAGCTGCTCTGCATGGAGTTTGAAGAAGCAGGCACTAGTGACCTCCATTGATCATGAAAGTGCAATAAAGAATGATGCGGTCTTTGCAATGAAAACAGAGGTTGGAAGACGTACAATTAGAAGCAGAATGCTTAGGTGACAGGCAGTTATGGCAATATTTATTATTGAAGACAAACTTCCTTCTGTCTTCAACAGACAATTCTTTAAAGGATTTGCAGGAATACAAAGTGTGAAACTTTTTACAGAGCGTGCATTTTAAAGATTTGTTGAGCGGCCTAATATGTTCTCTTGGATGGTTGAAAGAGGCAGAACGAGTTTGCTTATTCTTGACAGATGGGTACTGATGACCATTTTAAGAGACAAGTTTTTTGTCCAGAATATGACACTGAGGACTCGTTTCGACATTTTCGCACTGAAATGAGAGTGCTGTAAGGACTTGGCACCGGCTGTTGAGAAACGCGATGAGATGTTCGAAAGAATGCTCCTCCTTGTGAGTGAGTTCGATTTCCCAAGCCTTTAACATTGAAAAGTCGAATCTGGATGTAGATAGATGAATAAGGACGGTGTCCCAAGTTTGGACTGGTTGCTTGAGTTGGTATAATGCTCTCACGTGCAATTGCATGGAGTCTAACAGGTCTCTTAAAGGGGTGACGTCATTAGGTTTTACGACTGGCAAGTTGAACAGACAGCGAATGTGGCGAGCAACACACAAACGTACATTACCATATCTCTCTTTAAGGAGATTAAAGGCGATGTGGTAGTTATCTGCGCTTAAAGGCAGTGACTCAACCAAGGCCATGGCCTGGCCTTCCAAGGACGAACGCAAGAAATAGAATTTATGGATATCGAGAATGTCTTTGTTTTCATGTATAAGGGAGAAGAATAGTTCGTAAAAGGAGTACCATTCACCTTCCTGGCCTGAGAAGTGAGGTAGAGTTATCTTAGGAAGTAACGGTTTCGGTTTGTCCTTATGAACTGAAGCGGGTGCAAACTGGGCCGGATTGATGACCCTAGTGTCCGGTTCTGAGATACTGCGGATCAGGTGGTGGGCCTTGGAGATCCCTTCAAAATACAAGGGTTCAACCTCGTCCTGATCCGATAAGTTCTGGGCAAGCGGATTCAATGTCGGTTTGAATTTGATCATAGTAATCATAGGACCGTTCGTACAACTTAAGGCGTTGTGTCAAGACGTCTAGATCACAATCGGCGGGATTTATTTTATTAATGAAATTTCTAAATCTGGTAAGCTGTCCTTTGTAGGAAGAACGTCTGGCAATGAGAGTTTCATCCTTTTCAGTTGGCATAATGAAATGGGTAAATTGAAGTGTAACTTACGAAACTGTAGCGAGATTTTGAAAATACTGTCAGGTTGGCAGCAGAAGACAGGTTGCAAGTAAGACAGGCTGAAGAAGACAGGAACGACCTCTATCACCTTCACCAGCTTTGCACTGCGATGTTATAGCTGAAAAATTCAAAGAAGATATTAATGTTTTGCAAAATATTGTCAAACGGACTTGAGCAATAAATAACGAATAGATTCTCATAAATAGACTCTGAGAAATGGACTCTCCCGGGTTTCTGGGACCAAATATTGGGTAGATTATTAGCATGGGAATAATCTAACCCCCAAGGGAAGATGATGAAGAAAAAGAAGTGGGTTTCGGGCTGGAGAAAAAGGTTGGAGAAATAGGAAGAGAGTTTGACATAAGTTATAACTAAGAGTTCTTGCTCAAATGCAACAAGTGGTGAACACCCTATCATAGATTTATTTTTATGAAATAGGAAGAGTCAAGGAAGACAGGATCTTGCCTAACCGTTATGTTAGAGAAATGATAAAGCAAAAAACAAATCTTTAATTTATTTTACAATGTAAAAGGAAGTAGTTTTTGTAAAAAATATATAATTTTGATTTTTTTTATAAACAATTGGGGTCGCAGACATCCGAAAACATCTAAAGCTTGCGCCAGGCAATTGATAATTCTTTTGGTTTTAAACCATTTATATGCTTTAAAATCTTCGTAAGTTTTTGAAATGGCTAAGATGAATAAGTGAAAAATTTAAAGATAACTGACGTAATTAAAGTTAAACAATAAGTACAAGATGTGTACTTTAAAGATTTCTAGATGAGTATCTTAGAAATAATAACAACTTCGAAAGTAACAACAACAAAAACAGGAAGAAATGAAATAGAAGTTTCTATAACTTCTTGTATTAATACTGAAATACTTGGGTAGATTATACATAGGAGATTATACAAATAGGGCAGGTCACTTATTGTGAAACCTGAAGAGAACAATTGAAAGGAAGTTTCTAGAACTCCTATGTTTAAGTAGGGATCACGAGAAAAATGGGGCAAGTTTCTCTTTCGTGAAACCTAGAGATAACTCACTTTTGAGTAGAAAGAATTGGATTTCCTCATTAAAAGGGAGAAACAATATAATTTAAGGCGTCTACTAGACACGAAGTTTTACAGACATTAATTCGTTATACATGGAGCAAATAAGGAAGGGCACTTACGTAGAGTGACAACTCATTGAAAAAAGACCTAAAGTAACAATTTTATTACTTTAGTTTGTTAGTAAAGGGTTAGGGAAAGATCAAATGGGATTGTGGAAGAGTGTTCATGGCCGTATTTATTGTTCTCGGACGAGCGCGACGCGGATGAAAAGTTGAACAGGCACTGTTTTCACCATAGCCTGTTGATATAGTTGAAGAGTTCACTGTAGTAGCGCAAAACGTTGATGGCAAAGCAAGTTATTGCAATGGTAGAAAATAACTAGTTACACTAGATTTGCGAGAGTCCATTGCTTGAAAAACTTGTAGGTTATAGTTGAATGCACCAGAAAAATCCCAACGGAGGAATTAGATATTGATTAGCAGTTCATAAGGAAGATTCCTTAGTTTGAAAAAGTATTCCCATATGTGAGTGGAAAATACATGACAGTATAACTGGTAGATAGAGTGCAGGTTCTGAAAGGTTCCAGAGCAATGATGACTTGTTTAAATTGGGTAGAGAATCCCTCGGCGGAAAGCTAGATTATATAGACAGTGAGTATTTTGGAAATATCCCTCGATGTAAGATAGCATCTCAGAAAATCTTTCATATTGAAAGTTAGACTTGATAGTTTAAGTTTGATCAAGAAGATCTCTACAAAGCAGTTATTTTCACATAGCAACTTTCACTGTCTATAAAATCCAAATAAAAGCATTGAGCCTTTTAAAAGCGATGAGAATGAGGTTAAAACATGAAGTCGGTACTTATCTTTGCTTCATGAAGAAGGTGATGTTGCTGTTGACGGTTGGTTCTAAAATTCGGACATGGCGTCGAATTCAACTGAAAGGAAGTTTGCCTCTAGAGTGGAGGAGGCGAGCTTTAGTTAAGCTCTAACTGACTGGTTTGACTTCCGACGTACAAGTGAGGGCTGCTAGACGCAGCGATAGTACACTGGCCTAGACGGCATGTCCAACAAGAAGTTGAGTGCACTGGGAGGGTGAGCGGTTGCTCACGGCACGGAGACAAGTCGAGAAGAAGACGTGAAGTGACCGAGCGAGCGGGCTGCGCGCGCGGAGAAGCGAGCAGTAGGAGGAGGCGAGAAGAGGGGGAAGCGGGAGAGTAAGGGGAGGAAACAAGGAGGTTATACATAAACATGAAAAAAATTTACAAAAACAAAATTCTTCTTGGAGCGGTGTCTTCACGGAGTAGTTTGTTGGTGAAGAACACGACGCCCTGCGGATTAATGTAGAAGTCTTCATGGCTTGAAGCAATGGAAGTTCGGAAGGCAGCGATGGGACGCTGTCAGGCTGGTTCGACGAAATATGCGTTTCTGTAAAAAACTGACAGAAAAAATGAACAAATACACGGGGCAAACAGAAGGTAACAGTTCGATGTTGGTGTGTGCGGGAAAGAAATGTAAATAAATGGACTGATATAAAGTAATGAAGAGCAGCAAAAGCTAATTCTTTCTTTCCGTGTATTTCCAAAAATACACCAGAGGCAATGCCACTCCATTTATTATCTAAATCACGATAAAAGCATTTGGAATCTAAACACCGTAGACATCTGAAGCCGTATTTTTCTTATTAACAGGGAATTAAAATTAAATACATTGACTAATACGGCATGAATAATACATCACGTCACAAGGAATGTTGTCTGATAACCTGTGCTACTATGAAGAATGTACTAGTGTGTGTATATGTAATTCAGTTAGTTAGTTAGTTAGTTAGATATTGTTGTTTTAAGGGGCGTAACTACGAGGTCATCTGCCCGTTTTGTAATTCATATGAGGTTTGAAAAGGAGGCTGCTGTGGTCTTCAGTTCGGAACTATCCCGGCATTTGCTTGGAGTAGAAGATGGCGGAGATGGTAATAGAACCATCCTCTTCTCAGTTTTGCCTCATAAGGCAGAGTATACATCGTTCCAGCCCTCAGAGCAGAATTACAATTACTTGACAAAGACGAGATTTGTACCCGGACCTCCAAGGCGACAGCCGATAATGTTTGGCACTAATCCACGAGGTGGTCTCAATGATTTTCTATTTTATCCATACTTTTATTTAATTGTTCTAAGAAAAAAATTTAATCAATTTCAGGGGCTTAGGGCATGTTAGTCTTGTTTTGTCTGATAACCTGTAGGCCTATTCACAATAAAATATAAGCAGCTTATACATAAGTTAAATTCATATTATGAGAAAATAACGAGTTACTGGAGAATTTCTCATTTACAAACCAGTTTCAAAATATTGTAAAGATGGTTTCAGAATATTCCCATCGTGCCGGGTGACTTCTTGGTATTGGGGCCCCTCCTCTATTTGTTTCAGTTGAAAAATAAATGATGACTTATTAACCTTTAACAAGAGGTTGATTATGATGGTAATTGTTGTTTTAAGGGGCGTAACATCTAGGTTAACAAGAGGGCCTATAAGTTGACCTTTCCATATTTGGCACTTTTCGCTTATTTCTCTGGCTGCATGGCTTCATTCGGATCCATTGGGGAAGCTGGAGTTCATGGAGTTATAAATAAGATACAGTGAGCAAAGAAAGCATATACTTCTTATAGAAGTGTTGCAGCTTTTGTGCATAAACACGACTGTTTTGTACCTAAGGCATGGCTACTTCCAAATTACTACTTAACATACTGTATATCGTCATACCAATGTATGGAGAAATTTCAGTAGATATCGCATTTGTGATAAGACTAACAGAACCAGAATACTTTGCAGCAACCCTAAGTGAAACAGTAACCTAAAATGATTGACCACGCCATGAAGACGCCCTATTTTCTACTAAGAACGTTGGTTTCGATTTAGGGGGCCTACGGCAGCTCCCTGTACACTCAATGAGTTAAAAGGATTACTATAAGAGTAAATGATTTGTACACAACATTACATTCTTCACAGCCCCCAACAGATACAGTACCGTAGTAAACCTACAGGAAACTAACGTCACCAATAATTCATAGCAATCATTTGAAGCTATGACCTGGTTCCTTTTATATTTAAACAAGAGTAGGCCTACTTTCAATTGCTAACTACATGAAAAAACTTCATTTATGATAATAGGTTATCTTCATTGAAATGCAAATCCTCACTGAAGCTAATAGAACCGTAATACTTGGGATGATTTGGAATATTTTCACGACCGTGAGTACAACACGAACTTAAAATTATAAACCACGAACATGCCTCTTTTGTATTTAAGAAGTTGGCTACAGTTTATACATGCAATGGCAGATGTCTGTTTGAGCGTAGCGATGCTAATTCAGGATAGCTTTTGCCAAGAAATTAAATAATCCAAGAGAAGGCATTGCGGATGGCGTGTGACCAGCTATCTAGCGGTGATTTAATGAAACCTGGCAAAAGCTTATAAAATATTACATGACATGACAAAATATAATATTACTGCCTCGATGGTGTGCAGACAGTTAATGTTCTGTGATCCTTGCGCACGACAATTGTGTAAGTGTACATCGATTTTGAACACTGAAGCATTTAGTGGAAGAGCAGATAAATAGTGCTATCACCATATCAAGGTCCTCTAACCCTGTAACAACCTTCAATATTTGCGTAAGTTCACTATATATTTCTCCTTTTTGTTTAGGCAGATGACCTCGCTGTTCCGCCCCTTAAAACATAAAAAACTAACTAACTAACTAAATACCTCTTTCTGCGTTGTGGTTTCCCAATTCTCGGATCAATGGTCCCATTGTTATCATTTATATTATTATACTAATAGTTTTAATGCATGCAATGACCAATGAAAATCAAACTAATAGTTAGTTATTGTTGTTTTAAGGGGAAGAACTACGAGGTCATCTGCCCCTAAAACCGAACTAAGTTATACATGAATCGTCAAGGCAACATTTTGTCAGTGACATATGTCTTCATTTACAGACGATAACATGATATCTGTCACACGCCAAATCACACGTAGAACATATCGTTCCGTGCGGCAAATTCTATGGTGGAAACCATGGAATACCGTACGAGCCTCGTGACAAAATGTCTCAGCTTTCAGTTAGCTTTCTTCCATTCGTCTCGAATCATAGCATTCGTGGTATCGAAATCGAGCCATATTCAAATCATCTTCTTTTGATGTTATTTTACCACTTCCTTGTAACAAATAAAGACACCTCCCGGGCAACGCCGGGTACAATAGCTAGTCATTTATAAATGGGAATAGAGGGCTTGCAACAGGGCCTAGACCGCACAAGGATGATATGAGCTTTGACCTACATGGTGCAAGGATGATATGAGCTTGGTCCTAGTGGCGCAAAAATGAAACAGGCCCTAGACGCCAATAGAATGTTGAGAGCTTTGAAGCTTGTAAAGTTACAATAAATTTAAAGTATTTAAACTTCCAGAAAGCTCCAACTATCCATCAGATGCACCTAGGGACGTTGTTGGCAAATACCACTTATTTATTGCAGAAATGACAGTTAATTACAAATTCAACAAGTTGTTCCGTGAAGAATTAAAGTCTATTTTCATATATCCTACTTATGTTAATTGCCACTATCAACATAAAAAAATCAGTTTGATTGCTGTAATAGATTCGTAGATATTCAGAGCCGTCTAAATATTTTGGATGGTCGCCATGTTGGATTGTTATATGTATAGGCCATAGAGTCATGTACCATTAAAGGAAAATTATTGCGTAGGTTCATTATTCAAACTTTCACTTCGATCGCTTGATTACGACACAGGAAATAAAAAATTATTTTTAAAATTCTCACAGCCGCCATATTGAGGTTATACAAACAATTGAACTTAATTAGATACCAGTGCATTACTATGTGTATAAATATTTGCTGTACCAAGTTTCATGGCGTTTGGATTATTAAATCGCTTATTAAATTATTAAATTCTATTTAAAACTTCCAACATTGCTTGGCCGCCATGTTCGTTTTGTAGTTAACCGGTTTTTGAATGTCTTATAGATGAACTTCAAGTAGTGCCTTTTATCTCCGTAGAAAATTCCAGTGCGATAACTGTAATAGTTTCAGAGATATAGAACGCCGGTGAAATATTTCGCACGGCCGCCATCTTGAGGTTATGTAATCAATTGAACGAAGTTAGATGTCGGTGCATTACAATATGTATAAACATATACTGTACCAAGTTTCATTGCGTTTGTTTGGTCAAATCGCGGGAAACGTCTATTTAAAAGTCGCAACTTCGCTTGGCCGCCATGTTGGTTTTCTAGTTAACACGTTTTCAAAAGTCACATAGGTGAACTTCTAGTAGTTTCCTTTATCGCCGTACAAAATTCCAGGGTGATATCCGTAATAGTTTCAGAGATATTGAATGCTGGTGAAATATTTCGCACAGCCGCCATGTTAAATTGGTGAGACGTAACAAAATTCGAAGGGCACGGTCGGGGTTGCTCGGAATAGTGCTATGAATTTACTGAGTTTCATTGAAATCGCTATAGCCGTTTAGAAGTTATTACGGGGACACACACGCATACACAGACACACGGACAAAAGGTGATCTCATAAGCCTTCTTTTTTTTCATAAATGAAAATAGGCTAAAATGGGGAGGACATATCATGGATATAACCTCAGATTTACCAAAAAGAAACAGCAATGTTTATGTAATGTACTTGAATTAAATCGAATAGTGGAGGGTGAAGCGAGGACGAAAGGATATTAGGGTCTTTTTCTGTTTGTGTATGGGTACTGTGCTCGTATATGTAAATGAGCTTGGAAATATTCGTATCTTCAAAAGTTTTCTAACTCTCCAATGATAAAATATAGCGACTCTGGAATCAAGCCACGGAACTGGTTTGTACCTCGCCGAGTTAGCCAGTTAACCGAGCCGGCCAATGAGAAAATTAGCAGTCACGTGGGAGACTTGGTACTAGACTGTACAGTGCTAAAAGAAAGGAACTATGTTGCACGGAGATAATCGAAGACTCCCGAGGCGAGCTGAAATCCACACGTGCAGTAAGTGTGACTCGAGGATGGTAGTGGGAAGACTTGAGCAACGCGCGTGTCGGACAGTCAATGAGAAGCGACCTTACTTAGATAAGAGCAAACAATGTAATTGGCATAGCTAATTACCGGCTTGATTTTAACACATCGTAATATCATACAAGATATTAAATAATGAATAAGAACTATTTATTAACATTGCGGCTAATTATATGCTTAATTAAGGATTATTTCCATCATCGCTAATAAGCAACCAATCAAATCCATGTTCTGAAAAGGACGCTAACATGAGCATTGACGAGGGGGAAAACAGAGGAGAATCGAGGCTCTTAACAATTACGACTTCATGAGAGAAGGACGTCTCAACGAAATACTCGACAATCTAACAAAGCTGATAGAGATTACTACAGTATATTTGAAGAAGACGAATACGACACGCAATTAGCAACGAGAACGAAGGCACTTAGTTTGTGCAAATATATATCAAGTCGACATACTGCAATATTTAAAAGTTTGTTGATATTAATCTACATATTTCCAGCATGTCGAAATTACTGAAGATGAGGGAGGAATATACGACTGAATCTACGGAAGAAGTAATGACGAATTAAAATGTTATTGGGAACAGAACTATGACGACAGCGAGAGTATTCGAAATGACATAACATCAATCTCGTGGGGGAGATTAACATCTCGTCTCTCCCATGTAAAATATTCTACATCTACAAAGTCATTTCACCAACTAAAATGATGAATACTTATATCAGAACTTTGGTGAAAGAAGACAGAAGGTATTCGCGAACGAGGGCGGCTAGGGTTGATCCCAGAGCCATCAAGAGAGAAAGGGTATCCCATCTCACACAAGAAGATTGCCTAGCAGAAAGGACGGCCACACGAGGATGTAAGAGTTCGAATCCCGTACCTGACCGCATGGAGACCGTTGGAGACCATAGAAGCCCGCACGACATCATGCAGTCTCGAGCGATCTGAAACAATCCGTTTCTGAGGGATAGCGAAGAAAGCCCACTTCTAGTCATCTATAACGCAACACAAGGTAGTCTCATGACCAACAATACATCCCATTTTGTAGAATTTTGTAGAAACTTTTGAGAATATCCGACAACTGTTTATTAAACCATTTTTCTACGTTTTCATAATATTGCTATAATTTTCGATGTTATATTTTCATAACTACATCATGTGGATGTTTATTCTCGATTTTCGTAATTTTGACAATTTAGAATTTTTATTTAATTTTTTGGAATTTTGCGACTTTCGAAATTTGAATGAGGAGATTTTACGTTTAGTTCAGAATATTTTATGGTTAAGTTTAAATGTGTTTAGATCACATTTTATCAGTTTTGAATTGTAATATATCGTTCTTTAACAACAATGATAATTATGGAAATTTATTCAAGAATGTTATACAGAGGTATATTTTAGAGAATGCGATTCTTAACGATCTTATTTAGAGATCCATGTAAATTCACGATCTGATAACTCATTAGACAGATCTGGTTATAAATAGTTGGTGACAAACAAATATAAAATATAAAAGTTTATGAGAAATATATTAAAGAAAGAATTTATAAGAGAATGTAATGTGACATTAGTAAATACGAATTACAGCGTATTTTTGAAGTAATAAGATTTTGAAGAAAGAATTTGAAGTAAATATCACAGCTAATAGGAAGCTTTATGGAAATGTGAGTGATATAAAAGGAATAATATTGTTATTAGACTTGTATTTTATCGTATTACCTGTTAAATTAATTAATCGATTAAACCAGTATTTTTAGCCTATTTTCAATTTTGAAAAAAAATAGGCTTATGAGATCACCTTTTGTCCGTGTGTGTGTGCGTGTGTGTGTGTGTGATTCGTGTGTGTGTCCCCCCCTAATAAAATCTAAACGGCAGGAGCGATTTCAATGAAACTCGGAAAGTTCATAGCACTATTCCTGGCGACCTCGACCGTGCCCTTCAAATTTTGTTACGACTCACCAATCCAACATGGCGGCTGTGCGAAATATTTTACCAGCATTCAATATCTCCGAAACTATTACCGATATTACCCTGACATTTTCTATGGTGATAGAGGGAACTACTATAAGTTCACTTATGTGACCTTTGAAAACCTGGTAACTACAAAACCAACATGGAGACCAAGCGAATTTGCGACTTTTAAATAGACGTTTCTCGTGATTTGACCAACCAAACACAATGAAACTTGGTACGGTATATGTTTATATACATTGTAATGCACCGACATCTAACTTCGTTCAATTGTTTACTTAATCACAAGATGGCGGATGTGCGAAATATTTCACCGGCATTCTATATCTCTGATACTATTAGCGTTATCTCCCTAAAATTTTGTACGGAGATAAAGGGCACTACTGGAAGTCCATCTATAAGACTTTTAAAAACCGGTTGACTACAAAACGAACATGGCGGACAAGCGAATTTGAAAATTTTAAATAGAACTTTCTCGCGATTTAATGTTCCAAGCGCACTGAAACCAGGTACAGGAAATATTTATACACATTGTAACCCTCTGGTATCTAATTTAGTTCAATTGTTTACATAACCTCAAGATGGCGGCAGTGCGAATTTTAAAATTAAGTTTTTATTTCTTGTGATATAGTCATGCGATCGAAGTGAAAGTTTGAATAATGAACCTACGCAATAATTTTCCTTTAATGATACATGACTCTATGGCCTATACATTTAACAATCCAACATGGTGACCATCCGAAATATTTAGACGATACTGAATATCTACGAATCTATTTTAGCAATCAAACTACATTTTTTAATGTTCATAGGGGTGAACTTAAGTTCACCTATAGGACTTTAAATAACCTGGTGATCACAAATCCAACATTGCGGTGACGCGAATTATACATATTCACATGGACGTTTCTCGCAATTTAACCATCCGAGTGCAGTGAAACTTGGTACAGTAAATCCTTATACGAATGTTAATCCACTGGCATCTAATTTATTTCAATTGTTTCCATAACCTCAAGATGGCAGCTGTGAAAAATTTTAAAATCTCCTTGTTTTTTCTTATGTCCTAATTATGCGATTGAAATTTGAATACTACACGTTCACAATAATCTGCATGTAACAGTACATAACTCTAGGACCTACATATATAAAATCCAACATGGCGACCATCCGAAATATTTAGTCGGTTCTTATTATCTACGAATCTATTACAGCAATCAAACAGAAATTGTGTATGTTGATAGTGGCAATTAATATGAGTAGGATATATGAAAATAGGCTGTATAGTTCTTCACGGAACTACTTGTTATTACATATTTGTATTAAGGATGTTGAGACTATGAGAAGAATTTGTTATTGAGAAGTTAGTTAAGAAGATGTTTTTGTAAGAAACTGCGAAGTATCTCTATGAGAGATATCTATTTATTCCCGTGATGACGGAGGTATTTGTTGTATGACAATGAGCATTGTGAAGCCATTGGTCAATTGTTGAAGGAATGTCTGTAGTGACAGACTTGCGCATATTTTGATGTTGAAAAATAGGATGTTGTAAGAAGAAGCAGTTTTGTTGGTGTTTATTAATATTTGAAGTTATTGAAATAGTCTCATAGAGACTCCTTGAAAACTCCTTGAAATCCAGCGAATCCTCGATGAAGTTTTATCTGAAAGAAATGATAGGATCAATGGATCTTTGTTGAAATTGAGAGTAAACTGAGTTCTATTTAAATGGTTCTTAATCAGAGATTGGATTTACGGTAATTATTCAACGAATTGGAAGATTATATTTTTATTGGGTATTTTTATTATGATGACAGACCAGTTGTAGGAGGTCTATGAACTATGTCTTTACTTAATTGCATGGATTATGGAATCCCGATTTGTAACAGTTTCCCGAATAAAACAAAGTATGGGGAATGAAAATTTCCTAAAGTCCGTTAAAATGTGAGTGAAGAAATAGGAAGACAATTTATGTCTATATATTCTGTATAGAAGGCAGTTTGTCCGTTGTATATATTTTATTTTAAATTGAGCAGTTGGTGAACTTCAGCGTCAATATTTGTGTTGTACATAAATAACATTTAGAATTTCAATTAAGGTTTATATGTATGTTTATGCGTATTATAATTTTTAATTAGTAATTTAAATATGAATATAGATTTTTTATCGCTTCTATGGGAAGGATTTAAGTGATAGGAGACGGGAGATAAATTGTATAGAGTAATGAATAGTTTTTGTTATGACGGAAATCTACGTCAGGGGTAAATTCATTTTATTTTGGGGATATTTTTTAAACTTTATAACATTTTATTTTGTTATAAAACTCCTGTCACCTAGGGCACAGCAGTTGTTCGCTGCGATTTAATTCATTATTTTATTTGAGCTTATGGAAGCTTCCATAATTAATTTTATCGGTTTCTAGAAGAAACAAATAAGAGTTTAATGTAACAGAGTAATGACATTTCGTCATTTAATTTAATTGAATGTTAATAATGCATATAATGAATGCTGGTGTTAGGAAACGTGTATTTGTTAATGTCAATAAATATGACAGGCACATTTTTACGATTCCCCGATCTTTTATAGAAAATTGGCACTGTCTTTGTAGTTAAATGGTAGTGGAATGTGCTGTAGGTTGGAAGTTCCCGAGGGACCTTATCCGCATCCTTAAGCCCCAGATTTTCATGGATTCTCGTATTTCCTGAGTAGTTAGAGAACCCTACTCTTCTGTAGTTAGTTACTATAGCACATTCAGTTTGTTAAATCCCTGTTCCTTATTCTGAGTGTTTTCGCCAAGTAGCACTGTGATGTTATTTAGCCGGGACTTCAAGATGTTACAATCCATTATTTTTTCCAGCTTTGGATTTTGGGGGATCATCCAGATATAAGGGTACGACAAACCAGATTATTTTTAGGCGCTATGCACATTTTAGTTTTGAAGTTGTGGACAGAATTTTTAAAATGTCACTGCTTAACATGGTGAACTATTTCTGGGTTGAGAAGTTGCATAGTTTCAAAGCTATTTCTATCTCTAACATTGATGTAATTGCTTGAGATCGAGAGTCTCATGATAGGAGCAGAGTTGACCCATTAGACAGTTAGACACAAAGTTACAAAATTCCCATGATGTCAAGATATTGACTTTGACAGGGTATAGAGGAAACAAGTAGTTCCATGAAGAACTATACAGCCTATTTTCATTTATCCTATTTATGTTAATTGCCTCAATCAATATAAAAAACAGTTTGATTGCTGTAATGGATTCGTAGAAATTGAGAACCGTCTAAATATTTCGGATGGTCGTCATGCTGGATTTATATTTATGTAGGTCCTAGAGTTATAAAATATTAATTGAAGATTATTGTGTAGGTGTAGTATTCAAACTTCTATCGCTTGATTAGGACACAAGAAATAGAATCGAGATTTTTACATTTTGCACAGTTGCCATCTTGTGGTTATGAAAACAATTGAAATACATTAGATGCCAGTGGATTAAAGTTTCTATACGCATTTTCCGCACCAAGTTTTACTGCGCTCGGATTGTGAAACCTCGAGAAAAGAATATTAAAATGTTTCAACTTTGCTTGGCCAACATGTTTGTTTTGCACTTTACAGGTTTTTGAAAGATACATAGTTACATGTTGGATTGGTGAGACATATACAATTAGGAAGGCACGGTTGGGGTCGACCAAAATGGTACTATGACCTCACCGAGTTGCATTGAAATCGCTCCAGCAATTTGGTCGTTATTACGGGGAAACACATACGCACACACACACGGACAAAAGGTGATCTCGTAAGCCCATGTTTTCATCAATGAAAATAGGCTAAAGAGAGTAAATCCCCCGTTGCGCCAAGAGTCGTACTTTCTAATTTAGCATAGATTCTCTCGGTGGGGGAATTGAGGTTTGACATCAAAACAAGTAGTTCCGTGAAGAACTAATAGCCTATTTTCATATATCCTACTAATATTAATTGCCTCTATCAACATACAAATTGTCAGTTTGATTGCTGTAATAGATTCGTAGATATTGAGAACCGTCTAAATATTTTGGATGGTCACCATGTTGGATTTATATACTTTAGGCCTTAGATTTATATACTACTAGCTGTACCCGGCATGCGTTGCAATGCCAATCAAAGAAAGTGTTGGCATTGTAACTTTGTATGTTGAAGTGCTTTTGGATTCCCAATATTGTTTTTCTTTTTCTGTTAACCACCTCTAAACTATTGTAAAATTGATTTATTATCTAAAAAGAATCATGGGAGCATGCTCAACAACTCACCACATTTTCATCGCAATGAAATGAATGGTATATGAACGCATACGGGACTTTGTTGAAACGATTCGAGCGCCGTCACCCATTTGCTGAATATACTCGTACGCTACCTATTGTAAAATGGATTTACTAAGTGAAAACCTTCCCTGGCGTGTACACAACAACTCATGAATGTTTCATCGCAATCGGATGAATGGCATATGAACGCATACGGGTTTTGCTTCAATGATTCGCGCGACGACACTCATATGTTTACTCTACTTGTGCGCCACCCACTGAAGAACGGATTTACTAATTCATACACCTTCGCAGGACTGTCTTCAACTCCCCAAAGTTTTATGATAATCCGAAGAATGTTATATGAACGCATACGGGACTTGGTTGAAACGATTCACGCGCTGTCGCCCATTAATTGAATCTAATCGTGCGCTATCAATTGTAAAATGGATTTACTAAATCAGAAATCTCTGCGGGAGTGGAAACAACATTTCTCCAAATTTCATTGCAATCGCATGAATGGTGTGGAGAATGAGTGAAAAGGAGCACAGGGAAACACACAGTTTGTTAACATAAAGCCCTCTTATTTAACTCCAAAGAACAGATAGGAACACACTTCACTATATACACAAAATTCAACACACACAAAGATATGCCAGTC
Source organism: Meconema thalassinum (assembly GCA_946902985.2). Taxonomy (NCBI): domain Eukaryota; kingdom Metazoa; phylum Arthropoda; class Insecta; order Orthoptera; family Tettigoniidae; genus Meconema; species Meconema thalassinum. The sequence continues at coordinate 9,277,131 of OX336398.1, read as the reverse complement.
TTCCATATCCTCCCCACCCTGGTCGACCTCTAGAGGTATGACCAGCTGAATTGGACGCGTTATCCGGTTCCTGTCTTCGTTCCCACCATCCTCCCCACCAAGCCGCCCGTCGTGCGATGAATTTCCAGCGGATGCCGTTTTGTGGAAAGGTAGCTCGATGCGTCGTGGTCGTGGAAGATCATAGAAAGCTCTCTAAGTTTTCTATGAGCTGCGTGAAAAGTGATGTCATTGTCGGAATATATGGTATGAGGTAGTCCTCGGCGGCTGACGAATCTTTGGAAGGCCATCAGAAAACGTATTTACTGTCATATCCGACGCTAACTCCAAGTGGACAGCTCTGGTTGTAGCACATCTAAGCAAAATAATGTAACTTTTGCGAACGTCGTTATCGTGGCGGTGGTATAGTGGGCCCGCAAAATCGGGTCCTGTTACAGTGAACGGTGTGGAGTATCGTACACGATCGGTCGGTAATGGAGCTTCGTTCTCCTGTCCAGGAGGCTTTCGTGATAACTTGCAAGGCAGACACGAATTCAATACCTTCCTAATGCTTTGCCTTGCTCGTAGAATCCAAAATTGGCTTCGCAGCTCGGAGAGCACAATCCGTGATCCCAAGTGGTGCAGTCTGATATGGGTATGGCGGATTAGAAGACAAGTGAAGGGATGTCCGCCGTCTGAAAGTATTGGGTGTTTTTCGTCATACGACATCGTTGTGAAGTGGAGGCGGCCACCAAGGCGGATCAATGTGTCTTGCAGGAATGGTTGAAAAGAGGCGATCTTCGATGTTTTGGGGATGGGCGTGTTGTGCAACAATGCTTCGTATTCTGTTCCAAAGGTCTCTCTTTGTACAGAAGTTATCAAATATCGCCGACTTGCTTCGAGTTCCAACACTGTCAAGTCACCAGTTTGCTTATCCGCTGACCGAAGGTTCTAAATGAACCGTAGGATCCAAGCTGTAGTCCGAAGTAATTTGTTGTAGGTGCTGAATCTTGCGAAGTCACAGAGTGCTTCATGTGTGGTAACAACAAGGGCCTGTACGAGTTTTCGGCACCATAATGTGGAGAATGAGTGAAAAGGAGCACAGGAAAACACACAGTTTGTTAACATAAAGCCATCTTATTTAACTCCAAAGAACTTATGTACAGATAGGAACACACTTCACTATATACACAAAGTTCAACACACACAAAGATATGCCTCTCTTCCATAAATGGTATATGAACGCATACGGAAATTTTTTAAACGATACGCACGCCGGGTCTCATTTGTTGAATCTACTTGTGCGATACCTATTGTAAAGTGGATGTACTAAGCCAGAAATCTTTCCTGAAGTGTACTCAACATCTCACCCAAGATTCATCGCTTTCGGACAAATGGTATATGAACGTATACGGAACTATGTCGAAACACTTCACGCGTCGTCGCTCGTTTGTTTAATCTACTTGTGCGATACCTATTGTAAAGTGAATTTACTAACCCAGAAACCTTCCCTGAGGTGTACACAACATCTCACCCAAGTTTCATCACTATCAGACGAATAGTATATGAAGGCATACGGGACTTTGTTGAAACGCTTCGCTCGTCGTCGCTCATTTGTTGAATCTATTCGTGCGCTACCTATTATAACATGGATTTACTAAGCCAGACACCTTGCCTATAGTGTACACAACATCTCACCCAAGTTTCATCGCTATCGGACGAATGGTGTGTGAACGCATTCAGGACTTTGTTGAAACGCTTCGCCCGTCGTCACACATTTGTTGAATCTACTCGTGCGCTACCTATTGTTAAGTAGATTTTCTAAGCCAGAAACCTTCCATGAAGTGTACACAACATATCACCCAAGTTTCATCACTATCAGACGAATAGTATGTGAACGCATACGGGACATGGTTGAAACGCTTCGCTCGTCGTCGCTCATTTGTTGAATTTATTGTGCGTTACCTATTATAACATGGGTTTACTAAGCCAGAAACCTTGCCTGTAGTGTACACAACCTCTCACCCAAGTTTCATCGCTATCGGACGAATGGTATGTGAACGCATACAGGACTTTGTTGAAACGCTTCAGCCGTCGTCGCTCATTTGTTGAATCTACACGTGCGCTACCTATTGTAAAAAGTATTTACTAAGTCAGAAACCTTTCCTGGAGTGTGCACAACAATACAACCAAAGTTTCATAGCAATCGGATGAATGGTATATGAACGCATATGGGACTTTGTTCAAGCGACTCGCGTGCCGTCACTCATTTGTTGAATCTACTCGTGCGCTACAACTTTCATATTTATTCACCTTTAAAACCTTCTCTGGACTTCCACAAATAATTCGAGACAAAAATTAGCCAAATCGGTCCAGCCGTTCTCGAGTTTTAGCGAGACTAACGAACAGCAAATCATTATATATATATATAGATTACATGAAGGTTATTGTGTAGGTGTTTTATTCAAACTTCAAAAAAAGTGGGATTTTAAAATTTCGCTCAGCCGCCATCTTGTGGTCATGAAAATAATTTAAATGAATTAGATGCCATTCAATTAAAATTTGTATCAGCATATACCGTACCAAGTTTTCCTGCGCTCGGATGGTTAAAACGCAAGAAACGTCCATTTGAATATTTAAATTTCGCTTTGCCGTCTTGTTGGATTTGTGCTTCCAGGTTATTGAACGTCTCTTAGGTGAACTTATGCTTATAGCCTCTATACACTTACAAAATTTCAGTTTGATTGCAGTAGTAGATTAATAGATATTGAGAACCGTCTAAATATTTCAGATGGTCGCCATGTTGGATTTTAATTTTATGTAGGCCATAGAGTTATATACTATTAGATGATGATTATTATTTACGTTCATTATACAGATGTTGATTTCGATCGCATGATTAGGAAACAAGAAATAAAAACTTAATTTTTGAAATTCGCACAGCCACCATCATGAGGATACGTAAACAATTGAACTAAATTAGATACCAGTGCATTACAATAATCATAAACATTTGCTGTACGAAGTTTCATTGCGTTTGGATCATAGAATTGCAAGAAAAGTCTATTTAAAACTTTCAACTTCGCTTGGCCGCCATGTTCGTTTTGTAGTTAACCGGTTTTTGAAAGTCTCATGGATGATCTTCCAGTAGTGCCCTTTATATCCGTACAAAATGTCATGGTGATAGCGGTAACAGTTTCAGAGATATAGAATGTCGGTGAAATATTTCGCTCAGCCGCCATCTTGAGGTTATGTAAACAAATGAACGAAGTTAGATGTCGGTGCATTACAATGTGTATAAACATATACTGTACCATGTTTCATTACGTTTGGTTGGTTAAATCGCGAGAAACGTCTATTTGAAGGTCGCAACTTCGCATGGCCACCATGTTGGTTTTGTAGTTACCAGGTTTTCAAAAGTCACATAGGTGAACTTCTAGTAGTTCCCTATATCACCGTACAAAGCTCCAGGGTGATATCGGTAATAGTTTCGGAGATATTGAATGCTGGTGAAATATTTCGCTCAGCTGCCATGTTGGATTGGTGAGACGTAACAAAATTAGAACAGCACGGTCGGGGTCGACCGGAATAGTGCTATGAACTTACCGAGTTTCATTGAAATCGCTCTAGCCATTCAGAAGTTATTAGGGGGGACACACCAAAATCCATCACACACGCACACACACACAGACAGGCACACGGACAAAAGGTGATCTCATAAGCCTATTTTTTTATAAATTAAAATAGACTAAAAATGATGATACCCTGCCGGCGAGATAAAAATATAGCAGATTTGATTAATTGCAAATATTATGAGAACTGTTTAACTTATCTATGCATGTTGGGTGGCTGACTCGCGGTCAATGCATGTCGGATTTCCGAAGTGAAATGTCATGTCCTGTTGTTCGTAATCCACGCAAAAAGGAGGTCTCGGTGACTCATGATCGCATGAATAACGGTCACGTAAGACTAAAAGCTTACATTGACTGGCGGTGCTGGTAGAGCAATTATCACCACATGGCTTTCACAAAATGTCGGACGAGTGACGGCAGTCCCTTGTAGATAGACCGAGCGAGTCTGCTGGATGCCATTAGAAGAGTAACAAGTGAGAAGGCTCCCGACTAGCAAGGCAACCGAGGGGGAGAAAGTAGTGGGAGAGAAGGAGGACATAAGGGTCACAAACGTAGAAAGCATAAATCTTTAAAGCGCACACATTTATTTTCTTGAGGCAGAATTCAAATAATGTAGATGAGTGTAGGTTACCATCTGTAGAGGACGAGTCGAACTTCTAAGCATCATAATTAGACGGTGACAACGAGTTCTCACGTTGACTGCAGAAGATGAGCGAGTTCAGCTAAGTGCCGCGTGAGGGCACATTAAGGAGAAATTTGATGAGTTTGTTGAAAGAAAGGTAATGAATTTCGTCCACTAAAACACACTAAACACAGGCATGAACAAAAGCACAAAGAGAGAGGGAAAACACATAGAAATCTCTGTTAGTGGTTTTCACGGAATAAAAAGATAAGAGAGAGAGCGAAACACTAGAAAACCCAATATGTGTACAAACTACGTAAGGTGTATATTCAAGGAATATACCAACATCGATTGTCAGATGAAGCGCTAAAGGAAGTTGGTGCCTCCTGGTACTTAAGAAGCAATATGGACCAAGCTAATGAGATACATAAAAGAAGGGTTGACACATGGTATCACCATATATAGATGCAGCTAGTGGGAATTCACTTTTGAGGCCGAGGTCTGGAGTGTGGTGCTATAAGTATGTAAAACTTGGTTTTTTCCTTCTGCAGGAATGGGAAAATAGGAGCATTTGAATGTGGTGTTATTGGAGAATAATGGAGACTGGGTGGATAGATGGAGTAAGAAATGAGGGGTAATGTGATGATTGGGGTTAGATGATTCTGGTGAGTGGTAATGAAAGGAAGAGATTGGTTCGGCTCATATTTAGGCACGACGAATAGCAAATTTTCAGTAGTAATGGAAGCAAGAATAAAAGATAAGAAATATGGGCCTTAAGCAAGGTTAGAATATGTTAAATATATTGCTTCGGTTGTAGGGTATAGAAGCAATGTAAAGTCAATGGGAGAAATGGAGTGCAGCATTAAAAACAAACACAACGACAACAGTAAAGTATTCTTTTCACTCAGCATTTTAGCCGCTTTGCGAGACTTCAGCTCAATGATGCGCAAGAAGAGACGCTATTACAAAATATGCTTATCGGTGATCCTTAGGCGTACGTCAGCAGGGATGCGAAGGGTGCAAACTTAAACACCTTGTCCTTTATTGCATGAGGCATGCTGAAACCTAAAGCCTCAGGATCGAAAGAATGTGGTGGCTATGAAACCATCCCAACACACTCATGCTCACAGAGCTATGACTCCAAAGTTTTCATCCAAATAAAATTCAATTGCAGACCATTCACACTGTGTGAAAAGCATATTATTGAGCAATGAAAACGGAATCATTTCCCAGCATTTATTAAAGACTTATTTCCTGGTAGTGATATTAATGAAACTCTCTCCAATTATAATTTCTTTTCTTTGAACTCTATACCTTGACTATTATTTCACTTCCTGTAATAATGTACCATACTTCTAACTTTTAGTACTGACTATTTCAGGATGAATCCGGCTGCAATGAAGATATATGATGTTGGTAATAGTGGAGGACAATATACTAACACTTCCTCTACTGAAAAATGTTGTATAAAGCAAAATTTGAAAAAATACTCATGCAGCGAATGCGAATCTATGTTTACGAGGAGGGGAACTTTGAAGCCACACCTGCTTATCCATAGCGGCGAGAAGCCGCATTCATGTAGCGTATGCGAAGCCAAATTTAAACAGAGAGGATCTTTAAATATACACATGGTTATCCATAGCGGCGAGAGGCCGCATTCATGTAGCGTATGCGAAGCCAAATTTACACAGAGAGGATCTTTGAATGCACACATGCTTATCCATAGCGGCGAGAGGCCGCATTCATGTAGCGTATGTGAAGCCAAATTTACACAGAGAGGATCTTTGAATGCACACATGCTTATCCATAGCGGCGAGAGGCCGTATTCATGTAGCGTATGCGAAGCAAAATTTACTAACAGAAGAAATTTGAATGAACACATGCTAATCCATAGCGGTAAAAATCGAATTCATGTTGCGTATGCGAGGCAAAATTCTTTCGGAGAGAAGATTTGAATACACACATGCTAATCCATAGCGGCGAGAAGCCGTATTCATGTAGCGTATGCGAAGCCAAATTTACTCGGAGAGGCAATTTGAATGCACACACGCTAATCCATAGCGGAAAGAGACGCATTCATGTAGCGTATGCGAAGTAAAATTTACTAATACAGTATATCTGAATAAACATAAAACAAATCCATAGCGGCGAGAAGCCCCATTCGTGTAGCGTATGCGAAGCTAAATTTACTAGGAGAGGAGACTTGAATAAACACACGCTAATCCATAGCGGCAAGACGGCGCATTCATGTAGCGTATGCGAAACCAAATTTACTAAGAGAGGATCCTCGAATACACACATGCTTATCCATAGCGGCGAGAGGACGCATTCATGTAGCCTATGCGAAGCAAAATTTACTATGAGGATATTTGAATAAACACATGCTAATCCATAGCGGCAGCAAGCCGTATTCATATGCAGCCCGCGAAGCCAAATTTAGACAAAAAGGACATTTGAATCGACATATGGTCATTCATAGTGGAGAATGCCCATATTCGTGTGCCATGTGCGAAGCTAAATTTTGTCAGAAAGTGAGTTTGAAGTCACACTTCCTGGTCCATGCAGGAGAAACGCCATATTACTGTAACCTGTGCGATGCCAAATTTACCCAAGGACAACATTTGAAACAACACTTGATAAGCCACAGTCACGAGAAGCCTGACTAAAGTACCAATTGCAAAGAAGATACTTTCAAAACAAGATTTATGAACAAACATCCAAAACATTTTAAGGACGAAAAAATTCTCATGTAGCAAATGGGAAGTGAACCATGCTCACAGGGTATATTTGAAGATACATTTTCTAAAAATAGGCATATTCAGAAGCAAATGATATCTGAAGCGACACATATTTACTCATGATGTTTCCTACTTACCAAATTCCTCTGTACATTAGCCTCTTTATTACCTCTTCAGTTGTTACCCTCTCTACGTATCTGATAATCAGCATTCTCCTTAAGGTATTCATATACGTTTATTGAAAAAATCCACAATTCTAAACCAATCGCCTTGTATTCTTTTTGGTGGTTCACTGCTAAGTAAATTAAGCCGGTTATACCTTCAGAATGCTTAATGTGCACTTCCAGGGGTGTCCAAAATAAAATTATTTAAGAAATTTGTACCTTTTTCTCAGACACCCTAGCAACTACAAAAATGCATCTTTTCTAATTATTCTTTCACATACGCATAGCTACTAGTGTCATTCATGTCCCCTACTAGAATTGTTAATTTATCAGCATTTTGTCGGGAGTTATGATTATGTTTTCAAAAAAAGATGCAAAATGTCAATAATATTTTTCCTCTCTTTACATCCAGTTTTAGAATGGAGCCATATATCTTCACGGTTTTGGTACAGAACATGCCCTATTTCATTGTCTTTCATTTGAAACCTTGTTGAGACAGATAGCTGAATTAGAACTTGACGTTTTCTTGTTTGAACCTGTAAGAGAAGCATGATTTTTAGTTTTTGAGTAAATTAGGTTGGCAGTTTCACATTATGATTGAACCTCTTTGTTCTTACCTGACAACATTAGAATTCTCCTGCTGCATATGTAGGACCTTCCTTTTCAAGTTTCATGTCCTCTTTCAGTTTTCTTCTTCCTCTGAGGTACCTTCTTCGTTGTTTTTGTTCATTGGTGCTCTGAAGTTGACTTCTGCGTAATCGTGCCTCATCTGCTTGTGACACTCCTGATGCCAAGTACCTACCAGGAACAATCTTCGTCCTTCGTATAATCTCCATTTCAACCTTGTTTCCACAATTGACGTGTAAAACAGCATCCATAACAACAAGTTTAAGAGTGGACAGCCCTACATAAGTCTCCTTTCTACACCGCTTCCATACCATAGCGTTGAATGACTCATTGTTATTTTGGGTCATACCATGGAGACATTTGCATAGCATTTTTAGGTCACAAAGCCTTTCATACACAGGCTTCATCGCATGCAGGACTTCTAGTGGTATTCCTGCTTTATGTTTATAGTTGTCCAGTTGATTGTTGGCCTTGGCTCGTTGGTACGAACACCAACTATGCGTTCCTATAGGGCACTTATGGTGGGAAGGCCTGTCTTTATTGGCAGTCAAATGGTACAATGTTGCCCATATAGCGTTTGACATGTCCTTTACGGAACTGCAGTTGGACCGCAAAGCAAATCCAAAATAATTCTGACACTTATCTATCAGTGCCCCGGTGAGTTTACCTTTACCACCCGGTTTTTTGTTTTGTACAATTTCTCTAAGGGCCGAGCATAAACGCTTCTGGTAATGCCCCACACATTCCAGTTTATTGACTGCTTTACCACTATATGGATTAGATTCTCACAATGCTTTGTACCTTTTGGAATCCCCATCCCCATTAAAATCCACATACTCCAGACCTCTACTCTCACTTGAGCGAGAAAAAATATCAGCCATCCAACCCAAATAGGATGGGGAATCCTTAGCATCACCTGACTGCTTCCTCCATCCAATACACTTTCTGGACATTACCTATACATGTAGAACTTTGCCTGTGTCAACAGATATTGCACTTACTACAACAGACTATGAAGAATATCCGCGTCTCTGCCATGTACCATCCACAGATACACCACATTCTTTACCTTTCTTTTTCTGAATTTCTAGGGCAGCAGTCTTCATGCATTCTTCTGCATAGATAGATACAACAGATGATAAAGCTTTCACATGTTCACTATAAGCCCTAGGCAAGGGTGGTGGTGGGAGGTTCATAATGCAAGCAAACCTTTTGGCATCACCGTAACCACAACCTATTGACCTCATGCCATAAACAAGGCATCTGTTTACCTCTGGAAAGCGTTCCTGCCTTTCAGAAGAACAAACTTTATTGATTTCATAACCACATAATTTACACAACAAACCAAGAACTACAGCCCATCCAAATCTCTGATTTTCAATGTTCTGAAGTTTCAGTGAAGAGCTTTTGAAGCAACTGGGACATGCTACCACATTTACTAAATTCTGAAGGCAATCTGTGTCAAATATAATGTTAAAATTACCACCAGATAAATCACAATCATCTGAAACACTTTCAGCTGTAGGCCCAATCTTGGAATGTGATGCACCACTTTGTTCTGTACTTACATTTTCATTGATTTGGTTTTCACTGAGTTTCATATGCTGGTTACCACGAAAACTACGTTTCTTCTCTCTCACTCGCCGATGTTTAGAGCCCATGATCGAGAATTTACACGGAAAAGCACACAAGGATTCACGAGACGAAAAAATATTTTCACTACAAATAGGCCTACGTAACCATGGAAGCTGCCTTAACTGGCTTGTATACAATGTGCATGTAGAGCCATCTGTGGAAGACAGGGTGCACTAAGAGCCATTCAAATCCTGCAACATCGAGCGCCAAAATTAAATAATAATTTCGAAAAGAATCAAGAAATACACTATGCAGCGCGGTGCCCCGCCAACCCCAGACTAAGATGGCGCACACTGGTCCCTTTAAATCAATTTTATATGCATATTTATGCATGAAATTTGCAAAAACCATATATTTTCTGAAAGTAGAAGGATTAGGCTTTCATGTAGCGTCAAAATGCATCATTTTAAACGTATATGAATACCTTAACAACACACTTCTGGTGCATCTTTCTCTTATTTTCTGCTGCGGCGACAGTCCATGTTTCATTTCGTTGGTGTGCCACGACCCAGATAATTCAAAACTGATTCTTTAAGAACTTAAATCTATATTTGATATCATCGCCATTACTTTATGTAGAAATGTCTTCCTTGTCCGAGCGAACCTAGTTTTAATATCTTGATTGTACAAGATCATTTATCTAATTTTCTTCATTGTTTGTTCAATGTTAACATTGAAAATAATGGGTAATAAGCTGCCCCCTTGTTTACACCTTAATGGATACCAGATGCTCTCTTATGTTCTTCAGCTTGTATAACTGCCGTCTGATTTCTGTGTAGATTAAAGATGATTACATTATTCCAATCCTTTTCAGTATGTCAATCAACTTACTCAAATTAGCGTTATTAAAAGCCTCTTCACAGTCTCAAATGCCATTAACATTCTTTAATATTTTCTTATTCTACCTCCCAAGTTCAATCTAAGACTTACTACAGATTCCATAGTTCCGACGTTTCACCTCAGACAAAGTTTATCCTCACCAAACTCGCTTTCCCCTGTCTTTCCATCTTGTAAATCACTCTAGTCTTGTTCCTTAAGGCATGATCGATCACGCTGATTGTACTATAAACTTCCCATATATCAGCTTCTGTTTTCTTCGGTATATGGATGATAACATTCTCCTTAAAATCAGGGAGCACCTGTCTCATAAGTCCTACATCCAACGAAATGATTTGGGCCCAACTTCAGTAGCTCAGTCAGTATATCTTCTATTCCGTATTAAATCTCTTTTCGTATCGCCATGAACTTCATCCTCTTCTTCCAGAACATGGTTCACAATCTCCTTACCTCTATACCAATGCTATATGTGAGCTATCCGTAGCTTAATCCATTATTGACTATCCCGTTTTCCATCAGATAGTGAGGCTTTTGAAAAGCTGTAACCACTTTTCGTACTGTCAGACAATTTTCAGTCGTCTGCACTCTGCTTTCCCAAATTCAACTCTTTTATACCTGTTTGTCCGCCTTTCATACATTATTCTATTGAACAGAGTGATCACCAGCCCCTTATTTTGTTCGGTGTAAGGAAGCCCAACTAACGCGTATATCATAGTTATACTAGCCAAGGGCTTTGACCAACCGCGACATATAAGGAAGACCATTAACCGCTTCCGTACAGGACATGGAGTTCGTGCATACAATCTGCACAAATGGGGGGAAGAGGCCAGACCCCTGCTGTGATTGTGGTACGTCGCATCAGACCATCAGGCACTCTCTGGAATATTGCATAATAAGAGCGTACCGAGGTGACCCTAGTGACTATTTCAGTGCTACACCATCGAGCCTAGACTGGATAAATAGACTGGACGTAAGGTTATAATAAGGTCGATATCTGTGCTTGTATATACTTTTTCTTTCTTTCCTTTATCGTTGTGGCCACTAGGGACCGTGACATTTCAAATCGTTTTTCTTCTTGTTAGCCCACCACGCCTTCATCCTTTATGAATGGGACTTCTTCCATTCATCCGAGTGAATATATCTCTTGCTGGGTTTCACTTCCTCATGATGAACCTGACAGAGTTCTTGATTCATTGCGGTTCTGAGCAGGATATCTGATTCAGAAATATCGAACTTTAACAAGACCTTATCCACTTCCACCAGCCATCGAGGCATCACCTTTTAGCGTCGAAAGTATGATAATAGACGGTTGGAGTATCTACTGACTGGCATTCTGAGGAGGTGGGCATAGAATGTTATTCTCCGTGTCCGGATTACACTTGAGATCTTTTAATGTGGGATTATATTTCTGAATTACTCCAGAGCTTGTATCCTCAATCTTTGAACTTAGGACCAAGAATTTTCCAAATGATCTTTCTTTCCTAAACTTCAAGTCTCTCGATCGGGCCAGATGTGCGGTTTGTTAGGCATTCCGCTGAATACAGTGCTTCCGGTCTAATCACAGTTTGATAATGTCTTAACTTTGCATTCCTAGAGATGGACGTTTAATTGTACAGTTGGTGAGTGACGCGGATGGCTCTTTCGAATTTACTCACTCGTGTTGAGATGGGGAACTTTTCAGAATTATTTGGCTCGATACACTCACAATGATATTTAAACTTTTGAAATTTTAAGATCTGTCCGTGAGTGGTTTGAAGCTGAGCTTGAGCTTCTTATAAATTACAGATTAATTGGGATTTAGTGTACGATATCTTGAGTCCTATTTTGGTTGCACAATCATGTAAGTAATTTACTTGTTGAATGGCTATTTCTGGAGAGCAAGCTAACAAAGCGAGGTCATCAGCAAATGCGAGGCAATCAATATTCATGTTATCTCGAGGTCTGCCTATTTGTACTCCATTAGGAAATCCTTTGCATTGAAGAACGTGTCTCCATTCTCTTATGACTCTCTCAAGGGCACAGTTGGAGGACAGTGGTGATAATCCATCACCCTGTCGAACACCTCATTGAATATGGAAGGGTTCAGAAATCTCAGATCTGAACTTTATATTCGAAGTTGTATCAGAAAGCGTTCTCTGGATTATCATTCGAGTCTTATTGTCAAGACCAAATTCATGGAGCACTTGGAGAAGAGTTTCTTGGTCAATGGAGTAGTAAGCTTACTAAAAGTCTACGAAGACGATGACGAATGGTCTAGATCTCACTTTCTGATAAGCGATGGTAATTTTCAGATTCAGAATCTGTTCAGCACATGAACTTGATTTTCTAAAGCCAGCCTGGTACTCGTCTACTTGTGAGTCTAACTGTTCCTCGGCTCTAGTTAGTTAGGCTTTAGAGAGGATCTTGTAGGTGATTGGAAGGAGAGCAATGCCCCGATAGTTATTGGCCTCTGACTTTTCCCCTTTTTATGCAGTGCAGGAATAAGGGCTGCGGTCCATTTAGTTGGTATCTCGGTAGTTTTCCAAATCTGTTGGAGAGTTAGTAAGAGAGGTTCCAGTGCGCTATCATCCAGGAGCTTCCAGTGTTCTGCGATTACCGAGTCCTCGCCAGGGGATTTGTTATTTTTAGTGAAGTGATGATCTTTCGCAGCTCTGAGATGTCTGGCGGAGAAGGGTCTGGATTAGTTGGAACTGAATTTGAAATTGGAGTGAATGTCGACTCGGGTGAATCACAGTTGTGAGGGGTTTTAAAATATGTAGCTAAAATTTGACAGTTATCCTTGTCACTGTGAGCGATCTGGTTGGTGGTCGGGTTGCGGAACCACAAATTAGGAGGATTGAATTTTGTCATATTCCTCTTGAACGTTTGGTAGACAGTTCTGTAGTTATGCTTCTGGAAATTCAACTCGATGTTGGTCAGTTCGTTCTTGTGGAATTGTATTCTTGCGTTCCGAATAACTCGAGAAGTCCTATTTCTCGTTTCAACGAAGTGTTTATTCTCTGTTTTGTGAGATTTCCAGAGAAGCCAAACTCGTTTTCTATCATTCAGGGCTTCGCCACATTGAAAGTTCTACCAAGGATGTCAAGGTTTCCGTGTCTGAGGCGCAATTTCGAGAGCTGTTTTTACCATGCAACACTCCAGTCGTTCAAGATCTGGTGAGGTTAGAGTGAAGATTTTTTTCTATGAATTCATTCCGAAGTAATTTGAGTTTCTCTGTGTCCGGTCGAAGAATTCTGTGTCTACAACTTTTCCGTGTGATTTTCGGAATGAATTTAAACTTGATTTTAGACATGCAATCCGAGTAAGATCGGCGCCTCGAAAGACTTTGGCATTCTGTATTTCTTTTGAAAATCCGACAGAAATGGCTACATGGTCAAGTTGAAATTCTCCTAGTAAATTGATAAGAGATGTCCATGTCATTTGCTTCCATGGAACATGTTTGAAAAACATGGATTTTAGCACTAGTTTGTTATTTCCACAGAGTTCAATTAAACGTTCTCCATTCCGGTTCGTTCTGGAATGTACTCGATATACACCAACTATATGCCTGTAATTTCGTTCAGTACCAATTTGAGCATTGAAGTTGCCCAGGAGAACTGTGGCATGTGATTTAGGAATTTTGGATAGGATTTCATCCAATGTTTCCCAGAGGATTTCCACGGTCTCCGGGTTCCACTTGTTGTCTTGGTTGATGGGTGCGTGAACATTCACAATCGTGTAGACTGTATTGGCACATTTGACACAACGAGTGGATAGCCTATTGGATAAGGGGTTGATGCTGATGATTGAGCCGAGGATTTTGTTACTAACAACGAAACCAGTGCCAAGATGAGGAGCTCCTTTGAAGATTTTCTTATCAGTTTTGCTTTTGATGACTCTGAAACCTTGAGTTTCGAATGAATAGTTATCCGTGTAGCGTGTTTCTTGGATCGCAGCTATCCGATGTTTGGTGAGGGTGTCTGTTAAGTGTTTGAGTTTGCCGACTTTGAGAAGTGAATTGGCGTTGGAGGTGGCACAAAAGTTCACAATATTGCACTTGAGTTTGGTTGTAACAGGTAGTTCAAGAGACTCCGACTTCTCCTTCAGGCATGAGGCTGCAGACTCCCCAGAATCCTGTATGCTTGCGACTCCCTGGGAGCCGGTGGATTGTCTACCACCTGGGGTAATATTTCCGTTTGATGCTTCATTTTGAGCAGTTGAGAAATGTGCTCAGATTTGAGAGTAAATCTTACTCTACCCAAGGTGCAACAAAGGTTCTTAGCGTCAGAGGGCCTGAGTTATTATTGGCTAATGTTTTACGGCTTTAAGCCAACCCTCTTCCTTTCTCCTGGCTTGGGACCGGCAACAGCAACTGCTGAGTTACTCAATCCACCCAGCAGATACTGCAGGCGGAGTTGTATGTACATTTTATTATTATTACTAGCAGTAGTACCCGGCTTCGCCCGGTGGAATGATGATAATATGTCAGTCTCCTTAACACTCAACGTCATAAATTATATTTATTTATGTATTCATTTCTTACAATATCATACCCAGTGTCAATGTTTATACTTAAGTCACTATGGGAAGGCTCTGTAAAATAATGATCATTCTCGTGATATTTGTCTTCAGTCCGAGTCGAGATATGACGTTAGCGGTCCCAGAATTCGTGACATCTCAGTCGTAGAAGACTATATAAGTGGTGGTGATTAGAAATATAATGGACTTAAAATCTATGTCATTTGCCCCCAATGACGTTGAGGGCGTAACATCTAGTTAATTTGCCCTACTGATCAGGATGATATTGAAAATTACTACATAACTGACATGAAACTTAGAAAATAATAGAAAAAGTTATTTTTAGGACTCACATTTCGGGAAAGACTTGATTATTTTTTGCCAAAGAGCTCCCACTTAGATCGCTATCTGGTTAAAAGTTTCGTCTTGTTAAGGTTTAAACTGTACGATAAATGTCTGAAGCGATTCCTCCAAGAGAAGCTTCCAGGTTTCTCAGTCGATATATTGTTAACGTTCCTGAGCATCCAGTTGTCTTTTCTTCTGACGCAAATCATCTTCTACATAGTGATGATGAACATAGAAGCGACTACTGGCACATATAACTTATCAACGAATGGGAAAAATTGATACTTTAAAGGAATGAAAGGAATAAAATAGAAAAGAGATGTACGATACACCATAACACTCGCTGTGAATTTTCTACGTGACCGGCTTACAGGTTCTCAAGAAGAGGAACCAGATCATTGGCATAAATGAATACAGTAACAGTAGATTAAATAGTATCCTAGACAGATGACACGCTAAGTAACACGGCCTAATATACGATGTAATGGTTGAACTTCAGAGAAATATTTCATCTCACTTCGCAGTTGTTATTTAATAAATACTAACATGTTTGTAGCTAAGATTGAAATTACTGGAGTGCGTTAGGATAAACGATATTCCTTGTTTTTCCCTCTGGTGTATAAAAAAATTAATGTTTAGGTGTGCCCACTCTTGAGCAAGCTACGTATAACTGATCATGAGAGAAGCATAGACTTTCCAGATTAAGGCCTGCTAGCTTGAGCGACTGTCCTTGGGCCTTGTTTATGGTCATTGCAAATGCAAGACGTGCAGGGAATTGCATTAGCTTGAAATCAAAAGGCATATCAGTAGGGATCAAAGGAATTCGGGGAATGAAGATATCTTCTCCTTTGGCATGGCCTGTCAATACGACTACTACTGAACCGGTATATCAAACTTACAAACTAATGGAAATACACATTTTAAAAATCGCAGGCGATGAAGACTCTGGTGTTACGTAGTAGTATAATGGACGTAACATCTAGGTCATTTGCCCTTTTGATGAGGATGGTAATGAAAACTACTATTGAATTGACACGACAAACTTGCAAACTACCGTGGTAGAAAGAAATATTTCAAAACTAGCAGGTACCCGCGGCTTCGCTCGCGATCAAGACAATGAGGACGATGCATTATTGCTGATAATTGGTTTATTCTCTTACAGCAATCGCGGCTACAGGTGGGTAGATTCAAATTCTGAGAATTCTGATACATACAGTATATAGATATGAGCAGCAAATTGGAAATTTTATAGAGTTGTGAACACATTTGAAAATTTTAGTTTTGGTTTTGCCATCTTCTGCTGAGACATAACGATTTTGTTTTCCGGATACTCGCCAGCACGCCACATACAGTTGTCCATGGGAAAAAATGGTTTTGTCTAAACGTACACCTGGAATGGCAAATCTATCTGAATATATGGAATTAAAAGTATTTTTCCTTAAGCTATTCTGGGTATAATTTTGCCACACTTATTGATGATTTGAACAACATGTCGCTATTAATAGACCTATAGTAAAATATCTCTCACCTTGGTCGCTGATGTACATTATGCAGTCACTTCCAGTGTTACATCCCAGGGATTGCAATTCTCCAACAACCCTTTTGCCTCACATGCCTCTCTAAGTAATTAAAATTCCCGATTGTTGTTGTTTGAGTCTTCAGTTTTTTGACTGGTTTGATGCAGACCTCCATGCCTCGCTCTCCTGAGCTAATCGTTTCATCACTACATAGCTACCACACCCTACATCCGAGGCAATCTGTATAACCCTGGTCTACCCCTACAGTTCTTGTCCTTGACCCTCCCATCCATAACTAAGCTTGCTATTCCTGGGTGTCGTAATATGTGTCGTACCAACCTATATCTTCTCTTCATTAGCAGTCGCCAGAAACATCTCTCCTCTCCCACTCGTCTTAATAGCTCTTCAGTTGATACCCTATCTAACCATCTGATCTCCATCATTCTCCCGTAACACCACATTTCAAACGCTTCAATTCTCCTCTTTACTGCAGCACCATTAGTCCAAGTTTCACTTCCTTATAGTGACTCAAAAGCTTTCAAAAATGACATCCTAATACCTAAATGTATATTCGATGTCAAGAGATTCCTTTTTGTGTAGAAATGCTTTCCTTGCCTGAGCCAACCTGCTTTTTATATTCTCTTTGCTTCGTCCAATACTGGTTATTTTGCTTCCTAAGTACCGGTAACAGAAGTCTCCTACTTCCCGTAGCGTTTCACCTGCCAATTTGATGTCCATAGAGGTTTCTGATTTATTTCGGCTGCATTCCAATAATTTTGTTTTACATTTATTGATTTTCGTCATGAATTCATACGTCAAGACGGAGTCCATACCATTCGAAAACTCGTTCAAATCTTCTGGCGTATTGGCCAAGATGACGATGTCATCAGCAAATCTCAGAGATGAAATTATTTCTCCTTGAATCATCACTCCGACTTTAAATTGTTCTCCAATTTCCTGATTATTGTGTTTTTAGAGATCTTTGAAATGCGTTGCCCTCGCACATGGTGTAGATGCATTGTCAAAGGAAAACATTCCATGTTACGAACATGGGCCGCATAACCTGTACCGAAAGCCTATTCTGGACAGCATTTCCTTGAACTCAGATTTGCCAACATTTTATTGTATCTTTCCATGTGGTATGTCTCTGTACCTCAACATACAGAAGAGTGTTTAAAAATCATGTCTTGTGTAAATTTTGGAAAATGTAGTGAGTGTGGTTTTTGCCGGAGTGGATACTCGCTAGTAGAAATTCTTTTCAGTAAAATAGACTGGTTCACAATTTGGTAAGTGCACATTGAGGTATATGAAGGCGGGATGCCTTAAGTGTTAAGGAAACGGCAATAGCCGCCTCAGAGCTTCGTTGCTATTGAAATTATGACCAGACCGATATTTGTACTTAACTATACGGGATTTGTGAGCCCAGTGTTTATGAAATTGAACGTAGCTATATCGCTACCTTTATTTAATAGCCGCTACTGTAGTGTTTAAAAATTAAAGGTGGTATTAGAAGGCGCTTCCCCTAATATTTTTTACCCCTGGCACTACAGCCCATGAAGGGCCTAGGCCTATCATGCGACCACTTCCCAGCCATTTGGCCTGCAGATATTGTGGTGACGCGTGGTCAGTGCATAGTGTCCCCTCAGCCGTTAATCTTGTTCTTCGTGACCGGCGCGCTGCCTCACAGCTACTCAATTGTCCTCACGAATCTGAGTTCAGCCCGTTGCAGCCCTCACGTCAGTGTCTAAAATCTCTGACGGAGCCGGGAATCGAACCCGGGGCCTCCGGACGGGAGGCAGGCGCGCTACACTGTTCTTATTGTGTTTATATATATCTTGAAAAAGATAATAAATGAATTGGCATTGCCTCCTAGAGGGATACATAGAAAATCGGATGTCATACCTTGAGGTAGTGTTGCCATGGAAACGGACTTGCGATTAGTTCATCAATCAGAGCGAAGATAGTTTTCTGCGAATATCTTTGAAACTGTTGGTTTTAGAGCCTTAAAATGTAGTTTTCGGTGTCCCGTAGGGACACACCGAGTATTGTTTCTTGCATCGAGGGGAGTAAATTGAGCTTTGTCCGGTCTTTATGCGACAACTTCGATATTTTGTCCTGGTTGAGTATTTTTGGTGACTTTTCAGTTATGTTGCCCATTCCACGGGAACAATGATTTATTTCCCAACGAAAGGCAGCCTATATGTTATCCCATGGTATAAGCTGTCTTCATTTCAAATTTCATCCAAATCCGTCCAGCCGTTTTAGTGTCAAGAGGTAACAAACTAACACACACACTCACACACACACACGGACACACAGATTTTCACAATTATAATATATATAGGGATATAGGGATTCACAGGCGATGAAGAGTTATTGTGTGTGGTGATTAGTGGTATAATGGGCGTAACATCTAGGTCATTTACCCTTATGATAATAATAAGGTAATGAAAAATGACTACTAAACGAACATGGTGTAATTTTAAATCTGATATAGGTAATTCAGATTTCTACCTTCGATGTCTTCCAATGTCTGAACGTTATTTTCTGGCTTAGGCCTATACTCGATGCGTGTAGTGAAATAGCTTATCGAGTACTGCTCGGGTCCAAGCTGTACGAACCTGAGAATATCGCAGATGATGAAGATATATTATGATGACAGACGTTCGGGTGGGGGTTCCCGGTCCTATTCGCATTGACCGGTGAATCACTCATTCTTTCGTAACACTACAGTGGTTTGAGCAAAGACGCAATATGAACATCAGCATAGTCAGCAATACCAGGTAACACGGCGGGGTCTGGACATTTCTCTCATGTCACCTCGCGATGAATCAGCAAGCTATTCTCACACCTGCCCCCCCCCCTTCCACCCACCAATGTCTCACAACTTGTGGGACGTGGGTTTGCGACCACGGGACCCCAGCTGAGTCCGGCATTGCTTCTACTTACTGGTGCCGGGCTCCTTTCAGTTCTCTTTCCTGTCAGCCTCCCTTGGTCAAACTCTTGTTCTCTTCCGACCCCGATGGTATCAGGGTATCCGAGGCCTAGCGACTCTTTCACTTTCCCGCCTTAATTGGCCCTTGTCTAATCATTCCTGATAGCCTCATTCTTCGAGGTGTCAGCCTTCTTTTTCTTTTCTTAATATCTCATGTCTTCTGCTCAAGACCCTCAAGGAGGCAGGGTGTGTGTAGCCCCACCACTTTGGGTGCACCCTGGATAGTGCTACATCCTCAAGGGCTCATGGCTGGTGAGTTCGGGAGCTGGCAACCCTGAGGGTTTCCTGAGCGGGTCCGGTTTTACCCCTTTTTTCCATTGCCTTTGGGACGGACCCTGTCCTCTTTCCGGGAATGGAGTGGTCTGTCCGCAATTTCAAGCAGACAGTGTTACTCGCAGGGTACCAAAGGGTAAGTATACACATTTTGGTTCTGATCGGTGAAACGTTGTAGATTTGTGCCAAAGGGCCTAAATGCAGGGAATGGGGTGATCTGTCCGAAATTTCAAGTGGACAGGGTTACCCGCAGGGTTTGAAAGGGTAAGTATAAAAATTTTGGTCCGGATCGGTGAAACTATATAGATTTTTGGCAAAGGGCCTAAATGCAGGAAATGGGGTGGTCTGTACGAAATTTTAGGTGGACAGTGGTATTCACAGGGTAACAAAGGGTAAGTATACACATTTTGGTTCAGATCGGTGAAACGGTTTAGATTTGAGGCAAGGGGCCTAAATGCAGGGAATGGAGTGGTCTGTCCGCAATTTCAAGCAAACAGTGTTACTCGCAGGGTACCAAAGGGTAAGTATACAAATTTTGGTTCTGATCGGTGGAACGGTGTAGATTTGTGCCAAAGGGCCTAAATGCAGGGAATGGAGTGGTCTGTCCGAAATTTCAAGTAGACAGGGATACCCGCAGAGTACCAAAGGGTAAGTATACAAATTTTGGTTGAGATCGGTGAAACGGTGTAGATTTGGGACAAAGGGCCTAAATGCAGGGAATGGGGTGGTCTGTCGGAAATTTCAAGTGGACAGGGTTACCCGCAGGGTTCCGAAGGGTATGTATACAAATTTTGGTTCAGATCGGTGAAACGGTGTGGATTTGTATACATAACAGACAGACAGACAGACAAACATTGAGCTTTATATATATAGATAGATTATTACTGTTATCATTACTGTGTTTTATGTGTAATGCCACACGCTAAATAAAATACGTCCTAAATACGTTAGTACCTGCTCCTTCTCAGCCTTAGTAATACTTGACCGTTGAGTTCATGGTCGCGAATAAAGTGGAAATCATTAGCAGCAGCCTTATTTCAATGACTTCAAATATATTGCATGATTAAAACGAACACAGATCCGATTATCATCACCTCACGTTTGGACAGGAAGTGGCTACGAATAGATTCTATATGTGGCAGCGATACACCATGGCTCTCAGTAGCTAAGGTGGCTAAATCAAGCATTGCTATAGTAACTTCAGGGAAGATGTTAGGTAGAATGCTCGAACCCCGAGCTAGTAGATATTTTTATGATTAATGTCGTTTATAGTGGATTTAGTATGTGTGCATATCCACCTGTTCCAACGAGTCATTTTTTACTTGGTCCTGAAAATTACATTATTTATCTGATGGTATATAGCCAGGTTGGACGACGACATAACGATCTGTAGAACGAATACAATGTACTCTGTATATTCGGGGTAGCAAGTGTTCGAAATGTTTACCACCTCGGTTTAAAGGAAAACTCAGACTCACTCAGGCCGCCGCACGTGTCAAGTCTAAGCACCGTGTAACACCGAGTTGTAAACTATTCCTCATTATTACGCTGTGTCATGTCAAAGCCCTCTGTAACACCGAGTTAAAACACAGTCTGTATTCTTACACTTGACAAATATAAAATAGTATTAATTGATCCACTTATGAGAAATACCGTAGTGTAGATTTCATTAGACTGGTAACATGACATTTCCCACTAAATATGTGCTGAGAGAAACTGACGTTAGTAGAAAAGAAGCTAACAACTGAATGAGCCTGCTGAATTAATTTTCTGGTTGGACTATTTTTATACGAACAAAATGAAGTGTATTAATAAGCTTGTAGAATTGATTTTCAAATCTTTATCATCGACTCGAGACCCACTTAAATCATCCTGGAAGTGGTTTTCCGTGGCATTCGTCTTCTACTCCAGATAATATGCCGCGAGAATATCACACGATTCGTAATTCTCATTGCTCCATGACAAAATGTTGTTTCCGCTACTTATGATGCTCAGGTGAATAGCGCATGCGATCGAGCTGGCGGTGGCTGCACATTTTAATGCCATCACAACAAGAGAAAAGAACATATGCCTGTCGACTAAGGAAGGTATTCGAACCCATAAGAACCTTCTAGATTAAAAAGAAGTCAAGCGTCCAGCGCAAAAAGTTGTCACTTTCTATCTATGCGTAGTGTGTAAGCATCCGTGGCTGAAATGATAACGCGTTGGACTGCGGATGGAAAGACTTGGGGTTCGATACCTGTTAGGGGGAGAGGTTAATAATTTCTTTTCGTTACATGTTTTTGTCTGTTTCGACCGCTTTACCAATGTCTCATGACAGAAATGATACAAGATGTCACAGTGACCGTAATTATTGAGGATGGGGCACTAGTAATATAGCGAGTAGAAGCATTTCCCAGTTGGATTCCATGAACGTTACATAGTTTTCGAATCTGGTATTACACAAAACATCTTAATATGAACGCCTCAATTAGAGTTCTCTTCTTTCTGTTGGAATATAATAACAAGATAATACCAAGGGAATTTCTCAGGAACACGTATACTGGCAATCAGAATCTCCTTCGATATGTTGTTGTTTTTGTATCATTTGAAGGGCTAGAACATCGCGGTCATTTAGACCCGTGTACTTGGGTCTGGTTGTGTGAAGTTCTCTGATAACCTGTATTATAGCGGTGTCTGTATTAATTGGGGGCTCGCGCGCTGACGATGACTTTCCCTGTGACCTTGCTTGCAGGCGCTACGAATTTGAAGCGTCATTTCCCCCGCAAGAACACCCCAAGCGAGTGCCCTACTTATTGGAGTCGCAGGGCTTAATCTGAAGATAAGACCGGTTTAACACGATCTCGATTACCTGTCGCGCTCCACACAAAAAAACTAGAATGAAAACACTGTCCTATATATTTCCCCGGCCCCTTCATACACTACACTCACCCCGCCTAACCCCATGTCCTTCAAAACTTTCTAAACATCAACACAAACCCCGCATAACCCTCGCAAAGAGAACACACACCCGCTAGATCCAAAACACTGGTGGAATAGCACCTGGCCCGATTTACGTTCAGTAGGATCCTGGATATAACTCCCCCAGCCCTTCATGCTCAATGCACTCCTGGACAAGATCCAAAACAACCACTTATGTGTCGTTCACAACCCCCTCTTACCCACAATTACATACGCCGACATACAACACTAGTCAGGGATTCAACAATGAACAAAGAGCACCGGAGGCATACTAGCCAAACTGAGAAATTCAACACAATCTTACAACCCCCTACAATCTCTCTTGCCCTTATAAAAGGCTATCACACACACAATCCAGTCCCACACATGACAGGCAAACGACCCCTTCACATTAAATACACTCAATATACGTAGCATTTCATCCCAATGCCCAGACACGAACACGAACGAGATCAAATATCAGGGCAAATCACACGCAAGAGGAGAACACATAAGCTTAGAGTATCCTTTCTTTGTATTACTGACCAGGGGCGGATGGGTGTCTAAAGTGCGTTATGTCACAATTCACTAGTTTTGAGCAAATCAAGTGCTAAAGTTCAATTCGAAGCCCAAATTCGAGTTGTGGAATGTAAGTAATTTGAGTTATGTCTACAGGAGCCTAATACTGTTCACAACAACGGGATAATTCGTCATAATAAATTCCATGTAAATTCACGTACTGGTAGTTACGGAGCCAAACAACACGAGGTGTCAGATAATTTATGACTTAACACACTTTGCACACCCACATCTCACCTATATAGGCTAATATAAAGCTCAACGTTGGTTTGTCTGTCTGATATTTGTTTAAATCTACACCGTTTCTCCGATTTGAACCAGATTTTACCTAGTTATCCTTTGGAATCCTGCGCGTAAAACTATCCACTTGAAATTTCAAACAGACCTCTCCATTCCCTGTATTTAGGCCCTTCGGCACAAATCTACACCGTTTCACCGAACTGAACCAAATTTTACATACATACCTTTCGAAACCTAACAGATAACACTGTGTACCTGAAATTCAGACATCCCTATCCATTTCCTAGATTTAGGCCGTTAGGCACATACACGAAGGATCGAATTAGTAGTAGAAGAACCAATTTAGGCTCATTTTAAGCCTCGCAAAGCAAGAAACAATACTCGGGACGTAAAGTAGTTTAGTTAAGTTTGGAGAAATGGTGCAAATTGGTATAAATAACAGACAAATGGACCAGAAATCTACGTTTCGGAGCCATAGAGCAAATCGTGTCGGAAGTAGTGTAACTGCAAGAATATTTAAATAAGTCTCTTTTAGGCTGGCATGGCCAAGGACTAGGAACTTATGATCAATGCTTATTAAGGCTAATAAAAATATCTGTTCCGCTCTGGAAGACGTAATGCTTTCTAACTAAGCTCAAAACATACACTGTTAATATCTCCAGTCAGCAAAGCAATAGGTACCGCAACAGGGCATGTCACTAACTAACAAGCAGAACAGCTGGGAAATGACGATTGACAATGGACTACGTGACCTTCAAGTAGGTGAGAATTTAGTTTAATAATCACACAGTGATAATGAGTGATGCTAGGTGTAAGAATTCATTAATAATATTGTTGAGCAACTTCACGAAGAGCGCGAATGAGTAATGCGCTTTGTCACTCAAACTGACATATCTCTCTTTGCACGCACAGAATGAAGTGTTGAATAGTGCTGTGTGTTAAGTCATGACGGGAAGAACATAACGCTCTTTGCACGCACAGAATGAAGTGTTGAATAGTGCTCAGTGTGGTAAGTCGTGACGGGAAGGACATAACGCACTTTGCACGCCCGTAATCTGGCCGATGTAAATATAACACGTAATACACAACGAAATAACTTCGTAACCGTCCACAATATAACATCACACGCAAGCAGATCGCCCTTTCTTGACTTAACGCACTTTACACACCTACCCATCTTATTTCTCCTATTCTGTCACAGAGCATTCCATTCTACTGGTTTTGTTTTTGTTTTTTTGAAATGAAGGAAATTGTATTTGTCTCATCCTCTCTTAGGGTATGATTGATGGCCCTGAGAAGGGCAGTTTGGGCACCCAGAGGAGGGTGTGAGAGGAATGGTAAAAATCACTGAAATTCTCATTTCTTCTTTGGAGCTGCCTTTGCACCTTTGCTGCCTTCTTAGCCCTAGAAAGAGCTTTCTAAAGCTTAGGGGCAGGTGCAGCACGCTTCTTCTCTGTGGGTTTCTTGGAGATGGCCTTTTTGGTGCCTGCTTTCATCTCGGACTTCTTGGCCTTGGGAAGGCGCTTCACCTTAGGGGCAGCAGACCGCTGGCCTTCTCGGGCTTGGTTGCCGAGGTGAGCTTGATGGAACCGGAAGCCCCCTTTCCCTTGGTCTGCACCAGCTCACCTCTCCAAAGATTCATCCTTCCTCTAGCCCCCGAGTAGGAGGAATACCTCCCGGTACTAACACGATACCCGTGAAAGTGGCAGCCATTTGACCTGTAGGTTGATTTCTACAGAGGGAAGGAAACCTATAGTAATCTGCCTCTCGCAACAGTGCCTGAAAAGTCCTACGGGATTAAGGACCTAAGTTGGGGACCCCCCAGATAGTTCCGGGCCAATTGCTTCCTCGTTAGTCCTGTATCTTCCCGAAAGGCCTTGCCTCCTGAGCAGGGTACGCAAGCCTCACCTAGAGCTACTCTCGTTCCTTAGGGCCCTCCTCCTTGATAATACACCCTTAGTTGGATACTAAAAGAATGAAAGTAAAGTCTTCTGGAAATTAAATTAGCCCTGGGGACATCTCGCATCTCTAACAGAGTCATATTTGGCCTGAAAGACAACAAAACAGCATCCTTTACCTCGCCTTAGTGAGAGAGACTCCTCACAGGTCCGATGCAGAGACACCGCATAAGTATTCGAACCAGGTCCTGAAAGAGTGAGATGAATACGTTAACATTCAGGATGTTACACTGCCATGTGAGGCCGAAGAGGCCTGTGAGCCTCTCAAGCAGCTGTTACGGAGGAGGTTTAACCTGCATCTGCACCTCCCGGGTAACGAACCTACAGCCATCCTCCTTGAAATCTTAGGCCCTTTTAAGAGGTCCCCTACGTGTGAGAACACCTCTGTAGTCGTTGATTGTTTGTCCCAAGAACAATGATATGTTATATGAAGTGCATTTCTGTATTTTGGTTAAGTGTAATATAAGTAAGAACATATATTGAGAAAATGTATGACTAAGTAGAAGGATGAATGTATGATTGAAAGAGAGTGATTAAGAACTGTCTAATTGATATTATTCGTACTAGCTGAGTTTGTAAACAGTGTGAGTATTCCCCCTCCCCAAATCCCTCCCTCTTTAAAATCTCTAATCATAAACTTATAAAAATAAATAAGAGCATATCTCTAAATGAAAGCACTTTGTGGTACCTGTCTCCACTTATAATCTAGTAAAGCCTTCCTCGCTTTACTATGTCCAATTCTAAGGGATTGGGAAACAAATTAGAGCATCTTCTAACTCACCATGAAAGGGAAGTCTGGATCGTTCATTTGAAGCCTCGTTGGAAGAATACGTACAATGCGAGAGGTTTATTTATGCCGAGCAAGGCGATAAAAAACCGCATAGGTATCTTAGACACGGACCGTACCGAGAATTATTATAATCGTTGACGTGTTAAGATTCAAAATTGTCCCCACGAATACCGTATATCTGAGAGCTCAGGATTTATTTTCCAAGAGTTATAGGCGGTTAATTTATCACGAATTGGACGGCCTTCTTCCTACGTGTGTTATTAGCTGCTAATCTCTGCCATGGCGCCATTTTTTAACGGCAGAAATAACCGTCACAAGCAGTGATTAGGTGCGCCTTTGTGTTTGAATCACCGGCTACTGAAAACGCAATTTGAAAAGTCACTCACCATGAAGATAGGAATTTGCGAGAATTCTAAGAAAAATCGATAAATATCGAGGTGGGTATAAAGTTTAATCTCAACCCCCCAAGTATAGACATGATTTGACACTGTAAAGCTTCAGTGCTTTGAAAAAAAGGGTCGGTAACACTCACTTAACTGCGAGTATAATGCTATATTATGACATATCTCTCTTTAGGGGCAGATGACCTAGCTAGTCTTCCCCCATAAAGCTACAATAATTGTTATTCTCTGGGCAGAAAGATCCTCGTAAACTTTTTTTTTTTTTTTTGTAAGCTCCTTCAGGCCCTCAGGTCATCAGCTAGGTGCACTCGAGTAATGCTCAAACCCACGGTTGACCACCGGAGTAGTATCTTGTCGGAAGGCCCTTTCTAATGCTTCCCCCTCCTCTCCCCCTGCTTTCCACTCTGTGTAGTGGTTCTGTGTGTATGAGTGATGATAACCTGCTTTATTTCGGTGTCTGTGTATTTTGAAGTCAGGTGAGGATTGGGAAGGACGCACCGGTCTCATGTTAAGCACCGTCTCAATAACACAGGTTATCAAACTAAATTAATTACACACAGCCAAGTTTAAGGGGCTAATCGTCCTCCTTAGTCGATGTCCCTTTCATAATAAATTTCAACTTCAAGGCTTATAATATTATTATTGAATCTGCTGTCGGCCGAATGGATTGCTTTCTTTCTTTTTTCATTTCTCACACTCATAATATAAGCCTCTACATTCCTTGTCGGATTGGCCGAGCAGTCTAAGGCGTTGGAATTAAGTTCGAATTTTCTCCAAAGGAAGAGAGAGGTTGAATCCCTCAACCGACAGCTCAGCATGGGTTGGCAACAGTCAATGTACCTTCCCTTTTCTTCCGATAGATTGAGCCCTCATCTCTCCTCCGCTCAGCTTGCCAAAGCTCGGCA
Organism: Meconema thalassinum; assembly: GCA_946902985.2. Lineage (NCBI taxonomy): Eukaryota > Metazoa > Arthropoda > Insecta > Orthoptera > Tettigoniidae > Meconema > Meconema thalassinum. Next base: position 9,249,460 of record OX336398.1, on the reverse strand, counting down.
CGAACAGCCCCAGAAAAAGCCTCAGCACGACTCAGCTTGAGGAGGAGGGTGCACGAGGTGTCCCGAAAGAACCCTTGGCTCGATTCGGCTTGTGGTGGGGGCACGAAGAGCTCCGTATGAAGCCTCGTTAAGGGGAAGGGGCACTATGAGCCTGCAAGGAAGACTCGGTAGTAGACTTCGCCAGTATGCCGGCCACAACAGTCCGAGACCTCTCTGTCTGCTTTTTCACTCCCTTAAGCACGAGGGTCACGTGCACGGTACGTGACTCCTAGGATGACCTTGCGTTCCATGTTAGAATCTTCTTAAAACTCAAAAATTTTTCTATTTTTATGCCGTGTCATGTGTGGGGTTTGGCCTAGGAACACCAAGCTGGCTCATCAGTGGGCTCTTGTCATGTTTCTTTCGCTCCTAGATCTAGCGCTCCATCAAGTGGCTATTGGCTCAGGTCTTCAGAATAACGACACACCAGCCCCACTGCATTAAATAGTCAAAGCGAATTACACAAAATGCCCAATAATTTTCCGAAATGTCTACTTTGTCTGAAAATCCACGCTTTGTATTCTTTTCGAGCACTCAATATCGACGATACGAGAAAGCTCATTGCACAACATCATCGTTGTTTTAATTGTATTTCGTCAAAACTTTCTGCGTCTAATTGCCAATCCACTAGATTTTGTTTCCATTGCCAAAAGCCACATCACACTTAGCTACTTCGTCACGAGAATCTGAAGTCATCAGCCACTTCACCTTCCAAATCAAAACAAAGTGATGTCGATGAAAGGTCGAATGCTTCCCGCTTCGTCCAGAATTCTAAATCTTGGCGCAGTGCCCATGTACTTTTATCCACAGTTCAAGTGGGACTTCAAGATAGGTTTGGTAATTGGATTCGAGCCAGTGGTCTTCTGGAATCCGCCGCCACACACGACTTGATGTCAGCGTCGTTAAAAGAATCTTGGTCCTCCCGTAATACCTACCTCCATAGAATTATCTGGAGTTAAACCCAAGCGACGGTACTATTCAAGTCGCTGGACAAAATCTAGTCAAGGCAGAATGCTTCAGGTACCTTGGATCTCGTCTTCAGAGTGATGGCAACTTCAATGATGAAGTAAGAGCCAGGGTAAGTGCAACCTGGTTGCGGTGGAAGGAGGTCACGGCTGTGCTTTGCGACAAGAAAATGCCACTTCGTCTCAAATCCAAGATATATCGGACAGTGGTACGGCCAGTTGCACTGTATGGCGTTGAATGTCGACCATTCAACAAAATTTCAGAACGTCGCCTGCACGCCATGGAAATGAGAATGCTTCTTTGGACAATGCGCATCTCCCTTATTGACCATGTCAGAAACTACACAATTCGGGAGCAAATGGGTGTCGCCCCAATTGTGGATAAAATGAGAGAGAAACGGCTCCGATGGTATGGCCCTGTCCTGCGTGCAGCGCCTGATACTGTTACTAACTCTGTCCTTCATTTTGAGATTGAAGGCCTTCGCCCCAGAGGACGACCGAAGCAGCATTGGCAAGACACTACAAATGGTGACTTAAAAATTACCGGCCTAAATCCAGCTGACGCACGAAACCGGACAAAATGGAGGTCAATGTCCAAAAAAAGCGGACCCTGCACCAGCGGGACAGCGCTAGGAAGAAGAAGAAGAAGACGATAGAAGTATCTGGCATTAATAATTCTAAAAGTCAAGCTCTACAATTTTCGAAGTTGCAACTCAAAAACATCTGTCAGAGAAACACTAAAACTTAAATTGTCTGATCCTGCATAACATAGGCGAGGGTAACCGAAGTCGCTCTGTCGATACTAACAACTTAAACATTACTGCTAATTTGAGGCCCATTGAATCCTATATTAATCATGCATTATGCTTATAAAAAGCCGGTTGTATATTGCCCAACCATAAAGGGTCAAACGGTTAAGTACCGTACACGAGACCGAAATTTGTACTTTGAATCGCAGGCCTATCTGAGGGCTCAAATTACAAAATCATTTTTGGCATTGTTTAACGCATAAAAATGAACAAATTAATGGATTTTCTGTCCTTGCATGGCGAAAGATTCCATAATGCCGTTAGTCAAAAGTAACGGCAACTGGGTTCATCAGACCCAGATAAGGGTTAAGAAATATCTTTTTCAACCGGAGAGGACGTGTGTCTATGAGCCAGGTACTTCTAAGTACATTTTGTTGTAGATCAGTGCGATAACGCTTGACAACATGGATAGGCTACTGGTATCAAACATGGTAGACGATTTTGTTCCGTCGGTATTCTTTCAAATGGTTGCCGTTAGACGATATTGCGCATATAAATTTTGGATTGTGTAAATACTTGCAAATATAATAATTATAATCTTGCTAAGTCAGGCATTTCTGCAGGTAGATATTAATAGATGTTATCTTTTCTCCAAATTTCAAAATTGCTATAGCCTACTCATGCCTTATAGATTTTTAGCCCACTTTTCACATTTTGAAAAAATAGACTTATGAGATCGATCCGGGCAAATTTCTGTCCTTCTGTCTGTCTGTCTGTCTATCTGTGCCCCCCACCTATCAACTCCTAAACGGCTGCAGCAATCGAATCACAATTTGATATGAGTAAAGATCTATACCTGAATATCTCAAGACCATATTTGAAAAATAAGTCAGTGCTGCCAACTGCTGAAAAACCGCAATTGAAATTTGATCTCCATGTAGGATATCTTGCAAGGTATGCATGGGAGCTATTTCCAAATAGGCACACTTATAGATAATAATATTTCAGTTTCATTTCCAGGAGGCAGTGTTGCCAAAATGATTCTAAGCCTGCTGATAACTCCAATTTTAAATGGTTATATCTTGTATCAATTGTATTTCAACCAAATTTTGTTTGTAATATGTGTACATAAACAGATATGACGGAGGTATATTGTTAAGAGCCATCAGGGCTGCCAACTGTCAATAAATGATTTCTCAATTCTTTTATCCTAATACCAATATATCAGAAAGTATGTAAGCCAACAGCTTTAAAATTTGCACACGTATAGTACCTGGCATTCTAGATTAATTTGGAGAAACTAAAATACGTCAGTACTACCAACATGACTCTTAGCCTGCTGATAGTTTCAATTTTAAAATACTGTTATTGCTCAGGTCTGGCATCTGCATTTTGGAGGGCCGATTGTGAGGTGTCCTACTCTTCAGGTTGTACGATATCGGCATCCTTTAAAGCGTATTTAGTTCAACATTAACTGGCTGCGTGGTGCAGCGGTATCGTTCTCACCTGCTCAAGGTTGAAGGATCGAATCTTGGCGCAATCAGTTGGCATTTGAGGGTGCGCAAATGCGAGGGAGTCGTGTCAGAAGATTTACTGGCACCTTAAAGATCCCCTTCGAATCGAAATTCCGGTACCCTCAAGTACCAGCTGACTGAGCCGGAATTCGATCCCGATATTTTGGGATCAGCAAGCGAGAACATTACCGCTGAGCCACGCAGCCTGTTGACTACAAGTGTGTGTGTGTATGAGTAAATTGAGGATAGGATTCGGAAGGAGGCGGATGTGGCCTTAAGTTCGGAACCATACCATTATTTTGAAGTAGAAGTTAGAAGCCACAGGACGGCTGATGTGGAAATCGAACCCTTTTCTCCTCAGTTTTGCATCTCAAGGCTGACTGTGCCCTTCCACCAGAATTACCGTTCCTTGGCAGAACTGGGAATCCAACCCGAACCTCCTCAGTTTTGCATCTCAAGGCTGACTGTGCTCCGTTCCAGCCCTTCCACCAGAATTACCGTTCCTTGGCAGAGCTGGGAATCCAACCCAAACCTCCTCAGTTTTGCATCTCAAGGCTGACTGTGGTCCGTTCCAGCCCTTCCACCTGAATTACCGTTCCTTGGCAGAGCTGGGAATCCAACCCGAACCTCCGGGGAAACATCGTCAGGACCGAGCTGAAAAGCATGCGTCATCAAAATTGCATACGAAGAGAACCTTGAGCTTGTGCCCGTTTGCCAATACTAATATAGCACAGCAGATGGGCACAGGAGACCGAAACTCGCAATCAAAGGTTAGCCCGCAATAGATACGTTTCGAACATTTAATTTACTATTAGATTTTGTGATTCATTCAGTTGACATTGCGTAAGCTAGACGAGTCTGAGAGACCAAGCAATCAATGTAAGTGCAGAATTAGATATTGCTATGAAACTCATCTGACTGTTCATGGGCACCTAAAAGCAATTCAAAATGGAATTCTACAGGGCGTGCTTGAAGTCTGTCACGGGGAAACTGCAAAAGAAATTAAAAAATCACAATTTGTGTCTGGCATAACATATGAAACAAGTTATGTACCATAATATTCATATAGAAGAGTACGAATAAGCAAACATATGTTCAAATTTCTGCTTTTCTTTATTTTCTATATTTGAGTATCATAGTGATTTTTGGAATAGTCTTATATCAGTGATCATATTATATTTTTGTGAACCACCACCTTATGAACCACTGGCCGCAACTGCATCTGAGCAGGGTTCGATTCCCACCTTAGATACCTCGAAAATGGTTTCCCTCTTCTACTCCTGGCGGATGGTTCCTAGCTTAAGCCACGGCTGTCCCCTTCCACATCCACAGTTATATACCAATCATAATAATACAAGTTATCAGACACATTCACTCAAGTACACAGGGCAGAGTGATACTCTAATTCTTGAAGTCTTTACTAGATTTCGCCTGTACATATATGGTACAACACCGTGACGTTTACAGCTGAATTTCCTTTACTTTTAGCCAGTTTATTTTGCAACAATTGACATACATTTTACGATTCATGATAACCTTTTCTAGTGCTACTGAACTGAAGGCTCATTTTAAGGAAGCTTGCAATATAACGAGCATTTTAATTCGAATTTTGTGCCTCAAATATTATATTTGGGAGACATGACAAATCTTGTGTTATAATGACATGGTTTACAGCGGAGGTAATACTTAAGTGCCCAGTGCAGATTTTCAGTGACAGTCAATTCACAATATGTAATTGTTGAAGGTACAGAGGTGTGGCTATTTAACTAGGAACTGCCTTATGACGACAATATACAGTACAAGTTACCCTCATGTCAGTTGGAATCGATGAGGATTCTTGTTTGAACTGCATGGTTTGCAACACAATGAGATCTTGGTAATTTGTGGATTCCGAATGGCTGTACGCTAGTAGTGGCGATTTACAATACCTGTACAGTGTACGAAGTTCAATTTTACGTGCCCAATTAAGCGTATTGATGGATTTAACCGTGAGTACTTTATTGTCTGACCGAATAATATTTAATCTACTCACCGCTAATCAAGTTTGTGGGTACATAGGAATAAGGAAACCGAATGTAGGATTTTTTATTTCCCTGCTCTATTGGCAGCTGCAATTACTTATTCATTTTATCAATTCAATCGCAATGATAACAACTTATTCGACCAGCGTCATGGTCGTATTTGTTTTACTGTTGTTGACAAACATATGACCGCTCCTTATCACTGTGCACTTCCTCATCTGATTTATTGTATATGAGAATGATTTTTGGCGTAGCCTACTGGTATAAGTAAGGTCTTAAATTAATTCTTCAGTGCGTTTCTTGTGTTCTAGTTTCCCGAACACAATGGAGGAACAGCTATTTATTAAAAGCGAGCCCGACTGGTTGACACATACAGTTGAAGTCTCTAACATTGTGAGTTGCATTTTGATTCGTATATGTTGTAACATTGCATTCTTAGTGATGTGCATGACAAGTGAGGTTTAGTGACTTAATACACTACTCAATGGTAAATGGCACGCTAACGTTTAGTAACGTAACTCAGTACTCATATTGTGTGTGCATATTTTTGATTGGGTCATACTTGTGCTACTTCGCAGGAGACAACTGTCCTGTTGCCCTCGGATAACTTGAAAGACGAGGCTGCTGATATATTTGACGATGAAAGAATACCAGTTAAGGAGGAACATGAACTTCAGGTAATTATCGGTTCTGCGTTATTTCTCTTGCAATATGGTAGCCCTGAACGAAAGTAGAACAAGTGATAACATCCTCTATAGTACATGAATATGCCAAACGCCTTATCAAATGACGAGAAATAAATCAGGGCATGAAGTTTAAATAGATGTTTCCTCCTCGGCTGTCTGTGACCCACCCAGCCATCCCAAGTAGGATCACAACTTATATAAGCAAAATTCCAGCTTTGGCCGCCATTTTTCACATCAATCATCATCAAAACAGTACTGCCAACCTTGCCCTTAGGGTACTATGCCGCACCAACACCTGACCATTTTAACCGTCGTTTCATCCAATCCAATGGTTTTTGATAATGATTACAGCCTAAGGCGTTCCTATATTTTTTATTAAAATCTATTATGTATCCCACTTTCCTTTTTCAACAGTGATTTTGTATCCCACATGTTGGCAACAATTTTTGCCCCAGCGGTATGTGCCGCTAGAGTGCGCCTTGTTGACAGTTGAAGGAGATGCATGCGCTGTCGGAAGATGGCAGCCGTTTTTAAAAGAGCAATAAATAACTTATGTTTAAGTGCTTTAGCACAAATATGAGGTGCAGAAGTGACCAGGGTTCCTGATTTCAATACGTAATATCGCCCACAAGATGAAACAAGGTCACAAGGTATGTAAACGTCACATTCATCTCTGAAGCAAGTGTATAAGCCGCGATCTACTTTCATTCAGAATTAATGAATAATCTTCACCATATCTTTATTATTCATTTTCTTGAAAACTTGACTGCCACGGGACAAACACAAAATCAGACATTCATGCAATTGTGTTAAGCAATTACACGACTAATGCACTTTGCCTCTGGTAGTTCATCTGTCAACTCTTGATGTACACGACCAGTTTGTAGAGTGCCATGTTCTCTAGAAAAATTTGTATAAATTCTTGTTTAAGACAGCTTAAGTGGGGGAAGATGACGTCGTAGTTCCGCCCATTAAAACCTCCATAACTAACTAACAGCTAAAGTGCATACAATAATCCGAGTGTCAACTTTCCACGACGACATTAATAGGAAGTTGCTTGAGACCCACATGACTTGAGTAGAGACCGTTAATTTTTCTGTATACTTGTGTCGGGATCCACTTTTCCATTTCTTCTCTGGACCACCCCTTGTTTAGCTCTCCCTCAATTCTGATACCGAAATTTATAGGTACCATTATCATCATTTTTCTCACTTTAATTGATAGTGTTCTCTTTACTACCTGATAAATATCCCTAATTTCGTAAGGGGTCAGACCTCTTTCTAACCTTCATGGTGTATTAGTCTAATTGCTTACCTCAACTGCCTGGAATATGAGATTCTTATATATTCCACTTGTCATATGAAGTAACTAAAAGGGCTGTGATCATTAAGACACGTTTTCTCGCAAGGTGAATGGTTTTTGTTTGCTACGACGTGATTTAGAACCAGTGATATCACAAATGTTCTCTCCATGATGCACTTCATTTAATGTGTTAAATAAGTGCATTGCTCTGAATCTGAGACTGATTTCTTCCCTATTGCACTTGTTAATATTCTTACACAACACAGCTGCATCCTCCTCGTCAACTATTAGATGATTTTATTACTGCAATCTGGCCGCCATGACCTTCAATAACGCAGTTACACTGCACACAGTTTATAGAATAGCATTTCTCCTATTTAGCTCTGATATTAATTTTTGCAATTTGCAGCATGATTTCACACAGCACGACGAATGACCATGCTTTAACAGTTCGCAAGTGTTTCATTAATTCACCAAAAAGTGTGTGAAATATTCGACGCGTTACTAGCGTATTCCGCACTGGCAAATAAAGGTTCTCGACCGTATTATAGATGATTTCAATAATGTTTACAGCTTTCAGTACCACGCGTTCCAATGCACAAATCTCCGCACTCACGCTGTTTAGCGTTCGACAAGTACTGTACAGTTATAAGAAAGCGTTTTCGGCTTCTTCCTTGTGCGACCAGTCAGGTTGCTCCTTCACCATGTCCTTCTACATTATTCCAAATATTTGTTACTGGCGCCGATAACCTAGATGTTAGGCCCCTTAAAGGAACAATTATCACCACCATGTGTATTATTCCCACATAGAATAATGTCTAATATTATGCAGTAAATTTCCAACTCAGGTTTTTGTGTTGTTTGTGTCTACTGTTATTTAAATATTTGTTTCCATCTCTTGAGTATGATGAAGTTCACAGCTCACTCGATCCTTCTACAGCCCTCTCAAGCATCTTTCTCCATGTAATAGCTCAGCTCGCAATCTCTGCGCATAATTTGATGTTACATGGTCTGACGTAGAATTCAGATACAGGCGCGCTTAATGATTATGTTGTGCCCATATTGATCTGAGATACCTCTGAATCAAACTCCAAATCAACTCTCGTGAGATCCCTTCACCAGCATCTCACATGGATTTGAGCTGGTCCCACACGAGACCGTTACTCTCAGGTTTTGAGTGTGGTTATGAAGCTAGTCCAAGCACATGCTACTTAATGAAGAGAAGGTTCTAAATCTACTACAAATAACCGCACATTTTAAGATAAAAACTCGTGTCCTTGAGTGATTTATTCGCAAAAGATTCCTCGCTTACTCTTTATTGTTGGTTAGTCCACAAGCTAACTAGAAAATAAACACTCCTGAAAATAAATTTCAACTTACATAACTGTCCGAATATCACCTTCAGAAGTCCTATATTCCGAAACGTCATTAAATTACAAGCTAATAAATGGTACACTAATAGTTCCAACGCAAATATAAATGTCAATTATTCATCAGATCGAGTTACATTGCTCCTATCTTCGGCAGTAAATGGCTAATGCGCTGTCGCTCCACAACGATCAGTAGCATCTGACAAAGAAACCAGAATAAAAATAATAAGTTCCGATGGAACCACATCCACCATTTATATTAATTAAATTGAATCCCACTAGCCAAATCCTGTACAAAGTATCCTACAAAACGTCGCGTCTGAAATTCATTCCTAAACTGTACAAGAAACAAATGACAAAAAGAAAAATATGCACAAGAATAGACATAATCTCGACTGGGTTGTTGTATTGTTGACAGCTCATGTGTTCTCTCAGAAAGTCGTCTCTCAGTCAGTGAAGTCTCATATTTCTTATCTAAGCCTTGTATGTCACATTGTGTTTGGATGGTATTCAAAATGATGGAACACTGTGTATGATTTATTTCCACCTTTGTAAGGAACTTGTTTGTAAAACAAGTAATTTCTCTGCAGGATGATACTGATCTGACTGAGGATATTAAGATAGAAGAGTTTTCGATACCAGAGCTTGTTCCAAGAAGGGAAGAAATAGAAATTCCTCCTGTAGCGAGTGAAGGAGATTTGAAAGAGGTAAGAAGTAATTGTTGCTTCTTATAAGGGACGTCACCTGATCGCCATCTCTCTCTCTGCATTGCAATTAAGGGAATACAAAATTGTGTATTCAGACCGTACTGGTGACTGTTATTACTTTGGGTTTGGTATAGAAGGTACAAGCCGTGTAGAGGATTGCCTTCTGCTGGCTTAATAATAAAGATAATAATAATTTTGACACATGAAATGTACTTCCACGAAAATGTATTTCAGATGATATGCGGGAGGAAATGTGATAAATATTCCTTCAGATCCTCTACTCACTACTACAATACATGAGAAATGATCGGTGGCGACTGCTATTTATTTATAAGTGGGAGAATCAGAAGAACATCATACTATTTACTGTACCGTGAAATAATATCAAATTATGACGAGTAACCACCATAATTAACGGGTGGGTGTGTAACCTCCGTTATGTCATAATTCACTAGTTTTCAAAAAAATCAATTTTTAAATTTCAATTCAAAACCCAAAATCGGGTTGTGGAACAGAAGTAATTTGAATTATGTCTTCAGAAGCCTAATACTGTTCACAACAATGGGATAACTCGTCATAATAAATTCCATGTAAATTCACGTAGTTAAGGAGCCAAACAACACGAGGTGTCTCATAAATTATGACTTAACTCACTTTGCACACCCACATCTCGCCCAAGTAGGCTAATATAAAGCTCCAAGTTGGTTTGTCTGTCTGTCTCTCTGTTATTTATTCAAATCTACACTGTTTCACCGATGTGAACCAGATTTTACCTAGTTATCCTTTGCAATCCTGCGGGTAACACTATCCACGTGACATTTCAAACAGACCTCTCCATTCCCTGCATTTAGGCCCCTTGGCACTAATCTACACCGTTTGACCGAACTGAACCAAACTTTACACACTTACCGTTCGAAACGTAGCAGAGAACACTGTGTACATGAAATCCGGACACCCCTATCCATTTCCTGGATTTAGGCCGTTTGGCACATAGACGAAGGATCGAATTTGTAGTAGAAGGACCAATCTAGGCTCATTGTAAGCCTCGTAACGCATGTAACAATAATAATAATGTTATTGGTTTTATGTCCCTTTTAACTACTGTGGCTTTTAGAGACGACGCGCGACCGGGTGCCGGAATTTTGCCCCGAAGGGGACCTTAAACATGCCAGTAAATTTACTGGCATGGCTCCGGAGCATTTGAGCAACACCAAATGCCTGTCTGAAGCAAGAAACAAAACTCGGGTCGTGAACTTCAGTTTAGTTTGGTAAAATGGTGCAGATTTGTATACATAACAGACAAATGGACCTGAAAACCACGTTTTGAAGCCATAGAACCATTCGTGTCGGAAGTAGTATAACTGCAAGAGTATTTACAAAGTCTCGTGTTGACTGGCATGGCCAAGGACTAGGAACTTATGATCAATGCTTATTAAAGCTAATAACAAATATTTTCCACTCTGGAAGACATAATGCTTCTTAACTAAGCTCATAACATACACTGTGAATATCTCCAGTCAGCAAAGCAATATGTACCGCAACAATAATGTTATTGGTTTTACGTCCCTTTTAGGGGCAGATGACCTCGTAGTTCCGCCCCTTAAAACAACAATAACTAACTAACTTACGTCCCTTTTAACTACCCTGGCTTTTAGAGACGCCGGGGTGCCGGAATTTTGCCCCGAAGGGGATCTTTAACGTGCCAGTAAATGTACTGACACGGCTCCCTCGCATTTGCGCACCCTCAAATGCCAGCTGAATGCGCGGTACCGCAACAGGGCATGCCACTAGCTAACAAGTAGAACAGCTGGGAAATGACGATTGACAATGGACTACGTGACCTTCCAGTTGGCGGGAATTTAGTATAAAAATCACTCAGTGATAATGAGTGATGCTTGGTGTAAGAATTCATTAATAATATTGTTGGGCAACTTCACAAGGAGCGCGAGTGTGTAATGTGCTTAATCACTACCAAACTCTTTGCACGCACAGAATGAAGTGTTGAATAGTTCTTAGTGTGTTAAATCATGACGGGAAGGACATTACGCACTTTTGCACACCCGAAATCTGGCCGATGTCAATATAACACGTAATACATAACTCAATAACTTCGTAACCGTCCACAATATGACAAAACGCGCTATACTCACGAAAGCAGATCGCCCTCCTCCCTTCGATGCCAGTATTAACTCAGTTCACACCATTTCTTGACTTAACGCACTTTACACACCCACACTTAGTATTAGCACAAATGCTGCGAGATCACAATCAAACTTCGGCAATCCTGTAGGGAAAGGCATGGCACTAAATCAAACTAATGAAAAATCTTACTCGAAATACTTGAGTGTTCTTATTATTTACATGAGCCTCGACTCGAACCAGTGACCCTATACTCTACAATGGTGGAATCAGAATGTGTGGATAGACTGATGAACCAGGATCTCGTAATCTATAAATGTGTTTTAAAATAACTTTCCTGTCGAATACTAGACATAAATCAGAAAGATCTACCTCGAAATAAATACAAAATTCACCAATTCTAAATTCCTTTTCAAATAACGTACCCCTTCCAGTGAACTATACTGAATAATCAAAATCGAAACTGCAAATCCACAAATCTCATCTGTACTGGAAACACATTGGGGAAAATACTTCCCTTGCTAACAGTCAGCAAATCCGATGTAAACGACCACTCAAATATTGGACCTACTAACGCCTCAGTGAGCCTCAAATATCAAACTCAATATCTATCATTAACACATCTGTTCACTTCAGGATGATAAGTGTGATTCATTTCTCGCTGAGGCTCCAAGATCACATGCATCTCCGTTGAACAATCAAAATCCCATTGTATTTGGTTATGCATATCATTTGTATATCTAAGTGAAAACCAAACTCACTCGAACCTCAACATAAACAATTTGGCTCCCATGGCGTTGCAGATAGAGTCTCTCAGTGGCCAATGTCGAATATCCACATATTATAGGTCTACCTGCCTCGAAGTACATCATTATGCCTCGATGATTATCACAAATTATGGGCGATAAGTGGCTACACCTGTCGCCACTCGTCGATATACACTTACCACATGGCTTAACTTAAAATGGCACATTATTCATAACGCACACATATTGCAAGCGTATTACTCACACATTATAAACCTTACCTTTCGAATCGCTAATATTCCACCTCAAATAACAACACGTGATCAATCTCGCTGATCAATCAATCACCTGCATGTATATTCAAAGGCTTTCTCTGGGTGAATGACCTGGGAGTCTCAACATTATTAATCATATTCTATCACTGGTCTTGAAATCTTATATTCTCACTCCATCCTGACGTCTATCCGTGATTTCAAACACGATATACATGGTTATGTTTCAACATACACTTCATCTAATGAACAGGTGACCAGAAATAAATAACATCATACAATCTAAAGGGTGCCTTTCCTTACTTCTAACTATTCGTGATACGATGTTTCGACTGAATAAGACACCTCCAAGTCGCTTCTTCAGCCCATCACAAATATCAAAAAGTATCCTAACTGGACTATGTTATATTTACATTCACAAATCCTCTTCCATAAACAGGAAATGACCAAGAAATATCGCCAACTTATAATGTTTTCTTCCCCCTCCGTAGTTTATAGTGACGGGCCACGGACAGCCCCTTCCATAGCGACTAATTCATAGTTATAAAGTCAGCACTCATTTCATGATGTCTTACGTCTTGCTCACATTTGTACACATTGCAATTTGTTTCATAGTAATATTTTTTAAATTATCATGCCCAATTAATATGATACACAAACTGTGGGCTCCACCATTTATACACTCCCTAGCCACTGCGGTCATGTGACTGGATTCGTTTTTTCTCCTTGCGCATTGATATTGTGTCTATTTTCTACATAAAATATTCTGTTTACTTGGTGTTTTACATGAACAATTGACTTCATAATTATTGCCTGCATATTTATAAATCCCTTCAAGTACCATATTTTCCATAGAGTCAGTATATTTTTTCTAATTCGTCATATGAATGGGCGTGTCTTCGCTGTTCTATGACGCGCCCCATGGAATTCCGTGGCCTGGGGATTCACCGAATCGACACCTGCCAAGGAGTGGTCGGTACGCAACTCTGCTGTCCTGGCCTTCATCTTATGTATAGGTGACCTATCTTTCCAGTCTCCCTTGTCAACATGTATTGTGTAATTCAACCTCACATTTTGCAGTAAAAACTTTTGCTTGTAATTAAAACTTATTCATGTAATTAGTTGTCGAGCATAATATAGATTCAAAGTTGCCTCATATCAAATTTTTAATTTTATCAAGTAATTGGCCACGATCTTAATTCATAGACTAAGGGGCACAACACGTTCCTGCCTATTACTGAGATAACTATGTTAAGCAAAGGACATTGATTTATAAATACGAAGTTCAAAGGGAATGTATATCCACTTCATGCTGGGAGTTAAGCCCCTAATACATGGAAAAGAACGGATAGGTGCAGAATGGTGGCGTACAAGGCCTTTCATGTTCACCGTCGACATATATCAGCTTCACTTTTATTTGTATGTTAACACTGAAAAATCTGTATTACTGTATTTTACATTTCTTATAACTGATTAATATGTGTGTAAGTATTTCTACCCTTATTATTCCCATTTCCACAGTGTTGGGAGGAAGATTGAGAGAGATCCTATGGGGCAACGGTTCTTTCTTACAGCCGGAGTTTATGAGAACAAAATTCTTGTGTAGAAGTGACGCTCCCAGCAAACGTTAACATGTTTCTGTTTATTGGTGTTTCCTGTTTGTTGTTTTTGTTCTTTGCCGTCAGTGATCCATAAAGTGTGATATTTCTCAATATGTACGTTGATATTTCTAGATTAAGCCCACTTTGTTACCTCTATGTACTGTTTAATCTGAATGAAATATGCTGAAGAGTTGGTAAGAAATGTCCATGGCCTATTAAGACGTACAATCCCGTATTCGCCTTGAATTAAAAATACGAAAAAATACCGAACCGTTTTATAGAAAGACGGCGGTGGGTTTCAAACCCTGTTGACTTCAGAGCGGGGAATTACCCTGACCACATGCCCTGGATCTCGAAGTTTTGTGATATTTTAAATATGCTCAGCTACTTTCCTCAAGCCATTGTTTATGATACGGACTACATTTATGTTAGCTTTTGAAGCAGGCAATGAGTTGTTAGCGAAGCTATTGACATGTAAGTCAATGACACTGCACTCAGAACTGCTCCAGGCTTTCTTTTGTCTGATGAACTCTACCGGTGACTCCCTACCCTGCATTGTTGTCAGAAGAAAGGATATAACGTCCAAGAATAAGTCGGTATTATATCATATATCGCAGTTTAAGGCGACTGGAGATGATTGCCGCCAAGATCAAGAAAGGTTTCCTAATAAATCCAACCAGGAGGCCTAAACACCACCTGGGCCAGCCTTAAGAAGGAAACACATGATGGCTTATCGCATTACATTTCACCTTTGTTGGCAGCCGAGACAAACGGAAAGTTTATTTCTAGAACATTTATGCTGTTTCGCAGTACCACAGTAACTCTAGTAACTACTGTTCATATATAATGTAAATACAGTCGGCCTACTGCTTGCAGTAGAAGCATTATGTAGTGCCAAAATGTATGTTAAATAGTCTACACAACACTATCCAGTTGCGCTTACTGCCATTGGCTTACTCGATGTTTTTACAAATTTAGCAGCCGTAATCATAAATTCTGTTGTGTTTTTTGAAAATATTCATGTAGAATATTTTTATATGACATAAAGTGAGTGATTCATACGTTCATTCTTAAAAGATGTCAGGTAGAACTGCTGAGGGCTGAGACACTTATAAGTGACCTGTGAGACTGAAATGGGACAAGAGGTTGAATAAGCCCCTTATAGTCTTACTGCTAGAAATTGCTTATTACATATTATTTCTTCAGCCCTTAAACCTATTACTTCCTTTATTGCACTGTTCACCATATTTTCTATCATAGACCTATCAAGGAAGGATGGCTTTTTTAAGATAAGACTTGTATAATGCAGCAAGATACACTGGAGAATAAGAAAGTTGGGGCAGATAACCTCGTTGTTCCGTCCCTTAAAGCCTCAATAACTTACTAACTAAATCAAGAAAGTAATTTCAGTCAGTGCAATAGCTAGTATACCCTGACTTCCAGTTGAGCTGTGCTGTAAAGTTACATTATTTATTGTGTAGAAGCGTAAGATAATACCTCAGACAATAATGATTTATTTTTGTCGCTAGGTTATAAAAGAAGAAATACATGATGGCGAGAGGGATGGAAATAGAAGTCATCCAAATGAGTAAGTAGACAACAAAATAAGGAGAAATATTGTTCATTTGCGAATGTAAACTAAAAAATTGTTAGCTTTGAATAAGTTTTCCTCTATTTATATTTGCCATTGAATATATTTATTTGTGTTATTCTCTGACACAAGTGGATAATGATGTTAAGGTTTTATTTAACAGCCCAAAAACTAACCATTTTCATTCAGAGTTTTCAATGTACGAAGTATTTCAGTATATATATATATGGTATCCAGTATGGATGTTCATGAGGAGATGAATTACGCACTTATAAGCTATTTGTGATTGGAACTGTTTCTGATGTATGGAAATCCCTATCACGTGTTAAGAAAAGTTCTGTGATGTGAGTTTGTGAAGGAAAAACCGCTACTTCGAACTTCCCCTATTGTGTTCCTATATCCAGGGGATTTGTTTTCAATCCCATAACTGTCTTATGTTGCTGATTCACCTAAATCTGTGAATGTAAACAGATTTCTTCTCACCCGATGGTTCTACATGTAGCAACCACATCAAAGGTCAATCACAAGTAATCTAAGCCACAAAATAATACATTATACTGAAAGATATAATCAAGTATATACAGACAATGAATTGAAATACGGTTGGTACAATACAAAAGCACTCATGACAATAAAACCATTACTCTCTTTTTCAGTACGGTACAGAATCTCTGTTGTAATACAATATACTGAACCTTGTGTGGCAGAACCCCGCCATTCTAAAAGTGGTTATTCATTGTTTCCCCACTTCTACTCTAAGCTATTGCTGGGATGGTACCTAAATTCAGATCTTGGCCGCCTCATACCCAAACCTTTGCCCCAATTACAAATACACTAGTTTAGCCATCACAATGACACAGGCTATGGGATATGTACAAGGGGCTCGATGACCATGATATCGTAAAGCACTTAAATGAATCATCATTAAACAACAAGAATGTACTGTATATACTTATTTGGGTGTGACCAACGCCTTGGACATTTGCGCCTGCGCACTACTTCATGCGAAACATGGACAACAAAGAGGATTAAAAAAATTGGGCAAAATGGCGGCCTGTAATATTTTACCGCTTACCAATGGTAACGCTCTATTACAATTCCAATATATTAAATTTAGCTTAAGTATTTTTTTAAAATTGTGATCCCAAGGAACAGCCGAAAGATAGTTAAGGCTTCATGGTTTGTGATTTGAATGATGGTGACTTAATAGAATAGGAAGGAAATAATCTTATCCGTTGAAAGCAAAGTAAGGTTATATGATAACATGCACCAGGCAGTACTGCCACATGGAGATCCTATTCCTTGCATAAAAATGTGCTGGTACATTGGCACATGTAAGAAAAGAGATACTTATGTGTTTTATCGAGGAGCGTTGGTAAATTTTGCAGCTGTTCTACCCTTATATATCTACATAATTGCTGTCTAAGTTTTTAACTTGTTAAGGGGAAGGTTGTTTCACCAAAAAAGAAATCTTTTTTCATGTTACAAGACGAAATGGACATGTGAAAACCTCTACGCAGCTATGCCTAAAACGTCAAAGACCAAACATTCCGAACCTATTACTATACCCAAGCACAGGTTAGACGGTCTCCATGACACTTGTGAACATAATTCTGTGCTTAGAATCTGGAAATGGCACAAATTTTAATAGTTTTGACTAAAATTGTAAGAAATCTTAACGAATCCGGCGTTATGGCGGACGCTTTTATTCACTCATCACTTGATGAAATTGCCCCGGGTCTAAAAGACTTTAGAACAGTGCTAAAGAACTCTGTGTGTAATTACTAGATTTGATGGAAATGGTCAACAACCAATGTTATTTGTCGATGGGAATAAAAATCTCCATATTTATTTTAATTGTGAAAGTTTGTGTGTGTGACCTCTTCGCACTAAAACGGCGGGACGGATTTGGGTGAAATTTGAAATGGATATAGCTTATACCCTGGATTAACATATTGCCTGCCTTTTATCTATAAGAAACATCTCCATTCCCTGCATTTAGGCCCTTTGGCACAAATCTACACCGTTTCACCGATCTAGACCATATTTTACATACCGGTATGTACCCCGTTTGGATCTCCGGGTGGGGACTACTCGAGAGGGGGTTAACATCACAGAAGTAACAAAGAGGAAATCTGACATTCTACGGATCTGAGCGTGGAATGTTAGAAGTCTGCCAGGAAGAGGAAGATTAGAAAACTTAGAAAGTAAAATGGATAGGTTGAGGTGGGATTTGGTTGGGATTAGTGAAATGTGCTGGCAGGAAGAACATGACTTTTGGTCAGGAGACTATAGGGTCATTAGCACTAAATCAAACAATGGCCAAGCAGGGGTTGGTCTCATGTTGAGTAGGAAACATGGACAGCGGGTGGAATATTATGAGCCATATAGTGAACGGATTATTGTAGCAAAAATCAATACTAAACCTACGTGCACCACAGTGGTACAAGTCTATATGCCTACCAGTCAAGCTGATGATGAAGATGTTGAAACGGTCTACGAAGAAATAGATGACATTCTGAGGTATATCAAAGGTTATGAAAATGTTATAGTAATGCGAGATTGGAATGCTGTGGTAGGAAAAGGGAGTGAAGGGAAGCAGAATACTGACGTCTGAGAAATGAGGTTAAAAAGAAGTGCAAGGGAGCGAAAGAAGAATGGTTGAATGAGAAATGTGCATAGAAAATTGTCTGAAATTAGGAAAAGTAGACACAGCTTATCGAAGGATTAAGAATACTTTTGGGGAAAAGAATACAACGTGCTGTAATATTAAGGACACAAATGGAAAGCCTCTAACAGATAGGGAAGAAATTGTTGAGAGATGGAAAGCTTACATAGAGTGTTTGTATAGGGGAAAGGAGATAAAGAATCATGTAATAGAAAGGGAAGAGGAAAATGATGAGGATGCGAAAAGAGATTTAACATCGCGATCAGAATTTGACAGAGCATTAGAAGACTTAAGCAGGAACAAAGCAGTAGGCAGAGATTGTATACCGTTTGAGTTGCTACTCTGCGTAAGTGATGATGGTCTGATCAGGTTATTTCACTTGGTGTTTAGGATTTATGAGACAGGTGAGGTACTCTGATTTTAAGAAGAATGTTATCATCCCTATACCAAACAAAGTAGGAGCTGACAGATGTGAAGATTACCGTACAATCAGCTTGTTTACGCATGCTTCAAAGATTCTGTCTAGAATAATTTACAAGAGGATGGATAGCCAGATAGAAACGGAATTGGGTAAAGACCAGTTTGGTTTCAGGAGGAATGTAGGAACAATGGAAGCTGTACTAAGTCTTATGCTGATTTTGGAATGTAGAATAAGGAAAGTTGGAGAACGTTCATGGCATTTGAAGACTTGGAAAAGGCTCTTGATAACGTTTATTGGACTAAATTGTTTGACATTTTGAAAACGATTGGAATCAAGTACAGGGACAGGAGGGTAAGCTACAATCTATACAGAAACCAGACAGCAGTCATTCGAGCTGAAGGACATGAGAGAGAAGCTAGTATTCATAAAGGTGTAAGGCAAGGCTGCAACTTATCACCCATACTTTTCAGTCTTTATATTGAACAAGCAAAGGAAATTGGGGAAAAATTTAAAGTAGGAGTGAAGATTCAAGGCAGAAATAATTTCAACTCTGTGATTTGCTGATGACATCGTCATCTTGGCCTACACGCCTGAGGGTTTGAATGAGTTTTTGAATGGTATGGACTCAGTCTTGAGGAAAGAATTCATGATGAATATCATTAATCGTAAAACAAAAATATTGGATTGCAGCCGCAATAAATCAGAAACTGGTATTGACATCAAATTAGCAGGTGAAAACTTAAGAAGCAAAATAACCAGTGATGGACGAAGCAAAGAGGATATAAAAGTAGGTTGGCTCAGGCAAGGAAAGCATTTCCACAGAAAAGGAATCTGTTGACATCGAATATAAATTTCGGTATAAGGAAGTCATTTTTGAAGGCCTTTATCGGGAGCGTGGCACTCTACGGAAGTGAGCCTTGGACTATTGGAGCAGCATAAAAGAGGAGAATTGAAGCGTTTGAAATGTGGTGTTACAGGAGAATGATGAAGATCAGATGGGTAGATAGGGTAACATAGGAAGAGGTGTTAAGACGAGTGGGAGAGGAGAGATGTTTCTGGCGACTGCTAATGAAGAGAAGAGATAGGTTGGTAGTACACATACTAAGACACCTAGCAATGGCAAGCTTAAATATGGATGGAAGGGTCGAGGACAAGAACAGTAGCGGTAGACCAAGGTTAGAAAATGGTCAACAGATTGCTTTGGATGTAGGTCGTGGTAGCTATTTAGAGATGAAACGATTAGCTCAGGACAGGAGGAATGGAGTGCTGCATCAAACCAGTCAAAAGACTGAGGACTCAAACAACATCAACAACATATGTGATTAGTTGGATAGTCAGTTGTGCCCAGGTGTTCTAGAAAATTCAACTTGTATTTATAAAAATCTTTGGTATTTACCAAATTAATAAACGAATCCGTGTCCGTATACATAAGCTTACGTTTTTCAATGCCATAATAGGGTAGCAGGACATAATAGTGGTGGGAATGGATGCGAATTTTTGACATATCTAGTATGCACATTCTAATATTGAATACTTTGCTACGCGTAGCCATGTGGAAAGCAGTTAGGTTAAGACCATACATTTTTTTTGTCGATAAATGTTGGTTTAGCTATTACCTTTTCAGCCGTTTTGCTGTCAGTTACGAGACGTACTGTATATCTATTCTTTTACGAATATGTTCCATTGTTTTTCCAAAAATTGCGTTGTTAAATAATTTGTACAGATTTTTCTCAAAATCATTTTTGACTTGGTTTCGAAGGTTGTTATTAAAAGCAACGTATGCCTTCAGCCAAGATCTCTGTTGAAATTTTAACACACAATAATTTTTATCAATTTTAGTCCATGGTTTAGAGCCTGTTTAAGTGCCATGTAATGAACAAGGTATCACCTTCGATTTCCAAGATGAGGATTCAGTTTTTTAGAGGCGAATTCTAGGATTGAATACACACTGGTAGGAAAGGTAAATCGTTGTGTAGATCATGAAGGTTAAATGGATAATCAACGCCTAGAATGTATCCGACAGGATCGTCTTCTTTGGCATTTACGGCATCTGGACAGATCCACTGAAATCCTCCGTAAGGAAGGGGGTGGCACATAGCCCACTCGTATTGGTTGTAGGCTTCATCATAGTTAATAAACTGTCACGGTTTCTCGGAATCAAATGTTTCCATGTATTTATTGTTAGCTTCAGCGTACCGATGAAAAACCTGACAAATTCCTCCACATATTCCAGACTGTATTAAATGAATCTGATCGTAATCCTGTAGCCAATTTGAGTTCAATTCCAGTGTAAAGGAGCAATGCCCCGAAAGTTAAACAAGGCGAAGCAAAGAAGTCTGCAGCATCTACTCTGTGTGTTTCTAGTGTCTTGTTTCTAAAAGTTTCAAAGCTCTGTGCAAGAAGGAGCACATATGACATTAGGCACAGGTCACTATATTCCCCTTGAGTTTTAATTTTGAACTGATTTCATACATTTTCGGCATGTTCTTAATCTTCTTTACTAACATCGTCTTGTCATTATTTGTTAAAGAATGCTTTTTTATGTTGTTGTTGTTTGAGTCTTCAGTCTTTTGACTGGTTTGATGCAGCTCTCCATGCCTCCCTGTCCTGAGCTAATCGTTTCATCTCTACATAGCTCCGACACCCTACATCGGAGGCAATCTGTTTAACATATTCTAACCTTGGTCTACCCCTACAGTTTTTGTCCTCGACCCTTCCTTCCATAACTAAGCTTGCTATTCCTGGGTGTCTTAGTATGTGTCCTACCAACCTATCTCTTCTCTTCATTAGCAGTCGCCAGAAACATCTCTCCTCTCCCACTCGTCTTAATACCTCTTTGTTTGTAACCCTATCTACCCATCTGATCTTCATCATTCTCCTGTAACACCACATTTCAAATGCTTCAATTCTCCTCTTTTCTGCTGCACCAATAGTCCAAGTTTCACTTCCATAGAGCGCCACGCTCCAGACAAAGGCTTTCAAAAATGACTTCCTATTACCTAAATCTATATTCGATGTCAGCAGATTCCTTTTTTGTAGAAATGCCTTCCTTGCCTGAGCCAACCTACTTTTAATATCCTCTTTGCTTCGTCCATCACTGGTTATTCTGCTTCCTAAGTAACAGAAGTCTCCTACTTCCTTCAGCTTTTCACCTGCCAATTTGATCTCCATAGAGGTTTCTGATTTATTTCGGCTGCATTCCAGTATTTTTGTTTTACATTTATTAATTTTCATCATGAATTCTTTCTGTAAGACGGAGTCCATACCATTCAAAAACTCATTCAAATCCTCAGGCTTGTCGGCCAAGATGACTATGTCATCAGCAAATCTCAGAGTTGAAATTATTTCTCCTTGAATCTTCACCCCCACTTTAAATTTTTCCCTAATTTCCTTCATTGCTTGTTCAATGTAAAGATTGAAAAGTATGGGTGATAAGTTGCAGCCTTGCCTTACACCTTTCTGAATACCAGCTTCTCTCTCATGTCCTTCAACTCGAATGACTGCTGTCTGGTTTCTGTACAGATTGTATATCACCCTCCTATCCCTGTACTTTATTCCAATTGATTTCAAAATGTCAAACAATTTAGTCCAATCAACGTTATCAAAAGCCTTTTCTAAGTCTACAAAAGCCATGAACGTTCTCTTATCTTTCCTTATTCTACCTTCTAAAATCAGCCTAAGACTTAGTACAGCTTCCCTTGTTCCTACATTTCTCCTGAAACCAAACTGGTCTTCACCCAACTCCGTTTCTATCTGGCTTTCAATCCTCTTGTAAATTATTCTAGACAGGATCTTTGAAGCATGAGTAATCAAGCTGATTGTACGGTAATCTTCACATCTGTCAGCTCCCACTTTCTTTGGTATAGGGATGATTACATTCTTCTTGAAATCAGGGGGTACCTCTCCTGTCTCATAAATCCTACACACCAAGTGAAATAACCTGATCAGACCTTCATCTCCTATGCAGCGTAGCAACTCAATCGGTATATCATCTATGCCTGGTGCTTTGTTCCTGCTTAAGTCTTCCAAAGCTCTATCAAATTCTGATCTCAATATTAAATCTCCTTTCGCATCCTCATCAATTTCCTCCTCCCTTTCCATTACATGATTCTCAATCTCCTTTCCCTTATACAAACTCTCTATGTAAGCTTTCCATCTCTCAACCTTTTCTTCCCCATCTGTTAGAGGCTTTCCATTTGTGTCCTTAATATTACAGCTCTTAGTCTTCTTTTCCCCAAAAGTATTCTTAATCCTTCGATAAGCTGTGTCTACTTTTCCTAATTTCAGACAATTTTCTATACCTGCACATTTCTCTTTCAACCATTCTTCTTTCGCTTCCTTGCACTTCTTGTTAACCTCATTTCTCAGACGTCTGTATTCTGCTTTCCCCTTTTCATCTCTTAGATTCTTGTGTTTCCGCCTTTCATCCATCAATTCTAGTATATCCTGAGTGATCCACGGTTTTCTACCTATTCTTTCTTTCCTACCAATGGTTTCTTCTGCGGATTTTGTTATTTCATTCTTCAAAAGTGCCCATTCGTCTGCAATTGAAGTTTGTTTAGGGTTTTTCATTAGTCCTTCCTTTATACTCTTCTTGAATCTTTCGTTTACATCCTTCTCTTTCAGTCTGTCTATTGCCCACCTTTTTGGCTTCTGACTTTTCTTCAGTTTCTTCAACTTTAATCTGCATTTCATTACAACCAGATTGTGATCAGAGTTTATGTCAGCACCAGGATATGTTTTACAATCCAAAATCTGGTTTCGAAACCTCTGCTTGACCATAATGAAGTCGATTTGGTAACGCCCTGTATCTCCTGGTCTCATCCATGTGTATATTCTTCTATTGTGGTTATTGAATAAGGTGTTAGCTATGACCAATTCATGCTCGGTGCAGAATTCTACCAGCCTGCTTCCTCGATCTTTCCTTTCACCTAATCCGAAATCTCCTACTATCTTCCCTTCTCTCCCTTTTCCTACCACAGCATTCCAATCTCCCATTACTATAACATTTTCATCACCCTTGATATACCTCAGAATTTCGTCTATTTCTTCGTAGACCTTTTCAACATCCTCATCATCAGCTTGACTGGTAGGCATATAGACTTGTACCACTGTAGTGCAGGTAGGTTTTGTATTGATTTTTGCTACAATAATCCGTTCACTATATTGCTCATAATATTCCACCCGCTGTCCAAGTTTCCTACTCAATATGAGGCCAACCCCTGCTTGGCCATTGTTTGATTTAGTGCTAATGACCCTATAGTCTCCTGACCAAAAGTCCTGTTCTTCCTGCCAGCGCATTTCACTAATCCCAACCAAATCCAACCTCAACCTATCCATTTCCCTTTCTAAGTTTTCTAACCTTCCACTTCCTAGCAGACTTCTAACATTCCACGCTCCGATCCGTAGAATGTCAGATTTCCTCTTTGTCACTTCTGTGATGTTAACCCCCTCTCGAGTAGTCCCCACCCGGAGATCCGAACGGGGGACTAGTTTACCTCCGGATTGAAATTTTACAAGGGAGGAGGCCATCATCACATGTAATTATGCATAGAGAGGTGCATATCCTCGGGAATAGCATACGGCTGTAGTTTCCCGTTGCTTTCAGCCGTGCAGCAGGACGCAGTGTAGCCATTATTGGCTTATATTATCAATATCTTAACCGTCTATAAGACTAGTAAAGAATTGATTTATTCTGAAAGGCTGCTACTCCCTTTCAGAATAAGTAAAGAGCAATTCTACTAACAAAAATACTAACCTTCTACCGTACTAACAATTAAATACCAAAACTCTACTAACAAAAAACATAAGTTCCACCAACAACAAATACTACCACTAAAACATTCAGTCAACAGGCACACTCACATGCACCCTCACACAACACAGTCTACTGAAACAATGAACTATAACTAATAAACAATGCAACTGCTACCAGACACACTCACACACCACAGCATAATAGAACAATGACATATATCTAATAGACAAACTAACTACCTACTTACAACTAAAACTAACTACATACTTACTGTACTTCATTAGTTAATGGTCTGTAAGATATTTGACGATCATGAATAAGAACACAATAAAGAGTTGTATCTTCAGGTATATTCTCACTTGTCTCGATTTCAATTCGCACATCAACTGAAGATGTCTTCACTGCCTCCACTTGCTCAAGGCAATTAATTACAATAATCGGACAATGAGACTTAAATTCATCTCGTGAAATTTAAGGGATGTTTAAGGAAGTGATATGAACGTGTGAAACATCGTATGTAAATGTGCTAGTGTATTGTGAAGCACGGAAGTCTGTGTGATTTTGAGTGGGTTTTGGAATATTCCACGGTAAAGACCGGTGGCATGGGGAGACAATGAATTGTCAGTCAGTACTGTGTAACGTATTCGTGGAGAATAGGGAAATGTGAATATACTTTTTGAAAAGTACTGAACGTGTATGTTTGTAAGGAAACGCCTTGAGACACGTTACTTCGGAACGATATGTTCGAGGAGGTAGTGGTGAGCGATAAAATAGAGAACATTATGGACACGTGGCCGGAAGGAGAATGTGATTTATCAGATGATATGATGATGATAATTGTTGTTTTAAGGGGCCTAACATCTAGGCTATCGGCCCCTGATGGTTTGGGTGATCGTGAAGATGAAAATGAAATGCAAACTTAAAACTTAAACTAAAACTAACTACCAACCTACATACTAGAAGAAGAAATGAAAAACTAAAGGAGAATAAGGCAAATAAAGGACAGGAGGAAAAGAAATGCCCTCAACCCTCGATGAATGCGGATTGAAGGACTTGGAAGGAAGGATGATGATGATGATGATAATTGTTGTTTTAAGGGGCCTAACATCTAGGTTATCGGCCCCTGATGGTTTGGGTGATCGTGAAGATGAAAATGAAAAGCGAACTTAAAACTAACTACTAACCTACATACTGGAAGAAGAAATGGAAAACTAAAGGAGAATAACGCAAATAAAGGACAGGAGGAAAAGAAATGCCCTCAACCCTCGAAGAAGGCGGATTGAGGGACTTGGAAGGAAGGAGGGCCATGAAAGGCATATAGGAAAGTGAAAGAGGAGAGGGTCCGCCCCAAAGGTAAGGGACAAAAGGGGAAAACGGACCCAGCTCAGGAATCCCTCGGGGTCGCCAACTCCCGAACTCACCAGCCGTGAGCCCCTGAGGGTGTAGCATTATCTAGTGTGCACCAGAAGTGGTGGGGCTACATACACCCTGCCTCCTTAAGGGCCTAGAGCACAAGGCAGGAGGTAAAAGGAAGAGAAAAAGAAGGCTGACCCCTCGCAGAAGGAGGGTATCAGGAAAGATGAGACAAGGGCCAATTAAGGCGGGAAAGGAAGAGACTCCCTAGGCCTCGGATACCCTAATACCGTCGGGGTCAGAAGAGAACAAGAGTTGACCAAGTGAGGTCGACAGGAAAGAAGACAGAGAGGAGCCCGGCACAAGTAAGTGGAAGCAATGCCGGACTCAGCTGGGGCCCCGTGGTCGCCAACCCACGCCCACAAGATGTGAGCCCCTGGGGGGTTGGAAGGAAGGAGAGCCATGAAAGGCAGATAGGAAAGTAAAAGAGGAGAGGGTCCGCCCCGAAGGTAAGGGACAAAAGGGGGAAACGGACCCAGCTCAGGAATCCCTCGGGGTCGCCAACTCCCGAACTCACTAGCCGTGAGCCCCTGAGGGTGTAGCATTATCTAGGGTGCACCAGAAGTGGTGGGGCTACATACACCCTGCCTCCTTAAGGGCCTTGAGCACAAGGCAGGAGGTAAAAGGAAAAGAAGGCTGACCCCTCACAGAAGGAGGGTGTCAGGAAAGATGAGACAAGGGCCAATTAAGGCGGGAAAGGAAGAGACTCCCTAGGCCTCGGATACCCTAATACCGTCGGGGTCGGAAGAGAACAAGAGTTGACCAAGTGAGGTCGACAGGAAAGAAGACGGAGAGGAGCCCGGCACAAGTAAGTGGAAGCAATGCCGGACTCAGCTGGGGCCCCGTGGTCGCCAACCCACGCCCACTAGAAGTGAGCCCCTGGGGGATCATGAAAGTGAGAATTCCTTCGAGTGGAGTCATTTAGAACGATATGCGGAAAAGCAAAGTTCACGCAGGATTTAGACATGAAAGACTTAGTAAAACACTATCTATATTGTGTACATGTATTTATAATTAAAGGGTGAATACTCATTTTAAATTTAACTGGGGGGGGTGAAGATTTTGTGCCCACCCTGAATAACTTGCTCTTTAGTGTCGCCTGGCTATTGTCACCTAATTGTAGACAAATAACAATTTATATTGCATGTGTGTTGTGCTAAGAGTTCCGGGCAATTATTCCAGACCTTGGAGAGACGCTGCTGAGAGCCAACTCATTAGCGTCGTCGTTAATGATGTCCTCAGAAAAAAACTTTTCCTTCAAGTCTTCCAACTGCTTGAACTATTGTGTGTGATCATTTACTTTAAAATGGCGGCAACAATTCAACTCAAAGCCAGTTGCCCAATATTTTAAAACTTTTCATTACAATTTTGCACATGCCTCCGTGGCTTAGGCGGCAGCACGCCGGACTCTCACCGCTGGGTCCGTGCTTCAAATCCCGGTCACTCCATGTGAGATTTGTGCTGGACAAAGCGGAGGCAGAAAGGTTTCTCTCCAGGTACTCCGGTTTTCCCTGTCACAAATTTGATTCAGCCACACTCTCCCATGTCATTTCATTTGTCATTAATTTAATAATTGCCCCAGGGGAGTGCGACAGGCCTCGGAAGCCGGCACAGTTCATATCCTCGCCGCTGGATGGAGGCTTCATTCCATTCCCTGACCCGGTCTGTCGACTGGAAGCAGGCTGTGAATTGTCATATTCATTAATTTGTATAGATCAGATGCTGCGAAGTTCATCAAAATGCCCACTGCTTTTATTGTGACTTCCATAACCTCACTTATCCACCACGATTGCCAACCCCACCCATCACACTCTCGGTGTTGTACATGGCTAATTGTAAGCAACAATCTTAATGTCATTGAAATAGAATCGAATGAACAAAGGGGAAGCAGACATTGAATTACAAACTTTATATTCAAACATAAGGGAAGGAAAATGCATCTAACACACATCACATTAATAAAACACATCAGATCACGTATTATTCACATTACAAATAAGCAATACTGTATATTAATAAAAGGTCGCAATAATGCAGACAGTTCTTGCAATGTATGAAATGCGTTTTGATTGAAAGAATATCAGAAGACGGAGCTACTAACAACACGAGGCCACAAACGCCACTTCGAAGCACAATTCAAAGAATGCAGCAAAACAGACAACTGCCGACACTCCGTTCGGTGGGCCATGAATCAATGTAATCATAAGGAAATACACTTTTACGAGTCATAAGCGTTGCATTCTGTTTTCCAAGGTACTTGTCTGTTTCAGGGTATAAATTTAAGTTTGTAACTAAGTTTTTACAACCACTCGGCATCAACCGAAACCTATCCACAAATCGAAGTTTAACATTTGCTACATATTTGGTGAAAGAGATGGAATTAGAGTTAGCTATAACGTCCACTCTGTCAGTAGTACATCCCAATTGCTTTACAATACAATTTGCATCATATCCACTCATATTGTGTAGAAATACAGGAATGGGGTTCCGTGCTTTACACCTCAAATTACAGTTATTATGAGCTCTTTCACGGTATTTGCCAGTAATATGACAATGATCTCTTACATCCCAGTCCTCTTCGGCAAATGCTTTATGACACAAATAACAGGTTTCAGAAGATTGCACCTCTGCTTCATGATCATGATTAAAGTCTTTGGAACATTTAGGCTGTAAAGGCGGTCAATTTCATTAGTTATTGATATCGAACAGTCCGTAAACGTTTCTGCCGCGTCAGGTCCACGATAAATAAGAGGTTGGCTTGGAAGGTTTGTCTTTATATGTTCCACAGCTGGTGAGGGTTTAACATATGTACCAAAGCTCATCGTAACATGACTCTGGTATGGATGTGTATAACTTGCCTCATGATTATGTACACATGTGTGATATTGCAAAAGTATACTTTCTAATTCTGCATAGATAACGTAAGGTATTCGAAGCATTTATTCCACATTTATAAACTTGCAAATTGTGGTTTTAATAGGCATTTCAACCCTAGCAATGACATACAAGAGACGCAAAGCTCTATGTTGTTTTAATTTATCTATCACTCGTTAACCATATCGATTATTTTCGAATTGAGTAAAACACCGTTTACACATATATATCTTATGTTCACGGTTTGTAATCTGATGTCCTACTAGTTTATCAAAATTAGTTGTTGTTCTGACTAGATGAAGAACTTAGCAGAAGAAGGTCGCGATGGTCTTGTTGCTCTTGATCCAATACCTTTAGAGAAAACAGTTTGTTGTCTTCTTCCAGCCCAAATACATAGAAGGATATATCGTTCGCTTTCTTAAATTTCGTAAAGTCAACTAGCGATGTAGGGAACGATATCGCTGAAAAATTATACGTTTTTCCAGGCCCTTGTGTTTACTACTGATTTGAGCTTTCTTTCTAACCAGTTTGCTAAAATGGCATACATAAGACACCTCTCATCCTTAATGTTTTGAGGATTAATGCAGGCTTTTCTTGCTTTCACAGCGGCTGGTAATGGAATATATGTGCTACCACGGAAGGGATTATACTTCTTTATTTTTAATCGCACTCCTTCAACCGCTAGCAAAGCCCAATTACTGCCGTTTAGCTCAGATTCCTCCATTTCCGTACGTAACTTTTTAAATTGCGTTTCCAAGAAACTACTTAAGTCTGGTTCCAAAAATATCGTCCGATTACGTGTTTCAAAAGCAGATCTGTAGTTTCACTGGTAGACGTATGAATCAATTTACATTCAGCCACATGATTAACTATTATCGACTTGTGTGTTGCTTGTTCTTTCTGTGTTGCATGGATTATATGATGTTTTGACCCTTAAAGGTATGAATTTAAATCATTACACGTATCACAACGTATCAAATAGGATTTAAGTCATTACACGTATCACAGCGTATCAAATAGGACTTAGGACGACCTTGGAAGGACGTTTCATATTCAGTTAGTCCATTATTTTCAGGAACAATTGAACGTAGGTAATGATATGTAGGCTAAGTTCTTTGTCTTTTTGCTGATGACATAACATTACAACATTCTTCATGTCGGAGTCCGTTGTAGGTATTGTTGAATTTGTTTCCATGGATTTTAAACTCATTGAATTGCCCACACGATACTTCGTGACGCTTTCTATGATAGTCCCGAAGAAAATGTTTTCCACACTCTTTGCATAAATTACTTGGAATAGTTTGCTCCATCGTGGTTGTTGTTTTCTTGCTTTCACTACAGCGTAAGAGGTAGCAGTCAACTAGTAATATTTTTCTTTAGGGTCCCCTAGACAAGGCTATGCACACAGCGGGTTTGCTTTATCGTTTAAAATAAGATTTATCTTGTCGCATGATTGCGCAATTGTATGGGAATGTTGCATCAGCTAAAATTTAGTACTATGCAGGTGTTTGACATTCTACGATCGCATTAGCGAACAGGTTGTAACTTGTAAGAGTGTATGGGCATTCAGAAAAGCAAAGCGTAGGAATTTGTTAAAACAGGCTTTCCAAACCCAGGTCATAAAATACAAAATGTAAGCAAACATTAACCTTACTTTTATTACTGAGTGTTATATTATGACCATTTGGTTGCAATACATTATTATTTTATAACTAACCGAACTAAACCAAACCAAACCCAAAAAAACAAAACCTAAGCCGAACCGAAACCAAACTAAATCCAAACCAATCAGCTTATTGCTAGTCTTAGTTCTGTTCCCCATAAGTAAAAACAGTTAAGCTCTTTAAAACGAGACATTTTTATACTTTCAACTACCGCAAAGTACTAATCAACATTATCAGTACAGTCTCTCTTATATTCCAATACTGAATTCTGTTTTAGATTATGACCTAACTGACAACGCTTAAGGGCAGTATGCAATTCATTCATAAATACATAATCTCCCGAAACATTATCGAAAACTCCTGAAGGTTAACGATTGCTACCCACTGCTTTAACCTCCCTCCATGACCATGCACACTAGCGGCCTCTTTACTCTGCTGATTAAGGTTTCCCTTACCTTCCACCCCTTACATACCACTCAGACTCTACAGTGACCTATATTGCTCATTTTTACAGTAGCTTTAATTTACGTCCAGTTTAATCTTCACCCTTCTTTGCATCCACTTTTTCGCCCACAAATCACGCCTTCTAATTCCGCCTACTAATCGCGCCTACTATAAATCTCACCTATTACCAATCGCGTCTCTTAATTGCACCTTCTATAAATCGTGTCTGCTTAGCTTGGCGGCTTCTTTTGGTGGCTTATATAATGTCGTTTTATTTTAGCGGCTTGTTTAATATCGGCTTATTTTGGCAGCTTATCATATGGCGGCATATTTTAGTGGCTTTTAATATGTCGGCTTATAATGGTGGCTTATGTATTGTTTTATATGTCGATGTATTTAGTGGCTGATTCTCTTGGTCTTGGAAAGAATCACAGCCTTTTTTATGGCAGCATAATGCTTACCGCCATGTTTGTAAGCAGCAGCTATAACAACACACATGAATATTTCAAGAATTTTAGAGCGCTCTAGGGTTAATGGTTGAGTCCCAACTCTTAGTCTTGCCTCTATCGCACGCCTAGTCGAAAACATTATATTTATATTTTTTTTACAAAACGTTATTTGGAAAGTAGGCTAAATGTTTAAACTATAAATCATAAAAAGTCATATTTAAATTCCTATATCTACTTTGTTCTCAATCTCAGAAAAAAAAATGCATTTGTTAAAATTGTTCCAAAAGATGATTTGAAAAGTAAGTTGTATTTCCAAACCCAAATCCTAGAAAGTCATACATAGACTTAAACAAAACGTCTCTATATCCTTTATCGTTAGATCAAAACATATTTTTTTAGATTTTTTCCAAAAAATATTTCAATTTGGAAAGTAGGCTATATTTCCAAAACTTTGAACTTTAGAAAATTGTATGTTTGACTTAAACCAAAGGTCTTTACCTCCTCAATCCCCACCCCCACCCCCAAAAAAAGTCCCATCGCCCTGGGTCAAAACTAATTAGTAGAGAGGTGATGCCGGTTCTAACTCACCCGTAGCCACAAGCGTTAAAGCATGCATCGCGAGTGGTAGTAGAGACAATGAGTTGCTCACATAATTCGCTTTCGGATGTAATTGGACTAGAGGGTCAATAGTTTCCTATTTCCAAAACTGTTCTATGTGAGGTGCTGGCAAAATGACATTGAGAAGTGGGCTGAGGGCTGAAATGAGGAAGTTGACAAGTGATGATCCCATCAAATTTGGTATCATGAGGGAATGCATTGGAAGCTAGATGGCGCCTTTGCTTACGTAAACTTTTCCAATACACGCTGGGACTGAACAGAATGTCAATAGGACCTTTAATATTGAAAGGAGGTTCAACAATCCTCAAATGAGTAGGAATATTTTTCAGCGGATATTATCGGCAGAGCGACCCGGGCAGGCACAATGAGACACACACACTGACGTACACCCACACATACGCACACACACACACACACACACGCACACACATACAAAAAGTGATGTCATCAGCATATTTTTTTCATAAATGAAAATTGGCTAAAATGGGGAGGACGTCCCTTGGATAGAAACTCATATTTAACACACAAAAAGAAACAGCAATGATTATTTAATATACTTAAATTGAGTCTGTTGGTAAAGGTTAAAAAGGGGAGGAAAGTAAATTAGTTTTATTTTCACTGTCTGTTTGTGTATGTGTACCCAACACTTGAACCAATTGTATGGCAAACCAGATTATCATTTGGCGCGATCCACTTTTTTGTTTTGATGTTGTGGGTAGAGTTTCTTTTTAAAAATTTCACTGACTAACATGGTGTATTATTTCTAGGTTGAGAATTTGCATAGTTTTAAAGCTATTTCATTCTCTAACATTGATGTAATTGCTTGAGGTTGACAGTCTCAGGATATGAGTAGAGTTGACCCAATATACAGTTAGATACTAAGTTACAAAGTTCCCACGATGTCCAGTTATTGACTTCGACAGAGTGTAGATGAAACAAGTAGTTCCGTGAAGAACTATACAGCCTATTTTCATAAATCCTACTTATGTTAATTGCCTCTATCAGCATACAAAATTTCAGTTTGATTGCTGTAATGGATTCGTAGATATTGACAAACGTCTAATTATTCCGGATGGCCGTCATGTTTGATTCTTATATGTATGTAGGTCCTAGAGTTATGTACTATTACATTATGATTATTATGTAGGTGTAGTATTCAAACTTCAATCACATGATTAGGATACAAGTATTAAAATCGAGATATTATAATTTTGCACAGCGGCCACTTTGTGGTTATGAAAATAATTGAAATAAATTACTTGCCAGTGGATTAAAATTTGTATAAGCATTTTCCGTACCAAGTTTCTCTGGGCTCGGATGGTTAAATTGCGAGAAAGTTGTATTAATATGTTTCTTCACTTGGCCGCCATGTTCATTTTGTACTTTCCAGTTTTTGAAAGATAGTTACATGTTGGATTTATGGGACGTAATCAAATTGGAAGGGCACAGTCGAAATGGTACTAGGACCACACCGAGTTTCATTGAAATCGCTCCAGCCGTTTAGAAGTTATTCCGGGAACACACGCACATACAAACACACAGCCGGACAAAAGGTGATCTAATAAGCCCATTTTTCATCATTGAAAATAGGCTAAAAAAGAGTAAATCCCCTGTTGCGCCTAGCCAATTGTTCCAGACTACCTGCTCTTGTGAAATATGACTTGAACTTTTCCTCAACTGCGCTGGTTTGGAGTAGTAGAAATAAATTATTTGAAGACTTAAATATGCATTAATATTTAAGGGTTCAATTGCTAGGTTAAAATAGTGTTTAACTTATCTTTCCATGTTGGTTGGCTGATAGAGCAATTATCACTTCATGGCTTTCACAAAATGTCGGACGAGTGACGGCAGTACCTTGTACATGGACCGAACGAGTCTGCTGGCTCCCCTTAGAAGGGTAACACGTGAAAAGGCTCCCGACTAGCAAGGCGATCGAGGGGGAGAAGGACATAAGGGACACATACTTAGAAAGCATAAATCCTTGAAGCACACAATATTTTTTCTTGAGGCAGAGTCCAAATAATGTAGAAGTGTGTAGGTTGCAATCTGCAGAGGACGAGTTGAACTTCCATGCATCATACGTAGTCCGTGACAAAGAGTCTCACGTTCACCGCACTAAGGAGAAGCTTGATGATTTTGTTGAAATAAAGGTAATGGAGAATTTAGTTTAATAATCACACAATGATAATGAGTGATGCTGGGTGTAAGAATTCATTAATAATATTGTTGGGCAACTTGACGAAGAGCGCGAATGAGTAATGCGCTTAGTCACTCAAACTGACATATCTCTGTTGGTGGTTTTCACGGAATAAAAAGATAAGAGAGAGAGAGCTAAAAACTAGAAAACCCAATATGGGTACAAACTACGTAAGGAATATACCAACATTGATCGTCAGATGAAGCGCTAAAAGACGTTGGTGCCTCCTTGTACTTAGGAAGCAATATGGACCAAGCTAAAGAGATACATAAAAGATGGCATGGCATTTGGTAACATCATATTATATAGATGCAGCTAGTGGGAAGTCATTTTTGAGGCCGAGGTCTGGAGCGTGGAAATATATGTAGACCCTATGTGAAACTGGGTTATTCCTTCTGCAGGAAAGGGAAAATAGACACATTTGAATCAGGTGTTATTGGAGAATGTTGGAGATTGGGCGGCTAGATCGTGTAAGAAATGAGGGGTAATGAGATGAATGCGGTTAGATAATTCTGATAATAATGATGAAAGGAAGAGGTTGTCGGGGCTCATATTTAGGCACCAGTAATAGCAAATTTTCGGTTGAAATGGAAGCAAAGAGTCAATGACCTGAACTATAGGCGTTAAGCACAGTTAGAATATCTAAAATATATTGTTTCGGTTGTAGGGTTTAGTGGCAATGTAAAGACGAATTATTTATCTTAACAATGGGAGAAATGGAGTGCAGCAATGAAACTCAAACATCAACGACAACAGCAAAATATTCTTTTCACTCGGCATTTTAGCCGCTTTGCGAGAGTTCAGCTCAAGTAAGCGCAAGAAGATATGCTATTACATAAATATGCTCATCAGTGATACATAGGCGAAGGTCAGCAGATATGCGAAGGGTGCAAACTTAAAAACCTTGCCCTTTATTGAATCCAGCATGCAGAACTCTAACGGCTTTGGTTCGGAAGAACGTGGTGGCTAAAAAACAATCCCTACTCACTCGTGCTCACACAGCTATGACACTATATTTTCTGTCAAATATGAATTCAATTACAAATCATTCAGACTGTATGAAGTGCATATTATGGAGCAATGAAAACGGAATCAGATCCCGATAATTCTTAAAGACTTAGTTCCTGGTAGCGATATTAATGAACGTTGCCCCGACAATAATTTCACTACTTTGATCTCTATACCTTGGAATTATTTTACTTCCTATAATAATGTACCATACTTCAAACTGTTAGTACTGACTATTTCAGGTTGATATGTCCAGATCCGTTGAATCCGGCTGCAATGAAGATATATGACGTTGGTAATAGAGGAAGACAATATACTAACACCGCCTCTACAGAAGAATGTTGTGTAAAGCAAAATTTGAAAAAATATTCATGTAGCCCATGCGAAGCTAAATTTACACGGAGGGAAACTTTGAATAGACACATGCTAATCCATAGCGGGGAGAAGCCGCATTCATGCAACACATGCGAAGCTAAATTTACTCGGAGGGGAACTTTGAATAAACACTTGCTCATCCATAGCGGCGAGAAGCCGCATTCATGTAGCGTATGCGAAGCTAAATTTACTCAGAGAGAGACATTACATAAACACATGGTAATCCATAGCGGCAATAAGCAGCATTCATGTAACGTATGCGAGGCCAAATTTACTCGGAGAGGTGACTTGAATCGACATATCCGAATCCATGGCAGCAGGAAGCCATACTCTTGTAGCGTATGCGAAACCAAATATCTTCAGAAAAGAGATTTGAACTCACATATGATAGTTCATAGCGGCAAGAAGCCTTATTCATGTTCCTTGTGCGAAGCCAAATTCAAACGAAGAAGAAGTTTGAATCAACATTTACTTATCCATAGCGGCAACAAGCCGCATTCATGTAGCGTATGCGAAGCCAAATTTACTCAAAAAGGAAATTTGAATCGACACATGCTAATCCATAGTGACAAAAAGTGATACTCATGTGCCGTGTGCGAAACCAAATTTACACAACATTTGACGAAAAACATGCTAAGTCACAGGAATGAGAAGGTTGACTAAAGTACCAATTGCGAAGAAGTTACTCTCAAAACAAGATTTATGAACAAACATCCTGAATAATACAGAAAAAAAAGTAGTTCCGTGACGAACTAAAGAGTCTACTTTTCTTAAAATTTCAGAATGATGCCAATCTATATAGATCCATCTAGAATAATAACGAAATCAAGTAATAGAGTAAATTACTACAGTAGGCAGCCCTGGTGACTCTGAATAGTCTGACTTAGTTCTATCTCTTAAGGTATAGAATGCACATACAAAATTTGGCTGAAGTCTAATGGATAGTATGGGCGTTATATGCGTTTTGATATTGGATTTATCAGTGCGCGTAAAATCATGTTGGTAACCATGACATGTATGTGATGCTCAGAATTAATCTGAAATATTACGATCTATTATAGTGCCAATTTTGGATAAAATCCATTTGTTAATATAGAAGTTGCATGTAAATAAAAATTGAAACTATCAGAAAGCTTAGAATCATGTTGGCAGCATTAGGTATATTATTTACTCCAAATTTATATTGAATGTCAGGTACTATACGTGTGCAAAGTTTAAAGATGATGACTTGTATACTTTCTGATATATTGATATACGGATTAAACAAATAGAGAGAGTATTTATTAATAGTTGGCAGCCTTGCTTGTTCTTACGAATACACATTGTCATAACTGTTATGGTACACAAAGCAAATACGAAATTTGGTTGAAATTCATTTACTAGTATAGAAGTTATATGCATTTAAAAACTGGACCTATCAACAGGCTTAGAATCATGTTGGCAGCACTGATGTATATAAGTTACACCGAACTAAGGTAGAATATTAGGTACTATACGTGTGCAAAGTTTAGAGCTGTTGGCTTTCATACTTTCTGATATATTGACATTACGGTAAAATCATAGTGAGAGTATTTATTAACAGTTGGCAGCCCTGGTGGCTCATTAGAATACGCACAGTCATATCTGCTGTAGTAAACATAGTACATATGAAATCTGGTTGAAATCCAATCGATAGTATAGAAGTTACATGCATTTAGAAATTGAACTTATCGGCAGGCTTAGAATCATGTTGGCAATACTGGCACGTATGGTCTTCTGAAAATTAATCTTGAATGCTATTGTCTATGTGTGTGCCAATTTTGGAATAGTTCGCTTGTATAACTTCTGAGATATCCAACATAGAGCTCAAATTACAATTGCGATTTTTCAGCAGTTGGTAGCTCTGACGTCAATTTAAAATATGGCCGTGAGATATTCTGGTATAGATCTTTGCTCTTACCAAATTAGGTGCCGATAGCTGCAGCCGTTTAGGAGTTGATTGGGGGGGACACACAAACAGACAGACACACATTTTCCCGGATCGATCTCATAAGTCTACTTTTTCCTCATTTTTGCAAAATGTGAAAAGTAGCCTAAAAATCATGTAGTAAATGCGAAGTGAACCAAGTTCATAGGGGACATTTGAAGACACATTTTCTAATAATAAGCATATTCATGTAGCAAATGATATCTGAAGCAACACATATTGACTCATGTTGTTGTTTCCTACTGACCAAATTCCTCTGTACATTAGCCCTTTACAGAAACATTTCTCTTTACTACCTCTTCGTTTGTTACTCTATCCACCCATCTGATATTCATCAACACCCCACTTCTGATGCAGTTTTCTCTTATTTTCTGCTGCGGCGACGGTCCAAGTTTCAATTCGTTAGAGTGCCACTACCCAGATAATTCAAAACTGACTCTTTAAAAACTTAAATCTATCTTTAATATCAACAAAATTATTTTATGTATCAATGTCTTCCTTGCCCGAGCGAACCTACTTTTTATATCTTGATTCTACAAGATCTTTTTTCTAATTTTCTTCATTGTTCGTTCAATGTTTAGGTTGAAAATTATGGGTAATATGCTGCAGCCTTGCTTTACACGTTATGAATACCAGATGCTCTCTTATGTTCTTCAAATTGTATAACTATCGTCTGATTTTTGCATAGATTGAAGATGATTACATTATTCCAATCATTTCAGTATGTCAAACAACTTACTCAAATCAGCGTTATTAAAAGCCTTTCCACTGACGCAAATGCCACGAACCTGCTTTTATGTTTACTTATTCTACCTTCCAAGTTCAAACTAAGACTTACTACGGATTCCTTATTTCCGAAGTTTATTCTCTGACAAAGTTCATGTTCACCAAACTCGCTTTCTCTCTGTTTTTCCATCTTGTAAATCATTCTAGTCTTGTTCCTTAAAGCATGGGTGATCACGCGGATTGTACTATAAACATCCCATATATCAGCTTCTGTTTTCTTCGGTATATGGATAACAACATTCTCCTAAAATTATGGAGTACCTTTCTCATAATTCCTATATCCAACGAAACGATTTGGGTCCAAATTCAGTAGCTACGCAAAGTAGCTACTCAGACAGGATATCATCTATTTCTGGTGTTTTGTTGCTGCTTAAGGCTCCCAGTGCTCTATCAAATTTAATTCTCCGTTGTGGTGTTTGAAGCCATATTTTCAGTGTTGCCTAAGTAAACAAGAGTTTAGTGCTTTTCAGTCGGTCAACACGAATGTACCCAAAAGAGATGGGTTATGCCCTAATCCTGAAATAAATTACATGAGATTAATAAAACACTAGGATGACCAGTTTCGTCGAGCGATCATCATCAGATCCATTACCCTTAGGCTATAAAATCTATGTTTGAAATACAGGTGAAAATATTTACAATATGTACAATTATTTAGTTGCAGTATTGGTACTGCAACTGTCAGTGTATGCTAAATGCAGTATATATGTTAGGTGAAATGCTAAATGGTGATAGCTATCCGGAGTTTGTACTTTAGAGAGATTATATGGTTGTAAACTATAGTTAAACTATAAAATTTTTAGGCTAACTACTTATCTGATTGTCTTCCGTACTACAGCTGCTCGCAGTTTTCGTGCTCACTGTAACTTACTGTGCGGTCAACTGCGGTGGTTATCTTAACGACTGTTTTTTTCCTGCCTTCTCCCCCCTGTCCCTACGTGCTAATTGTTAATGAATCCAGTTTTCTAAATAAGTGTGATAGCTAGGGAATTACAAGCAAAGAGCGGCAGAGCTGATTAGACAGCGGATTGCTGACTAGCCGACCTTGCAAAGTTATGATGGCAAGCAACTTGTCGATAAACTTGACTCAGCAGAAGCTGTAGGTTGACAAGCGGTGAATTGTGGTAGGCGTTTAATAAAGTAGTCAGGAAGCAATTGTAGTGAAATGTAGAAGGTTTAATTGTGTGACTGTAAAGAGGTGAGCAATCTTCACTAATTTTGTTTAGTGAAGTGTAGTTTACAAAAAATGGTGAAGATGATTACATAGTTCTGAAGGTGAGGTTTATGGGAAGGAAATAGTTATGGAGGTAGGAGGTACCCTTTGTACAAACTCACCTGGGTCAGTTGGTCGGCTACTGGAGCCTTCGGCTTGCACGTGGGTTGGTAGTTTTACAGACAGACCTCGATGTGTGGTGAAAATGGGTTATTATAGGATTTGTTACTGCTGATTAAGAGAGTTGACACATAGTTGATCTACTTAGCACTTGTTGCCTGTGTTTTGGTAGTGTGGCAATGATGTAGTAATAATTGCTACATGGCTGTAGCCAGGTCTGTTATGGAAGTGTTGTAGTGAGATCGTTATAGCTGTTGCTTTCTTGATGGCTTTCTGTGTGAGATTGGGGTTGAAGCGTGCTGAGTAGGGGTTGATAGGGGTAGTTGTATTCTGTGAGGATCTCAGGTCATAACAATGTGTACAACATGTGTCATGTAAGTGGCTACACGTATTATAAGGATGTGTACAAGACCCCCCCCCCCCTGTCATGTGTCATGCCAGAGGCTACAACACTCAAAAAAATTTTACTGACAAAGACAGTTTTAATTGTTGCCTAGTTCTATTAAAGAAAGCTTCCTAAACATTAAAAATAATCACAACATTTTTAGCAAATGCTGTTCCCAGTTTGAATTATTTAAGTCTCCACAAGAGTAGACCATATTGGTGGTTACCTCTAGACCTAAGCGGTGTCTTTGATGTTCTGGTTTGTGAAAAGGTTAACAAAGCAGATAATTGTCCAATCACTTCCTGCTTGTTGGAGTACAAGATTTCCCAACGAATATTGCTAGGTTTTCTTAAGTTGTCATCTTTTTTTTCAAAGTCTTCTTTATTTTAATCTATGAATAAATCCATCATATAGCTTTGGGGCTTTTAGGTGGAGTGGAAATACCGACAGTTTGAGACAACTGCTTGTATCTTTATCAAGGTTTGTAATGAAAGAAGGAATGAGTAAACAAGGGCATAAAGCATCCATAGATGAAAGGTATAAGATAGGAAGCTAGTTACTCCATGGCCTCCTGAGACTAAGAGGATGTTGGTCAGATTGCACCTGTGAACATTGAATAACCATTCAATACTTAAAAGATAATGAAAGTGAAGAGACTTTAGGTTGAGGTGCAAACAAGTAGCCTATATAGTAATTTGAATTTAAAGTTCATGGTGAATGCACGTCTCCAGCAAGAAGAGGATTCGTATGTCGCAGTATTCAGAATTTGTTTTATGTGGAATTCAGTAGAAAGTAATTTGTTTGGAATTAGGAAGGAAATTCTTACCATGAATAAATTGACATGCGCAGAATATAGTGAAAAAGATTTCGCTTAAGTCAGTTATAGTAATGTTCGTAGGTTGATAAAGGACTTATACTTCTATTTAAAGCGATGTAAACTAGTTTCCGCTTACCTTGGTCTTTGTGCTGTCAGTATGATGCGGTTACCTCCTGAATCTCAAGGCTACGTGTCGTAACAACACAAAGTCCCACGGGACCCAACGCCAGCTCTTCTAAACTTCAAGACCTGTCCTAAAAGATGAGTGTGCTTGAGCTATCCTTATTCCAATCCTCCAAACCTCTCACCTCAGACCTAATATTCGACTGCAAATTAACAGTCAAATGCCTCTAGACCATTGGATGTTATTCACTTATTTTGCATGTAAAATTTAGACACCCTTTCATCCTCCCGACTTCGCAATCACACGACCTTGCATTGCCCGCGTCCAGCTGATCGATTTCCAAGTCAGCATTCAACATGCACGGTCTCCGCTCGTGCTGGCTATGCAGGTACTTGCACCATGGCTTTCCCTGCGACCAAGCTTCCAGCGCTACGCGAATTTGAGCGTCGCTTCCTGCTGGGAAACGCCCCTACGATAAAACCCGAAGGGAGTGCCCTACTTATTGGGAAATCGCTCTTCAAAACTCAGGCGGAAACGCAGGGGTTAAACCGCAGATAACACTGGTTGAACACGATCTCGAATACATCTCGCACGCAAAAAACAAACCCCTAGAATCAAAACACTGTCCAAATCATCCCCCAGACCCTTCATACACTACACTCACTCCCGGCTATCCCAATGTCCTTGAAAACTTTCTAAACATCAACACAATCCCCACATACTCTCGCGAAGAGAACACTCACCCGCTAGGTCCAAAACACTGGTGGAATTGCACTTGACCGGAACTACGTTCAGGAGGATCCCAGATATAGCTCCCCCCAGCCCCTTCTTGCTCAAAGCACACAAGGACAAGAATCAAAAAGAACCCCTTAATTATCATTCACAACTCCCCTTACACACAATTACATAAGCCGACATACAACACTAATCAGGGATTCAACAATGAACAAAGAGCACTGGAGTCATACTAGACAAACGGAGAAATCAAACACAATCTTGCAACCCTCTATAATCTCATACCCTTATAAAAGGCTATCACACACACAGTCCAACACATGACAGGCAAACTACTCCTACACATTAAACACACATTATATACGTTGCATTTCATCCCAATGCCCTGAAACCAACACGAACGACAGCAAACACATAACATAAGGGCAAATCACACACACACAAGAGGTGAACAAATAAGCTTCTAGAGAGAGCGAGAGATTATGTATCCTTGCTTTGTATAACTGATCTATCATAATTTCTCCTATTCTCCCACACAGCATTCTATTCCACTGGTTGGCTTTGCTTTTGGAAACGGAAAGAACCT
Source organism: Meconema thalassinum (assembly GCA_946902985.2). Classification (NCBI taxonomy): domain Eukaryota; kingdom Metazoa; phylum Arthropoda; class Insecta; order Orthoptera; family Tettigoniidae; genus Meconema; species Meconema thalassinum. Next base: position 9,207,137 of record OX336398.1, on the reverse strand, counting down.
GTATTCGTCTCATGCTCCCTTAGGATATGATTGAAGAATCTGAGAAGGGCCGTTCGGACATCCAGAGGAGGGTGTGAGAGGATTGGTAAAAACCGATGAACCTCTCATTTCTTCTTTGGAGCTACCTTCTTGGGCGAAGTCTTGGGCTAGGCAGCGTTCTTAGGCTTAGGTTTCACTGACGTCAACTTTGCTGCCTTCCTAGCCTTGGGAGGAGATTTCTTAGGCTTAGGGGCAGGTGTAGCACGCTTCTTCTCGGCGCGTTTCTTGGAGATGGCCTTCTTGGCGGCTGCATTCGCCCCGGACTTCTTGGCCTTGGGGTGGCTTCTTCTCCTTAGCGGCAGAAGCTCCCTTTCCCATGGTCTGCACCAGTTCTCCGGAAGAACATCAGCGTTCAGGTACTTCCTGAAGAAAGGGGCGAGCTTCTCAGAGTCCACCTTGTAGTTGAACGTGATGTATTTCTTGATAGCCTATAGAGATGACCCACCGCGTTCCTTGAGACTCTTCATGGCGCTGCCTACCATCTCGGAGGGTTGTGGATGGGCGGGCTTGGTTTCTGCGCTTCATGGAGGCAGAAGCCTTGCTCTTCCTTGGCGAGGCCTGAGCCGGAGCTGTTGTGTCGGCCATGGTGAGCGAACGAGTGTGTGTACTGATGTGTCAGTAAACTAATCAAAATAGGGGGGGGGGAGTTATACTCAGGCAAGGACGTCGTTTATGGCGTCTGATAAATGGGGACCTGGTCTCATTTTGCCCCGTAATTTCTTAAATTGTGTGTGAATTTGTTAATTTAATAGTGATTTTTGAGTGACGTATATATACGCTCACTGCTTGGAATTTATATTTTTACAGTGGGCGTAGAATGACTAGTTGTGGTGGGATCACGGTCATATCTGGCTAGTCGGCGTATGAGTGGATTGGTGATTAGGGCGATTTTGAGGTAGAATTTTCGAGTGAGCTTTGCAACAAAGTCCAGGAGGTACGGGATCTTAGTGTTTCTGTGCATGTCTGTAATACGCAGTTTATATTCGGATCTTATGGCTAGGCGTAGATTGTAATCGTTTGAGGTCGGAGAATGAAAGAAAGCCCATTGCTGTGAATACGGATGGGTGCAGTATATATGTGTGAGACATTTTCGGTGTTCAGTTTACTTTAGGGATTGATCAATTGGTATAAAGTTCTGATCTGTGCCTTGGAACATTGAATAGTCGATTTACGTAAACAAATGGTCAAGGCTCAGGTATAGACTAAGCGGTAGGTTGGACCGCGCAGGGAACCACCGCACAGTGGGTCAAAATCGAAATCTAGGAGGACAACTTTTATTTTACGCTTTAATCATGAATTTAGGGTGAAAGCGACGTATATAATTTGTTTACTTCACAATAGCTATCAGTTAAGGGAAGGAAGCCTACAACAATCTTCTTCTCGCAACAGTGCCTGAAAGGACCTACGAGATTAAGGACTTAAGGTTGGAAACACCCCTAGGGAGTTCCGCGACAATTGCTTCCTCGTTAGTCCTGTATCTTCCCGAAAGGCCCAGCCTCCTCATCAGGGCGAGCAAGCCTCATCTAGAGCTACTATCGTTCCTTAGGGCCCTCCTCCTTGATAAGAAACCCTCACTAGGACACTAAAAGAAGTAAAGTTTTCTGGAAAGAAAATTAGCCCTGGGGGGAACTGGCATATTTATCAGAGTCATATTTGGCCTGCAAGACAACCAAACACCATAATTTACCTCCCCTTAGTGAGAGAGCCTCCTCACACGTCCGATGCAGAGACACCGAATAAGTATTCGAACCAGGTCCTGAAAGAGAGAGATGAATACGTTAACATTCAGGATGTTACACTGCCACGAGAGGCCGAAGAGGCCTGTCAGCCTCTCAGTCAGCTGTTAAGGAGGAGTTTAAACCTGCATCTGCACCTCCCAGGTCACGAAGCTACAGCCATCCTACTTGAAAGCTTAGGCCTTTTTAAGAGGTCCCCTAAGTGTGAGAACACCTCTCTAGTCGTTTGTTTGTCCCAAGAACACTGATATAATATATAAAGAGCATTTCTGTAAATATGGTTAAGTGTAATGTAAGTAAGCACATGTAATGAGAAAATGTATGAATAAGTAGAAGGATGAATGAATGAGTGAAGGAGGGTGTCTAAGAACTGTCTAATTGATATTATTCCCACTAGCGTAGTTTGTAAACAGTGTGTGTATTCCCCCTCCCAAAATCCCTCCCTCTTTAAACTCTCTAGTCCTAAACTTATTAAAATAAATAAGAGCATATCTCTAAATGAAACACTTTGTGGTACCTGTCTCCACTTACACTCTAGTAAAGCCTTCCTCACTTTACTATGACCAATTCTAATGGATTGGGAAACAAATTAGAACATCTTCTAACTCACCATGAAAGGGAATGCTAGATCGAACCTTCATTTAAGGCCTCGTTGGAAGAATACGTACAATGCGAGAGGTTTATTTATACCGAGCAAGGCGATAGAAAACCACATAGGTATCTTAGACACGGACCGCATTGTAGTACCGAGAATTTTTAAAATCGTTGCCTAAGACCTGACGTGTTAGAATTCAAATTTGTACCCACGAATACCGTATAACTGAGCGCTCAGGTTTTATTTTCCAAAAGTTATAAGCGTAGTTTTTGTCGATTATTCAAAAGCCTTCGATTTGGTCAATCGAAAGTTGCTTATGGACAAGCTAGAAGAACTAATAGGCAGAACAAGTACGACTGTACTTATATCAAATATATTAGCTAAGAACTATCTTCAAATAGACGACGGAATAGGAAGATCGGAGTGGATATCCCAAACGAATGGCGTACTTCAAGGCGATCCACTAAGCCCTATATTGTTCAATGTTCTCACATACGACGCCGCGAAAGAAATAATAGGAGCCAACACATATATCTATGCCGATGATATGGCCATCGCAACGTCGAATATAGGAGCTCTACAGACAGCAGTTGACACATTAAGCAAATGGGCAGAAAGAAACGATATAAAAATAAACGAAGAGAAGACTGAAATGGTAGTATTTAGGAAAGGGGGCAGGCTCACCGAGGCAGAAATTGTGAAATGCAACGGGAAAACCCTCATAAGATCAAGCTACTTCAAATATCTCGGTTTCACAATCCAGACAACAGGGAAGAGCTTTAGACTCCACATCAGAACAAGGACGGTGGCTGCAGTAAGAGCCATGAACGAAATCAGGAGCATCAGACTGCTATCAATCAGCGCAGCTATGGAACTATTCAGACTGAAGATATTGCCTGTCCTTGTGTATGGAATCGAACTGGTATGGGAACATCTCACATACAAACAGTTAGAGGAGGTTGAAAGAGTAAAAGCCAGGTACCTCAAGAGGGCTGTTGGAGTTTCAAAGAGTACGAGATCGAGGCTGGTGTATGAACTCACCAGGGAGTCGTTTCTAATAGAAGATCTGCGATCAACGCTGCTGCTGCCATCAAGTCATGCCTACAACAAACTTCTCCAAGATCTAAGACAGAAGAAAAGAGACATACGCCCAGACTTCTATAGTACCTGCGCGATGCAAGACAAAACCTGGATGCAAGCGAACTATGAAATGAGGCATGTCACTACAAGACTAGCGGTCCATGGCTTCCACCACAAGCTATGCTCCAATAAGACGTTCCACGACGCGATCGATACCTGCATCTGTGTCCTGTGCTCAGAAAAATGTGATCAATACCACATTCTAAAGTGCAAAAAACGATATAGGTCTATCGTTGCTTATAGCAAGGACAACTAAACTTCATATGTACAGTAATCTTTGCTGTAATCATTGCACGGTTTGTGCGCATTTCTAATTATATATAAGCGGTTAATTTATCACTAATTGTACGGCCTTCTTTCTACGTGTATCATTAGCTGCGTTTCTCTGCCATGGCGTCATTTTTTAACGGCAGAAATAACCGTCACAAGCAGTCATTACGAGCTTCTTTTTTGTTTGAATTACCGCTACTGAAAAGGCAATTTGAAAAGTCACTCTCTATGAATACAGGAATTTACGAGAACATCTAAGAAAAATCAATAAATAATGAGGTGGGTATAAAGGCTAATCTCAACCCCCAAGTATAGACATGATTTGACACTGTAAAGCTTCAGTGCTTTGAAAACAAGGGTCGGTAACACTCACTTAACAGCGAGTATAATGCTATATTATGATATCTCTCTCTTAAGGGGCAGATGACCTAGCTATTCTGCCCCCATAAAGCTTCAATAATTGTTATTATCTTGGCGGAAAGATCCTCGAAACCCTTTCTTTGTAGGCTTCTTCAGGGCCCTCAGGTCATCAGCCCGGTGCACTCGAGTAATGCTCAAGCCAGCGGTTGACCACTGGAGTAGTATCTTGTCGGAGTGCCCTTTCTAATGCTTGCCTCTCCTCTCCCCCTCCTTTCCCCTCTGTGTAGTAGGTTCTGTGTGTATGAGAGATGATAACCTGATTTATTGCGGTGTCTATGTATTTTGAAATCAGGTGAGGATTGGGAAGGACGCACTGGCCTCGTGTTAAGCACCGTCACAATAACACACGTTATCAAACAAAATTACTTGCTCACAGCCAAATTTAAGGGGCTAATCGTCCTCCTTAGTCGATGTCCCTTTCATAATGAATTTCAACTTGACAGCTTATAATATTATTATTGAATCTACAGTGGGCCGAATGGATTTCTTTCTTTCTTTTTTTCATTTCTCACTCTCATAATATAAGCTTATACATTCCTTGCGGGTTGGCCGAGCAGGCCAAGGCGTTGGAATTAAGTTCGAATTTTCTCCAAAGGAAGCGAGGGTTTGAATCCCTCAACCGACAGCACAGCATGGGTTGGCAACAGTCAATGTACCTTCCCTTTTCTTCCAATAGATTGATTCCTCATCTCTCCTCCGCTCAGCTTGCCAAAGCTCGGTACGAACAGCCCCAGAAAAGGGCACGGCACGACTCAGCTTGAGGAGGAGGGGGCACGAAGTGTCCCGAAAGTACCCTTGGCTCGATTCGGCTTGTGGTGGGGGCACGAAGAGCTCCGTATGAAGCCTCGTTAAGAGGAGGGGGCACTATGAGCACGGAAGGAAGACTTCGCCTGTATGCCGGCCACAACAGTCCGAGAACTCTTTGTCTGCTTTTTCACTGGCCATCCCCCCCCCCCCCCCCTCTGGGGTACGAGCACGTTCCGTGACCATTTGGATGACCTTGCGTTCCATGTTAGAATCTTCTTAAAACTCAGCAATTTTTCTAGGTATATGCAGTGTCTTGTGTGAGGTTTCGCCTAGGAACACCAAGCTGGCTCATCAGCGGGTTCTTGGTGTCAGTAACCCGAACCCCACAGGAGTAGCGATCTGTGCACTACCTCCCTTCTCATGAAACGCACCTGCGCCTCTTTACTGCGAGGCCTAAGGGCTCAAGCAGCCTTTAACCTCCCTATAAAGGCTTCCAAAAATATGGTATATTGTCTTTCATGACCAAGCAATTAAAACTCAACAACTTGTCTATTTCTATGCCGTGTCATGTGTGGGGTTTGGCCTAGGAAAACCAAGCTGGCTCATCAGTGGGCTCTTGTCATGTTTCCTTCGCTCCTAGATCGAGCGTTCCATCAAGTGGCTACAGGCTCAGGTCTTCAGAACAACGACAAACCAGCCCCGCTGCATTAAATAGTCAAGGCGAATTACACCAAATGCCCAATAATTTTCCGATATGTCTACTTGGTCTGAAATTCCACGCTTTGTATTCTTGCGATTCTTTTCGAGCACTCAATATCGACGATAGGAGAAAGCTCATTGAACAACATCATCGTTGTTTTAATTGTCTTTCGCCAAAACTTTCTGCGTCTAATTGCCAATCCACTATATTTTGTTTCCATTGCCAAAAGCCGCATCACACTTTGCTAGTTCGTCACGAGAATCTGAAGTCATCAGCCACTTCACCTTCCAAATCAAAACCAAATCATGACGATAAAAGGTGTATGTTTCCCGCTTCGTCCAGAATTCTAAATATTGGCGCAGTGCCCAGGTACTTTTATCCACAGTTCAAGTGGACTTTCAAGATAGGTTAGGTAAATGGATTCGAGCAAGAGGTCTTCTGGAATCCGCCGCCACACACGACTTCGTGTCAACGTCGTTAAAAAAAAAACTTGGTCCTCCCGTAATACCTACCTCCATAAAAGTATCTGGCATTAATAATTCTAAAAGTCAAGCTCTACAATTTTCGAAGTTGTAACTCAAAGACACCTGTCAGAGAAACACTTAGAATTAAATTGTCTCATCCTGCATAACATAGGCGAGGATAACCGAAGTCGCTCTGTCGATACTAACAACTTAAACATTACTGCTAATTTGAGGCCCATTGAATCCTATATTAATCATGCATTATGCTTACAAGGAGCCGGTTGTATATTGCCCAACTATAAAGGGTCAAACGTGCCCCGCTTGCCCGGATAAGTACCGTACACGAGACCGAAATTTGTACTTTGAATCGCAGGCCTATCTGAAGGCTCAAATCACAAAATCATTTTTGGCATTGTTTAACGCATAAAAATGAACAAATTAATGGATTTTCTGTCCTTGCATGGCGAAAGATTCCATAATGCCGTTAGTCAAAAGTAACGGCAACTGGGTTCATCAGACCCAGATAAGGGTTAAGAAATATCTTTTTCAACCGGAGAGGACGTGTGTCTATGAGCCAGGTACTTCTAAGTACATTTTGTTGTAGATCAGTGCGATAACGCTTGACAACATGGACAGGCTACTGGTATCAAACATGGTAAACGATTTTGTTCCGTCGGTATTCTTTCAAGTGTTTGCCGTTAGACGATTTTTTGCATTTAAATTTTAGATTGTGTAAATACTTGCAAATATAATAATTATAATATTGCTAAGTCAGGCATTTCTGCAGATAAATATTAATAGATGTTAACTTTTCTCCAAATTTCAAAATATTTATAGCCTACTCATGTCTTATAGATTTTTAGCCTACTTTTCACATTTTGCAAAAATGAGGAAAAAGTAGACTTATGAGATCGATCCGGGAAAATTTCTGGCTGTCTGTGTGCCCCCCCCCCCCTATCATCTACTAAACTTTAATTTTAAGAAAAGTAGGCTCCTTTACAATAGGGTATTTCTCATGTGGAGAAAATCAACACAGCTCCAACCCATTAACGTACTGGTGAGTAAGACTTGAAAATGTGACCATAATCGGGATCGAACCCGCGTCTCTTGTGGCACGGCCAGGTACGCTAGGTCCTTGCACGAATGTTGTTATGATACATTAGTCTAAAATAAAGCAAGTAATATCAATGATAACAAATTATTTAACTAACAGACGAAGCACCTATGGGACCATTCGGATACGGAATTAGAAAAGGGAGAGGAGACAGATTGTTCCAGTTTGCTCTAGGACACAACATGAAAATTGTGAACACCTTCTTCAAGAAAATGCCAGAGAGTAGATGGACATGGAGAGGCCCAAACGGCAGGACAAAAAACGAAATTGACTTTATACTTACCGACAACTTAAAGGAAGTAAAGGATATTCAAGTGATCAACGGGCTAAAATTCGACATCGACCATAGAATGGTGCGCTTAAAGCTAACAATAAAGAAGAATAGACGGCCATACTTCAAGACCAGGATAACTAGCCCTGGACAGATCAACCAGACCAAATACGCCCAAGAAATCCAGCAAAATCTAAATCTCCTGAAACAACAAAACCACCTAAGCACACAGCTCCTCTACACGGAACTCATAAAATCTGCATCTAACAACTCAGCAATACCAAGAAGTAAGAAGGGACGGCGCGATAAGCTAAAAGACAGTACCAAACGCCTAATCGAGGAAAGGGAAATGTTGAAAGCACAAGCTGTAGATAACAACCAGAAAAAGTTAGAGTACGGGCAGCTTAATAAGCGGACAAAGAGGGAAATTAGAAAGGACATTAGAGACCACAACACAGAAATCATCAGAAAGTAGGCAGAAGAATCAAAATCAATCAGAAAGATGAGAAAAGAACTAGCAGCAGACAAACAATGGATGCTTGGAGTGAAAGACAAAAGAGGTAAAAGACAAGCAACAAGGGAGGAAATAACGAAACAGGCCACAGACTTCTACAGAGAGCTGTACTCCAGTACACACCAGAGAAGAGACTCAGACCAAAGTGATAAGGGGCTGGAGGCACTACACGACGGAGAAATTCCTCCCATCATGACCAGTGAAGTCAGAGCAGCAATAAAGTAGGCGAAAAACGAGAAATGCCCCGGAGAGGATGCGATCTACAACGAATATCTGAAAATGGGTGGTGAGGATCTCATAGAAGTGATAACAAGGCTATTCAACATGATACTTGAAACAGAAGAAATTCCAACAGAATGGAAACAGAGCGTTATTGTTCTGCTTCACAAGAAAGGAGCTAAATATGACATTAATAACTACAGACCAATCAGTTTAATGGACAGTCTCTACAAACTTTTCACGAAAATCATGACTAGAAGGATGCCTAAACTACTAGATGAAAACCAAGCAGTGGAACAAGCCGGTTTCAGGACAGGTTTTAGCACAATTGACCACCTGCAAGCAATGAACCAGCTCTCGGAAAAAACGCAGGAATTTAATCTCGAACTATACATTGCATTCGTAGACTATAACAAAGCCTTCGATTCTGTGGAACATAGTTGTGTGCTAGAGGCATTGAGAAGCCAAGGCTTACAAAAGAGATATGTCAGACCACTGGAAAAGCTCTACGAAGGCTGCCAAGCGAGGGTAAGAACGGAGAGGGAGGGTGCGAACATCAACTTAGAGAGAGGCGTGAAACAAGGCGACCCCCTCTCACCAAAGTTGTTCACATGCCTACTGGAGAACCAATTTAGGAAGTTGGAATGGGACAACAAATACGGCATCGAAATAAACGGGGAAAGGCTGACACACTTACGGTTCGCAGACGATATTGCACTGCTAGCAAAATCAGCAACAGACTTGGAACAAATGCTAGCGGACCTGGACACTGTCAGTAAAGAAGTAGGTCTATCTATGAACCCCCTAAAAACAAAACTGATGACCAACTCACTGGAAGTACAAATCCCCATCAATGGCAAACCACTAGCGTACACACAGGAATACGTCTACCTTGGACAAAACCTGTCATTTGACTGCTCCCAGGAGAAGGAAATCAAGAGACGAGTTGGACAAGCATGGAGGAAGTTCTGGTCCTTAAAATTTATATTGATGGACAAGTCCCAGAAAATAAGTTTAAAGTCAGAAGTGCTAGAAAAGTGTGTAATGCCGGTACTGTTATACGGCTGTCAAACCTGGGCGTTAACAGAGAAGGAAAGGCAAACAATCCGGATATGTCAACGCAAAATGGAACGGAAGATCCTTCAATTTTCCTTGAGGACAGATTACGAAACGAGGTGATAAGAAGAAGAACTGCCCTGAAAGATGCCGTGACAGCAGCTGACAGGCTAAAATGGAAGTGGGGAGGCCACGTGGCCAGAATGAAAGACGATCGATGGACGCACAAACCAACGGTATGGGACCCCAGGACAGGAAGAAGGAACGTGGGTAGACAGAGGACCCGCTGGGATGACTCAATCGTAAGGAATACAGGCAAACACTGGACGAGGATAGCACGGGAGAGACAAAAATGGAGACGTATGGAACTATAAGAAGGGAAGAGAAGGAGAGCTTCAACATTGAAAGATCCTGGTAGACAGCAGACCTATGACATGAAAGATACACTTCTGCAACCTGTAACAAGCGATACAACGCACGTAAAGCGAAGTGAAATGTTGGTTGGGTTGGTTCCTTAGTTTAGGGGCTGCGACAACGCGGTCATGTAGCCCCGTGTACTTTGGGTGTGTGTAGAATCTGTCTGATAACCGGTGTTAATTGTGATGACTGTATTAGTGTGTGTATCTGTTTTTTAATTCAAGTAGAGACTGCAACTTTGAATTTTCAAATAGTTCCTACTTTTGCCGCCAAACGCCACCGTCAACGACTACTAGGCCTAGTTCAGAACTAGCTACTAGACGCCACCGCAGTCGGCTCTTGGCAACGAACGTAGCAACCTAAGAGCGTTGTTTACATTCTTAACCTATCCAATTTAGTTTCACACAGGTGTAATTAGTGGAAAGATCTTTAACATGCCATAAATCTATGACATGGGACCGCCGGCTTTACTTCCCCTCCGAAGGAAGGCATACTGAGGGATTTTTAACGCTCTTCAAAAATCCGACGGCTTCGGCCGGGTTTGAACCCGCTATCTTGGGCATAGAAGCTCAGCATGCTACCAACTACGCCACCGAAGCCGCCGAAGTGAAATGTAGTGATAGTGAAGTGAACTACAGTGAAGTGTATTAAGTGGAGTAAAAACTTGTACACAACTCCTTAGGACTTCTCGCCTAACGAGTTTAAACTAGAGCACGTCCCTGTTCGCAGGAGGCCTTTGCCCTTATGGCATTATCTAGGCTATATTTATCTATATATATAAAAATCAATGTTACGTGATAGTTTGTCTGTCTGTGGGTATGTATGTCTCCTATGCGTTCATATACCATTCATCCGAATGCGATGAAACTTGGGTGAGATGTTGAGTACACTCCAAGGAAGGTTTCTGACTTAGTAAATACATTTTACAATAGGTAGCGCACGCGTAGATTCAACAAATGAGCGACGATGCGCGAAGCGTTTCAACGAAGTCCCGTATGTGTTCATATACCATTCGTCCGATAGCGATGAAACTTGGGTGAGATGTTGTATACACTTACATGAAGGTTTCAAAATTAGTGAGTACATTTCACAGTATATAGCGCAGGAGTAGATTCAACAAATGAGTGAGACACGCAAGGCGTTTCAATAAAGTCCCGTATGCATTCATATACCATTCGTCCGATAGCGATGAAACTTGGGAGAGATGTTGTGTATACTCCAGGGAAGGTTTCTGGCTTAGTAAATCCATTTAACAATATCTAGAGCACGAGTAGATTCAACAAATGAGCGACGACGCGCGTAGGGTTTCAACAAAGTCCCGTATAAGGGCATATACCATTCATCCGGTAGCGATGAAACTTGAGTGAAAAGTTGTGTACACTCCAGGGAAGGTTTCTGGCTTAGTACATCCATTTTACAATAGGTAGCGCACGAGTAGAATCAACAAATGAGCGACGATGCGTGTAGGGTTTCAACAAAGTCCCGTATAAGGTCATATACCATTCATCCGATAGCGATGAAACTAGGGTGAGATGTTGTGTACATTCCAGGAAAGGTTTCTGGCTTAGCATATCCATTTTACAATGTAGCGCACGAGTAGAATCAACAAATGCGCGATGACGCGCGAAGTGGTTCAACAAAGTCCCGTATAAGGTCATATACCAATCGTCTGATAGTGATAAATCTTTGGTGAATTGTTGTGTACACTCCAGGAATGGTTTCTGGCTTAGTAAGTCCATTTTAAAAGACGAAGCGCACGTTTAGATTCAACAAATGAGTGACGACGCGCGAAGTTTTTCAAAAACGTTCCGTATGCGTTCATATACCATTCATCCGATTGCGGTGAAACTTGGGTAGATGTTGTGTACACTCCAGGGAAGGTTTCTGGCTGAGTAAATCCATATCACAATACGTAGCGCAAGAGTAGAATCAACAAATGAGCGACGACACGCGAAGCGTTTAAACAAAGTCCCGTATATATTCATATACCATTCGTATGATAGCTATGAAACTTGGTGAGATGTTGAGTACCCTTCAGTAAAGGTTTCTGGCTTAGTACATCCAATTTACAATAGGTAGCGCACGAGTAGATTCAACGAATGAGCAACGACGCGCGAAGCTTTACAAGAAAGTCCCGTATCCGTTCATATACCATTCGTCCGATAGCGATGACACTTGGGTGAGATGTTGTGTGCACTAGAGGGAAGGTTTCTGGCTTAGTACATACATTTAAAATAGGTAGCGCACGAGTAGATTCAACAAATGAGCGACGATGCCCGGAGCGTTTCAAAAAACTCCCCTATGTCTTCATATACCATTAGTCCGAGAGCGATGAATCTTGGCTGAGATGTTGTGAACACTTACATGAAGGTTTCTAACTTAGTAAATACACTTTACAGTAGATAGCGCACGAGTAGATGCAACAAATGATCGACGACACGCGAAGCGTTTCAACCAAGTCCCGTATGCATTCATATACCATTCGTCCGATAGGTATGAAACTTGGGTGAGATGTTGTGTACACATCATGGAAGGTTTCTGGCTTAGTAAATCCAGCGCACAAGTAGATTCAACAAATGAAGAACGACGCGTGAATCGTTCAACAATGTCCCGTATAAGGTCATATACCATTCGGCCGTTAGCGGTGAAACTTGGGTGAAATATGGTATACACTCCGAGGAAGGTTTCTGGCTTAGTAAATACATTTCACAGTTGGTAGCACTCGAGTAGATTAGACAAATGAACGACGACACGCGGAGCGTTTCAACATAGTCCCCTATGTCTTCATATACCATTAGTCCGATAGCGATGAAACTTGGGTGAGATGTTGTGGTCACTAACGTGACGGTTTCTAACTTAGTAAATACATTTTACAGTAGGTAGCGCACGAGTAGATTCAACAAATGAGCGACGACGCGCGAAGCGTTTCAACAAAGTGCCGTATGGGTTCATATACCATTCATCCGATTGCGATGAAACATTGATGAGTTATTGGGTACACGCCAGGGAAGGGTTTCGACTTAGTAAATCCATTTGCCAATAGGTAGCGCACGAGTAGATTCAGCAAATGAGTGACAGCCCACGAATCGTTTAAACAAAATCCCGTATACGTTCATATACCATTCATCTGATTGCGATGAAACATTGATGAGTTATTGTGTACACGCCAGGGAAGGGTTTCGACTTAGTAAATCCATTTCACAATAGGTAGCGCACGAGTAGATGCAACAAATGTGTGGCGACGCGAGAAGCGTTTCATCAAAATCCCCTATGCGTTCATATAACCTTCTTCGATTGCGATGAGACCTTAATGAGTTACTGTGTACACGCCAAGGAAGGGTTTCGAGTTAGTAAATCCATTTCTCAATAGGTAGCGTACGAGTAGATTCAACAAATGAGTGACAGCGCACGAATCGTATAAATAAAATCCCGTATACGTTTATATGCCATTCGTCCGATTGCGATGAAACTTTTGAAAGTTGTTGTGCACGCTCCCACGAATGATTCTAAATTAGTAAATCCATTTTACGATAGCTTAAGGGGCAGTTAACGGAAATTGAAAAACATTGTGTATCCAAAAGCACTTCAAGAAACAGAATTTCAACGCCAACACTTTCTTCGATTGGCAATGCAACGCATGCCGGGTACAGCTTGTTTATTATAAAAAAGAACATTATGCAGCGATAAATTTGCCCAAAACACAGGACAGGTAAAATGATTGTTACGCTACCCTGTTCATTGCAACTCGAATTCAGCAACTCCATCTATGTCTCTTGCAAGTGTTTGGGATCTACAGGTGTTAATTAGGCCTCAAAGATTTCAGTACCTGATGAAAGGAACTCTTCCCATCTCGTGGTGTAGCGACTAGGTCCGGGTTCGATTCCCGGCTCTGACAAGAAATATAATTGTGACTTGAGGAATAATAAATAATATCGTATGGCTTCTGTGCCGGGTGCAAGCTTTGTAATTTGACACCGAGATGTTAGCTTGCATGTCGAATTTCGTTATTCCTTGAATCACTATGAAAGTCAAGGAGGTTAGATATCTAAGCTCCTTGAACACTATAGCGCTTTCTAGTAGAGAAATGAGGAACTTTGTGCTGGCGGAAACTCCAGAGATTAATCTTGCCATTATGAACACTGCCTACTGACTTCAAATGGGTTCTTTGACATGCCAACATCGTATGACATGCGTGTCGTTGTGTTTGCCGCTTTTCAAAAATCAATTACCACGGCCAGGAGCGAACCTGCAATCTTGGGGTTAGTTGACCGACACGCTATCCACTCACCCACCGTGGCAAGCTATTTGAGGAATGGAACGAGTGCATTCCGACTCGTGACGTACATCTGAGCAGGGTTCGATTACCACCTCAGATATCTCGGAAATGGTTTCCCTCTTCTACTCCTGGTGGATGGTTCCTAGCTTAAGCCACGGCTGTCCCCTTCAACATCCACAGTTATATAGCAATCATAATAACACAAGTTATCAGACAAAAGGCCACATTAACTCAAGTAAAATGTGCCGAGTGATAGGGCTACTCTAATTCTTGAAGTCTTTACTAGATTTCGCCTTTAAATTAGGTTTGACATATATGGTACAACACTGTGACGTTTACAGCTGAATTTCCTTTACTTTTAGCCAGTTTATTTTGCAACAATTGACAATATAACGAGCTTTTTAATACGAATTTAGTGTCTCAAATATTATATTTGGGAGGCAGAACAAAACTCGTGTTATGATGACATGTTTAGGAGCGGAGGTAATACTTAAGAGCTCAGTGCAGATTTTCAGTGGCAGTCAATTCACAATATTTAATTGTTGAAGATACAGAGGTGTGGCTATTTAACTAGGAACAGCCTTATGACGACAATATACAAGTTAGGCCTACCCTTATGTTATTTGGAGTCGATAAGGATTCTTGTTTGAACTGCGTGGTTTGCAACACAAGGAGATCTTGGTAATGTGTGTATTCCAAATGGCTGTATGCTACTAGTGGCGATTTACAATACCTGTACAGTGTACGAAGTTCAAATCCACGTGCCCAATTAAGCGTATTTATAGAGTTTAACCGTGAGTACTTTATTGTCTGACCGAATAATATTTAATCTACTCACCGCTAATCAAGTTTGTGTGTACATAGGAATAAGGAAACCGAATGTAGAATTTTTTATTTCCCTCTTATATAAGCAGCCACAATTACTTACTCATTTTATCAATTCAATCGCAATGATAACAACTTATTCGACCAGCGTCATGGTCGTATTTGTTTTACTGTTGTTGACAAACATATCACTGTGCACTTCCTTATCTGATTTATTGTAGATGTGAATTATTTGGCGTAGGCTACTGGTATAAGTAAGCTCTTTAATTAATTCTACAGTGCGTTTCTTGTGTTCTAGATTCCTGAACACAATGGCGGAACAACTATTTATTAAAAGTGAGCCAGACTGGTTGACACATACAGTTGAAGTCTCTAACATTGTGAGTTGCATTTTGATTCGTATATGGTGTAACATTGCATTCTTAGTGATGTGCATGACAAGTGAGGTTTAGTGACTTAACACACTTCTTAATGGTAAATGTCACGCTAACGTTTAGTAACGTAACTCAGTACTCATATTGTGTGTGCATATTTTTGATTCGGTCATACTTGTGTTACTTCGCAGGAGACAACTGTCCTGTTGCCCTCGGATAACGTGAAAGACGAGGCTGCTGATATATTTGACGATGAAAGGATAACAGTTAAGGAAGAACATGAACTACAGGTAATTATCGGTTCTTCGTTATTTCTCTCGTAATAATATGAATGATTTTTAGAATGAATATTGTTTGGATGTTTGGAATACTTCGTCTTGTTTTCTATAAGAACACCAACAGTAGCTGATGTTATTGTATTAATACTGCAGATCCACTTTGCTGGCACCCTGGATCCTATTATAGGTTAAGTCTACACAATGTGCCATATTATAACACATATAAGGCATTTGAGATATGATTGTCCTTAAGTGAATGCGCTGCTGGTTGCTTTAGGCTACTGGGGAAGAGGGAAGGCTGCGTTACTGGCATAAAACAACGTTAAGTTTCTAACTCGGGCATCAGCAATCGTAGCCTATTTGTAATGAATAATCATCACCACACCTTTATACATTAATTGTTCACAAGGCAGATTACTGAAAATCTATGGGATGGCTGGGCGGGTCTCAGATTGCGGAGGAGTGAACATCTATAAACTACATCATCTCCAGATATTTTCCCGACTATTAATTCACGTAATTTCAGTAGTTTAAGAATTTTATAGAAAGGAGCACCTTTTGTACATTTTTACAGCGAAATATCTTTAACGAAACGAACACACACAATTAAAGCAACCCGAAGTCAACGATCGCACACTTCAACAGCAAACCTGATCCATGGCTTGCTCCAATTCTGAAGGAGTTGTCTCCCTGCTAGAATAGTGCAGCACATTTACCAAGTGATGAACGTGATCACTTTTTAAAATATATACTAGCGGTAGTGTAAAACAAGTGATAGATGGGCAATATAGAGTTTCAAATAAAGAAATGTCCACTGCTTACCATGACTACATTAATAGGAAGTTGCTTGAGACCCACATGACCTGAGTAGAGACCGTTATTGTTTCTGTTTATTTGTGTTGGGCTCCTCTTTTCCATTTCTTCTTTTGACCACCCCCAGTTCGCTCTGCTTCAATAATGATCCCGTAAGTTATAGGTACGGTAATCATATTATTTAGCACCCTAATTGACAGTTCTCTTTTGTAACTAATAACTTACCATCATCTTAGCCGACACACCAGAGGACTAGAATGCGTTTTTAAATGGTATGGATTCTATCTTGAAAGAATTCATGATGAAACTTAATAAATGTAAAACAAAAATATCGGAATGCAGTCGAAAGAAATCAGAAACCCCGATGGATGTCGAATTGGCAGGTGAACAGCTAAAGGAAGTAGGGGACTTCTGTTAATTGGGAAGCAAAATAACCAGTGATGGACCAAGCAAAGAGGATATCAAAATTTGGCTAGCACAGGCAAGGAAAGCATTTGCACAGAAAAGGAATTTGTTGACATCGAATATAGATTAAGGTATTAGGAAGTCATTTTTGAAAGCCTTTGTCTTGAGCGTGGCGCTCTATGGGAGTGAAACTTGGACTATTGGTGCAGCAGAAAAGAGATTTGACGCGTTTGAAATGTGGTGTTACAGGAGAATGATGAAGATCAGATGGGTAGATAGGGTTACAAATGAAGAGCTATTAAGACGAGTGAGAGAGGAGATATGTTTCTGGCAACTGCTAATGAAGAGAAGAGATAGGTTGGTAGGACACATACTAAGACACCCAGGAATAGCAACCTTAGTTATAGAAGGAAGGGTCGAGGATGAAAACAGTAGGGATAGACCAAGGTTAGAATATGTTAAACAGATTGCCTCGGATGTGGGGTGTGTTAGCTATGTAGAGATGAAACGATTAGCTCAGGACAGGGAAGAATGGAGATCTGCATCAATCCGGTCGAAAGACTGAAGACTCAAATAACAAACAAATTACCGTAATTTCTTAAGGGGTCAGATCTCTTCCTAACCTTCATGGTTGAATGGTGTGATTGCTTGGCACAACTGCCTGGAATATAAGGTATTCTGATATATTCCACTTGTTATAAAAAGTAACTAAAAGGGCGGTGATCACTAAGACACGTTTTCCCCCGACGTGAGTGGTTCTGGTTGGCTACGACGTGATTTAGAACCAGTGATATCGCGAACATTTTCTCCAAGATGCAATGCTTCTACACTTCCTTCAAGTTAATGTGTTAAATAATTGCACTGCTGTGAATCTGAGACTGATTTCTTCCCTATTGCAGTTGTTAATATTTTTACATAACACAGCTGCCTCCTCCTCGTCAACTATTACATGATATTATTACTGCATTCTGGCCGCTATGGCCTTCAGTAACGAAGTAACGCTGTACAACAGTTGTATAGAATAGTATATCTCTTTTTTAGCTCTGATATTGAGCATTGCAATTTGCAGCATGATTTCACATAGCACGACGACTGACAGTTCGCAAATGTTTTATTATTTCACCAATAAATGTGTGAAATATTCGACGCGTTACTAGCGTCTTCCGCACTGGCAAATAAATGTTCTCCACCTTATTATAAATGATTTCAATAAGTGTTTACAGCTTTCAGTACCACGCGGTCCAATGCACAAATCTCCGCACTCACGCTGTACAGTAATAAGTAAGCGTTTACGGCCTCTTTCCTCTGCGACCAGTCAGTTTGCTCCTTCACCATGTCCTACATAATTTCAAATACTTGTTACTAGCGCCGATAACCTAGATGTTAGACCCCTTAAAGCAACAATTATCCTCACCATGAGTATTACTCCCAAATAAAATAGTGTCTAATATCATGCAGTAAGTTCCCAACACGTGTATTGTGTTGTTTATGCCTACTATTATTTAAATATTTGTTTCCATCTCTTGAGTCTGATGAAGTTCACAGCTCACTCGATCCTTCCACAGCCCTCTCAATGATCTTTCTCCGTGCAATATCGCAGCTCGCAATCTCTGCGTATAATTTGATGTAACGTGGTCTGACGTGGAATTCAGATATAGGCGAGCTTTTCTCTCAACTGGACGGGAACAGTATGTTGTGCCCATATTGATCCGATATACCTCTGAGCCGAAGGCGAAATCAACCGTCGTGAGATCCCTTCTCCAGCAAACACACATGGATTTGAGCTGGTACCAACACGAGACCGTTACTCTCAGCTTTTGGGTGTGGTTATGTGTTTATTCATCAGATCTAGTTACATTGCTCCTATCTTCGGCAGTAGATGCCTAATCCCCTGTCGTTCCACAACGACCAGTAACATCTGACAAAGTAACCAGAATAAAAATAATATGTTACGATGGAACAACATCCACCAATTATATTAATTAAATGTAATCCCGCTAGCCTAATCCTACAAAGTATCCTACAAAACGTCGCGTCTGCAACTCATTCCTAAGCTGTAGAAGAAGCAAATGACATACAAAGAAAATATGTACAATAATAAACATGATCTCG
The DNA here is from genome assembly GCA_946902985.2 of Meconema thalassinum. Taxonomy (NCBI): domain Eukaryota; kingdom Metazoa; phylum Arthropoda; class Insecta; order Orthoptera; family Tettigoniidae; genus Meconema; species Meconema thalassinum. The sequence goes on along the minus strand of OX336398.1, from coordinate 9,188,352 downwards.
ACTGCGTTGTTGTATTGTTGGCAGCTCATCTGTTCCTTCAGAAAGTCGTCTCACAATCAGTGAAGTCTCATATTTCTTATCTAGGTCATGTATGTCGCATTGTGTTTGGATGGTATTCAAATCGATGGATCACTGTGTATGATTTATATCCACCTATGTAATGGAACGTGCTAGTAAAACAAGTAATTTCTCTGCAGGATGATACTGATCTGACTGACGATATCAAGATAGAAGAATGTTCGATATCAGAGCTTGTTCCACGAAGGGAGGAAATAGAAAGTCCTTCATTAGCGAGTGATGGAGATTTGAAAGAGGTAAGTACCTTTTGGGTTACTACTTGTTGCACCTCATAAGAGACATCACCTGATCGCCACCTTCCTCTCACCATTGCAATTAAGGGAATACAAAATTTTGTATACAGACCGTACTGATGACAGATGGAAGCTTTCTGTTGTTAGGTTGGGTTTGGTACGGAAGGTACAAGTCGTGTAGAAGAGTGCCTGCTGCTGGCTTAATAATAAAGATAAAAATGATAACTATGACACATGAAATTTGCTTTCCCGAAATTGTACTTGAAATGATACCGGAGAGGAAATGTGATAAATATTCCTTCAGAACCTCTCCTATCTACTACAATACATGAGAAATGATCGGTGACAACTGTTATTTATTTAAAGGTGGGAGAATGATAAACACATCATATCATTTACCGTGCATTAATCTCAAGTATCAAGCTATGACTATTAACCACCTTATACACTTAGTATTAGTACAAATACTGCGAGATGAGTCTACGAGAAGAAACAAAATCTGGTGACTGAATGTCAGATCAATCAAAATTCTATTAAACGAACGTATCACTTCTATCATCGATTATATCAAACCGTCATCAAAATCGAACGTCGACAAACCTATAGGGAAAGGCATTGCACGAAATCAAACTAATGATAATCTTACTCGAAATACTTGAGTATTCGGATTATTTACATTAACCTTGACTCGAACCTGTGACCCTTCACTCTACAATGGTGGAATCAGCATGTGTGGAAGACCGATGAACCAGGATCTCATAATCTATAAATGGGTTTTAAAATAACGTTCCCGTCGAATATAAGACAACAACAAACTGGATATAAATACGAAATTCACCAATTCTAAATTCGTTTTCAAATAACGTACCCTTTTAGTGAACCATACTGAACAGTTAAAATCGAAACTTCTAATCCATAAATCAAATCTGAACTGGAAACACATAGGGGAAAGTACTTCCTTAGCTAACAGTCAGGATATCCGATGTTAACGACCACTCAAGTATTGAACATACTAATGCTTTAGTAAGCCTCAAATATCAAACTCAATATCTATCACCAACACATCTCTTCACTTCAGGATGATAAGTGTGATTCATTTCTCGCTGAGGATCCAAGATCACATGTATCTCCGTTGAACAATCAAAATGCCATTGTATGTGGTTATGCATTTCATTTGTATATTTAAGTGAAAAGAACGGATAGTTGCAGGAAGGTGGCGTTCAAGGCCTTTCATATTCACCGTCGATATATATCAGCTTCACTTTTATTAGTATGTTTATACTGAAAAAATCTCTATTACTCTATTTTACATTTACTATAACTTAATAAGATGTGTGTAAGTATTTCTACCGTCATTGTTCCCGTTTCCACAGTAATGGAAAGAGATTGAGGGAGTTCCTATGGGGCAACGGTTCTTTCTTACTGCCGGAGTTTATGAGAACAAATTCTTGTATAAAAGTGACGCTCCCAGCAAACGTTAACATGTTTGTTTTTGTTGGTGTCTACTCTTTGATGTTTTTGTTCCTTGTCGTCAGTGATCCATCATGCTTGATATTTCTCAATATTTTCGTTGATGATTTTAGATTAAACCCACTTTCTTACCTGTATGAACTGTTTAATCAGAATGTAATTTGGTGAGGAGTTGGTAAGAAGTGTCCACGGCCTATTAAGATGTGCAATTCTGCATTCGCCTGGAATAAATAAAGAGAAAAATACTGAACCGTTTCATAGAAAGCTGACGGTTGTTTTCCAACCCAGTCGTCTTCTGTGCGGGGAAGTACCCTGACCACATGGCCTGGATCTTGAAGTTTAGTGATATTTTAAATAAGCTCAGCTCCTTTCCTCAAGCCAATTTTTATGATACCGACTACATTTATGATAGCTTTCGAAATAGGCAGTGAATTGGAAGCGAAACTATTGAAATGTAAGTCAACGTCACTGCAGTCAGAACTGCTCCGGGCATTCTTTTGTCTGGTGAACTCTACCGGTGATTCCTCAGCGAGATAGAAACACTGGCTCAAGTCGATGATTTTTTTAAGTATTGCAATGAGGAAATTCCGGCACCATAAAATCATGCCCTGCATATTTGCCAGAAGAAAGGTAATAACGACCGAGAACAAGTCGCTGTCATATCATATATCGCAGTTCTAGGATTCTGAAAATGATTGGCTATGAGATCAAAACGTTTTCTTAATAAATCCAACCAGGAGGTTTAAACACCACCTCGGCCAGCCTTAAGAAGGAAACACATGATGGCTCATCGCATTACATTTTACCTTTGTTGGCAAATGGACAAACGGAAAGTTTATTTCTAGACAATTAATGCTGTTTTGCAGTACCGCAGTAACTCTAATAACTGCTGTTGATATATAATGTAAATACAGTCGGCCTACTGCTTGCTGTAGAAACGCTATGTAGTGGCAAAATGTATGTTAAGTAGTCTACACAACACACTATCCAGTTGCGCTTACTGCAATTTGCTTATTCGAAGTTTTATACAAATTTAACAGCCATAATCAGAAATTCTACTGTGTTTTGTGACAATATTCATGTAGAATATTTTTATATGACATAAAGTAAGTTATTTATACGTTCATTGTTAAAAGCTGTCAGGTAGAACTGTTGATGGCCAAGACACTTTTAAGTGACCTGTGAGACTGAAATGGTACAAGAGGTTGGATTAGCCCCTTATAGTCTTACTGCTAGAAATTGCTTATTACATATTATTTCTTCATCCCTTAAACTTCCTTTAATGCATTGTTCACCACATTTTCAATCACACTTAGATTTACTAGACCAATAAAGGAAGGATGGCTTTTTTAAGATAAGACTTGTATAATGCAGTAAGATATGCTGGTGAATAAGAAAGTAGGGTCAGGTGACCTTGGTGTTCTGCCCCTTAATGCCTCATTAATTTACTAGCTAACACAAGAAAGAAATTTCAGTCAGTGGTATAGCTAATATATATACTCACTTAAAAGTTACATCATTTGTTATTAATTTTGTAGAGGCATATAAAAATACCTCAGAAATTAATGATTTATTTTTGTCGCTAGGTTATAAAAGAAGAGAACCATGATGACGGGAGGGATGCCAATAGAAATCATCCAAATGAGTAAGTAGACAACAAAATAACGAAAAATATTGTTATTGAATAAGTTATCCTCTACTTATATTTGTCATTGAACATATTTATTTGTGTTATTGTCTGACATAAGTGGATAATGATATTAAGTTTTTATTTATCAGCCCAACAAGTAACCATTCTCATTCAGAGTTTTCTCCGTTCAAAGCATTTCAGTATATATATGGTATCCCGTATGAATTCTGCACTTATAAGCTATTTGTGATAGGAACTGTTTCTGATGTGTGGAAAACCCTATCACGTGTTGAAGTGACCAGAGAAGATCGTGTCTTGTGAGTTTGTAAGGGAAAAACCACTACTTTGAACTTTCCCTATTTTGTTCCTGTATCCAGGGGATTTGTTTTCAATTGCATTGCTGTCTTCTGTTGCTGATTAACACAAAGCTGTGAATATGAACAGCTTCTTTCTCACACGATGTTTCTATAGGTAGCAAACAAATGGAAGGTCAATCACAAGTAATTTAAGCCACAAAATAAAACTATACATTATACAGAAGAATATAATCAAGTATATACAGACAATGAATTGAAATACGGTTGGTACAATACAAAAGCACTCATGACAATACAACCATTACTCTCTTATTCAGTACGGTACAAAATCACTGTTGTAATACAATATACTGAACCTTGTGTGGCAGAACCACAGCCATTCTAAAAGTGGTTTTTCGTTGTTTCCCCACTTCAACTCTAAGCAATTGCTGGGATGGTACCTAAATTCAGGTCACGGGCGCCTCCTACCCAAACCTCTGCCCCAATTACAAATACACTAGTTTAGACATCACAATGACACTGGTTATGGGATATGTTCAAGGGGCTCGATGACCATGATATCGTAAAGCACATAAATGAATCATCATTAAACAACAAGAATGCACTGTATATACTCACTTGGGTGTGACCAACACCTTGCACATGCAGTGTCTCAAATTTGCGCCTGCTTACTACTATGAAACATGGACAACGATGAAGATATAAAGTCTTTTTCCACCTGCTATATTTTTTCACTTAACTACGGCAACGTTCTATTACAAAGGCAATATACTAAATTTAGGTTAAGTATTTTTTTTAGCAAAAAGTAGACCTGAGATCGATCCGGGAAAATGTGTGTCTGTCTGTCCTTCTGTCTGTCTGGCTGTGTGTGCTTCCCCCCCTATCAACTCCTAAACGGCTGCAGCAATTGAAACCAAATTAGTATGAGTAAAGATGTATACAGGAATATCTCAAGCCCATATTTTAAAATGACGTCACTGCTACCAACTGCTGCTGCGGAAAAAACGCACTAGAAAATTGAGCTCCATGTTGGATATCATGCATGGGAGCTATTCCAAAATTGGCACACATGTAGATAATACTATTTCAGTTTAATTTCCAGGAGGCCATACATGACAGTGTTGCCAAAATAATTTTAAGCCTTCTGATAGCTCCAACTTTTAAATGCATATAACTTCTACACTATTAATGGGATTTCAACCAAATTTTGTATGTAATATGTGTACATAAACAGATATGACTGAGTGTATTCTTAAGAGCCACCAGGGCTGCCAACTGTTAATAATTGCTCTCTATCTATTTTCTTCATCCTAATACCAATATATATGAAAGTATGCAAGCCGACAGCTTTAAACTATGCACACGTATAGTACCTGACATTTTAGATTAATTTGGAGTAACTTATATACGTCAGTTCTACCAACATGATTCTAAGCCTGCTGATAGGACCAATTTTTAAATACATGTAACTTCTATACTATCAGTTGGATGGTTCACAGTCGTGCAATGAACGGAACAGACCGGGCCTTCAATGTATAAATGTATACATATAATAGAATACACTTTACCGTGTAAAATACCAATGTATTTGCAATACCAATACTGTACATTGGCCGGCCCTGTGGTGTTGGGTAGCGCCTGCCTCTCACCCGGAGGCACCGGGTTCGATCCCCGGCTCCGTCAGGGATTTTAAAACTGACGTGAGGGTTGGAACGGGCTGCACTCAGCCTCGTGAGGACAATTGAGTAGCTGGCTGACAGTGAGACAGCGCCCTGATCTCGAATACCAAGATTAAGGGCCGAGGGTACCCGACGCGCTGATCACGCGTCACCCCAATATCTGCAGGCCAAATGGCTGGGCAGCGGTCGCTAGGTCGGCCTTAGCCCGTCATGGGCTGGATAGTGCCAGGGGTTGACTTTTTTTTGACTATGTGTAACATAACAGATATGACTATTAATATACTTAAGAGCAATCAGGGCTGCCAACTGTTAATAAATGCTGTCTATATTTGTTTACTCTTATATCAATTTATCAGAAAGTATGCAAGCCAACAGCTCTATACTTTGCACACGTATAGCACCTGACACTCTAGATTAATTTGGAGTAATTAATATGAGTCAGTACTGCCAACATGATTCTATGCTTGCGGATTGGTCCAATTTTAAAATACATGTAACTTCTATACTAACAAATGGATTTCATCCAAAATTGGCACAACAGGATATCATAATATTTCCGATTATTTCTAACCAGCACACGCATGACATTGTTGCCAACATGAATTTACGCGTGCTGATAGATCCAATGTCTAACTGCATGTAACGTCCATTGGACTTAAACCTAATTTTGTATTCTGTACCTTAAGAGATGGAACTAAGAATATATTCAGTCACGAGGGCTGCCAACTGTAGTGCTCTATTAAGCTACATTATACCAGGAATATTTCGAACTAATTAGATATTTCGATATTACCAACTTAATTTTGTCATTATTCTAGATAGGTTCGTATACTGTAGAATGATCATTGCCATGAAAAGTAGGCTCTTTAGTTCGTCACGGAACTTCTCAAATTTGCCTGAAATGCTGAGTGCAAGTTAAGGCTTCATGGTTTGTGAAGGAGTCAGATGATAATATTGATGAATGATGGTGGCTCAGTACAATAGGAAGGAAATCATCTTATCCGTTGAAAGCAAGGTATTTTTATATGATAACATGCACCATGCAGTATTGTCACATGGAGATCCTGTTCTCTATATGGGCACATGTAAGATAGAAACTAATTATATGTTTTATCGAGGAGCGTTAGTTATTTTTACAGCTGTTCTATCCTTAAATATTTACATAATTGCTCGAAAAGATTAATGTTTAAAAGAGAAATGTGCAAAGACTTGCTCACCATGTGTCGGTTTGCATACTTGTCTGTCGCTTCGGAAGTTGGGATTCTATTTCTGGCTCTACCACGAATTGTAATTCTGGTCGGAGGACTGGATCGGGGTACACTCAGCCTGTTGAGGCAAATTTGAGAAGAGGTGGGTTCGAGTCCCTCTCCAGCCACCCACAAAGTTATTTTTCCGCGTCTCCCACTTCTTCTCCAGGCAAACGAGATTTAAAATTGGGATCTGATTTTGATTGGCCACTAGAAGGCCTATGTATTTAAGAACCAACAGGCATAGGTGATATCCCTTAGTTACTACGTCGCATAGGGGCACAGGATCTCATCAGTTTTATTTCTCTTATAATTATGTTGGATTTTTGACAGACATATCGAGGGTGACAAAAGGTTGTTTTCAGGAAGAACAACATTATTCCCAATCCTAGCAAAGTATGAGCTGACAGATGGGAAGATTATCATACATAAATTCGATTTCTGACTTGAGTAATTTACAAGATAATGTAACGACAGCCCAGTTAGGCGAAGACCCGTTTTATTCAGCTGAAGCGTATGATTAAGGGAATCTTCACTATGTATTGGACTGATGTCGGAAGGTAGAATAAAGAAAGAGAAGGGATCGTTCGTGTCATTTATAGACTTAGGTAAGACTGTTAATTTCTTTGATTGGAGTAAATAATTTGACATTTTAAGAATGATTGGGATAAAATCGAGCGATAAGAGGTGTATACAATCAATACTGAGACCAGTTGACAGTTACTACTCGTACCTTTCAATCTATTCATTTAGCAAATAATGGAGGAAAAGAGAATGAAATGGAGAGTAGGAATAAAGGAACATGTCAATTCACATATTTACTAACGACAGTCATATTAGCTTGCGGAATTGAATGTTATTCTAACCAGTATAAACTTATTGCCGAGAAAAGAACATGTGTTAAAATCAATGTCTATAAAACAGAAATAATTAAATACATTCGAAATAAGTGAAACATCTGAAGCAATTGGAAAAGTACAATCGCCACCACAGAGAAGATGTAGTAAGAGTAAGGAAGTGGGTTAGGAAGAGAAATCACAAGAGTTGGTTCAAATGGGAAAGACTTAAAACAAGAAAGTTTTGATTAACAAACATGTGAACAATGATAAAAGAATATTGTAAAAATCTACTAATATAGTAGTGATATCAATATGAAGGGTATCTAAACTTCTCAAAGCAGAGTAGTTTGAGGGAAGGGATAACCCGTGGCCATTTACAAGCATTGGCAGTAGTTACAAATATAATCAAGCTCAAAGCTTATATGAAGAAAAAATATTGTTGTGTTCGAAAAGAAAAACTAAATATCTGACATGAAATGCACTAATAACCGATAAAGCGAGATTAGACACAGTCTTGATTACGAAAAGACAATAATCAAGATGTATTGATTGATAGAGACCCTCGGTAGCTGAGCGAACAATACCGGCGATACTCATCTAAAGAGATCTGTGAGAAATCATAAACCTGACGAACAAATAGCTTAGCATGTTTTGATAAGAGCAAAACAAACGAAAAAAATAACTGCCGAAGTTAACGAGGCGCATCACAAGTTGCTGCCATAAGTGATGACCAAGTACAAGAATAGTAATTAATTGGGGTAAATGTTGAAAATAAACGCTCAAACACTTAATGAAGGGAGACTATAAAATACGGAACACCCCGCTGCGGTGGCAACATAATTAAATATATGCCACTGATATAAGTTAAAAGCAATTTGATTGCTGATTTTGCCACAATACAAAATGTAGCAGTTGCTAGCAAGTTCATAGTTGGTCTCAGGCCAAGATTGGACTTAAAGACAAATATGAAAAGATTGCAAGTATTGCATACTGCAGATTAGATAAGTGAGAATATCACAAGTAAATGTGCCCTATTAGACACAATGAAGATTTACTAGAGTTAAGAATTTAAAAAAATTGCTAATCCATACAACTTGGTACAGCAGGAATAGCCGAGAAAACATGAAATACCATTTATAAAAAGGCTTGCAACAGGGCCTAGATGGCACAAGGATGATATCAGCTCGGGCCTAGGCGGTACAAGCATGACACAGTGCTTCGACGGTAAAAGTTGCAATAAATTTCAAGTATTTAATCTTCGAGAAAGCTATCCCTCAGCTTGACCTAGGGACGTGGTTGACAAATACTAGTGAGTGTATGCATAAATGACCGTTAATTACAAATTCAAAGATGGGAGGACATGTCTTGGATAGAACCTCAGATTTACCAAAGGGGAGGAAAGGAAATTAGGGTTTATGTTTTGGTATGGATACCCAGATTATTTTTAGTACGATGCAGAGTTTAGTGTTGAAGTTGTGGATATATATTCTCTTTATAAAATGCCACTGATTAACATGGTGAATTATTTCCGGGTTGAGAATTTGCATAGTTTCAAAACTATTTCAATCTTGATGTAATTGCTTGAGTTTGAGAGTCTCGTGATGTGAGCAGAGTTGGCCAATTAGACACTTAGATACAAAGTTTAAAAATTTCCACGATGTGTCAAGTTATTGACTTTGACAGATTGCTGCTGTTGTTGTTGTTTTATTCTTCAGTCTTGTGCCGGGTATGATTCAGCACTCCATGCCTCCGTGTCCTGAGCTAATCGTTTCATCTCTACGTAGCTACCACACCCTACGTCCGTGGCAATCCGTTTATCGTATTCTAACCTTTGTCTACCCCTATAATTCTTGTTCTGAACCCGTCCTTCCATATTTAAGCTTGCTATCCCTGGGTGTCTTAGTACGTGTCCTACCAACCTATCTCATCTCTTCATTAGCTGACGCCAGATTTTTCTCTCCTCTCCCACTCGTCTTATTACCCCTTCATGTGTTACCCTATATACCCATCTGATGTTCATCACTCTCCTGTAACACCTCGTTTCAAACGCTTCAATTCTCCTCTTTTCTTCTGCACCAACAGTCCAAGTTTTACTTCCATATAGTGCCACGCTCCAGACAAAGGCTTTCAAAAAGGTAGATTATACATGAACAGAGAGTAAATCCTCCGTTGCGCCTATTTAATAATTGTACTTTTACATTTAGCATAGATTCCCTCGGTGGTGAAATTGATGTTCGATATCATGCAAATGATACCTTGCCGGCAAGATAGAAATATAGCAGATTTGATTACTTGCAAGTATTATAAAAGCTTCATCGCTAGGTTAAAATAGTAATAATAATAATAATAATGTTTTTGGTTTTGTGTCCCTTTTAACTACTCTGGCTTTCAGAGACGCCAAGGCTAAAATAGTAACTTATCTATGCATGTTTGTTGGCTGACTGGCGTTGCTGATAGAGCAAATATCACCACATGCCTTTCACAAAATATCGGACGAGTTACGGCAGTCCCTTGTAGATAGACCAAGCTGGCTGCATTTAGAAGAGTGACAAGGGAGAAGGCTCCCGACTAGCGAGGCGATGGAGGGGGAGAAGGGAGGGAGATGGAAGGAGGACATCAGGGTCACAAACCTAGAAAACATAAATCTTTGAAGGATACAAATTTGTTTTCTTGACGCAGAGTCCAAATAATGTAGAAGTGTGTAGGTTGCAATCTGTAGAGGCCGAGTCGAAATTCCAAGCGTCATAAGTAGCCGATGACAATGAGTTCTCACGTTGACCGTAGGAGATAAGAGAGTTCAGCTAAGTGCCACGTGAGGGCACATTAAGGAGAAGTTTGATGATTTTGTTGAAAGATGGGTAATGAATCTAGTTCACTAAAAAACACTAAACACAGGCATGTGCAAAAGCCCAAGGAGAGAGCGAAAACACACTAAAATCTCTGTTGGTGGTTTTCACGGAATAAAAAGATCGATTGTCAGATGAAGCCCTAAAGAAAGTTGGTGCCTCCTGGTACTTAGGAAGCAATATGGACCAAGCTAATGAGATATATAAAAGACGGGTTGACATATGGCAACAACATACATAGTTGCAGCCAATGGAAAGGGAAAATGGAGCATTTGGTATTGGAGAATGTTGAAGATTGGGCGGCTAGGTAGAGTAAGAAATGAGCGGTAATGAGATGAACGGGGTTAGATGATTCTGGTGAGTGGTAATGAAAGGAAGAGATTAGTAAGGCTTATATTTAGGCACCAGGTATAGCAAATTTTCAGTAGTAATCGAATCAGGAGTAAAGGACCTGAACTATAGGCAGAATATGTAAAATATATTGCTTCGGTTGTAGGGTTTAGTGGCAATGTAAAGGCGAATTATTTATCTTAACAATGGGAGAAATGGAGTGTAACATTGAACTCAATCATCAACGACAACATTTTAGCCGCTTTGCGAGAGTTCAGCTCAATTATGCGCAAGAAGAGATGCTATTACATAAATATGTTCATCGGTGATCCGTAGGTCAGCAGATATGCGAAGGTTGTAAACATAAATACCTTGTCCTATATTGCATCTGGCATGCAGAATTCTAACGGCTTTGGTTCGGCTAAGAAACAATCCCTACTCACTCGTGGTCACACAGCTATGACACTATATTTTCTTTCAAATATGAATTCAATTGCAAACATTCAGACTGAATGATGAGCATATTATTGAGCAATGAATACGGAATCAGATCCCGATAAGATTTAGTTCCTGGTAGCGATATTAATGAAAGTTTCCCCGATAATAATTTCACTACTTTGATCTCTATATTCTGGATTTATTTCACTTCCTATAATCTAATAATGTACCATACTTCAAATTGTTAGTACTGACTATTTCAGGCTGATATGTCCAGATACGTTGAATCCGGCTAAAATGAAGATATATGAAGTTGGGAAAAGCGGAAGACAATATACTAACACTGCCTCTACAGAAAAATGTACAAAGCAAAATTTGAAAAAATATTCATGTAGCGTAAGCGGAACTAAATTTAGTCGGAGACGAAATTTGAATACACACCTGCTGATCCATAGCGGCGACAAGCCGCATTCATGTAGCGTATGCGATGCCAAATTTACTAAGAGAGGAGATTTGAATAAACACATGCTACTCCATAGCGGCGAGAAGCCGCATTCGTGTAGCGTATGCAATGCAAGATTTCCTCAGGCAGGCCATATGAAACGACACATGTTACTCCATAGCGGCGAGAAGCCGCATTCCTGTGCCGTATGCGGAGCCAGATTTACTCGGAAAGATCATTTGAAAAAACACATGCTATTCCATAGCGGCGAGAAGCCGCATTCATGTAGCGTGTGTGGTGCCAGATTTACTCTGACACATCATTTGAAACAACACATGCAAATCCATAGCGGCGAGTAGCCGCATTCATGTAGCGTGTGCGATGCCAGATTTACTATGACACATCATTTGAAACAACACATGCCAATTCATAGCGGTGAGAAGCCGAAATCATGTAGCATATGCGATGCCAAATTTTCTCGCAGAGGAGATTTGAAAACACACATGATACGCCATAGCGGCGAGAAGCCGCATTCATGTAACGTGTGCGATGCCAGATTTACTCTGTTACATAATTTGAAACAACACATGGTAATCCATAGCGGCGAGAAGCCGCATTCATGTAGCGTGTGCGAAGCCAGATTTACTCTGATACATCATTTGAAACAACACCTGCTAATCCATAGCGGCGAGAAGCCGTATTCATGTAGCGTATGCAATGCCAAATTTTCTCGTAGAGGAGATATGAAAAAACACACAATACTCCATAGCGGCGAGAAGCCGCATTCATGTGCCGTATGCGATGCCAGATTTACTCGGATAGTTCATTTGAAACAACACAAGCTAATCCATAACGGCGAAAAGCCGCATTTATATAGTGTATGTGATGCCAGATTTTCTCTCGATGGGTCATATGAAAAAACACATGCTAATCCATAGCGGCGAGAAGTCGCTTTCATGTAGCGTATGCGATGCCTAATTTACTTTAAGAAGAAATTTGAGAAAACACATTTTAATCCAGAGTGGCGAGAAGCCTTATTCAAGTGCCATTTGCGAACCAGGCAGAATGTAAGAGACGCCATATTCCTGTAACCTGTGCGATGCCAAATTTACTCAAGGACGACATTTGAAGAAACACTTGCTAACCCTCAGCCACGAAAAGCTTGACTAAAGTAGGCTATCAATGCAAAGAAGTTACTCTCAAAAGAAGATTTATGAACAAACATCCTAATAGACAGACTGAAAGGGAAGGATGTAAAATAAAGATTCAAGAAGAGTATAAAGGAAGGACTAATAAAATACCCTAAACAAACTTCAATTGCAGACGAATGGACACTTCTGAAGAATGAAACAACAATATCCGCAGACGAAAACATTGTTAGGAAAGAAGAAATAGGCAGAAAACCGTGGATCACTCAGGATATACTAGAATTGATGGATGAAAGGCGGAAACACATGAATATAAGAGATGAAGAGGGGAAAGCAGAATACAGACGTCGGAGGAATGAGGTTAACAAGAAGTGCCAGGTAGCGAAAGAAGAATGGTTGAAAGAGAAATGTGTAGGTATAAATCTTGACTGAAATCAGGAAAAGTAGATACAGCTTATCGAAGGATTAAGAATACTTTTGTGGAAACGTAGACTAAGTGCTGTAATATTAAGGACACAAAGGGAAAGCCTCTAACAGATAGAGAAGAAAGGGTTGAGAGATGAAAAGCTTACATAGAGTGTTTGTATAAGGGAAAGGAGATTGAGAATCATGTAATGGAAAGGGAGGAGTAAATTGATGAGGATGCAAAATGAGATGTAATATTGAGATCAGAATTTGACAGAGCATTGGAAGTCTTAGGCTGGAACAAAGCACCAGGCATAGATGATATACCGATTGAGTTGCTTCGCTGCATAGGAGATGAAGGTCTGATCAGGTTATTTCACTTGGTGTGTAGGATTTATGAGACAGGTGAGGTACACTCTGATTTTAAGTACAATGTTATCATCCCTATACCGAAGAAAGTAGGAGCTGAAAGATGTGAGGATTACCGTACAATCAGTTTGATTACTCATGCTTCAAAGATCCTGTCTAGAATAATTTACAAGAGGATGGAAAGCCAGATAGAAGCGGAAGTGGGTGAAGACCAGTTTAGTTTCAGGAGAAATCTAGGAACAAGGGAAGCTGTACCAAGTCTTAGGCTGATTTTGGAAGGTAGCATAAGGAAAGATAAGAAAACGTTCATGGCATTTGTAGGCTTAGAAAAAGCTTTTGATAACGTTCATTGGACTAAATTGTTTGACATTTTGAAAATGATTGGATTAAAGAATAGGGATAGGAGGGTGATCTACAATCTATACAGAAACCAGGCAGCAGTCATTCGAGCTGAAGAACATGAGAGAGAAGCTGGTATTCAGAAAGGTGTAAGGCAAGGCTGCAACTTATCACCCATACTTTTCAATCTTTACATTGAACAAGCAATGAAGGAAATTAGAGAGAAATTTAAAGTGGGAGTGAAGATTCAAGGAAAAATAATTTTCACTCTGAGATTTGCTGATGACATCGTTATCTTGGCCGACACGCCTGAGGATTTGAATGAGTTTTTGAATGATATGGACTCCGTTTTGAAGAAAGAATTCATGATGAAAATTAATAAATGTAAAACAAAAATATTGGAATGCAGCCGCAATAAATCAGAAACCACTATGGACATCAAATTGGCAGGGGAAAAACTAAAGGAAGTAGGAGACTTCTGTTACTTAGGAAACAAAATAACCAGTAATGGACGAAGCAAAGAGGATATAAAATGGAGGTAGGTTCAGGCAAGGGAAACATTTCTAGAGAAAAGGAATCTATTGACATCGAATATAGATTTAGGTATTAGGAAGACGTTTTTGAAATCGTTTGTCTGGAGCGTCGTACTCTATGGAAGTGAAACTTGGACTATTGGTGCAGCAGAAAAGAGGAGAATTGAAGCCTTTGAAATGTGGTGTTACAGGAGATTGATGAAGATCAAATGGGTAGATAGGGTTACAAACGAAGAGGTATTAAGGCGAGTGAAAGAGGAGAGATGTAACAGGCGACTGCTAAGGAAGAGAAGAGATAGGCTGGTAGGACATACTAAGACACCCAGGAACAGCAAGCTTAGTTATGGAAGGAAGGACAAGAACTGTAGGGGTAGACCAAGGTTAGAGTATGTTAAACAGATTGCTTCGGATGTAGGGTGTGGTAGCTATGTAGAGATGAAACAATTAGCTCAGGACAGGGAGGCATGGAGCGCTGCATCAAACCAGTCAAAAGATTGAAGACTAAAACAACACATCCTAAACAATAAAGGACAAAAAAATCATGTAGAAAATGGGAAGTGAACAAAGCTCATAGGGAACATTTGAAGACACATTTTCTAATAATAAGCATATTCAGGAGCAAATGATATCCGAAGCATCACATACACTCACCGGCAAAGAAAGCGAAATTTCAGACCAAACCTTGTATTAATCAAATACACCGACATTACAACAATATGGTAATGTATCATAAGTTAATTACCCTAATTAGCACAATAATGCATAAACATTGTTCAAGACACTCACAACAGTGCACAAATACGAATTTGGAAATGTTGAAACCTGGAATCCATCGTACTGTCCTCCGACCTGTTGCACTGTATGTTATGATTACGAATGTTGTAGACAAACCGTTATGTTCACAAAAATATGCGTCACGAGAATTCACAGCAATAAACCTTAAAAGAGCCGTTTGTAGTTATTATTGTCCAAAGGCGGGAAATGGATCATTGGTGATTATCACAATCACTCATGTTTATCAATTGTTGCGCTGAAACATCTCAAATGAATTAATTAATATTCACGGCACATTGCCGTATCGCTGCAAACTCACAGCATTCAATTTATACTTGGTTTGAAACGGTCAAACATTGAGTTTTTGTCTGATATTCGCAGTGTTTCGCATTTTATGCCGGTGAGTGTATTTACTCGATAAGTGGTTTCCTACTCACCAAATTCCTCTGTACATTAGCCCTTTTCAGAAACATTTCTCTTTGCTACCTCTTCATTTGTTACTCTATCCACCCATCTCCTTAACACCACACTTCTGGTACATCTTTCTCTTATTTTCTGCTGCGGCGACAATCCAAGTTTCAATTCGTTAGATTGCCACTACCCAGATAATTCCAAACTGAATCTTTTAATACTTATTTCTTTATTTAATATCATCGCAATTATTTTATGTTCTTCAGCTTCTATAACTACCGTCTGATTTCTGTATAGATTGAAGATGATTACATTATTCAAATCCTTTTCAGTTTGTCGAACAACTTACTCAAAACAGCGTTATTATAAGCCTTTCCACACACTCAGATGCCACGAACATTCTTTTATGTTTACTTATTCTACCTTCCAAGTTCAATCCAAGACTTACTATGGATTCCTTAGATCCGAAGTTTATCCTCAGACAATGTCTGTCTTCACCAAAGGAAAGGAGCAGAACCCTTGAAAATGCAGGTGAAACGTTGGGAGGTATCCTGTCTGGACCACGGCCTACAAGCCCGAAAAACTTGTACTTAATTGTGAACGCCTAAGCTGTTATATTAACCAGTGGTTGTTGGGATTTGTTCAAAATGGACAAAACAACAAAATATCCTTTGCATCTCAATAAAATATAATAAAGATGTCTAACTCGGCATAAAATAAAATAATATGTAATATAGACCTCTGTCTGTTAAATTATAATGGTCTCTGAGTAATCTATTATTCCACTGAGCTCTCATCTGCACATCAATTCCATACATCGGAATTGTACTTCACATTTACATTCCCATAATTCTAAGCTGCATAAACTTTTTATACATCGTGTGGTTCAGGTGAACTCTTTTGAAATAATTAAATGTGGAACGAAGCTGTCTACAAAACTTCCCCGTTTAATACATGACGTTCCTCTGCTTTGGACTTCAGTTCCAAATCTATTTTATTAAATTGAAATAAGTATAAAAATTATTAATGTATTTACATTAATTACAAATCGCGTCCAGCACGATATATTTCTATAATCTGCTTCAGATCTACAGATCCTCTCCTCATCTACACTTTCTCTATCATTCCTACAAACACAAAAAACTAACGGGTTGTGAGCACAAAATACTGTGTCGTATCAATGTGAACTATCGTAACGAACGATTAAGTTAATTACAGTTCCAAAAATGTTACATCCTTTAATAAATTCGATAAGTATTAAAACTATGAAAGACTGACTCATTTACAAAAATAATAATCGTTCTAGGTGCGTGGCATTGGACCTTCACTTCCTCACCTGAATATCTATACATTCAAAATTATTAATAACTTATCTGGCATACTTACATCACTTTGCCTTGTAACAGAAACTTTATACTAACAATTAAAATAACAAGCTTAACTGTGCGTCTCAAATAGGCTTACCTTTCCTCTACTACATTTCTTTCACTTCACGTCATTGCACGGAATATCAAAATCCTAATTACCATCTCAAATACACTCTCCCAGTGGAAGAGAATCAGTGACTTGATTCAATACACACCGCTATGTGTTGTATCTTTCAAGTAATAACTTCACATCTTGTCTATCTCTTATACAAAACATTGTGCAATATTATTCCTCTACTTTTTCCAATTCCAAACATTAATTAAATCTGTACAGCTTATTATACATCCTGTACTTCCAAACATCAGCTTGGTGTCACTAATATATACTTTCTGAATCTACAATCTGCACGTGTAATAAAAATACTAACATATCCTTCCTTTCTCTTTTCAATAAAACTGAATTATAAATTCATATTAAACAGTTTTCTTCTTTAAGACTATATGTTCATGTATAACCTCTTCTTACTGGAAATATCTGTTCCAGAAGGAAACAGGATGCAAATTGTCCGATCGAGCTATGTACATTAACAAATTCACAAATAAATTTGATAAAATTGCATCCTGTTTCCTTCGGGAACAGATATTTCCAGTATGGATTAGCAAGGTAAGCTAACATTATTTTTGAAAGGAAGTTTTGACTTCCGTAGTACATTGGCGCTGCTCGTGGCGACATTTTGTGCCTTGCAGCGGCCTTCACAGTATGTACTAGCCACGCGTCTTGGTAAGGTGTACCATAACCAACTGAAGAGCCCATTGGTACACTGGAGCAAAACGCTGGCAACTGTTTTGAGCTAGCCGGACCATTTTATCAAATTTCTTTGTGAATTTGTTAATAACCTCTTCTTGTCTTTACTTCATAAACATGACAATCACACTGTCTAATTCATGTACATTCAATTGAGTTTCTATCTCAAATATTTCTTTACAGTATTATCATGAGCTTAATAGTGCTCTAATTCTCATAAAAAGTTCTGACAATGTTTGTGTAATGTTTTCAAACACATTCTTGACATTTGCGTGGTTTCATAGTATATTCAACAATAATGTGTATTATATCAATATTAATTATAATGACGAACTTGACTAAGACATAGTTGTCAACGAGGAGTTTGGAAAATTGTTACAAACGATTTTATCGCAGCATATATGACAATACGTATAGATTAACGCTTAGTAATCAAAGTATAATGACAAAGCATTTGAAGGAAGCATTTAAAACAAAACATTTTAAACGAACCATTCCACTCTATATAAAACGTAATTATTCAAAATCGTAAGGTTCTGACATGAAGATCTAATTTATAAACAATAAATCCTAAAATGAAGCATCAATTACCTCAAAAACGAAACTCGTTGACGTATACGAATTTACTGTGAATGTACATGAAAATAGCAACTTAACATCATGGGTTATAAATAAACTTCTACATAAAAATATGTTGATCAGCACTGAATTCCCTCAAAACATGACTAACTACTAAATATATAACAAAGCGCTTGTCTACCTTGGTCTGCGTTGAATTTGACATAACCTGCGTTGTTGTAGTTGTGAAATGAGGTTACATTCCTCCTGGCTCGTACCTGCATTCCAATTAAGCGTGTGGCATTCCATACATGTGCGCCCTCGCTTGCCTGCATAACGGTGTCGTGCGTGCACAGCTGATCGACTGCCTCCCTGCTCACAGTGGCTCGTACGGTTGAACTGCACATCATAGCGCCTAACTTCCATCTTCTCAGCCTGACAAGGCTTGGATTCGCGTACGGTTCATGGTCAGATGACCTAGTCGAATGTCTCTTCAGTTGTCCGCTCTCTGGTAGTTTATGATGGAAATAATTGATTGGAGAGTGCTTGTTACAAGAATTCCAATGCTGGTAAAGGAATCTTATGTTTCAGTAGCATTGTTAGTGATTTCTGTGTGCTGCGGATGGTATTGCAGTTTAGATCCATGGTTTCGATGGTTCACTCTGGATCTCACACATATCAGTGTAGACTAACTCTCCATCATGGTACTTAGTGCATCTTTACAATCTCAATAGAATGATTGCAGTGACTATGTCCCCTCTTACTGCCTTGAAAAATCATGTTGACTACTTCTGAAGTAATATAGTTGAAGTATATTTCTCGTCGAATACTTTCTTCGTATTTCCGTAATATCATAGTTGTATATCAAAGCTGTAGTAGCTTGCCACGGTGGGTGAATGGATATCGTGTCGGTCTACTAACCCCCAAAGTTGCAGGTTCGCTCCTGGCTGTGGTAAGTGATTTTTTTTTTGAAAGGCGGCAAAAATACGATACGCATGTCATACAATGTTGGCATGTCAAAGAACCCATTTGAATTCAGTAGGCCGAGTTCATAATGACAAAATTAATCTCGGGTGTTTCCGCCAACACAAAAGTCCTAATTTCTCTACTAGAAAGCGATATAGTGTTCAAGGACCTTAGATATCTAACATCTTACCTCCTTGACTCGCATAGTCAAGGAACAACGCAATGCGACATGCAAGATACCCTCTGGGTGTCAGATAACAAAGCTTGCACCCGGCAGCCAAGGCCATACGATATTTAAAAATGCTGTAGTAATTGTATATATGACGTATATTAGTAGCTTGTAGTAATGTTCTTCATATATTGCTGTACTATTCGCTTTTAAAATAAACTGCTTATTAGAGTTGCAGTTATCCGAAGTCTCTTCTGTTATATTCTGCAGCATAATATTTCACGGGAGCTCTACCTCAAGTTGGCTGCTAACGATGAATCTCCTCCCGTCAAACTCTCCATATCCCTCCGGTGACAAATCTGGTCAATCTTCTGTAGAAGTGTATATCTGGAGACGTCTTACATCGACCAAACAATAATGAAGAGTGATCCTTCTTCCTCGCTCGCTGTGGCCTTCTGGTCTGTTCTCGCACTAAAAATAACGTTGCTAGCCTCACTCCTGTTCGTAATATCAGTATTATGCTAATATCTTCTATATCGGTGATTAACCTTCAATTTCCTTTCGACAGAAAAATTTAACATCTTATTCTCTATCTTCTGATATATGATAATTGTTTATAATGATCATTTCAAATGACAATGATAATTTATTCTTTCTAACGTATAATTAATTTCATTGTTATTTGCGGTCAAAAGGTGACTTGGGCCGTCTATTTCCCTCTCTCTCTCATACTGTCACGTGTCTATCTCAAGTCTCTTGCAGTCGCGAGTTCGGTGCATAGAATCGGTTTCTGACCGTCAAAACTGAGCAATGGTCATATTACTGTAAGTCCTCTTCCCTTGGTTAAAATAATCTCGACAAGAAATTTTCCATTCTGGCTTCAAATAAAGGCTTTTATATTCTGTCATAACTCAAATAATGTTCTCTTATACACAACAGAATGATAGTGTCTGAGAAAAAAATAACTCATATTGTGACATCAAATGCATGCGTAAACATGTCACGCGTCACAGTTCGAATCCTGCCTGGTGCAATTCTATTGACTTTCATAAATTCGAGTTCAGTGCCAGCGATACACCATGTCTCTCAGTAGTTAAGGTGGCTAAATCAAGCATTGCTGAATTAACTTCAGGAAATAATGTTAGGTAGAATGTTCGAATCTCGAGCTAGTAGATATTTTTTATTAATGTCGTTTATAATTGATTTAGTATGTGTGCATATCCAACTGTTCCAACGAGTGATTTTTTATTTGGTCCTGAAAAGGACCTTTTTATCTGATGCTACGTAATGAGGTTGGACGATGACATGATGATCTGTAGAACAAATCAAGGCACTCTGTATATTCAGGGTAGAAAATCTTCGAAATGTTAACCACCTCGGTTTAAATGGAAAATGAGACTCACTCCGGCCGCCGCACGTGTCAAGTCTAAGCCCTCTGTAGCACCGGGTTGTAAATCATTCCTCATTCTTATGCAGTGTCATATAAAAGTCCTCTGTAACCCCGAGATAAAACACAGCATGTATTCTTACTATATAGAAATATTAAATAGTATTAATTGATCCAGTTGAGAAATACCGTAGTGTAGAGTTCATTAGACTGGTAACATGACTTTTCTCACAAAATATACGCTGAGAGAAACTGACGGTAGTAGAAAAGAAGCTAACAACTGAATGAGCCTGCTGAATTAATTTTCAGGTTGGACTATTTTTATACAAACAAAATGAAGTGTGTTAATATGCTTATGGAATTGATTTTCAAATCTTTATCATCTACTCGAGACCAACTTAAATCATCCTGGAAGTGGTTTTCCGTGGCATCCGTCTTCTACTCCAGATAATATGCCGCGAGTATATCACACGATTCGTAATTCTCATTACTCCATAGCAAATGTTGTTTCTGCTACTTATGATGCTCAGGTGAATAGCGCATGCGATCGAGCTGGCGATGGCTGCACATCTTAATGCCATCACAACAAGAGAAAAGAACATATGCCTGTCGACTAAGGAAAGGATTCGAACCCATAAGAACGTTTTAGATTAAAAAGAAATCAAGTGTCCAGCGCAAAAAGTTGTCACTTTCTATCTTTGCGTCGTGTGTAAGCATCCGTGGCTGAAATGGTAACGCGTTGGACTGCGGATGGAAAGACTTGGGGTTCGATACCTGTTAGGGGGAGAGGTTAATCATTTTATTTTCGTTGCATTTTTTCGTCTGTGTCGACCGCTTTACCAATGTCTTACGACAGAAATGATAGAAGATGTCTCAGTTACAATAATTATTGAGGATGGAACACTCGTAATATTGCGAGTAGATGCATTTTCAGGTTGGATTCCATGAACGTTACACATATTGTTCGAATCTGATAATACACGAGACATCTAAATGTAGACACTTGAAATAGAGTGGGAATATAATAACAAAATAATACCAAGGGAATTTCTCGGCAACACATATACTGGCAATCCGAATCTCCTTCGATATGTTGTTGTTTCATTTGAGGGGTTAAAACATCGCGGTCATTAAGCCCCGTGTACTTGGGTGTGGTTGTGTAGAAGTTCTCTGACAACCTCTCTTATATCGGTGTCTGTATTATTGTGTGAATTAGCAATTAAGGTGAGGATTGGGAAAGAGGCAAGTTAGAAACCATTCCGGCATTTGCCTGGTGTAGACGTTGGAAACCACCAAAAAACACTTCCAGGGTGACTAAGGAGGGAATCATACCCACCTCTTCTCAGTTTTGCCCCACGAGGCTTAGTGTAACCCATTCTACCCCTCAGTGAAGCATTAAATTTCTTTTCAGAGCCCGGAATCGAACCCAGGCTTCAGGAGTGACACTTTGATATGTTATGTTAATATCCTTGTCAGATTTGTTAACATTCTGCCATTACAGCTTACGTGGCATAATCAGCTGATTCGATCGTATTCTCTTTATAAATCAGCAAAATTGAACGTACTCTTCACAGGAATACATCGTACTTCAATGTGTCATGGCTCAATAATACATCCCCACTAAAATAGAGCACAGGCTGTCTTTCAAAAAATATTTGAAGTACCATTCTACCCGTTCTCACCTACTATGACCGGCAGGAACTTGACCGATTCAGCCACACTTGCAACGTGGAAACCACGCGCAGCACGTGCACTAGTTACAGGGGCCATCCCACCTCAAACGTTATTGTCCATGTTACAGTCTTCAATCATGGTTTATGATGTGGATTTAACTTTCTACTCCTACAGATCACGGTGCATAACTGTTAATTCGAAGATATTACTTGTACGTATGTTCTTTCAAGGAGCAATAAATCACATGTTAGTAGAATGGTCCTTAGTATTCGATGCGGAAATTTTCATGGTAGTTTTTTCTTTGCTTTACCCTTTGCTCAATTACATTGCTGTCAAACTGGCAGAGCGCAGAGCAATATCGGCCTTCGGGAGAAATGTAATCTTAGTTGTGTTTCTTTAAACTAATGAATAGGGGGCTGATGAACCACTCTGTATATAAGATTTATATCGGCGGGAATTTCTTTGCCGTGCGGAACTCTCTTTTAAACGAGTTTTATGTGACCCTCGCGGCTCTCGACTTCATTTCTGTCGTTTCCAATGTTAGCATTGTTTGTAAAATGCATTATATCCCTGTACAATTTGTCAGCCTGTCTTTTCAAATATTACTTTCTCCATCTTTCGCCTTGAGGGTGTTGCATAAATGCTGTATAGCTGGTAGCCTATATTTCCATTTAGATTGATACGTAAAATACCTCGTAAATTTCAGTTCGACTCTCGCCTTGTGACAATTCTTTAAGTTCACAAAATAGGAGTTAAATTCCTCGTTGACTCAATTAGTGAAGTATAACAAATCGCGACCTGAGAATAAAATGGTTCTAACTGCATTTTTGGGAGAAGTTAAGTTATTGTTATACAGCGATTGATTGCTACTACTTCTATTTCATTTGTGAGTTTTATAAACCTATCTTAATTATTATCGGAGTTATAAGCATAATAAGAAGGTTCTATCGGCATCTTCCATTGTGCCGACAACACTAACGGTCATAACTTATTTAAGTCTTAATGATTTTATTTATTAATGCAGCCAATGGCCATGTATTTTGCTTTTCAGGACGAGTCGGGGAAGGGATTATGAAAGTAAAACGGCCGTGGAGCTATTGTAAGGAACCGTCCCGGCATTTGCCTGATAGAGTAAATGGGAAACCACGAACATCATTTTCAGGACGGCCGAGTTGGGATTCGAACCCACGCTCTCCCGATGGCAGCGAGATACGAAGTAGCGCGTTTGGGCTCTCGGCCACCGCGGCTGGTTTATTAAAGTCTTGGAACAATGTAAAGAAACATCTAACAATAGCCTACAAATCAGCAAGAAGTTGAAAACACCTCCGGTATATGTTGCTCTGCTTAGGTGTTGTTGGCCAACCTGTCGGTACGCTTTGCTCTGCTTAGGTATTGTTGGCCAACCTGTCGGTACGCTCTGCTCTGCTTAGGTATTGTTGGCCAACCTGTCGGTACGCTTTGCTCTGCTTAGTTATTGTTGGCCAACCTGTCGGTACGCTTTGCTGTGCTTAGGTACTGTTGCCCAACCTGTCGGTACGCTCTGCTCTGCTTAGGTACTGTTGGCCAACCTGTCGGTGCACTTTGCTCTGCTTAGGTATTGTTGGCCAACCTGTCGGTACACTTTGCTCTGCTTAGGTATTGTTGGCCAACCTGTCGGTGCACTTTGCTCTGCTTAGGTATTGTTGGCCAACCTGTCGGTAGACTTTGCTCTGCTTAGGTATTGTTGGCCAACCTGTCGGTACGCGCCTATCCTGTTTCTGCGCGACAGAATCAGTGTTACATATTGAGGAAGACGGAATGTTATAACAAATTACGTCAAAAAACTGGTGAAACATAGAAGTCTAGAAGGAAAAGCAGCTTTAAACACAGTTTCTTCCTGGGAAATGAGCAAGTTACTGTGTGCAAACCGTTTTCTTTGAACACATTGGCAATAAGCCCAATAATTGGTATACAAGTCACACAAGGCGAAAGATCCACCACTTTCTGGAACGTCTATGTTTGATGGCCGAGGTTAAAAAAACCAAGGACAAAAATCTAATGACATGAAAGATAAAGTTCGGGCTCATATCGAATCCTTTCCTAAAGCTGTGTCCCACTACAAACAGCAATAGCGGGCACCTCTATCCTACTTCAAATATCACAGAAATGTACGACATATAACGCCAGCAGTGTGCACATGAAAGTTAAACATTTTTAAATTATATCAATGTACCACCAAATTTTCAACCAAGAATTTGCGGTAATTTAGAATTTCTGCACCCATATTCTGACTGATGTAACCTGTGTGAAAGGTGTCAGATAAGAAAGACGGAGACCAGTGTTACTTCTAAAATATGCTCTTCATGTTGAATATTGAACGAATGAGAAAAGAGAGAGAAACTGACCGGAAATTGAAGGGCAGTGATACTGTGGTTGTTTGTTTTGACTTAGAGAATGTAATAACTATGTCCAGGGCGAATATAGGTACATTCTTCTATAAGCTGAAAATTAACTGCCCATATTTCTCTTTCTAAAGAAGTGTTTTGTGTTATCTGGCCGAAAAAGGACACTGGCCCCTTTGGAAATGACATGGGTACTTCAAATTTAAAAAAATGTATGATTATAGCTTCATGTCCCGATTTAAAGCACATCATAACATGGAGTGATAGTTTCGTGCCTCAGAACAGAAATCAGATGATATCCATCTCAGATAGAAAGTGTGCAAATGGAATATTGTAGTCCAGGACATTTTGCAGTTCAAGAAGTGGACAATGTTCATACTCTAGGTAGGGCACCCCACAGCCAGCCCACACACCGGATTAAGTTTCTTGACAGGACTGGCATTGAACCCGGGATCTCGGGGGTCGAGGTCAGTTCTGATTCATAGAACATAACTAACCACAATACAACCCAACATACCTGAAGCGGCATAAAGCTCTCTCTGTATCCAATCTGACATATTTTCTGATTTTCAGAATTGAAAGGTTTTATCAAGAAAGAAGGACTTAGCTTCATGTGCAAATAAAAGTTTTTCACTGTAATAATTACAATACTGGATGAGTATAAGGAGGTAAATCATCACGTAAAGGCACAGAAATAGGCTACAGTAACTTTCAGCTATATTGTAACACAAATATTAAAGCTGATCTCCTGTAAAGTTACCTTTAGTGTAGATAGAACACTTTTATTCTCAGGTCGCGAAATATTCTCATTATCCCTATAGTTCCACTAGTATTCTCAACTGTATATTGTTCAATCTGTTGCATCTTAGGGTAAAATCTCCTTTAATTTGCGTGGTTGAACTTCCCCAGAACTTGATTGTTGTCAATGCCAACAATCTTATAACAATTATTGTTTTAAACTGTATGAACTCTGAACGGCTCAATATAGAGTTATTTGAATATCAAACATACCTTGAGTTGTAGGTCCGATGCTGTTGGTTTACGTGCTAAAACGAGCTCGCCTTCCTCCAATTGTAAGCAGTACCGTTTTCCTTGGACTCGCTTTAATCGCTTATCTGCTTGCTTGTACAGGCGATCTCTAGCTAATTCAATACTTCGTACCATCGGTGGTTCAATATCTAATGTAATTTGTTAAATCCCATCCCATGGTCGCTTAAGTTTCTGGTCAAAATGAAGAGTGATAGGAATATCATTGGAGCTATCGTGTCTTGTGTCATTTTAACAAAATTTAAATAGCGGCACAACCTTAATCCAATTTAGGTGGTCTTCAGAACAATACAGACGACAGACTTTCTAACCTCTGGCATCAGTCTCTCTGTATGATTCGATTCAGGGTATCCTATAGATCTAAATATATGCCTGATACCTAGTATTTCCATGGAATCATGAAACTCAACTGAAGTATATTGACTTACATGATCCGTTAATAAAATGTCAGGTTTCCCTGGTCTTTGAATAATGCTCTTCTCAAGGTGTCTTAGAACTGCTTTAGATGTAGCATTTTGCATAGGATTCAAAATTACGAGATTGCATTCATCACTTTTGATGCCTCTACTCCAGCTGCAATTAAATATCTGTGCACATCTGCCAATGCTCTTATCGACACTCCCGTATAATAATCTCTACTATTATCATACATTGCCTCATATTACTCACGTCAATCTCTGTTGTTTCTATCCTGTCACATCCAATTAACTTCAGAACAAACGATTAAGTCAAACCATTCCATAAAAATGTCACATCTTCAATTAAACAGATTGATAATAAAAATGTTCCGTAAAACATCCTTCCTCGATCCACATTTATTATCAATTATTGCGGTATTACATTAGAACTTAAACTCTGATCAGCTGTTACTTAAATAGAGTAGCATATTACTTTCAAAATCGCTAATAACATCTCATAAATTATATAGACTTCACCAAGTCTTACTCAAACTGTACCAAAATCGCACATGCTTCCTCTGACATACGACTTCCTCGTAGACTCAAAATCTTCAATATACTAGAACAATATTCTTTATAACAATTCAAATTCCGTCTTATTGTTGCCTTGAACAATAAGAGTCTTTAACATAACAATTCTCAACATAACAGTTGACAAAACCATCAATACTGTTTACTTACTCCTCGTCCTCACGTCAATACCATATGATTTCAATAATCATTTGTTCTCATTAGTCAGTTGTTCCTACTTTAACAACGCTGTGGTTCGTTTCCGTTAAAATACCACAAGCTAAGATACCAACATTACAATAAAGTGTTGATCTTGAAAATCTGCCCACGTTATAGTAATACAATGCTTGTCTCCAGTGGCGTACGCAGGATTTCCTTCTGGGGGGAGGTTATTAATATAATAGGGTAATGGTGTACATTACCGGTATTAGAGGGACAGATGACCGTGCTGTTCCGCCCCTTATAATAAAAATGATACTTTGATTAATATTCATAAAAAAACGCTCTCTTTGCATGCAAATAAAAAAATGAAAAGAAATTCTAAAAAATATGGACAACAGTACGGTAACTAAATATTGAGACTGAAACGATGCAGTGGTATAATCATGACCATAGTGACGAGGTTGCTTAAAATTGATATTATGTGAGAGAAAAATCATGTTTTGCTCTCCGTGTTCCTACTGCAATTGCTATTGGCTCTCAAAATCTGCCTATCTTGATTATTTTATCTGTATCATTAATTAGAATAAATTGCAGAAACTCCTCTTTTACTGAATTATCTATAAGGAAACGGGCTCACACAATTAAAGCACCCCGAAGCGACGTGAATAGACTTACCGATCGCACACATCAACAGCAAAACTGATCCATGGGTAGCTCCAACACTGCGAGTAGAGTGCAGGGCATTTAGTAAGTGAGGAACGTGATCACACCTAAGGTGTATGCGGGGGTTAAGACGCCTAACGAGCGAAGCCGTAAAACAGGTGATAGATGGGACAATATATAGATTCAAGAAAAGGAATATCTCTGGGGGGGGGGGGGGGCTTTTCAACCCTGAACCCCCCCCCCCCTCCCAGCCGTCGGTACGCCACTGCTTGTCACTCCTCTCTGATCAATTATCATACTAATATATAACAAGTAGTTCCGTGAAGAATTAAATAGCCTATTTTCATATATCCTACTAAAATTAATTGCCTCTATCAACAAACAAATTGTCAGTTTGATTGCTGTAATAGATTCGTAGATATTCAGAACCGTCTAAATATTCGGATGGTCACCATGTTGTATTTTTATATTATAGTCCTTAGGTTTATGTACTATTACACGAGGATTATTGTGTAGGTGTTTTATTACAATTTCAATCGCATGATTAGGTCACACGAAATTAAAGCGGGGTTTAAAAATTTCGCTCAGCCGCCATCTTGTGGTTATAAAAATCATTTAAATAAATTAGATGCCAGTCGATTAAAATTTGTATACGCATATACCGTATCAAGTTTCACTGCGCTTGAATGGTCAAAACGCAAGAAACGTCCATTTGAGTACTTAAATTTCGCGTCGACGCCATGTTGGATTTGTGCTCGCCAGGTTATTGAACGTCCCACAGGTGATCTTATGCTTATAGCCTCTATACACTTACAAAATTTCAGTTTGATTTCTGTAGTTGATTAATAGATATTGAGAACCGACTAAATATTTCGGATGGTCGCCATGTTGGATTTTAATATATGTAGGCCATAGAGTTATGTACTATTAGATGTTGATTATTGTGAACGTTCATTATGCAAATGTTGATTTCGATCGCATGATTAGAACACAAGAAATAAAAACTTTATTTTCGAAATTCTCACAGCTGCTATCTTGCGGCTACGTGAACAATTGAACTAAATTAGATACCAGTGCATTACAATGTGTATAAACATTTGCTGTAGGAAGTTTCATTGCGTTTGGATCATTAAATCGCGAGAAAAGTATATTTAAAACTTTCAACTTTGCTTGGCCGCCATGTTCGTTTAGTAGTTAACCGGTTTTTGAAAGTATCATAAATGAACTTCCAGTAGTGCCCTTTATCTCCATACAAAATTTCATGGTGATACCAGTAATAGTTTCAGAGACATAGAATGCCGGTCAAATATTTCACACAGCCGCCATCTTGAGATTATGCAATCAATTGAATGAAGTTAGATGTCGGTTCATTACAATGTGTATAAACATATACGGTACCAAGTTTGATTGCGTTTGATTGAGTAATCGCGAGAAACGTCTATTTAAAAGTCGAAACTTCGCTTGGCCGCCATGTTTGTTTTGTAGTCACCAGGTTTTCAAACGTCACATAGGTGAACTTCTAGTAGTTCCCTTTATCACCGTAAAATATCCAGGGTGATATCGGTAATATTTTCGGAGATATTGAATGCTGGTGGAATATTTGGTGAGACGTAACAAAATATGAAGGGCACGGTCAGGGTCGCGCGGAATTGTTCTATGAACTTACCGAATTTCATTGAAATCGCTCCAGCCGTTTAGGAGTTATTAGGCGGGACACACAAAAATCCTCACACACACATAGGATAAAAATAAGTTGGTGTTTGTCGTCCTGTCTGTCTGTCGTCCTGTCTGTTACTCAATCACGCAAGAACCATTGGTCCGATTGAAATAAAATTTTGTATGGATGTAGCTGATTTACCAGAGTTACACATAGGCTGCTTTTGATTTGGATATTTTGCACTACTTAAAAATGGCGACCATTTTAGTGACGTCACTACACCCTTTGGTTTCAAAATTTCATATTCCATTTCAAATAAAAAGAGAACGCTAAGAAATAGCAAACTTTTGATGGTACACGCGAGATTTAAAATTTTATTTCCTATCCGAAAGGTCCTTATCACCTTTCGTGTATCTCCAACGGTTAGCGAGTAAAACCTAAATTTGTGCAATAAAACACGGTCAACACCGAGCGGTGCAGTCTATCTCTCTATGTATAAAAAATGAAAGTTTGCCTGCTTTTTTCAGAATTTCTGCGGAAATTTGAGTTATTTACGCGTTTAAGACTGTTTTATGATGGGTGCGCGCGAAATATTTTTTGTCTGTCTGTTTGTTTGTTTGTTTGTCTGTGGACAACTTTGTTCCCTTATAACTTGAGAAGGGCTGGGTGTATCAACGTAAAATTCGGTACAGAAATCCATCAGAGGCACGACACTAATCATTGGTGTATGTCTTCTCCGTACCTCTCATAAAAGGGGGCGTACCCCCTTAAAATACATGCTGAAATAGGCGTAGATGGACGTGACAAAGCTCATTTTCAGCTCCTCAATATCAAAGACAAAACTCGAGGGCCCTAAAAGGTCCACGAAAACCACGTTTAAAGGCCCTAAAACAAACAGTTTTTGAGATATTCCCAGAAAACTAATTTCATTTAATAAACTAATGAACGAATGCAAGCCGGTAACCATGGCTACAGATTCTCAGAGGTCCATCTATTGCAATTCCATTAATTACATTAGTGTGAAAGTTTGCAAATGGCTAGAAGGTTATCACGGAACCAAATTAAGCTGTAAAATTCATAAATTCGTATAATGCGCTTAAGGGGGTCAAGGGGTACTCTAGAATTTTTTCGCGCGATTTACACCTGCGGGTATGGTCTGGCAGGTCTATTATATCCCTATCCCTATATTATATTATTATATTAGTATTATATTTTGGCGTACAACGACGAGACAAAGCCCCTCGGTGCCAGAAACAAAACTCGGGGGCCCTAAAGGGTCCTCGAAAACTACATTATAAGGCTCTAAAACCAACAGTTTCTGAAGTATTCCTAGAAAACTAATTTAAACTTAATTTAACAAACTAATGAAGGAATGCAAATCGGTGACCATGACAACATTATCTCAAGTGGTGGCATCCAACTTTCCATCTATTTCTGTAAGAAGCAATGTCACTCCATTTATTATATTTCTGTGAAAGTTTGCAAATGGCTATTAGGTTATCACGGAACCAACTTAGACTGTATAATTCATCAATGCAATTAAGGGGGTCAAGGGGTAACCTAGAATTGTCACTCAATTTTCACGTGCGACATATGGTACAGAAGGTCTATTATATCTCCAAACAGCAACATCATTTTCAAGAATTCGTGAATTGAATCAACATACTTTGCGGCTTTTAGGAATTTGGGCCAATTGAGGCTAAAGAACCTGAATTTTCATGCACCACAAGCCTTTATAATTTATGAAAGGGGTCTTCCTGTGTATGGGGACCTATCACAACGTAGAGGGTCAGTTTTTATGTGACGTGTATTGCGTGCCGTCTACAAGGCTTTCTATTCTATTTCACGTCATGAAGTACACGTTAGTTGAATTTAGTTTGAAAACACATTTTAACTTTGTCGACATACGGGTTCATCGTAAGGATGATTTTGTTTGATACTGTGTGGTAGATATACTCATATTTGGATATCTGGGTGATATGTTGTAGACAATAGAATTGTCTGTCTGTCTTTCTGTGTATCTTTATGTACGCCTATAACTCGTGTTCGGATGCTTGGTGCATCGTAAAATTAGGTATGGCATCCATGAGAGTCAATACACCAAACATTTATAACATTCTTCACCGTACTTTTCATACAGTAGAAAGGTGGATATAGGGAAAAACTTCTCAAAATACATGCTAAAATAGGCGAAATATAAAAATTTGTTATGCGCTTCTCAATGTGAGACACAAAATTCGGGAGTCTATATAAAGTGTCCGAAAACCACATTTTAAGACCCTTAAATTAACAGTGTGTGTGATATTCCCAGAAAACTAACTTTGTTCTGATAAACTTATGAACGAATGACAAACCGCTAACCTTTGCAACAGTAGCTCAATTGATAATGTCTGGTGTTAACACCGAACACCGTTCGAAAAACGTGTACTTCTGCTAGTCTTAAATAAGAAGTACACTTACTCCTTGCGTTACAACAAATGAATTACAACAAATGCATTCTTAGGGTTGGCAAGGTTCTAGAGTTATCAAAATGTCGTGAACCAACGACATTATTGTATATGAACGAATACTGCCTCGTCATTATCATGTTAAAATGTTCCTCATTGACTGTTGGAATAAATCCAATTCAAATCTAAAATATCAGATAACTTCATAAATCCTGATATCAAAATCTAAAAAATCTCACTAAATAAATTCTAATATGATCGAATAACACAATATTCGGACTTAACTATATCTAAATATTGTCTATGAAATTTCCCATTCGTCGAATAAAATAGAAATCTAACTAAAATTGAAAAACGTCGCTAAAAATCCTAAAATATTAAAATTCGGAAAAACGTGAAATTTCCTGCCCGACCTTCGCGAGGACAATGAAGTTGCTGTCTGACAGGGAGCAGTCACGAAGACCAAGATTAACGGCTGAGGGGCTCGCCATGATGACCACGCTTCACCTCATAATCTGCTTGCCAAATGGCTTGACAGCGGTTGGTTGGTAGTCCTGCGGCCTTCAAGGGCCCTAGAGTCACGGTTTTTTCTTTATATCGTGCCGCATGACATTCTACTCCTTAAATTAGCTTCAAAGAAGATACATAGAAGAGTCTCTTTATGGATCCTATAATTTGTGATGGGTGGTTCTCAGAATATCAAAGTCGAATGCATATTCTCAGATAAAAAATACCGTAACGTCAAGTATCCCTCAGGTTAGCGTGTTTGGACCCTTTTTACTTTTGGCTTTTATGAATGACTTACAAACCGGTATTCACAGTGACTGTCGATTGTTTGCAGATGATATATCGAAAGAATTATAGTTCACTAACTCTGTATAAGATATTGGGATAAAAATTTCCCACCATGTATTTATAGAACGGTGTTAGGGAGAGAATCTTCTCACCCCTTTCATTTTAAGCAGTTCCACGTGCATCCACCAGCTTGCTGCACAGAAATATTGAAAGCCCAATAATTTGATGTATACTCTTATAAGAAACCAAAGGTGGGAAGCACACATCCCAGTGGTCTCCACAGTTCACGTGCTCGCGAGTTCGGTTGTGTTGAGTGAATGCTATGCATTGTTTTACAGAAGAAGGTACCTTTATTGAAGATTAGAGATTTGTAAACGTCGGTGTATGATTGAAAAATAATGTTAATAATGGTTTTGGTCACTTGAGTAAATATTTTTCAGCTAGAAAGGAAATAATTATCCTGTTGAGGGAGTTTGCCATAGAATAGAAGATTTTAAAAATTAATTTGCTGTGCTTTTAGTAAATACTAGTTTGAAATTATTGAATTATATTCGAATTTACTAACTTTTAACATTGGAAAATCACTTTTTTGTGTGCAGTTTTCGGCAAAGATGTTATATGTCACTGACCTTGTGTTGCGTGGGAGTTACGTTTTTTAAATTATAGAGCGTGATGGGTATTTATATGTACTATACCCTGTTAAATAAACCTTATTTTTGAGTGACAAACACGGTATCATCATAATTTGGAGGTGGGAAATTATTAGCCCATTGTTCATTTAAGAAAACATACTGTTGGGTATGGGCAGTGGGATAATAATCTCCCATCCCGTATTTCATAAAATAGGATCCACACCTATAAAATTGTTGCACACTCCTACTCATCTATCACCCTCAGCTACAAATGTGCAAAAAAACTATATTTTATATCCCCAGTCTTTTCCCTATAAAGGGAACAATGCAAGAAGACCTGAACCTGCTTTATAAGTGTGAGATAGAAAATTAAATGAAAATATAGACAAGGAAACGTAGTCCCATAAGAATAAGGAAAGGACGAAGATAAGAAATTCAATATAACATTCGGTCAGAAATATTTGGAAAAAGGATTCATTCAACATACTGTATTTGGGCGATCACGTAAGGAATGATATAAATAAGAACTTTATTGCAGCCAATGGCCAAATTAATAAATTAACATTAAAAGACAAAAAGGATTGACTTAGTCTTCACTACAAAACATTGTAAGTGTGACCCGTCTTTGTTTGCACAACATCACGTGATACCTATCACACTGCTCTCCACATAGCAAACAGATGCACTGCTTGTCCGGCTGATGAAATCTCTTCTTGGTGCATACTTTAAAGTGAAAACCATGCACCGAAAATCTCGTGACTATATGACGCAAATCGTACAATGCATTTGTCCATTCAGTTGAAAGCATTGCGTCAGTGCCGTAAAAGTCGTCCCATATGTCTTCTCTCTTCTTTTTCAATTCTGTCAGTAGGGTCTCATATCCAGGTGTAACGGGAAGCAGTAGGTTCAGTCTCAGGTCTTCAACAAAATATGGCTCTCTAGCTAGCAGGTAAACAAAACGGGATGGCGTGTACTTTGAAAGGCACAATTTGATGTTGAGATAGATTGATTTTACTCTTTCCAGATCTGCCAGGTGTTTTCTCTTGAGGTGTATCCATATATTTTCCAATCCATACGATGCAATTGGTGCTATTTTTACATGAAACAATTTGATTGCAGTCTTTAGGGACAATTTATGAATTTGTTTTATGTCACTCATCGCTTTCACTGCAGCGGTTAGCTTGTCTCTCATATGGATTGTAAAAACGTTTCCCAGAGTCTGCAAAGTTATCCCGAGATACTTAAAATGAGTCACCGATGGAAGAAGTCTGTCTTTATAGCTTATCTTTCCCCGCTTCCCTCCTTTCCTGAATGTCATCATAACTGTCTTGTCCTCGTTTAAGCGTAATTCATTGACTGCAGCCCAATCCACCAACTTGTTGAAAGCTCTTTGGAGATATTCCATACTTGATGATGATAGAACCATGTCGTCTGCATATATATATATATATATAACCTGACTTTGTCCGTCAATGTTGCTTCTACTATGTCCGCAGTGGCGATGTTGAACAACAGGGGACTTAGAGGGTCCCCCTGTAGTACACCATTAGTTTGTTGTATCGGCTTAGACATGGAGATGTTGTCATTAATCTCCACACAATTCCAGCTAAGAATATTCCGTATTATAGTGGTCAGGTAGTGCTCCTCGCCTATGAATTTCTCAATTTTTTTTCAATAAGATAGTTCTGTTTAATGTGTCAAAAGCCTTGCTGTAATCAATGAACACTGCGTAAAGTTTTCCACTTGGTGGTGCTAATGCCTCCTCTATTTCCATCTGAAGACACTGAATAGCTTGTAAGGTGGATCTACCTCTCCGGAAACCGAATTGCATTTTTATATCCACATGCTCTGTCAGACGTTCACATATCAGCTTCGTCAAAGTTTTGAAGAATGTACACTCAAGAGCTATACCTCTGTATGCATTCGGGTCACTGGTATCCCCTTTTCCCTCATAAAGCATCTTAATTGTAGATCTCCTCCCGCTGTCCGGTATATTCCCACGGCGGATGCATTCATTTAAAATAGACAATATGCCCTCTTTAAGGACTGGTGCTACG
Source organism: Meconema thalassinum (assembly GCA_946902985.2). Lineage (NCBI taxonomy): Eukaryota > Metazoa > Arthropoda > Insecta > Orthoptera > Tettigoniidae > Meconema > Meconema thalassinum. Next base: position 9,153,089 of record OX336398.1, on the reverse strand, counting down.
CTTTTAAGGTGTTCATTATAGATAAAATCTGGACCACATGCCTTGTTATTCTTCGTACTGTTTATCACTCTCAACACCTCTTCTTCTGTAAACAATTGTAAATGATCTGTTACATGGGAGTTTCCTGATGGACGTGTCTTCCTGTCTTGGAGAATAAGCGACAAATGTTCTTCCCAGATCTCCATTGGGATACTCCTTGGGAATCTGGGCTGTCTTGGGTTTAAAGCCCTCTAGGGGTTCTGTTCTGCTTCTTCAACAAGTTTTCTTTCTTTATTCTCTTGGTATGAAATCCGTGTTGCTTTCAAGATGACCTTATATTGTCTCCTTTTTTCGATGTAAGCTTGAAGATTCTCGCTATCTCTCTGTCTTTACATCCTCCTGTAAGTTATTCTTGTCTGGTCCTTTAAAGCACGAGCGATCACGATGTTTGTACTATAAACCTCCCATATATTAGTTTTCGTTTTCTTCAGTATAGGGATGCTAGCAATCTCCTTTATATCAGGGAGTATCTCACCTGTCTCATAAATCATACATCAAAATAATCTGGGCCCACCTTCAGTACCTATGCAATGTTGCAACTCAGTCGGTATATTATCTGTTGCTGGTATTTTGTTTCTGATTAAGTCTCCCAGTGCTCTTAGGAGCTGCAACAACGCGGTCATGTCCTCCCGTGTGTCAATTGTAATAGCTGTATTAGTGTGCGTTATCTGTGATTCAGGTTCAAGGAGTGCAGACGAATCCTACTTTTGCTACCAAATGCTACCGTCTACGACACATTGCTGTGGACGTGACTACTATATGCCATCGCCGTCAGCACCTGGCGGTGAACTTTGAAACAGCGTTATCAAACTGAACTAAAAATGTTAGCTTCCACAAGTGTAGGTAGTGGAAGGTTCTTTTTCATGTCATAAGTCTATGACATGGGATGGTTGGCTTTACTTTCCCTCCAAAAGTAGACATACTGAGGGATTTTTAACGTTCTAAAATAAGAACACTTCGGCCGGGTTTGAACCCGAGATCTTGGGCATAGAAGCTCATCATGTTACCACGTTAATACAAATGTACCGTTGAGTTCATGCTCACGAATATAGTAGAAATCATTAGCAGCAGTGTTATTTCAACGACCTAAAATATAATGCATGATTAAAACGATCACAGCTCCGAAAAAGACCAACTCACATTTTGGACAGGAAGTGTCTACGAATAGATTCTAAACGTGCAAGCGATACACCGTGCCTCTCAGTAGCGAAGGTGGCGAAATCAATCATTGGTGAAGTAACGTCGGGCAAGCTGTTTGGTAGCATTTTCGAATTCTCAACCTAGAACATATTATTTTTCTTAACGTCGTTTATAGTGGATATATTATATGTGCATGTCAACCTGTTTTAACGAGTGATTCTTTTATTTGGTCCTGGAAAGGACCATTTTCATCCGATGGTACTTAGCCAGGTTGGATGACGATATAATAATCTGCAGAATGAATTCAATGTACTCTGTACATTCAGGGTATCAAGTGCTCGAAATGTTGAACACCTTAGTTTAAAGGAAAACTCAGACTCAGTCAAGCCGCCACACGTGTCATGTCAAAGTCCTCTGTTACAACGGGTTGTAAACTATTCCTCATTCTTACGCTGTGTCGTGGCAAAGGCCTCTGTAATCCGCGATGTAAAGCAGTCTTTATTCCTACGTTTGACAAATATAAAGTAGTATTAATTGATCTACTTATGAGAAATGCCGTAGTGTATTGAGTTCATTAGACAGTTAACATGACTTTTATCACTAAAGATATGCTGAGAGAAACTGACGTTAGTAGAAAAGAAAGCTGCTAACTGAATGAGCCTGCCGAATTAATATTCAGTATTAATAACTTTTCCAAAAAAAATAAGTATGTTTGCATGCTTGTGGAATTGGTCTCCATATGTTAATCCTCTACGCGAGACCAACATAAATCATCCTGAAAGTGGTTTTCCGTGCCATCCCTCTTCTACTCCAGATAAAATCCCACGAGAATATCACACTATTCGTAATTCTCATTACTCAATGACAAAATGTTGCATCCGCTACGGTACCCATGATGCTCAGGTGTCTAGCGCAAGCCATCGAGCTGATGGTGGCTGAAAATTTAAAGCCATCACAACAAAAGAAAAGAACATAAACAGTTCTTTTCCTTATCCCTGTCGAGTAGAAAATTATTCGAACCGATAAGAACGTTTTAGATAAAGAAAGTCAAGTGTCCAACGCAAAATGTTGTTCCTTTCTTTGCGTAGATTGTAAGCATCCGTGACTGAAATGGTACCACGTTGGACTGCGGATTGAAAGAGTTGGGGTTCATTACTTGTTAGGGGGAGAGGTTTATAATTTGTTTTCCTTAGATATTATCGTCTGTGTCGACCGCTTTACCAATGTTGTACGACAGAAATGATACAAGAGGTCACCGTTACCGTAATTATTGAGGTTGGAGCACTATTAATATAGCGAGTAGATGCATTTGCATGTTGGATTTCATGAAAGTTACATAGTGCGCGATATGCTGAGAGAAACTGACGTTAGCAGAAAAGTAATCTACTAACTGAGTGAGCCCGCTGAATTAATTTTCTGTTTGGATTATTTTTATTCAAACACAGTAAAGTGTACTGGTATGCTTATGGAATAGGTTTCGAAATTTTTATCATCCACGCGATACCAACCAAAACCTTCCTGAAAGTGGTTTTCCTTGGCCTCCCTTTTCTACTCCAGATAAAATGCCGCTGGAATATCACTCTATTCGTAATTCTCATTACTCCATGACAAAATGTTATTTTCCCTACGGTACCCATGATGCTTAGGTGTCTAGCGCAAGCCATCGAGCGGATGGTGGCTGCAAGGTTTAAAACCATCACAACAAAAGCAAAGAACATAAACATTTCTTTTTCTTGTGCCTGTCGACTAGAAAAGTATTTGAACCGATAAGAACTTTTTAGATAAAGAAAGTCAAGTGTCCAATGCAAATAGTTGTTAATTTCTATCTTTGCGTAGCATTTAAGCTTCCGAGGATGAAATGGTAACGCTTTGAACTGCGGATTGGAAAAGTTGGCGTTCAATATTTGTGAGGGGGAGAGGTTTATGTCTTACGAAATAAATGATTCAAGAGGTCACATTTAGCGTAAATATTAAGGATGGGGCACTAATAATATAGCTAGCAGATGCATTTTCAGGATGGATTCCATGAACGTTAAATTACAGTATTACAGGAAATATCTTAATATGAACTCCTCAAACTGAGTTGCCTTCATTTTGATAGAATTTAATAACAAAACTATACCAAGGGAAATTCTCACGAAAAGTATACTGGCAATCTGAAACTCCTTTGATATGTTATTGTTTCATTTGAGGAACTAGAACATCGCGGCCATTTATCCCCGTGTACTTGTGTGTGTGTGTGTATAGAAGTTCTCTGATAACTTGTTCTATAGTGGTGTCTGTACTAATGTTTGTATTTGTAATTAAGTTGAGGCATGTTAGAGAAGAATTGGGAGAATGAGAGAGCATAACCACTTAGGAAGTTGTGATCCCTTGGCGGCCTTGGGGAGAAAGGAGTGATGCTAGGAAGGCGTGTGTAGATTCGTTTTGTTTTTTCGTCTAGTAGTGCTATTTACGGGGATGTATGTGTTGAGGAGATGAAAATATGGTTTGTGGTCTAAAAATGCGTTTTTGTCATTTTTTCAGATATTTGGCAAACAGATAAAGTTATGGCAATGATTGAGATGTTGGTGTTTTCGTCTCGTTGTCCTCTTTATGGGGATGTATGTGGTGAAAAATTGAAAACATATTTTTGGTGAGAAATCAGTTTTTCTCACTTTTCCAGATATTTGGCAAACGGTTCAAGTTATGGTGATGATTGATATGTTATTGTATTCGTCTCGTTGTCCTCTTTACGGGGATGATGTGGTCAAAATGTGAAACCATGGTTTTTGGTCTTAACATGCGTTTTTTTGTCATTTTCCAAATATTTGGAAAACGGAAAGAGTTAGAAGCAGGTTTGAAGTGACTTTGTGTTTGGTGTATGTTTGTCTTGAGGAGGATGCAGGTGTGGAGTGGTTAAGATATAAATTTGATTTAAAACATGTGTTTATGAAAGTTTTGTTACTTTGGTGGAGGTTTGGAAAGAACCGGTGCGACTGTTTTACGATGACGACGGACTAGCGAGAAGAAAGGAATTCGAAGAGAGCCTGTCCCGCTCTCATGTTGGTAAACGTCATTTGACGTTGAAGGCTTGGTTCATACATAGCGAAAAGAGATTTGAAGGCTTCAGGCAGTATACTGCTCAGGACTAGTCTCTTATCACGACGAAAATGCTGGGGGCATGTGAGAGAACGTGGGTGTGCACCTGCAGTCTGGACAGAGAGAGAGATAACAGCTTCTGCTCGCAGACAGCCATAGGAGCATGTGCTTATTATACAGTGTGGATTTATACTGACTACGTCATAGCGTTCAGCCATGAAGGATTTTGATAAAGCACCACCATGTTTGAAACGACGGGCTGCATAACATGATGATAAAAGAATGGAGTGAAACAAAGAGGTAATTGGACATGTGAAAAAGTGGATTAGTGAAAGTGGAAATTATACATCTTTTTGGAAAAGGGGATTAGTCTAAATAAATAACTAAATAAATAAATAAATAAATAGGGCTTTACTACAAAAATGATGTTTATTGACCCATGAATTAAAAGTGGGAGAGAACCCCAACCTCTTTACAAAACATCGCTAGCCTTTTACTTATTCTTTCAATAAGTTAATCATTTGGATATAATGATTTTTGCAGTTCTTCATAATAAAATCGGCCTTGAATGGCTAGTCCAATTTGATCTTCTAAACGATAAGTCACTGTTCGCCCTATCTTGACTTGTCGAATTTTAAAAGATTCTGTTGTCCATTGCGGGGTGTAGGAATTTGTAGAGACAGTTGTATATTTTCTAATGCGAACAAAATCACCAATTTTAAGGCGGTGTCGCCTAGGGTCAGCCCTTTTATAGGGTTTAACAGTTTATTGAGTCTGGGTAGGTTCTTGGTGACGAGACGAGGTTTCATGCGAATGGTGGAACGAATAGTGTTGTTGTATCGTGACTCGAGTTGAGGTAACAACTCTAACCATCGATATGAGCCACGTATAGTAAACTATTTCCACATATGGGCTTTCAATGTTCGGTTAAACCGCTCGACCACGCTGGCTTTGAGATTTCTGTACGTGGTTTTACGGTGAATACTTTTATATTTGAGAAAACTGGAGAAATCCTTGTTGAAAAATAATTTTCCCTGGTCGCTCTGGAATAATTTCGATTGACGCTTGGATTGTTGAATAATATGTTTCAAGGCTTTGGTGAACAAGACACCAGTTTTATTTTTACTGGTTCAACAAAAGCCATTTTGGAATAAACATCAATGACCGTCAACATATAGCGTACACCGTCGTTAACGTTAGAATAAGGGATCATTTCAACCAGGTCTCCTTGCCATAAATCATCCACTCCCTTGGAAATGACACGACGGCGTTGATAAAAGCGTCGAGCCGGTTTATGCAATTCATGAGCGATGCCCACTTTGATGGTGGATGGATAATTTGGGCATCCTGGAGTTGTTCTTCAATATGGGAGATTTCTCTATCATGTCCTGTGTGGCCGGCTTGTTTTGATGCATGAAGCAAGTATAAGTGCTGTGCTAACTTATTGGGATTATTCCAATAGCTTATATCCTCGTAGGGTTTTAATTTTTTTAAACCTTACGCCAGAGGCAGAGTGGTGATTTCGCTTACCAAACATGCTTGCAATGATGGTTTTATATTTCTGAGATATATTGGCATTCACTTGCTGAGAGGATGTATATTTTCTTTTGAGGGCGTTGGTGTCTAATAAAATGGATGTACATTTAGCAAGGTCCTCTGTCGTAAAATATTGTAGAGATGGGGAATGGGAGAATAGCAGATTTAACATTCCTGGTGTTAATTTAAAGTTGATGTACTTAATAACAGCACTACTACGAGCAAATTTAATCGAAGAATCCCCAATTTTAAAACCATCATCCTCATTGCGAACACCATACATCGTGTCTGTGTTTCCAATAAATAGATTGGTGAGATACGGTTGCAGTGTTGCTCCATAATGATTTATTAAAATGTTTGTGAGTTGAGCTTCATTTTGATGGGTGGCCAATAGTTGTGAAAACGGAGACGATCTGGAGGAAGACAGTGTTCCCGCTATGACGGATTTTTGTTTTGCTTTTCGAAACTATGGAAGGGGTGAGGATTTTTTCTTTCAGGACTAAATACGGTATCGCTTTCACTTTCATATTGACCATGTTCTTCTTCTGCTTCTTCGCCTTCTTGTTCAGTGTCATCGGAGAAGGATTTTACCCGCTGTGTTGAATCTGTTTTAGTAAATTTTTAACTTGCTAAGGGTTTGGTTTCAGAGGTAGTAGCAGTAGCATTCGGTTTGATACTCATGGGATGAATCGATGATGGAGCATGTTTTATCATGGACAAATGAGTCACGTTTTTTAGACGTTTTAATTCACGAAATTTATGTCGAATAGTATTTCGTGCCTGATTGATACGCTGCATGATTTGAACTTGTTTCTTGTACCCTATGGCTCTCGCCATGATGGAGGTAAAGACACTTACAGGAAATGTCAAAACATGGGTCTTGTTAAAGAGAAATAAAATTATCAAAACCCAAGCGGTAACGTCCTTCACATCGTTCACTGTGCTTATTAATCACCAAACAGGCATTGGGATGATTGTTCCAACATGAGGCACACAACTGTGTGAAAGCGGTGAAGGACATGTCAGGATTCACATGACTTTGAAAAATGTGATAGAGATTTCTAGAGTCTTGGCGAATGAGAACGATGAGATTGGCATTGTCACGAATCAACTGTTTGGGAATTTTTGAATATGTCTGTGCCAGATAAAAACAATCCACTTGTTTATGGCGCCCCATACTAAAATACTCTTGAATAATAGCCTGTCGTTGAGTGGCAATATCATCAAAAATTATAATGGAATCTGGTTGTATGCGGTCTGGTTGAGTGACGTTTTGAGGTGAGTTGAATGTAAAGTAGCCCATGGCTTCTTTATTTAACGAAGACATAATTTGTTCCAGATACACGTACAGAGGCTGGTATAAGGATTTGGCAAAAATATAAATATTTTGAAATCGTAGGCCATGAGGCGCGGTAATGATGTTGAGCAAAACATTGGTCTTTCCACACCCCGAAGGCCCCACGATGATACATCGAACGGTAGTTATGAATAGGGTGCCATGCCGCTTGGGTTCGCACACGGCCAGCGATAGCTCTGAAACCAAATCAGAGACAGGCAAAGCATGGGATTGTTTCATTAATTCCGTAGTGATTACGACTGAGTTCCTTTTATGTGTGTATGAGGTTTATATATATACGCAAGCTGTGAGTAGGACAGGTAAGTTAATGTCTATCACTATGGACGTGTTTGGGTGAGCTAGTGTGACCATGGCCACGGCCGCTTCCTTCCCAAACAGTCTCGAGAGGTGGCGACAAAAACCTGTGTCGATTGCAAAGTGCAAAGTGTATACCACATGGCCCCGAGACTAACTGCTGAGGGCCATTCAGTCAATCATCGTCGTATTATTGATGTGCAAGAGCCTCGAGACGAGGATGATGTCTGCACGAAACGATACGTCACCTATCAAATGAAAAGGCTTTATAAATTTGTTCCATCCGTATTTTTAGTGTACCTGTGAAATCAAAAACTGGTGAATGACAGGAACCATTCCCCACCACCACTGGTGAATGACTGCCACCACCTTACCTATGTGCTTGCTTCCGGTTTAAGACATTATCGATTGCACTATGATGGTGTGATTTACATCAAATACGCCATGCCTGATGAGAAATATTTACCAAAAAAAAAATATAGATATATACGAGCATTACAGTAGTCGCATATGATGTGTAACATGTGACATGTTATCCTACTATGTGCGTGCCGGGAGCGCAAATCCCTTGTTAACAGTGAACTCTGTTGGTCATTGAATTAACTACTTGTAAAACTCCAGTGCCAAATCCTGACCGTAATAAATCATAAGTGTTATTTGCTAAGACGTTGTATCTTAATCGATTGATAACATTCATTCAGTTAGGTCTGTGGTTACAGCGTTGGTCTCTCAACCGGACGGCTGGGGTTCTAATCCTAACGGAGTTGTATCTATTGTATTTATTGTTTTTTGTTATACAATTGAGCGTTATATTGTGAATTTTGCAATGGAAAATATATATTTAATTAAAACAAAGTTCTCCAATGAATCTGCAGTTGTGACATCTACCTTCAACTAGTTGAACTTCGGTATGCGGAAGCAATCCACTGCCTACTGGATGCGGCGAGCTGTGCCCTATACCGGCCAGTTAGTGAACCCATGCCAGCGATGTTAATGTAAATGGCCTTTTCTTTCCGACAGAGCGCACTGCCAAGTATAGGCGCGATTACAAATTAGGTGAGCAGAAGGTATATTAAATGTGTTTCTCCCAGTGATACATTTAGACCAACGAAGTTTCAATTATTGTTAGTAGTCGGTGTTAATATACTGAATTTCTACGTTGTTTGGAGTGTTTGTTGATGCGATATACATTCCACATAGCCACGTGGCCAACAGTACATCGAGTGCTTACATTAAATAAAAATGCAGCAAAAGTATGAAGATTTAATAAATCGTAATTGTTTTTAACAAATATGATAAAATAATTATTTTCACACCAAAGAACGACAACTAGAAGATGATTTATTGTTGGAATATCTTAAATGGGGTCTCCAAACCTTGAACTAAACTGTATGCGATATACATTCCCCATAGCCACATGACCTACAGTACGTAGTACCGATCTCCGCCACCACGCGCGCTCATTGTTCCCATGCCATGCACTTCCGTCCCTTTTCCAAAATCACTCCCACATAAATGTCCAACTACCGAGTGCCACAAAAATATCCAGATAACGAGTGGAAAGATGTTACACATCAATAAAAATAAACTTCGGTAGGCCGTTGGTCCACAATCATCAAACGGTAAATGCTGGGGATGAATTATCCATTATTCTCATGCTCACTTTTGAGGAAAAGGAAGCTGGAAAAACCGTGAAAGATTTTCCACTTTATATAGAACTGGAATATACCGCTATGAAATAAGGCTCTATACGTTAGTTGTTATCGAATATTTGTTGTGAAAAGTTCACAATGTATGAGCATGGTGAAGAAAAGATATGCGGTGGACATGACAAAGACAAAACCCAAGAAGAAAAAGAGCCAGGCCAGAAACCACACCCTGTGTTAAAACGAAAAACAAAAATACAAAAAAGTGGCTATCGAAAAAGCATTACAGGCGGTGCGATTGTCTACGGACCCAAAATCCTCCACGATGTATCGATAAAGAAAGAAAGAAGGAAAGAAAGAAAAATTAAAATAAGAAAAAACTTAGGCGAGTCATTCCTGTCTCTAAGCGTGTCGGCTTTATTTGTGTGTCTGGCTGCTCTGGGTTCGCTTTTGCGTGGTGCCAGTGCGGTGGCGAAAACCATTAAGACCGTCGAACAAGGCAAGCAACAATTAAAAGAATCTGAACGACACAATGAAACGATAGAAGCCATAGCTATGGCGGCTAAAAACGCCTATAATTTTAAGCCAGTCTTTTATCAACAAGGCCTTGGCCTATCGACAAAGAAAAAAAATGTCCTTCTTCCATAATCGCCTAAGACAACTGCCCCGACATGCCATGACCCATCAACAAGTGGAAAGCTATGCTAAACAAGTACAGAGGTGTATTTATGCGAAATGAATTACCCAATGCGCCGTGGAAAAAAGAACGAGCCATGATCAATTTAGATGATGATGTTGGACCAGACACCCATTTTGTAGCCAATGTGAAACAAGGTTCCACGGGATGGTACTTTGACAGTTATGGAAATTTACCACTCCCGATCGAGTTGATGCGATATTTAAGAAACCGGGTGACGCTATTCTATAATGTGAATCGTCAACAAACATTTGAGAGTCAAGAGTGTGGGCGTTTAAGTTTACTTTTTTAATATAAGATGTCGCGTTAAACCAACAGTCTCATCATTATGAATGTCAACGCCAAGAACTTTACGGTGCACAGCCACGGACCTGAAGTGTCTCTGGATTTTCCCCCCATTGAATTGCACCCCGAACAATCCTATGTGCTGGGATTACTCTCTTTGGAAGTTTACAACAGAATTTACAATGACAAGTTTTATTATGATGATTATATGTTGAGGCTACCCAATACAATAGACGATGTGCGCGAGGCCATTAGTGTGGGGTTGATAAAAGACAATTTGGTGTCAATCCATTTGTGGATGGGACACACAAATTTGAACTTACAGCAAATACGATTACTCATCGCTGTCGTATTTTCTCCGCGTTTAACATTGACTTGGAAACATTCATTCTATTGGCACTTTACTAGGATTTAAACCACGCGTGTTGGCTGCTCACCAAACCCATGATTCAGATTATCAAGTCAAATTTATTTTGGACCATCACATCTCTGTCTCTTGTAATATTATTAGAAACGTCTTTACGAATCAAGAATAATACAATTCCCTGTATGATTTTATCGTCACCTCCCCTTGTGGCTATATTATTCGGGAAAACCCTTCCGTGATTCTGTATCATCCTGTGTGTGTCAGTGATATTAGTAATATTACGTCACGGTTGGTGAATAAAAAGCAACAACTCATTGCTCTGGATGCCAACACGCCTGTGACCTACAAGTTGGTTTTAAAGACGCTATGAAATTTAACTATAAAGCAAAAACACCGCCTATGAGGTCGGTTAGTTACCCACCGTGTATGAAAAGGTTGACACGAGTAAACCGACAACGCTTACAACACCATGGCTATACGTTAAACCCCTATTATGAACAAGGAGCTGTTGCAAGTGTTAAATCCGTTACAAGTGGAAGATGGTGTCTTGCGCATTGATATGCATTCCTATCAACCTCAAGCATCAGGACTAAATAACAATGACGAGTTTCAATCTGTCATCAACAATCAAGATATTTTTACTCTATCTCAGGAAAGTGTCCTTCAAATTGTTAAATTGATGAAAACTGATGACACCACACCGACTACGTCTACGTTGGCTAACCATGGTTTGGCTTTCCTGTTTTCTGAAGTGCGATATGTCATTTATGATATTTTGATAGATATGAGTCGAAATGTGGGTATGACTAGTCTTATGAAATTATATCCCTCATATAGCGGCAGCACGCCGGCCTCTCAACGCTGGGTCCGTGGTTCAAATCCCGGTCACTCCATGTGAGATCTGTGCTGGACAAAACGGAGGCAGACAGGTTTTTCTCCGGGTACTCCGGTTTTCCCTGTCAAAATTTCATTCCAGCAACACTCTCCACTATCATTTCATTTCATCTGTCATTCATTTAATCATTGCCCCAGAGGAGTGCGTCAGGCATCGGCAGCCGGCACAGTCCATATCCTCGCCGCTAGATGGGGGCTTCATTCATTCCATTCCTGACCCGGTCGGAGACTGGAAGCAGGCTGTGGATTTTCATTCATATAGCGAGGAAGAAGGTAAAACGCTTTCTATGGCAGGATGGTGCTCCAACAGTAGCAATGACTGGTTACTTCATACCGCTGGCACCGTTAAAGGCTTTCTGCCCTTAGAATACTCCTTGGCTTTGCCGAAGATCACAAGCGTATTATTTCAAATGCAGTTACGACCGTAAATACGAATAGTCTCCTGGAAACTCGTCACTTGTTGGAATTCTTAGGTTATACATTTACGTAGGTATATCTAGTATCTTTTATTCGCCCTTTCGTAACATCTAAGGCTAGCTGTAGGGATATATTCTTTTTGTTATCCCCCTCAGGGCTCTCAGGTCATCAGTCCGGTGCACTCGAGTAATGCTCAATTTGACGGTTGACCTCCGGAGTAGTATCTTGTCGGATGGCCTTTTCTAGTGCTTCCCTCTCCTTTCCCCTCTGTGTAGTAGTTTATGTGTGTGAGTGATGATAACCTGCTTTATTGCGGTGTCTGCGTATCGTCAAGTCAGGTGTGGATTGGGAAGGAGGCGGCCGTGGTGTCGTGTAAAGCACCGTCACAGCAACACAGGTTTAAGGGACTAATCCGCCTAAGTCGATGCCCCTCTAGTAATGAATTACAGCTTCAAATCTCATAATAATATTATTGAAAATACTCAAAGCAGAATTTCCGGTTAAATATTGCCTAACGATAAAGGGTCAAACGGACAACGCTTGCCCGGTTAAGTTCCGTACCGAAATTTGTACTTTGAATCGCACACCTATCTGAGTAGTGGGAGAAGGTGGATCCGAACACAGTCCTTATATGGTCATGTCAAGGTCATCCACTTTTTGCACCTGTGGCCACAGGTGCGTGGGCGGTGGAGTGGGGAGGGGGAGGGGGCGGGGGCGGGGGAGTGGGGAGGTGGAGGGGGAGCGGGGATGGGCATGGCGGAGAGCTCCGCACAGGCTGACGACTGTCAGCCAACTATGCTCTTGATGGGAGCAGTCTCTGTGTATATGCAAGAGACTGGTAGCCTGCGGGCTTGAGCCGAGCAGTAGCGAGAGCAGTCGAGGTCAGCCGAAGCTGGTATAGCTCGAGGCAGTAGGACGTAGGCGCGCTCAACTTGTGTGTGTAAATGAGATTTGTTGTCAGCCTGAGGGGGTTAACTGGCGCGTGCCAGCCTTGGCAGACAGGAGAAAGCTGAACCTTATTTTCTTGTTTGGAGCTGAGTGGAAGTGAAGGGAGGTGAGTGAAGCCAAGTGGCTGTTTGTTCCCCTTGAGCCAACTCTTTAAGGAAGAGTGATTAATTCTAGGTCACGTACCAAGCATGCACTCAGTCAAGATCAATAGCAATGCATTGGTGTCAGTAAGCTTATGTAACCTGTATTGAGGTAGATCATGGTTAATGTACAGTCTGCACAAATGTGACTTCTTTTTATTTAATAGCACCTTGCAATTATGAGTATAGAAGAAAAAGAATCATACAAATGAAAACGTTCCTATGATTTTTCAGACAAATGTTGGATTATTATTTCTTACACACCCATGCTAGTCTCTTTTCCAATCCATATGAGAACTGGTGCTGAAAAAATGGGAAACATTCTTTTCCCAATCCAGGACATTGTTTTCCACAATTCCCGCAAACATAAACATTAGCGAATTAGGATTGACTCCTACAAATAATATTCCTCCCCAGGTGTTGAGAAAAAGAACCAATAAATCTAACAGACTTAAACCATACCCTCTTAAGGAAATTACCCCATTGAGTACAGTTAATGTGCTATGTGTAAGGAAACGAAAATTGGAGTTAGAGGAAATTGAGATCAAAAAAAGGAAAGTGGAGTATGTTGCAGAGACTACTGCCCTAAAGAAAGAGTACGAAGCAGTGTTGCAGAAAGAACAGACGATTGTGGATGCAAGAAACAGGTTTACAGTTTACTTTAAACAAAGTCCCTGGCAAAATCTAGATGTGAGTGGGAAATACAAACTCTCAGCATTTACTGTTAATTACAAAGGAACTTATCCACGCGTTGGAGTGCTTGTAGAAAGTGAAAAATGTAAACATGTGTGCTACTTAAGAGGATATTTAAAATCTATGTTTTTAAAGAGTCATGGTAATTTAGACTTGCTTAAAAAGGATGGATTTATTGTAACTCGATGTGGTGGATTGGACATTGTACATTTGGAAACTGAAAAACCGTTTGCAGCATTCAACACCAATGGAATTACTACATTTAATGGTAACTCGTTTGCTAAAATCGAGAATTTTAAGTTGTTCACAAGCATTCAAACAGACTATAGAGTAGAGTCGACATCGTATACGCAAGGTGACGTTGATCTGCTTAATAACATCACTATGCAGGAAATCAAAGGCCAAATAAAAATCTGAAAGTGCTCCCGGTTAGAAAGTTTGGAAAAAGGAACAGAACTAATTATTAAGGGAATAAAACCAATAGTATATAGACATAAAGTTAGATATGTGTTGGAAATGGAGAATATTGACTCTTTGTTTATATCCAATTACTGGCTGGAAAAGGAACTAGAAGATTCGGATACAGATTTGAATTATCGGATCAAAATTAAGCTGGATGCTCTTAAAACTACACCAAGCAAAAATAAGGAAAGAGTTGTGTTCTGTGTGTAATTATGCATGACAAATCAAGAATTTGGGCTGCCCTGTTCGTATTAAACAAATGGATACAAAAGGGACCTAAGAGATTTAAGCAAAAATTTAAGTTAAAATGTAGAAAAATGAAAATGAATGTTATTAAAATAAAGAAAAGAGTGTATTATATGTAAAAATTGTAGATATATGTAATTAATAAAACTATTGCATGGGTACCGCTTGTGTTTCTTGTTACCCGCCTGACACTCTTAATCCAAACTTTCGGCAGTCTTCGGCAATGCTCGGTGAGCGTGGCCTTGAAAAGTAGTTGAAACTAGTGTAGTTGAAAGTATAGTATGACCCGTTTCTTACCTATATGAGCGACGACTCCAATAATAAAGAACCAATAGATAAATGATTCCTGCATAGTTATTGGTGTATAGATTTTTAAACTTAAGTGAGGATTGGGAACGAGACAGTCATAGCCTTAAGTTAAGAATCATCCATGCATTTGCCTTAAATAAAAGTGGTAAAACCATGAAACAATATGAGTGAGGTAGAAATGAGTTTATCACGTCTCAGCTTTCTTCACAAGGTTGGTAGTTACTCCCTGCTCAAGCTAATTTAAGCTACATCTAAGACAATCTGTTTAGCATATTCGAACCTTGAACTACACTGCAGTTCTTAGCCTCAACCTTTCTTACCATAATTATGTTTCCTATTTCCATAACAAATTAAAATCCTAGGAGTGAAAGCTAAATCCCTCAAGGTCAAAGTCTACCATGCTAACCAATTAGCCACAGGGTCACATTTTAGGGCTTATCCGATATTGTGACTATTTATTAAAACCCATGTACATAATGTTTCTGGAATATGCGTGATTACCTATGTCAATGTAGCGGTATCGGTGGTGTAGTTAATAGCTGTGCTCAAGATAACGGGTTCAAACCCTGACAAAGTCGTGGGATTTTTAAAAGCGCTAATTCCTTTAGTATGCATTCCTTTGGAGGGGCGGGGAGTAAAGCCTGCCGTCCCATGTCATACATTTGTTCCACGTAAAAGAACCTAGCACTGCAATTGGCAGTGTGTAGTAAAATTTATAGGCGATATTGGTTAATTAGTAACGCTCTATTAAGTTCCAACGTTCGCCACTTGGAGTTAGTGACAGTAGCATTTGGTAACTAAAGTTGGACCTAACTGAAATTGAACTTGTTGGGAGACCTCGGGCGTTAAATCAAAAATGCTCAGCTATGGTCATTGGCTGCAATTCATAATATATCCTCTTTGCATTGTCCATCACTAGTTATTTTGCTTTCTAAGTAGTAAAAAGTATCCTACTTCCATTAGCTTTTCACCTGTCAATTCGAAGTACTGTACATATGCATTTCATTTGAGGGGTTTTGACATCGTGGTGTATAGGATTTGTGTGATAGCATGTGTTATTGTGATGACTGCAGTATTGTGTGTATTAGTAATTGGATGAGGATTGGAAAGGATGCAGGCGGACACTTAAATTAAGAATCATCCCGGTATTCACCTGAAGTACAAGTGGGAAACCAAGGAAAACCTCCTCTCAGTTTTTCCTTACAAAGCCTAATGTAGACCAAGATTAAATTTCTTGGCAGAGCCGGAAATCAAGCTCACGCCTCCAAGGTGACGACCTAGAATGCTAGCCACTACACAACGAGGTCGTCTCTTATGATAGTCTACTTTGTACAGTCTCATGTTACGACGTTGTTGTTGTTGTTGTTATGAAGGGCTTAGACATCGTGGTCTTTTATACCCCTGTACTTGGGTGTATGCAAAATGTATGCGATAATCTGTGTTATTGTGGTGTCTGTAGGATTGTGTGTATTAGTTATTCATGTAAGGATTGGGAAGGAGGCTGCCCCGGCATTAATTTAGGAACCATTCCGACATTTGCTTGGAGTAGAAGTGGGAAACCACAAAATCCATTTTTTAAGACAACCAAGGTTAAATTCTGTATTCAAAATTCATATAAAAGTTTCACTAACAGTCAAGAGCCAAGCCTTCAGCCTCGGAGATTACACGCAATGTAAGCTATCAAATTTCTGCGAACTTGCACCTACCAAGCTCCCACAGTACGCTGGAGAGAACAGTCGCCTTTCAACTCACATAGTGTTCGCTTGCAAATGAATTGTTTAAACTTGTAACAAAATTCAATCAAAACTTGTAACAAAATTCAATCATCAATCACGCGTTATAGCATGTATGTGTGGTAAGACATCATAGTCATCAGCCCCGTGTAGTTGAGAGTGTATCATTCACGTTAGTGGGTTGAGACACCATGGTCATCAGCCTCGTGTAGTTGAGAGTGTATCATTCACGTTAGTGGGGTGAGACACCATGGTCATCAGCTCAGTATAGTTGAGAGTGTATCTTTCACGTCAGTGTGTTGAAACACCATGGTCATCAGACCCGTGTAGTTGAGAGTGTATCATTCACGATAAGTGGTTGAGACACCATGATCATCAGTCCCTTGTAGTTGAATAGGAAATAAATAGTGACATATAGTTCATGAGTAGCGTGTGGTTAGAAATGTTAAAACATCGTAACAAGATTATCAACAAAAGATATGCATTACTGAGGTAAGTAACTTAATTCCAAATTCTATATTGATGTTTTCATCTTCAGTCTTTTGACTGATTGATGAGCTAATCATTTCATCCCTATATACTGTAGCTACAATTCCCTACTTCCAAGGCAATCTGTTTAACATATTCTAAACATGGTCTACCCCTACAGTTCTTGCGCTTGACCCCTTCCTTCCATAACTAAGCTTGCTATTCCTGGGTGCCTTAGTCTGTGTCCTACCAACCTATCTCTTCTCTTCATTAACAGTCACCAGAAACATCTCTTCTCTCTCACTAGTCTTAATACCTCTTGGTTTGTAACCCTATGAACTTAAGTGTATGAAAGAGCTGTCTGATAACCTGTGTCACTGTAATGTCTGTACTACTGTATGTATTTGTAATAGAGGTAGGTATTGGGTAGGAAGCAGCTGTAGCCTTAAGTTAGGTACCATCCCGGCATTTCCTTAAGAGTGTAAGAGAGGAAACCCACAGAAAAACACTCTTAGAATGAGTGAGGTAGGAATTGAACCCGTCTCTTCTCAGTTTTGTCTCACAAGGCTGAGTGTACCCCGTTCTTTTAGGAGTTTTGTGATTTCATAGTCATGTAGCCCCGCGTACTTGGTTGAGTGTTGAATTTGTCTAATAACCTGTGTAACAGCAATGGCTGTATTAGTGTGTGTATTTGTAATTCAGATGAGGATTGGGAAAGAGGCGGCCGTGGTCTTAATTTAGGAACTATCCAAGCATTTGCATGGAGTAAAAGTGGGAAACCACAGAAAACAACTTCCAAAATGGTTGAGGTAGGAATCAAAACCCAGCTCCTGTCAGTTTTGCCTCACAAGGGTGAGTGTACTCCGTTCCAGTTCTGAGACCAGAATTACATTTCTTGGCTGAGCAGAGAATCAAATTCAGGCTTAAGCAGTGACATGCAAGAATGCTAGCCACTACACCACAAGGAAGACATGTAGTTGTTGTTGTTGTTTCATTTGAGAGGGCTTTGACATCGTGATTATTCTGTTCCCATGTACTTGGATCAGTGTGGAATAGGTCTGATAACCTGTGTCATTGTGCTGGTTGTATTAGTGTGTGTATTTGTAATTCAGATGAGGATTGGGAAAGAGGTGGCCGTGGTCTTAATTTAGGACCTATCCAAGCATTTGCATGGAGTAAAAGTGGGAAACCATAGAAAACTACTTCCAAAATGGTTGAGGTAGGTATCAAAACCCAGCTCTTGTCAGTTTTGCCTCACAAGGGTGAGTGTACTCCGTTCCAGTTCTGAGACCAGAATTACATTTCTTGGCTGAGCAGTGAATCAAATTCAGGCTTAAGCGGTGACATCCAAGAATGGTAGCCACTACATCACAACGTAGACAATATAAGGCTGGTCTTGATTGTACTTGATCAATCAATAATAATAATAATAAAATATTAATAATAATATTATATATTCCATTTAGCAACTACACGGCCGACCTCTCCCTGTGACGTCATCCACGGTCTCAGGGCGCGGCGGCCATCTTGCACATTAGCCCCTGCGCCAGCTTCGGCTTATTATACCTGCTACTGTTTTGAATAAATCAATGTTTATATCAGATTTAAATTAATGTTCTATTTCAATGTTAAACAAATTGGTATGTATAATGTCATTTGCTGTGATTGATTTGTCTATCTCACAAGAATATAGAATTATAATGGATAAAGAAAAGTTTGCACATTGATATATTATATAGCGTAATATATAAAATCTACAAGATATTGTTTCAAATCTTTTTCAGTATTCCATCTTCTTCATCTGAAAAAGAGCAGAAAAAACGTGTTGTACTCTATGATGCGACAACACTAGACGATTTCACGAAACTTATGGAATCACACACCCACTCCATTTTGTATCCACCATTATCAACGAATGGATTGACTTCACTGAAGAAAGGTGTCCTCTTTGATGAATTAATTAATGAACTCTCATACTGCGAACCATGCGCTGAATTGATGGGTATAAAGAAATCGAGAGTAGTAGTAACCTATAATATGACATTTGAAAAAGTGTTTGAGGTTGTGTTGACTGAACGTCAAACATACTGGTGTAATGGTTGTGGAAAAAATTTGTGGTGGTGTACATGGGAAAATTCACCGGACTGTTTCATTGACTTTCCGGCCAAGCGGTTACCATATACCGAATTGGAATATGTGTCTATCGAATTGGAATCGCAGCCACTTAATGATGAAGACGAAAAAAATATAATACGATGTGTAAAACTTTAAAATTTTAAAACTTAACAGAAACTAAAGTATGATATTCTTTTTAACAAAATTGGAAATTTAAAGAGGTAGAATGATCTTGTACTATTCTTCATCTTGCTTGTAAATAATGCTTGTAACGTTGCTAACACTAAAAATAATAAACGCTTTTTTTTGTTTGTTTGTATTTATTTATTTATTTTAATTATAAAACATAATACATCCTGTTTATCTTTTTAGTTTTTGTAATCGTCCACCACTGATTGTGAGCTTTCCCTTCATAGCTCCTGCAACAATAAGAGCTGCCATTTTTTCTGCGACAGATGCTGAAGGTGATGACACACGTTCCATGGCTTTTCTCAAAAGAATCTGATCGGCAACACGTCTTAGTTCAGAAATGTTCTTTTCATGTTTAGAAGCTCTGTATGCCAGATCATGCTGCTTACACGCAGCGTCCAGAATGTTAATTCCAGAATCACCACGTGCAAGTCGTACGTCCAAATTAGTGCCAGGTCCACAATATTGATAACCAGGTAGATGCAGCTCGAAGGGTAGAAGATCTATGACTTTGTCAACGAGACCGTGACCAGTACAGGTCTGGCATATCTTTTTCAGTCGATGACGTACACTTTTCTTCCTTTTCTGCTGCTGCTGTGGATGATGCTTCTTTCTTGCCATCACATCCGTGGAATGAGGAAACATAGTCTTTACATGAGGTTTTATGTCCATTATACAGTTTAATTAACTGACATGTTCTACATGTGTGAACCGATGGCATTTTGGAAACGGCCACTTGTTGATGATGATCATAATCAGTGCATGGTTGAAGTTCACACAGCACAGGATCTTGAGTCCAATGACTAGGTACGCTATCCCAAATCTCCTTCACAGCATTTGACGCAACATAATACAAAAACGCTTTGGGTAGAGCATTTAATTCTTCTTCTGTAAAAGCATGCAGTTTCTTCTTACAAGCGAAAAACTTAACAATTGCCCGTTCAATAGGGTTAGAATTTAAACTTTCAATGGTAGCCATTCTACACGTCTGCACAACACAAAAGTCTCTAACTCACTGTGGTGGTCAACATTCATGCATCATATTTTTACAATTGTCTTCCACGTACCGACATGCATTGCGACTTAGCCAATCAAAGAGCTTCATTACATGTAGAAGTGTCTTCTTTTGTACACGTTCAGCAGGCTCGCACAAGGTATGTAGTGCAGGACATCCCATCTCGTGAAGATCGATGAGTTGGCAAGATGGTGGAACATGGTGACGTAACCATTCCCTTTTTTCACCTCCCTTTACAAAAACATGGTTGGCAGCGAAAAAATAGGGTTTTAAAACAAACGATAGATAATGATAAGGAATGTCTCCTTGATTCCAGTTTAATCCTAAATTATGTCGTAGCCACTCGGTTTGTTTTCTATCTTCGTCCGACTGCATGTGCAATGGAAATGGTGGTTCAAAAGTGAAAGCACTTACTCTAGGCGCCAACATGTTTGTACAGTCTATAATGGCAACCTCTTTGAAGACAAACTTGTTTCCATTGACTTTGAAGCCCTGAATATCAACAATCAGTGTTCTAGACATGATTACTGCTTAATGACACACCTTTCTTCGCCGCCGACTTCTGTCAACTAACCAAGTTCTACCTATAGTCCTGCTAGTTAAAGGGGTAAAAAGATGAAACAAAAAGGGAGTGGTTTAAATAAAAATTAAAATAATGAGATAAATTACACTACTTTATTTGTAAAGAGATCTGAACATTGTTTACAATTTTTTATCATAGGATTAGGGCCATCCCAATCCCCTCGATGCATGAAATGTCTACGGCAGCTGCGGCAGGCTGCAACATCCGCTGACATACGGAGGTGTGATGGTAGTTTATCCCAGTTGAAATCAATATCGTGTGCACCATACGTGGACAGAAATCCAGCTGGTAAATAGGGGATCAGATGCTGCGGCATTTTATGAAGCAATTCTGCTTTATGGTAGGCGGTGATGGCTGAACTTATCAGGCTACGATAAATTTTAAATACCGCATCGGCGTCTCGACTTGTTGAGCAACGATCACATTTACAGTTTAACCCATCCGCCCGCTCTCCATCATGACATGATGCTTTGGCGACATCATCTTTCTTCTTTTTTGAGCAATGCTTTTTGTACCCCCTATCGTGAATGCCGAACGTTGACATAAATCCATCTGGTAAATAGGAAACCAGATGCGGTGGAATTCTATGCACAGTATGCGTCTTGTGATAGGCAGTAATAGCTTCACTCACTAGAGAACGATAGATGATAAACCTCGTATCCTCATCTTCACTATGTGAGTCACTTTCACATTTACAGTCTGTTGCTCCCCTTGGAGGAGGGGTGTTGACTTCATCGTAGCTTTCCATGACTGAGCAGGGGAATGCAGGCAGACATGCTATTTATACTCTGGTCACGATGTTGGACAGCGGCTGATAATACACCTGTGCCTCGTGAACAATAAGGCAATAGGCTGTTGTTTTTTCTGGAATAACGGCAGATGTTTCAAATTCTAGTCTGATATCAATAGTTGTTTCCTTCATCGACTCCTCCAAATACGAACAGTCCATCACAATCAGAGGTGCTTTGGTCTTAAAGTCTTGTGGTGATAATAGCGGACATGGTTCTTTCTGATAATAGGATGATTGAAAATTTGTAAACATGTCATAGAGCTTTCCATATTTGTTCTTGGTAAAGTTTAAGTCCATTCCCTCATAGGGGAAAGTAACACCGTTCAGGAAGAGTCGCATATTTCGCAATTGGATGTGATCAAATTGTGATGCATCTTTATTCTGTTGATATTTACGATCTGTTTGAAATCCAACAATGACGTAGAGAGGTCGCTCTGTGTACCGTGAGGTTTTTATAGACCATGTATGCGTATCGGTGAGTGGTAATACCGGATATTCATGCAGCTCCCAGCTTCTAAATTGTATGGGTAAAGGTGTATCCTTCTCCACAATCTTGAGTAGACTCAATTTTTTCTGATCGGACAGAGTAACGTGCGGTACTTTCCATAGAATTCGTTGCAATAAAATTTTTGAATCTATTGTGGCACCATCAACACCCTTCAGTGCATTATAATCACTCCTGTCTCGCACAAGAATCAGATCCTGTTTTACGTTCACAACGATGCGCTTATGATCCTCTGCAAAGCCTAGTATTAATTTTAAAGGTAAATGACCGGTAAATGAACCATCAGTGTTAATCATCCAGTCATTACTTGTGTCGGGACACCAGCCAGCCATACGAAAAGCTTTACTTTCTTCAGTTCCATACGCAGGATAAAGTTTCATAGCGCTTGTTATGCCAACATTTCGAGTTGTATCCACTTCGATTCCGTTGATGACATAGCGAACTTCAGAAAACAGAAAGGCAAGAGCATTGTTGGCCAACTTTGACGTTGTCGGGATGGTACCATCTGATTTGATGAGTTGACCTTCAATCAGGATGTAACTTTCATGTGGTAGGGTGTAGATATCTTGTTGATTAATGGTAATACGGATCTCATCATTATTATTTAATCCTTGAGTATACGGTTGGTAGGAATGCTGTTCAATTTTTACAATACCCTCCTGCACTTCAACTGGGTTTGTCACGTCGAGGATTGAATTCATGATGTAAGGTGTAACCCAGTTGTTGTAAGATCTGCTTGTTGACACGTGTTAACCTGTACACGCGTTGCAAACAACTAACACCCAGCCTGGATGGTGTTGGTGCTTTATACACTTGTTTCATGCTGACTTCAGATACAATTTGTAGGTTACAGGTGTATGACGGTCTAACTGGATGAGACGTTGGTTTCTATTCACCAGTCTTAAGGTAATATTCCTAATATTGGTTACACTCACAGGATGATAGAGCACTACTGATGGGTTTTCACGGATGATATAGCCACTGGGTGAAGTGACAATAAAATCGTAGAGTGAATGCGATGGTTCCTGATTGGTGTAAACGTCGGTGATTATGTTACACGTGACAGATATGTGATGGTCTTCAATAATTTTTTCAGGTTGGTCAGACTTGTGCCACACATTTGGTTCTAAAACTCGTGCTGAAAAACCAAGCAATGGACCAATTGAGTCTGGTTGTGATTTAAAATCAATCCTAAAGGAAGAAAGAATACTGCAACGATGTGTTACGTTGTTGGCTATGAGTTCAAACTTGTATGTCCCGTCAAGAAATGCTTTTAGAGTAAATTCTCTGATGAGAATTGTGTAGATGTGATCGTAAATATCATCTACCGTGTAGCTGCCAGGTGGTAGAGTTAACTCATAGTCATCGTAGTAGAACTTATCGTTGATGTCTTCATGTACGTTGTAGATTCTATTATAACCTTCGAACGAAATAAGTCCCAGCACGTAGGGTCGTTGTCCCAATTCAATAGGAGGATAAAAGTCAACAGTTACTTCAGCTCCTTGTCCGTGCACTGTAAACGTTCTACTTTCTGCCATTATACTGCTCACGTTACCTCATGTGCTGAGTCTTATATAGAAAGGTCAGACAGAGGCGACCACAGTGTTGAGTGTTAAAATTTTGTACTCGTTTCACATTATAGTTTATTATTGCACTGCTTCCAAAATAGCGAATAAGCTCTGTCGGAGGAGGAAGGTTTCCAAAACTGTCAAAGTACCACACAGTAGATCCTTGTTTTATGTAGGCCACGTAATGTGTTCCTGGTCCATGACTCTCATCCAAATTAACAACAGCACTTTCACGCATCCAAGTTCGAGGTGGTAATTGATTACGCATAAACACACCTCGAAAGCGTGATATCTTCAACCGTTTTGCATATCTCATAACTTCCTCATGCGTCATAGCTCGCCGCGGCAGTGCGTCTATTAAATGTTTTTTGGCGACATGTAAATGCCAAGTCCTTTCCTGTAAGGTGCCAGCTTCATGTTCACACCTTTACCGCGCAGTGCAATGGCTTCCATTGTTTTATTATGTCTTTCACTTTCCTTCAACTGTTGCTTCGCCTCCTCAACAGCTTTCACTGTTCGTGCTACCGCACTTGCTCCACCAAGAAGTGAACCCAGAGCTGCTAGTCCAGCAAATAGTGCGGGTAAAAATCCTCCACGTTTCGGTACAGGAATAACACGCGCTCGTTTTCTAAAACGTAGTTTACTTTTGGGATTTGCATGCAATCGTGCTGCTCGGAGAGCTTTTTTAATGGCCAAATCGCTATTTTTTTCTCCACGTGAAGCTTGACGTGCCGCATGAAGAATTGCTTTAAAGCCTCCCTTTCTCGATGACGTCTTCTTCATCTTCTTCCCCACATATCTTTGTTTCACCATCGCGAGCGAGAAACGAGACAACCTCACGCTGTAAAGTATGGAACACAACTAACGCTTCTTGGGAGGAGAACGAGCAATTATTTAATTAATGGTGGCGGTATATTCAAGTTCTACATACAGCGGAAAATCGTTCATTGTTTTCCCCGCCTCTTTTTCTTCAGACGACAATTTCAGTTGAAAGGATAATTTGTCCTCGGCTTTCACCGCCAGATCGATGAGTGATGATGATATAACACTACCGTTTAATAGTAAGTCTAAATGTTTAAAATCTGGTGTATACTCGATAACACGAATGGCACCATCATACAGTAAACGGTAATTGCTATAACCCGAACGTAGTATATAGGTGAGTTCATTGGGGTCTTTTACCGGTTGTTGGTTTACAATGTGCAGCAAAATTATGGAGGGTATTGATTTAATGAAAAGCGATAACCGTTGTTCCAAAAAACGTTTGGTCGCTACATCGTGAGGTTGTACAGGATCAGCAACTTCAGCTATTCGTCTTCGTTTCATCTGTAGTGCATTCTCCTTAATTTCCCACACCTTTCTCATTTCAGAGGTCAAAAACCGTTTTGTACAAACATCTTGATCATCCTCAGGATCGGCCACATGCACAAGACGTGCATTATTCGCTGTATAACCTTTTTCAGTTAGGGAAGGCACAATGCTGAGAAGTTGTTTCACCTTGTTATCCACATAGTCCTTTCTAGCAGCGTCCGTGTTATTTGTTGGAAGAGCCAGCTGAGTGATTCGACGATGGTGTACATCATAGTCCTTTGCTTCTGTTAACACCACAGCATTGGTTAACATGTAGATTTTGGTGCACACATCTTGATTGTTCACAGGGTCTGCAACACTCATGATACGTTTATTCTGTGCGTCATAATCTCCCTTGATACGGCGTAAGCGATAGTAATCTACATACTTTTTCGAACATGCGTCTGAAGGTAATAGAGGTTCTGTTATATTGGTTAATCGCTTTCCATTAAAGTTGTAATGACCATCCGTTGTGCGTGGCAGTGCATTGGCATCAACATATCGTTTATTAGCCGGATCTGTATCATGTTTTGGATCGTTTATTGAGACAGATGATGCATTTGTTTTCTTTGTCTTATGTGTTCTTCCATAGGCATCCATGGTTACACTAGATCTGAAACAGACACTTGCTTCATGTATATAGAGACCACCTCTATCCTTTTCACGTTTAGTTAATATGCAGATTATTAAGCAGCAACATTCACTTCCGGTGGGAGATTTGGTTTCTAACCTCTTCTCGACAACGTCTGAACAACGTCACGGCTCGCTCTTCCCGTCATCCATTCGCTGTCTCATCACCGGACCATCAGGATGTGGAAAAACAAATCTTCTGCTTACCCTAATCACGTCGTTAAACGGGGTGCGCTTTCAAAATATTTACATTTTTGCCAAGTCCCTCTATCAACCTCTTTATGTGTTCTTGGAACAGGTCATGTCAGGTCTTCGCAACAATAACATGAGGTACTTTACATTCCCTGCACACGAAGATGTCATCTCTCCAGATCATGTTCGCCCCAATTCACTTATGATTTTTGATGATGTGTCCACAGAACGGCAGGCTACCATTCAAGCCTATTTCAGCATGGGACGACACAAACATATTGACTGCTTCTATCTGTGTCAAACCTATTCACGAACACCGAAACAATTAATTCGTGACAATGCAAACGTGATTGTTCTCTTCCGGCAGGATGAACGTAACATGCGTCACGTCTATGATGATCACGTGAACCCAGACATGACCTTTCAAACCTTTACACAGTTGTGCGCCACATGCTGGAACGCTCATCACCACGGCTGTCTTGTTATCGATAAGCAGAGTGACATTACCAACGGCCGCTACCGTAAGGGATTTGATCATTTCATACGTATTTAAGGTGCTGCGTGGCTTTTTCATTCGTCATTTCTTTAGCTATCATGGCAACAGCAGGAAGTCAATTAAAGAAACACATTATCCGTGCACGAAATAATATTCGACGCAAGTTCCGCGAACTGAAACGCACACATGCCGATAGTGAGCTGTTGATCGCAAAACATTTGAAATCACCTCTGGAAGCTGTGTTAAAAGGAACATCAAAGTCCAATAAGCCAAATACAGTATCAAAAGGAACGCAAACCATTGTGGAGGAAGAACAAGAAGAAGACAATGAAGAAGCTGAAGATGTTTTTACTTCTGAAACAGAATCACCGCTTCCAGAGTTTCTAAAAACTACAGTCATTGCTCAAACACCGTCTAGCTCTAGAGAAAAAAAACCTACATTGTCAGAAATCTTGACTACACCTGAAAAGTATGTGCAGCTGAAAAGTATTCTGGTAGAGCATTTTGGCCCATTGGTAACACCCTACCTTGAAGACCTTTTTACTAGAAAAACTGATACGACCTACGGCGTTCGCTATGAAAATAAACGTTTTTGAATTGGCGACTCGGAGATCAAAATAAAAGATAATGTTATGATTGTTAAAACGGTTCGATATCAATTGACATCAGGTCTTTTAGAACTTTTATTTGCACGTGTTCCTTCTAAGGATGGGTATGACGAAGACGATCTTCAAAAGTATAAGGATATATTGATGGCTACAAATGGTTTTAGACGTAATTATAAACGTTCTGAACCAATCAATGCAAATAAGAGTTTCAAATATAAGACCATCATATCCAAATTGTTTCCCACCTATGCAAGTGTCCGTCATACAAGCTCAGCGTCCGGCGTCACGTTTAAAACTTTGAAACCTTTTGTCGATTTCGCCTATTGGAACGATCCTAATAAGTAGGTCAAACGTCTACACCTCCTGCACGCTTCCCAACAGGCTGGACATACCGGTCATGAAGGTGAAATTGTAGAAATAGAAGAGGAGCTTCGTCATGCTGGCATTATTGTGTGATGGATCCACGTGGCAACACCCCTTCACCTATAAAAACAGCAATTGCTCGCGAGTTGCATAAACCAGCTCGCCGTTTCTATCCACGGCGTCATGTTGTTTCAAAAGGAATTGATGAGCTTTGGCAAGCCGATCTCGTTGAAATGATTCCCTATGCCAATACTAACCATGGTATCAAATATCTGCTCACAGTCATTGACGTCTATTCCAAAATGGCGTTTGTTGAACCTGTGCAAAATAAAACAGGTAACCTAGTTACTGCAGCCTTTAAACAGATTATTCAAAGAGCTAAACGACAACCTCGCCTCCTCCAGACCGACCAAGGAAAGGAGTTTTTCAACAAGGAGTTTTCTACGTATATGCAAGAACTTGGCGTTCATCATTATTCCACCTATAGTAATTTAAAGGCAAGTGTTGTTGAACGTTTCAACCGAACGTTAAAAACATACATGTGGCGGGAATTTACAGCAAGAGGATCTTACCGCTGGGTAAACCTAGTGCAGAATCTAGTATCACGTTACAACAATACCAAACATAGAACTATTGGAGTAAAGCCGTGTTTGGTAATAAAAAACACTCCACGGCTGAATCGCATTCATCATAGCATCAAAACAGCAGACCCACAACGTCATCGTTTTCACGTAGGTGACTATGTACGCATCAGTAAACATAAATCACTCTTCTCAAAAGGGTACACACCAAACTGGAGCACAGAAATATTCACCATTCGCCAAGTGAAACGTACCCATCCAGTCACTTATCTACTTCAGGACAGTAACAATCAGCCCATCAAAGGAGGATTCTACGTACAGGAACTTCAAAAGACACTATATCCTAAGCATTATCTTGTTGAAAAAGTGATTAAAAGAAATGGCAATAAACTCTATGTCAAATGGTTAGGTTTTAATTCCTCTTTTAATTCTTGGATTAATAAATCCGATCTTGTATAATTATTCTTGTTTATTTTATTTTAACCTCTCTAATCCTCTCCTTGTCGGGTTGGCCGAGTGGTCTGAGGCGTTCGACTTAAGTTCGAATTTTCTACATAGAAAACGAGGGTTCAAATCCCTCACCCGACACAACTTTTTTATCTCAACATTGGTTGGCAACACTGCCTTGTAAAACACTAAACAAATCATTACCTTTTTGACATCAATTTGTTTCTCTTCAAGTAAGCTCGACTTGGCTCGAGGGAATAATGAAACAAACACCCACTCGGCTTCACTCGACTCTCTTCACTACTGCTCGGCTCAAAACACAAAAACAAGGTTCCCCTTCCTCTCACCGGGCAAGTTGAGCGCGCCAGTCCAGCATGTAGACCAAGAGAGAAAACACATCCCAGCTTCCCACCACTCAGTACGTCATACTGCCTCGAGCTATACCAGCTTCGGCTGACCTCGACTGCTCTCGCTACTGCTCGGCTCAAGCCCGCAGGCTACCAGCCTCTTGCATATACACAGAGACTGCTCCCATCAAGAGCATAGTTGGCTGACAGTCGTCAGCCTGTGCGGAGCTCTCCGCCATGCCCATCCCCGCTCCCCCTCCACCTCCCCACTCCCCCGCCCCCGCCCCCTCCCCCCTCCCCACTCCCCCGCCCACGCACCTGTGGCCACAGGTGCAAAAAGTGGATGACCTTGACATGACCATATAAGGACTGTGTTCGGATCCACCTTCTCCCACTACTTATCTGAAGGCTCAAATCGCAAAAACAATTTTGGCATTGTTTAAAGCATGAAAATGAATAAATTAATTGAATTCCAGTTCTCACATGGCGAAAGATGCCATAATGCTGTTAGTCAAAAGAAACGGCAACAGGGTCCAGCAGACCCAGATAAGGGTTTAAAAAAAAGATATCATTTTCAACCGGAGAGGACGTGTGTCTATGAGCCTGGTAATATCGCCTTTTAAGTACATTTCGTTGTAGATCAGTGCGATAACGCTTGGGAATACGGATAGGCTACTAGTATCAAACATGGTAGACGATTCTGTTCCGTCCGTATTCCTTCAACTGGTTGGCGTTATTCACGTTTAAATTTCGGATTATGTGCAAATATTAGCAAATATAATATAATCTTGCTAAGTCTCGGATTTCTGCAGATGGATATTAATAGATATTATCTTTTCTACAAATTTCAAAATTCTTATAGCCTACTCATGGCTTATAGATATTTTATAAATATCGCCTAATCATCTGATGCAATTTAGGGTATTTCTCATGTGGGAAAATCAACACAGCTCCAACCCATTAACGTACTGGTGAGTAAGATTTGAAAATGTGACCATAATATGGATCGAACCCGCGTCTCTTGTTGCATGACCAGGCACGCTAGGCCCTTGCGCGAATGTTATTAAGATTCAGTAGTCTAAAATAAAGCAAGTAATATCAAAGATGTAAATGTATTTAATTAACATTATAAAAAAGAACATTATGCATCCATAAATTTGCACAAAACACTGGAGAGGTAAAATTATTGTTACGCTACCCTGTTCATTGAAACTCTAAGCCAGCATCTCCATCTATGTCTCTTGCAAGTGTTTGGGATCTGCAGGTGTTTGTTAGGCTTCTCAGTTGGCCTCAAAGGTTTCAATACCTGATGAAAGGAACTCTTCACACCTCGTGGTGCAGCGACTAGGTCCAGGTTCGATTCCCGGCTCTCACGAGATATATAATTGCGATTTGAGGAATGGAACGAGTGCATTCCGCCTAATGACGTATAACAGAGCAGGGTTCGATTCCCACCTCAGATATCTCGGAAATGGTTTTCCACTTCTACTCCTGGCGGAAGGTTCCTAGCTTAAGGCCACGGCAGCCCCTTCCACATCCTCCACTGAATTACATTACACACACTTATATAGCAATCAAAATAATACAGGTTATCAGACTAAAGGCCACACTCACTCAAGTACACGGGGCTGAGTTACACGAAGTCAAAGCCCATTTAATGAAACCATAAGCCTTAACTAGATTTCGCCTTTAAAGGACATCGCCGAGCCGTTTACAGCTGAATTGCCTTTAGTTTTAGCCAGTTTATTTTGCAACAGTTGACATTCTATTTACGATTCATGATAACATCTTCTAGTGCTACTGAACTGAAGCTTGCAATATAACCTGCTTTGTAATTCGTATTTGTTGTCTCCAAAATGTGATAGACATGACAAGACTTGTGTTATAATAACAAGTTTTACAGCGGAGGTAATACTGAAGAGCCCAGTGCCGATTTTCAGTGACAGTCAATTCACAATTTTTTGTTGTCGAAGCACTGCCGGCTGGATCGCAACACTCCTGGTTGCTTTAAACTGCCTGCCCATTCGACACTCAAAGACGTACAAGATATATGCGTTAATTCACCGCTAGGTGCAGCACCAAGGCACTGAGATTGCCGCGGCATTTTAAAGGGGAAGATACCTGAAACGAAGTATTGTTATGTTTGGAGGCTTAATATCGAGATTGACGGACGTGAAAACATTACACTAAGTTAGTTCCTTTGTTATTCTAACATCTAAAAGTATTCAGACACATACTTACGGGCAAATTTTCAGTATAAAGGAAAGCAAAAATACATGTGGTGGAGGCGATTGTTTTAAGGGGCGAAATGTCGAGCTCATATTCCCGTAATTATGCAGACGATAATAAAAAATATAACTACTTCTAACTGACTTAAATCTAACTTCCATACTTGGCGAGATGAAAAGAAAAGAATAAGGACAATAAAAGACAGGGAAAAGAAATGCCTCCGGCCCCCGAAAAATGGTATGATGATTTATTTAGGGGCTTTGCGACATCGTGGTCATGTAGCCCCATGTACTTGGGTGTGAGGTGAATTTGTCTGATAACCCGTCTTATTGTGATGGCTGTATTATACATTTTTACAGATTTTTTTGGACAGATTGTTTATTTTTTTACTTATTTATTTGCTTATTTGTTTATTTACTTATTTATTTATTCACGTATATATTTATTTACTCATTTACTTACATAAGTATTTATTATTTATTTATTTACTTATTTTTAGTCTCCTCCGTAGCGTAACGGTCAGCATGGTTAGCTGCCGACCCGGAGGTCCTGGGTTCGATTCCCGGCTCTGCCACGAAATTTGAAAAGTAGTATGAGGACTGGAACGGGGTCTACTCAGCCTCGGGTGGTCCAAATGAGTAGAGGGGGTTCAATTCCCACCTCAGCCATCCTCGAAGTGGTTTTCGGTGGTTTCCCGCCTCGTCTTCGGGCAAATGCCGGGATGGTCCCTACTGCAAGGCCACGGCCGCCTCCTTCCCTCTTCCTTGCCTATCCATCCTAACCTTCCAATCCCTTCCCTCATGAGTCCCCTGTTCGCTTTGCAGGTGAGGCCGCCTGGGCGACGTGCTGATCACACCTCCCCAGTTGTATCCATCCCGACCAGATGTTCCAAGCTCCAGGACACTGCCCGTAGAGGCGGTAGTGGTGAGTTCCCTCGCTGAGTCCGTGGAAACCACCAACCTAGAGGGTAAATCGACTAAATTAAAAAAACTTATTTTTTATTTACTTCTTTATTTACTTACGTATTTATCTATTTAATTATTTATTTGCTTATTTATTTTCTTATTTATTTATTTAATTATTTTATTATTTATTTGTTTAATTATTTATTTACTTATTTATTCGCTTATTTATTCACTTATCTATTTACTTACATATTTATTGTCTCACGTATTTACGCAATCATTCATTCATGTACCGGTATGTATTTGTTTATTTGCTTCCCCCGCGTCACCTTCTCTGGAAATTGCACTTAACCACAGTGAATTGTCCGATGGTATCTCATGAAATGAGATTCCCCGGTATTCTAACTTGCCCTGTTCTGATTTACAAAAGGGCACGCAGCAGTACAGCATTATAAAATCATTCGGAATACATTCTAAACACAACTGCTCCATTAACTTATGTCTGTCACAGAGCCTTGGTGCTGCTTCCTAGTGCCTTTATTTGGAAACGAGGTTGTACGCTCAAACCAATGCTGTAATCGTCGAATGGGCAGGCAGTTTAAAGCAACCAGATACAGAGATGTGGCTATTTAACAAGGAACAGCCTTATGACGACAATATACAAGTTACCCTCATGTTAATTGGAGTCGGTAATGATTCTCGTTTGAACTGCGTAATTTGTAACACAAGGAGATCTAGGCAATTTGTGAATTCCGAATGGCTGTATGCTACTAGTGACGATTTGCAATACCTGTACAGTGAACTAAGTTCAAATTCACGTGCCTAATTAAGCTTATTAATAGACTTAAACCGTCCGTAGTTTATTGTCTGCCAAAATAATACTTCATCTACTCACCGCAAATCAGTTTTGTGTGTTCATAGAAATAAGGAGGCTGAATGTAGGATCTTTTATTTCCCTGCTCTATAAACAGCCACAATTACTTATTCATTTCATCTATTCAATCGCAATGATAACAACTTATTCGACCAGCGTCATGGTCGTATTTGTTTTACTGATGTTGACAAACATATAACCGCTCCTTATCACTGTGCACTTCCTCATCTGATTTATTGTATATGAGAATGATTTGGCGTAGCCTACTGGTATAAGTAAGGTCTTTAATTAATTCTTCAGTGCGTTTCTTGAGTTCTAGTTTCCTGAACACAATGGAGGAACAACTATTTATTAAAGTGAGCCAGACTGGTTGACACATACAGTTGAAGTCTCTAACACTGTGAGTTGCATTTTGATTCGTATATGGTGTAACATTGCATTCTTAGTGATGTGCATGACAAGTGAGGTTAAGTGACTTAACACACTACTTAATGGGAAAAGGCACACTAACGTTTAGTAACGTAACTTAGTACTCATATTGTGTGTGCATATTTTTGATTGGGTTATACTTGTGTTACTTCGCAGGAGACAACTGTCCTGTTAGCCTCAGATAAGCTGAAAGACGAGCCTGCTGATATATTTGACGATGAAAGGATAGGAGTTATGGAGGAACATGAACTACGGGTAATTATCGGTTCTGCGTTATTTCTCTTGTAATAATATGAATGATTTTTGGAATGAATATTGTTTGCAAGATTGGAATACTTAGTCTTGTTTTCTATAAGAACACCAACAGTAGCTGATGTTATTGTATTGATACTGCAGTTACACTCTGCTGGCACCCTGGATCCTATTATAGGTTAAGTCTACACCATGTGCCATGTTATAACTCTATCATATAAGGCATTTGAGATATGATTGCCCTTAAGTGAATGCGCTGCTGGTTGCTATAGGCTAGTGGAGAAGAGGGAAGACTGTCACAGCAAAGCAAGCTCGTTGGCCTTAAAAAACGTTTCCATCTCTTGAGTCTGATGAAGTTCACACCTCACTCGATCCTTCCCCAGCCCTCTCATGCATCTTTCTCTATGTAATAACTCAGCTCGCAATCTCTGCGTATAATTTGATGTTACGTGGTCTGACGTAGAATTCAGATATAGCCGTGCTTAATGATCAAGTGAACGGGGGAATATGTTGTGCCCATATTGATCCGAGATACCTCTGAGTCGAAAGCCCCGTGAGATCCCTTCACCAGTAAACACACAAGGATGTGAGCTGGTACCACACGAGACCGTTACTCTCAGGTTTTGGGTGTGGTTATGAAGCTAGTCCAAGCTCATGCTAATTAATAAACAGAAGGTTCCAAATCTACTACAAATAACCACACTTTTTAACATAAAAATTCGTGTCCATGAGTGATTTATTCACCAATGATCCCTAGCTTACTCTGTATTGGGGATTTGTTGGTTTTATCACAAGCTAACTAGAAAATAAACACTCCTGAAAATTAATTCCATTTTACATTACGGACCGAATATCCCCTTGGTTGGTTGGTTCTTAAGGTTAGGGGCTGCGACTACGCGGTCATGTAGCCCCATGTACTTTGGGTGTAGAATCTGCCTGATAACCGGTGTTAATTGTGATGACTGTATTAGTGTGTGTTATCCGTTTTTTTAATTTAAGTACTGCAACTTAGAATTTTTTCAAATAGTTCCTACTTTTGCCACCAAGCGCCACCGACAACGACTACTAGGCCAAGTTCAGAACTTAGCTACTAGACGCCACCGCAGTCGGCTCTTGGCAACGAACGTAGAAACCTAAGAGCGTTGTTTACATTCTTAACCTATCCTATTTAGCTTCACGCAGGTGCAATTAGTGGCAGGTTCTTTAACATGCCATAAATCTAAGACATTGGACCGCCGGCTTTACTTCCCCTCCGAAGGAAGGCATACTGAGGGATTTTTAACGCTCTTAAAAAATCCGACGGCTTCGGCTGGGCTTGAACCCGCTATCTTGGGCATAGAAACTCAGTATGCTACCTACTACGCCACCGAAGCCGCTTGCATATCCCCTCCAGAAATCCTATTTTCCGAAACGTCATTATTATACAAGCTAAGAAATGGTACAAAAATAGTTCCAACGCAAATACAAATGTCAATTATTCATCAGATCTAATTACATTGCTCATATCTTCGGCAGTAGATGCCTAATCCCCTGTCGTTCCACAACGATCAGTAACATCTGACAAAATAAACAGAAAAAAAACAAGTAGTCCCGTGAAGAACTCTACAGCCTATTTTCATATCTCCTACTTAAGTTAATTGCCAATCAACATACAAAATTTCAATTTTATTGCTGTAAGAGATTCGTAGATATTGAGAACCGACTAAATATAACGGATGGTCGCCATGTTGGATTTTTACATAAGTAGGTCTTAGAGTTATGTACTGTTACATGAAGATTATTGTTACGTGTAGTAGGCTATTCAAACTTCAATCGCATGATTAGGACACAAGAAGTAAAAACGAGATTTTAAAATTTCTCACAGCTGCCATCTTGTGGTTATGGAAACAATTGAAAAAATTAGATGCCAGTGGATTAACATTTGTACAAGGATTTACTGTTCCAAGTGTCACTGCACTCGGATGGTTAAATTGCGAGAAACGACCATGTGAATATTTATACTTCGCGACGCCGCCATGTTGGATTTGTGATCACCAGGTTAGTGAAAAACCTATAGGTGAACTTACGTTCATAGCCCCTATGAACATTAAAAAAATCAGTTTGATTGCTGTAATAGATTCGTAGATATTGTGATCCATCGAAATATTTCGGATGGTTGCCATGTTGGATTGTTATATGTATAGGCCATAGAGTCAAGTACCATTAAAGGAAAATTGTTGCGTAGGTTCATTATTCAAGCTTTCACTACGATCGCATGATTACGCCACAAGAAATAAAAACGTAATTTTAAAATTCACAAAGTCGCCTTCTTGAGGTTATGTAAACAATTGAACTAAATTGGATACAAGTGCATTACAATGTGTGTAAACATTTCCTGTACCAAGTTTCATTGCGTTTGGATCATTAAATCGCGAGAAAGTTCTATTTAAAATTTTCATCTTCGCTTGGCCGCCATATTGGTTTTGTATGTAACCGGTTTTTAAAAGTCTTATAGATGAACTTCCATTAGTGCCCTTTAACTCAGTACAAAATTTCAGTGTAATACCGCTAATAGTTTCAGAGATAAGGAATGTCGGTGAAATATTTCGCACAGCCGCCATCTTGAGGCTATGCAAACAATTGAACGAAGTTAGATGTCGGTGTATTACAATGTGTATAAACATAGGCTATACTGTACCAAGTTTTATTACGTTAGGTAGGTTAAATCCAGAGAAACATCTATTTAAATGTCGCAACTTCGCATGGCCGCCATGTTGGTTTTTTATTTAACAGGTTTTCAAATGTCACATGGGTGAACTTCTAGTAAATCCTTTTATCACCGTTAAATATTCCAGAGTGATATCCGTAATATTTTCGGGGATATTAAATGCTGGTGGGATATTTCGCACAGCCGCCATGTTGGATTGGTGATACGTAACAAAATGTCAAGTGCACGGTTGGGGTCGCCCGGAATAGTGCTATAAACTTACCGAGTTTTATTGAAGTCGCTCCAGCCGTTTAGAAGTTATTAAGGGAGCACATACACCATTACACACGCACACACAGACAGACACACGGACAAAAGGTGATCTCGTAAGCCTATTTTTTTCATAAATGAAAATAGGCTAATTATAAGTTACGATGGAACCACAGCCACCATTTACATTAATTTAATTAATTCCAGCTTGCTAAATCCTGTACAAAGTGTCCTACAAAACGTCGCGTCTGAAACTCATTCCTAAGCTGTACAAGAAACAAATGACAAAGAAGAAAAATATGTACAAGAATAAACATGATCTCGACTGGGTTGTCGTATTGTTGACAGCTCATCTGTTCCTTCAGAAATTCGTCTCACAATCAGTGAAGTCTCATATTTCTTATCTAGTTCTTGTATGCCACATTGTGTTTGGATGGTATTCAAAATGATGGAACACTGTGTATGATTTATTTCCACCAATGTAAAGGAACGTGTTTGTAAAACAAGTAATTTCTCTGCAGGATGATACTGATCTCATTGAGGATATCAAGATAGAGGAATTTTCGATACCAGAGCTTGTTCCAAGAAGGGAAGAAATAGAAAGTCCTTCTTCAGTGAGCGATGGAGATTTGAAAGAGGTAAGTACCTTTTGGGTTACTACTTGTTGCACCTTATAAGAGACATCACCTGATCGCCATCTTCCTCTCACCATTGCAATTAAGGGAATAACAAATTGTGTATTCAGACCGTACTGATGACAGATGGAAGCTTTCTGTTATTACGTTGGGTTTGGTACAGAAGGTACAAGTCGTGTAGAAGCTTGCTTGCTGCTGGCTTAATAATAAAGATAATAATAATAACTATGACACATGAAATTTGCTTCCACGAGATTGTTCTTGAAATGATGTGGGGGAGGAAATATGATAAATATTCCTTCAGATCCTCTCCTCACTACTACAATACATGAGAAATGATCGGTGACAACTGCTATTTATTTATAAGTGGGAGTATGATAAACACATCATATCATTTACCGTGGGTGGTTGAAGTTGTTCACGTCCGTAGGTTTAACCTTAAATTACCCTACACGTGACCCCTGGGTGGTGCTAATCGAGCAACAGTGATCTGGCAGCCGGACTGATCTTCTTGGGAAGACCTTCTGGCCATAATATGCATTTACCGTGCATTAATATCAAATATCAAGCTATGTCTATTAACCCCCTTATACATTTAGTATTGGTACAAATATTGCGAGATGAGTCTACCGGAACAATAAAATCTGAATACTGAATATCAAGGCAATCAAAATCCTACCAAAGGAACGTATCACATCTATCACCGATTATATCAAACGCTCTTCAAAATCAAACGTCGTCAAACCTGTAGAGAAGGGCATGGTACAAAATCAAACTAATGAAAAAAATTACTCGAAATACTTGAGTGTTCTGATTATTTACTGTACATTAGCCTCGACACGAACCTGTGACCGTTCACTCTACAATGGTGGAATTAGCATGTGTGGATAGACCGATGAACCACGATCTCATAATCTATAAATGGGTTTTAAAATAACTTTCCCGCCGAATATAATACAAAAAACAGAAAAGTCTACCTCGAATAAATTCAAAATTCACCAATTCTAAATTCCTTTTCAAATAACGTACCCTTCCAGTGAACTATACTGAACAATCAAAATCGAAACTGCAAGTCCACAAATCTTATCTGAACTGGAAACACATTGGAGAAAAACTTCTCTTGCTAACAGTCAGCAGATCCGATGTTAACGACCACTCTAATATTGGGCTTACTAACGCCTCAGTAAGCCTCAAATATCAAACTGAATATCTATCACCAACACATCTGTTCACTTCAGAATGATAAGTATGATTCATTTGCGGCGAGGCTCCAAGTTCACATGTATCTCCGCTGAACAATCAAAATCCCATTGTATGTGTTTATGCATGTCATTTGTATATCTAAGTGAAAACCCCACTCACTTGAACCTCAACATAAACAAATTGGTCCCATGGCCTCGCAGATAGAGTCTCTCACTGGCCTATTGTCGAATATTCACATATTATAGGTTTACCTGCCTCGAAGAACATCATTATGCCTCGATGATTATCACAAACTATGGGCGATAAGCGGCTACACCTGTCGCCACTCGTCGATATACACTTATCACATGAGTTAACTTAAAAAGGCACATTATTCATAACACACATATATTGTATGCGAATTTCTCACATATAATAAACCTTACCTTTCGAATCGCTAATATTTCACCACGAATAATAACACGTGATCAATCTTGCTGATCATCGCTTGCATGTATATTCAAAGGCTTTCTTGGGGTGAATGATCTGGGTGTCTCAACATTATTAATCATATTCCATCACTGGTCATGAAATCATGTTATCTCACTTCATCCTGGCGTCTAACTGTGATTTCAAACTCAATATACTTGGTAATGTTTCAACATACACTTCATCTAAAGAACAGGTGAACTGAAGTAAATAACATCCTATAATCTAAAGGGTAACTTTCCTTACTACTAACTATTCGTGATACGCTGTTTCTACTGAATAAGACGCCTCCAAGTCGCTACTTTAGGCTATGACAAATATCAAAAAGTAAGGACAAAAAGTATCCTAACTAGACTATGTTATATTTACATTAACAAATCCTCTTGCATAAACAGGAAATGACAATGAAATATAGCTAACTTATAATGTTTTCTTCCCCCTGCGTAGTTTATGGTGACGGGCCACGGACAGCCCCTTCCATAACGACCTATTCATAGTTATAAAGTCGGCACTCATTTCATGATGTCTTACGTCTTGCTCACATTTGTACACACAATTTGTATCATAGTAATATTTTTAAAATTATCATGTCCAATTAATATGATACACAAACTGTTGACTCCACCATTTATACACTGCGGTCATGTGACTGGATTCTCCAATGTCGTTTGTTCTCCTCGCGCATTGATATTATGTCTATTTTCTACATAAAATAATCTGTTTATATGGTGTTTTACATGAACAAATGACTTCTTAATTCTTGCCTGTATATTTATAAATCCCTTCAAGTACCATATTTTCCATAGAGTCAGTATATTTCTCTAATTCGTCATATGAATGGGCGTGTCTTCGCTGTTCTATGACGCGCCCCATGGAATTCCGTAGCCTGGGGATTCACCGAATCGACACCTGCCAAGGTGCTCGGTACGCAACTCTGCTGTCCTGGCCTTCATCTTCTGTATAGGTGACCTATCTTTCCAGTCTCCCTTGTCAATATGTATTGTGAAATTCTACCTCACTTTTTGCAGTGAAAAATTTTGCTTGTAATTAAAACTTCTTCATGTAATTAGTTGTCGACCATAATATTGATTCAATGGTTGCCTAATATTTTTTTAAAATTTTGTCAAGTATTTGGCCTCGAACTTAAATTATAGACGAAGGGGCACAACACGTTCCTGCCGATTACAGAGATAACTATGGATATTGATTTATAAATATGAAGTTCAAAGGGAATGTATATTCACTTTAAGCTGGGAGTTATGCCCCAAATACACGGAAGATTTGATTTGATTTGATTTATTTTCACTGCTGCACTTAGAGCTTAAGAGCTCCTTTACAGTAGCGCCCTACATAAAATAAAGTTAGGGCTTATAAAAATAAAACATTTCACCTACATTACAATATAAATAATCATAGTCTAACAATTATAGTAACAAAATTCTGGTGTAGAAGTGATGCTCCCAGCAAACGTTAACATGTTTGTGTTCATTGGTGTTTACTTTTTTTTATTTTTTGTTCTTTGCTGTCAGTGATCCATCACGTGTGATAGTTCTCAATATTTACGTTGATGTTTCTAGATTAAACCCACTTTGTTACCTGTATGTACTCTTTAATCACAATGAAATATGGTGAAGAGATGGTATGAAGTGACCATGGCCGATTAAGACGTACAATCCCGCATTTGCCTGGCATAACAAATGAGAAAATATGATAAACAGTTTCATAAAAAACCGACGTTGGATTTCAAACCCAGTAGTCTTCAGAGCGGGGAAGTACCCTGACTACTTGGCCTGGATCTCGAAGTTTTGTGATATTTTAAATATGCTCAGCTCCTTTCCTCGAGCCATTTCTTATGATACCGACTACATTTATGATAGCTTTTGAAATAGGCAATGAGTTGGAGCGAAGCTATTGAAATGTAAGTCAATGTCACTGCAGTCAGAACGGCTCCAGGCATTCTTTTGTCTGGTGAACTCTACCGGAGATTCCTCTGGGAGATCGAAATACTAGCTCAGATCTTTGAATCTTTTCCAGTTTTGCAACGATGAAATCCCGACACCTTAAAATCATGCCCTCCATTGTTGTCAGAAGAAAGGTTATAACGTCCAAGATCAAGTCGGTATCATATCATATATCGCAGTTCAAGGTGGCTGGAGATGATTGCCCACAAGATGAAGAATGTTTTCCTAAAAAATCCAACCGGAAGGTTTAAACACCACCTCGGCCACCCTTAAGGAGGAAACACATGATGACTTATCGCATTACATTTCACCTTTGTTGGCAGCCCGGAAACAAAGTTTATTTCTACAAAATTAATACTGTTTCGCAGTACCGCAGTAACTCTAATAACTGCTGGTGGTATATTATGTAAATACAGTAGGCCTACTGCTTGCAGTAGAAGCGTTATGTAGTGGCAAAATGTATGTTAAATAGTCTACAAAACACTATCCAGTCGCGCTTGCTGCAATTGGCTTACTCGAAGGTTTTACAAATTTAACAGCCACCATCATAAATTCTGCTGGTTTTTGTGACAATATTCATGTAGATTATTTTATATGACATAATTTGAGTGATTTATACGTTCATTCTTCAAAAGCTGTCAGATAGAACTGTTGAGGGCCAAGACACTTGTAAGTGACCTGAGAGACTGAAATGGGACAAGAGGTTGGATTAGCCCCTTATAGTCTTACTGCTAGAAATTGCTTATTACATATTATTTCTTCAGCCCTTAAACCTGTTATGTCCTTTATTGCACTGTTCACCACATTTTCTATCACACTTAGCCTTACTAGACCTATAAAAGAAGGATTGCTTTTTATGATAAGACTTGTATAATGCAGCAAGATACGCAGGAGAATAAGAACGTAGAGGCAGATGACCACGGTTTTCCGCCCCTTAAAGCCACAGTAATTTACTAACTTAAACAAGAAAGTAATTCCAGTCAGTGGAATAGCTAATATAGCCTCACTTCAAGTTGAGCTGTGCTTAATGTTACATTATTTGTTATTAATTTTGTAGAAGCGTAAGATAATTCCTTAGAAATTAATGATTCATTTTTTCGCTAGGTTATAAAAGAAGAAACCCTTGATAGCGAGAGGGATGCAAATAGAAATCATCCGAATGAGTAAGTAGACAAAAAAAAAGGAATATATTGTGTTTATTTGTGATTGCAAACTGAAAATGTTGGCTTTGAAAAAGTTATCCTCATTTGATATTTGTCATTGAACATATTTATTTGTGTTATTGTCTGACATCATCGGATAATGATATTAAGTTTGTATATAGCAGCCCAAAAACTAACCATTCTCATTCAGAGTTTTCACTGTTGAAAGTATTTCAGTATATATTTATATGTTACCCAGTATGAATGTTTATGAGGAGATGAATTCTGCACTTATAAGGCACTTGTTGCAGTGACCAGAAAATAGCGGTGATGTTTGTTTGTAAAGAAAAAAAAACACTACTTCGAACTTTCCCTATTGTGTTCATGTATCTAGTGGATTTATTTTCAATCCCATAGCTGTCTTCTGTTGCTGCTTAACCCAAAGCTGTGATTGTTAACAGATTCCTCCTCACCCGATGGTTCTACATGTAGCAACCACATCAAAGGTCAATCACAAGTAATCTAAGCCACAAAATAAAATAATACATTAAATAGAAATTATAATCAAGTATATACAGACATTGAATTGAAATACGGTTGATACAACACAGAAGGACTCATGACAATAAAACCATTACTCTCTTTTTCAGACTGGTAAAGAATTACTGTGTAACACAATATACTGAACCTTGTGTGGCAGAACCCCCGCCATTCTAAAAGTGGTGTTTCATTGTTTCCCCACTTTTACTCCAAGCAATTGCTGGGATGGGACCTAAATTCTGGTCACGCCCGCCTCCAACCTAAACCTTTGCACCAATTACAAATACATTAGTTTAGCCATCACAATGACAAAGGTATGAGATACGTAGGAAGGGCTCGATGACCATGATATCGTAAAGCACTTAATGAATCATCATTAAACAACAAGAATGTACTGTTTGACAGGCATATCGAGGGCGACAAAAGTTTGTTTTCAGGAGGTATAAAATTATT
Source organism: Meconema thalassinum (assembly GCA_946902985.2). NCBI lineage: Eukaryota > Metazoa > Arthropoda > Insecta > Orthoptera > Tettigoniidae > Meconema > Meconema thalassinum. The sequence continues at coordinate 9,110,511 of OX336398.1, read as the reverse complement.
CCTTAATCTTGCAAATTAGGAGCTGACAGATGGGAAGATTATCATACATTGATTTGATGAAACATGCTTTTAAACTTCTGACTCGAGTAATTTACAAGATAATGTAACGACAGCCCAGTTGGGCGAAGACCAGTTTTATTCAGCAGAAGTGTAGGATTAAGGGAATCTTCACTACGTATTTGACTGATGTCGGAAGGTAGAATAAAGAAAGAGAAGGGATCGTTCGTGGCATTTTTAGACTTAGATAAGACTGTTAATGTCTTTGATTGGAGTAAATTATTTGACATTTTAAAAAGGATTGGAATGGAATCAAGCGATATGAGGATGTATACAATCAATACTGAAACCAGTTGGCAGTTACTACTCGTACCTTTCAATCTATTCATTTAGCAAATAATGGAGGAAACGAGAATGAAATGGATAGCAGGGATAAAGGATCATGTTGATTCATATATTTACTAACGGCAATGCTATTCTTGACACCTGACAAGGTCCTTCAAACCTTAAATGTGGAAGTCAGTGGGCCGTTCGTGACCATACCCGAGGATCTACCTTGGAAATGCCACCGATAGCTATACTTGGATATGATACAATTATTCCAAATATTAATCTCCTCTGTTTTAACAAACATCTTACAATAATTAAGGTACATAAACATAACACAAAACACATGCACATTAACAAATTAAAGGTGTGGAAACTCGAACTTATATGCCTTACTGAAATAAAGTTCCCAGTCGTCAAAAATCCCAACATATCATCATCTTTAATCAGTAAGAACCCATAATCTATGTTCAGGCAGTCGACGGATCCAACATGCAGAAACTTAACATCGTCATTCCTCCTGCAATCTCAATAGAATATCTACATAACCAACATCTTGCATCGTCGTAGCTAATATTTACTTAACATCAGTCCCATGCATCTTGACAGAAAATATAACCAACCACGTCTTCAACCATGCCGACTAATATTTTCAAATCGTCATGCAATAATCTTAACATCATTAATAAAGAAAGATCAGTAGCCCTTTCCAAAACTGAAGGCAAGTCCCTCGTAGGATATATAAGAGTTTCGGTCCGTACATATTTTTCAAATATCAAGAAATCGACTTCTTATTAAAGCCCAATAAAATCACACATCGTCATCGTCATACGCACAAGTTTCATAATCAAATACTTCACGTTGATTATCATAAATACGGACAACATTCAGAAAGACGTCTAACCTCCTCAAATGGCTCCCAATTTCTCTCATTTTTTAAACAGCTGATTCACTTTCATAGTTGGAACAATAATAAAGGACCCCATGACACCAGACAAAATAGAAATGAAAATGCATGGCGACGATGCCAGGCCTACATGAGGGGTAACAACTAAATAGAATACACAGGTATGAAGAAGACAGGCTACTTCGCAGTTTAAAGGGGAACAAGTTACAATTAAATTGAATTAAATATAAAACTTTAAACTGCGTATCACAACTTGAGATGTCTAACTTCAGTGAAAAACTTTCACGAGTCGACGTAAAAACGAACATAAAACCCAAAGAGCTACAGCAGACGCGAGATGTTCTTAGCATGTCACCTGATATTCCACAAGTTCCGCCAAATAAACAAACAGAAGATACTAACGACAACAAACAAACACTTCCTTCATAATACGACGACAAAACAGTAAAATATAATAAATAAGGAAGTATCTCTCGACATATTCATCAGAAAAGGGAACCCATGTTTACATCCGCTAACCAATCAGAACATCTCGTCTCTGACTACGGCCCACTGATGCCATACACAAATATTAAAAAGAATATTAAGCTGAATCCAAGATAAAATATCGACGTTACGAGGATACTTTACGTACATGCTGTCATAAAGTTAGGGGAACGCAAATAGCACCCTAAAGCTTGCTAACATTGGCTACATCTTCATGCGTGAAATTCATAGTTTACACCTAAATAATAGCTACAGTAGGTAACCACATTCGGAGTCCAGACACGACACCGCAGACAATAGAAAATCACACTGCTCAATGACCAGACGAACACAGTTCTTACATGCACTCTGGCGGTATCACTCACAAGGAACGTTTCCTCGCACACTGAGTGGTGCACCCACCTAGCGAGCACAGAGTAAACTATTTCCTCAAACATCGCCGCGAGGTCACCAAGTGTATCACCCACCTACTCAGAACCAGTGCCTACAACGTATTGGCACGATTCTAACCAGTATAAACTTATTGCCGAGAAAAGAATTTGTGATAAGATCAATGTATATAAACAGAAATAATGAAATACAGGCGAAAGAAGTGAAACATCTGGAGCAATTGGAAGAGTACAATAGCTACCACAAAGAAGATGTAGTAAGAGTAAGTAAGGGGTTAAGGAGAGAAATCACAAGAGTTGCTTCATCGGGAAAGAAGATTTTGATTAACAAACATCGTAAACAATGATAAAGGAATATTGTAAAAATCTACTAATTTAGTAGTGATATCAATATGAAGGGTCTCTAAACTTCTCAAAGCTGAGTAGTGTGAGAAAGGGGTAACCCGTGGCCAATTACACGCATTGGCAGTAGTTTAAATTATAATCACGCTCTAAGCTTATATGAAGAACAAGTAGTTCCGTGAAGAACTATGTAGCCTATTTTCATATAACCTACTTATGTTGATTGCCTCCATCAACATACAAAATGGCATCTGAAAGAAACTTCCACTAATTGCACCTGTGTGAAGCTAAATTGGATAAGTTAAGAATGTAAACAACGCTCTTAGGTTTCTACGATCGTTGCAAAGAGCCGACTGCGGTGGCGTCTGGTAGCTAAGTTCTGAACTTGGCGTAGTAGTCGTTAACGGAGGCGCTTGGCGGCAAAAGTAGGAACTGTTTGAAAAGTTATAAGTTGCAGTACTTAAATTTAAAAAAACAGATAGGCTAACACACACTAATACAGTCATCACAATTTACACCGGTTATCAGACAGATTCTACACATACCTAAAGTACACGGGGCTACATGACCGCGTTGTCGCAGCCCCTAAACTTGGAACCAACATACAAAATTTCAATTTGATTTCTGTTATAGATTCCCAGATATTGAGAACAGACTAAATATTGAGGATGTTTGCCATGTTGGATTTTTATATATGTAGGTCTTAAGAGTTATGTACTGTTACGTGAAGATTATTGGTTGGTTAAAACTGAGAGTCAACGCTACCTGAGGGAAGATGATGAGAAAAAATGAAGTAGGTTTAGGAGTAGGAACAAATTTTGACAAAGAGGAAGAGAATCCAACACAAAACCGAAAAAATGGAAAGTTTTAGAAAACGTTTTACTGCACCAGGTCTTTGAAGTACCTAAAATGTGCGGGGACTTGTGTAAGGCTAACGGAGAGTGCAGCGTGGGCTGAGGTCACCTGCAAGCTATCGCTAAGTGCTCTTTCCCTCCCGAGCCGGTATTTCGGTACTATGAGAGTAGATACTGCGCTGGCAAGGCAATGTATAATAAGTGGCAAGGATTTGAATACTTTCCCTTCAAAAGTGTGGTATTTTCTAAAGCATTTTGAAATGCTAGAAGGATTTAAATTAGCCGTAATATTTTTTATTACTAGACACTCTTGGGTAGGGATGAAGCAAGGATAGTGCTTTTTTCACAGTATGTTTTAATATTAGTAGTGGGGATCTTTAAAAATACCAATTGTTGCACTTAAAGCAGGCTAAACCTTTACCCAGCAGGGTGCCGACTAAAAGTTTAGAATGGAGGAAAAATCAGACCTAACTCAAACAAAACTAAGATTTTAAAGAGTAAAACACAAGTCAGAGAGGAAATCTCTACACATAGGAAGCTGGCCGAGCGAGCTATACTTGCCTTAATGATTTACTAGAATTAGCTGCAACAGCTAAGAGAAACATTACAAATGTTGTTATTGGAAGTTTTGTTTTAAATGCAACAAGTGATTTAGATTGTAGTCAACTCATTTTTCAGTGATTGCCATTTTCTTTGAATAGGGGATACTTTTAGGAGAAAAATTAGGGAAGTGAAGGTCCTTCCTAACCGTTTTTCTAGCAAGAGAGATAGAAACAATGTAATAAATAATTTATTTAACAAAATGAGGAAGTTATTGATTACCAACAATTTAGCTATTTCAAGCTGAGGAAAGAAATTTTGGTTTAACAACTTGGAAGTCTAAGACCCCTAATTGTACAAAACAACTTACAAGAGTTATTTAACAAGCGTATAATTAAAAGGTTTTAGACCTGTTAGGTTAATTATAAAAGATGTACAATTTAGTATAACATTTCGTTAAATTAGTTAGGTAGGATACCAGCACTATTAGAATGCCCTTATGGCAAGCAAAATGGCTATAAATAAGCAATTTCAAAATCTTTGCCGAAGCAGAAAAAAAGAAGAAATAAATAAGCGGACCATAACCGCTGTTATTTACTAAGTCGTTAAGAGATGACGCATTCTAATAAGGCAGGCCGCATTAATGAAACCTGGATGAAATGCGAAAATTTAACAATTAGAAGTTTGCCTATTGCTGGGCTAACAGGATAAGAAATAAGGAAGATTAATATGTGGTTTCTGAAACCACTACTATTTCAGCAGAATTTAAAGGATTACAAATTCTAATGGAACAGGTCACACTTTGTGAAGCCTGGATTATAGAATTTAACAATTAGAAAACGCTTACTTCTTAGACGAAGCAGGAAACAATAGATATTAAAACGTGGATTTGAGCCACGGTTGTTTATACAGAATTAATAACTTGTAAGGTGGGAGGGCACCTTTGGCTTGGCAAGGCCTCATAGAAATAGAACCAGATCGTTAAATAAACTTAATTTTGTTAGTAAAAGGTATTTGGGGAAAATAGGAGATGGTGATTTATAGTTCTGGCCAGTTTTATTGCTCTCAATCGTTCGCGGCGGGTAGATAGTTGAACGGGCACTATTTGTAGCACTAAAGTTTGTTGAATTGTTGTAAATCTTCAATATTACATTATGTGTAGATGCACTTACTTGAGTTTAAAAGATTTTGGCGTTAAGAAAAGTTAAGGTTATGGTTTATAGAGTTCTCTTTGTATTGTAAATTATCAGTAACTAGGCATTTCAGAGTACAGTTTTTCACTGATGAAAGTCTGCTGGAATGAAAAATTCCAGAGATGTAGCTACAGTCAAATAGGGTAGGCAGATCCCACGAAGGCAAAAAGTTAATTTTTTAGTTATCTATGAGTTTTGGCAAAAATCCCACGGGGAGAGAAGGTATCCACTTTGTATCGTACAAGAAGTACTAAATTTCATGTTCAGAAATAAGCTGAGTTAGCACGAGCATGACCGAGAAAATCCCGCGATGGCAGTTATTGCACAACATTGCAAAATCCCAAACTGTTTATAATTCTCTTTAAAAGTAGTCAATTTAGATTAAAACCCTTTAGAAGTTGGTTAAAATCACTGTACTTATCTTTCAATTGTGGAGTAGGCGATGGTTCCTTTTAACCGTTATACTAAAAATCAGACATGGCGTCCATTTTAAAATTGCCTCATGAAGACAGGAGGCTGGCCACTAACTGTTCACTCGAAGTCTGAACTAGAAGAGGGGCCAGGAATTGGCACACGAGAGAGCCCGAAAGACGAAGGAGGAGTGGGGAGGAACAAATGAACAAAATCAACAGGGTAGGAAACATATAAGCAAAATAGGCTCTTTACATTACATAATTTTCTTCATGGAGTAGGGTCTTCAGGGAGATGATAGCTGGCGACGGAGACGACACCTGCTGAAGCAGTGTGTAAGTCCTCTTGACCTTGATGAATCCGAAGAACTTCGGCGGGTTGCCGCGTGGTGAGCCAGTGAAGTTTTCTCGGAGTAAGCGACTAAAACAAACTCAACAACACAATAAATGCCTGATCGAAGGAAAAATGAATTACAAAGGGATCAATGTTGGTGTCTGAGAGAAGAGAAGGAAAGAATAAATGAAAGAAAGAAAGCAAAGAGCAGCAATTGCCAACTCTAACTAACCGTGTATTCCAAAGAATACACGAATTATTGTGTACGTGTAGTATTCAAACTTCAATCGCCTGATTAGGACACAAAAAGTAAAAACGAGATTTTAAAATTTCGCACAGCTGCCATCTTGTGGTTATGGAAACAATGGAAATAAATTATATGCCAGTGGATAAACATTTGTATAATGATTTACTTTACAAAGTTTCACTGCACTCGGATGGCTAAATTGCGAGAAATGTCCATGTGAATATTTATACTTCGCGTCGCCGGCATGTTGGATTTGTGATCACCAGATTATTGAAAGTCTTATAGGTGAACTTATGGCCTTAGCCCTTTTGAACATAAAACAATCAATTTGATTGCTATAATAGATTCGTAGATATTTAGAACCGTTTAAATATTTCAGATGGACGCCATGTTGCATTGTTATATGTATAGGCCATAGAGTCATGTACCATTAAAGGAAAATTATTGCGTATGTTCATTATTCAAACATTTACTTCGATCGCATGATTTCGACACAAGAAATAAAAGTTTAATTTTAAAATTCGCACAGCCGCCTTCTTGAGGTTATGTAAACAATTGAACAAATTAGATAACAGTGCATTACAATGTGTATAAACATTCCCTGTACCAAGTTTAATTGCGTTTGGATCATTAAATCGCGAGAAAGGTCTATTTAAAATTTTCAACTTCGCTTGGCCGCCATGTTCGTTTTGTAGTTAAGCAGTTTTTGAATGTCTTATAGATGAACTTCCAGTAGTGCCCTTAATATCCGTTCAAAATTTCAAGGTGATACCTCTAATAGTTTCAGAGATATAGAATGCCGGTGAAATATTTCACACAGCCGCCATTTTGAGGTTATGTAAACAATTGAACGAAGTTAGATGCCTGTGCATTTCAATGTGTATAAACATATACTGTACCAAGTTTTATTGCGTTTGGTTGATTAAATCGCGAGAAACGTCTATTTAAATGTCACAAATTCGCTTGGCCGCCACGTTGGTTTTGAAGTTACCAGGTTTAAAAAATTCACATAGGTGAACTTCTAGTAGTTCCCTTCTCACCGTAAAATATTCCAGGGTGATATCGGTAATAGTTTCGGAGATAATGAATGCTGGTGAAATATTTCGCACAGCCACCATGTTGGATTGGTGAGACGTAACAAAAATTTGCAGGACACGGTCGGGGTCGCCCGGACTAGAGCTATGAATTTGCCGAGTTTCATTGAAATCGCTCCAGCCGTTTAGATGTTATAAGGTGGGACACACACACACCATCACATACACACACAGACAGATATACGGACAAAAGGTGATCTCATAAGCCTATTTTTTTTTTCATAAATGAAAATAGGCTAGAAATGATTGTTGTGCTCGGAAATATAAACTAATTCTCTGACATGAAATGCACTAATAAAAGATTTAGTGAGATTAGACGCAGTCTTCATTACGAATAATCAAGATGTATTGATTGAGAAAGACCCTCGGTAGCTGAGCGAACTATACCAGCGACACTCATCTATAGAGATCATAATCCTGACAAACAGGTAGCTTAGCAAGTTTTCGTAAGAGCAAAACAAACGAAAGGAATAACTGTCGAAGTCCACGAGGCGCATCTCAAATTGCTGCCATAAATGAAGATCAAGTACAAGAATAGTAATTAATTGTGATAGATGTAGAGAATAAACGCTCAAACTCTAAATGAAGAGAGACTATAAAATACGGAACAGGGCGCTGCCGTGGCAACATAATTAAATATATACCACTGATATAAGTTAAAAACAATTTGATTGCTGATTTTGCCACAATACAAAATGTAGCAGTTGCTAGCAACTACATAGTTGGTCTCAGACCAAGATTGGACTTAAAGACGAAATAATTGCAAATATTGCATAGACTAGATTAGATAAGTGAGAATTTGACAATTAAACGTGCCCAATCAGACACAATGAAGATTTACTAGAGTTAAGATTGTAAAAAATTTGCTAATCCAAACTATTTGGTAACAGCCGGAATCGCCGAGAAAACTTGAAATACCATTTATAAAAAGACTTGCAACAGGGTCTAGATGGCTCAAGGATGATATCAGCTTGGGCCTAGGCGGTACAAGCATGAAACAGGGCTTCGACGGCAAAAGTTACAATAAATTTAAAGTATTTAATCTTCGAGAAAGCTCTCCCTCAGCTTGACCTAGGGACGTGGTTGACAAATACCAGTGAGTGTATGCATAAATGACCGTTAATTACAAATTCAAAGATGGGAGGACATCTCTTGGATGGAACTTAGATTTACCAAAGGAGAGGAAAGGAAATTAGGGTTTCTGTTTGTGCATGGATACCCAGATTATTTGTATGCGCGATGCAGTTTTTAGTTTTGAAGTTGTGGATAGAGTTTCTCTTAAAAATAAGCCACTGATTAACATAGTGAATTATTTCCGGTTTGAGAATTTTCATAGTTTCAAAGCTATTTCAATCTTCAACATTCATGTAATTGCTTGAGATTGATAGTCTTGTGATATGAGCAGAGTTCACCAATTAGACAGTTAAATACAAAGTTAAAAAATTTCCACGATGAGTCAAGTTATTGACTTTGACAGATTGTTGTTGTTTTATTCTTCAGTCTGTTGACTGGTTTGATGCAGTACTCAATGCCTCCCTGTCCTGAGCTAATCGTTTCATCTCTACATACCACACCCTACATCCGTTGCATTCCGTTTAACATATTCTAACTTTTGTCTACCCCTACAATATTCTTGTTCTCAACCCGTCCTTCTATATTTAAGCTTGCTATCCCTGGGCGTCTTAGTACGTGTCCTACCAACTTACCTCATCTCTTCATTAGCTGGCGCCAGATTTTTCTCTCCTCTCCCACTCGTCTTATTACCCCTTCATGTGTTACCCTATCTACCCATCTGATCTTCATCACTCTCCTGTAACACCACATTTCAAACGCTTCAATTCTTCTCTTTTTTTCTGCACCAATAGTCCAAGTTTCACTTCCATATAGTGCCACGCTCCAGACAAAGGCTTTCAAAAATGACAGCTTATACTTGAAAAGAGAGTAAATCCTCTGTTGCGTCTGGTTAATAGTTGTACTTCTACATTGAGCATAGATTCGCTCGGTGGTGAAATTGATGTTTGACTTTAAGTAAATGATACCTTGCCGGCAAGATAAAAATATAGCAGATTTGATTACTTGCAAGTATTATAAGAGCTTCATTGCTAGGTTAAAATAGAAATAATAATTATAATAATAATAATAATAATAATGTCATTGGTTTTACGTCCCTTTTAACTACTCTGGATTGTAGAGACGCCGAGGTTGAAATAGTGAGTAACTTATCTATGCATGTTGGTTGGCTGACTAGAGTTGCTGATAGAGCAAATATCACCACATACCATTCACAAAATACCTGACGAGTGACGTCACTCCCTTGTAGATAGAACAAACTGGCTGCCCTTAGAAGAGTGACAAGGGAGAAGGTTCCCGACTAGTGAGGCGATGGAGGGGGGAGAAGGGAGGGAGATAGAAGGAGGACATCAGGGCCACAAACCTAGAAAACATAAATCTTTGAAGGACACAAATTTGTTTTCGTGAGGCAGTGTGCAAATAATGAAGAAGTGTGTAGGTTGCAATCCGTAGAGGCCGAGTCGAAATTCCAAGCGTCATAAGTAGTCGGTGACAACGAGTTCTCACGTTGACCGCAGGAGTTGAGAGAGTTCAGCAAAGTGCCGCGTGAGGGCACATTAAGGAGAAGTTTGATGATTGTGTTGAAAGAAGGGTAATGAATCTCGTTCACTAAAACACGCTAAACACATTCATGAGGAAAAAAACAAGGAGAGAGCAAAAACACTGAGAAATCTCTGTTGGTGGCTTTCACGGAATATAAAGATAAGAGACAACGAAAAACTAGATAGCCCAATACAAACTACGCAAGGTGTATATTCAAGGAATATACAACATCGATTGTCAGATGAAGTGCTAAAGGAAGTGGTGCCTCCTGGTACTTAGGGAGTAATAAGGACCAAGTTAATGAGATACATAAAAGATGGGTTGACATATGGTATTATCATATTATATCGATGCAGCTAGTGGGAAGTCATGGTCTGGAGCGTGGTTCTGTAAGTATTCCTTCTGCAGGAAAGGGAAAATAGGAGCATTTGAATGTGGTGTTATTGGAGAATGTTGGAGACTGGGCGGCTAGGTGGACTAAGAAATAAGGGGTAATGAGATGAATGGGGTTTGATGATTCTGTAGAGTGGTAATGAAAGGAAGAGATTGCTATGTCTCATATTTAGGCATCAGGAATAGCAAATTTTCAGTAGTAATGGAAGCTAGAGTACAGAACCTGAACTATAGGCGTTAAGCAAGGTTAGAATGTGTAAAATATATTACTTAGGTTGAAGGGTTTAGTGGCAATGTAAAGACGATGTATTTATCTTAACAATGGGACAAATGGAGTGCAGCATTGAACTCAAACATCAACGACAACAAAAACAAACATAACGACAAAAGTAAAGTATTATTTTTAATTAGCATTTTATCCGCTTTGTGTGAGTTCAGCTCAATTATGCGCTAGAAGAGACGCTATTAGATAAATATGCTCATCGGTGATCCGTAGGCGAAGGTCAGCAGATGTGCGAAGGGTGCAAACTTTAATACCTTGTCCTTGATTGCATCCGGCATGCAGAACTCTAACGGCTTTGGTTGGGAAGAATGTGGTAGATAAGAAACAATCCCTACTTACTCGTGCTCACACAGCTATGACAGTATATTATCAGTCAAATATGAATTCAATTGCAAAACATTCAGAGTGTATGAGGAGCATATTATAGAGCAATGAAAACGGAATCTGATCCCGATAATTCTTAAAGACTTAGTTCCTGGTAGCGATATTAATGAAAGTTGCCCCAATAATAATTTCACTACTTTGATCTCTATACCTTGGAATTATTTTACTTCCTATAATAATGTACCATACTTCAAACTGATGGTATTGACTATTTCAGACTGACATGTCCTGATACGTTGAATCCGGCTGCAATGAAGATATATGATGTTGGTAATAGTGAAAGACAATATACTAACACTGCCTCTACGCAAGAATGTTGTATAAAGCAAAATTCGAAAAAATATTCATGTAACGTATGCGAAGCTAAATTTACTCGGAGAGGAAATTTGAATGCACACAGACTTATCCATAGCGACGACATGCTGCATTCATGTAACGTATGCGATGCCAAGTTTACTCAGACGGGTGGTTTGAAACAACACATGGTAATGCATAGCGGCAAGAAGCCGCATTCATGTAGCGTATGCGGTGCCAAATTCGCTCGGAGAGGAGATTTGAAACAACACATGCTAATCCATAGCGGCGAGAAGCTTCATTCCTGCAGCGAATGCGATGCCAAATTTCTTTGGGCAGGTCTTTTAAATCGACACATGCTAATCCATAGCGGCAAGAAGTCGCATTCATGTAGCGTATGCGTTGCCAAATTTACTCGGAGAGGAGATTTGAAAAGACACATGCTTATCCATAGCGGCCAGAAGCCGCATTCATGTACCGTATGCGATGCCAAATTTGCTCTGAAAGGTTATTTGAATAAGCACATGATTATCCATAGTGGCGACAAGCTGTATTCGTGCAGCGTATGCGGTGCCAATTTTACTCAGACGGGTGGTTTGAAACAACACATGGTAATCCATAGCGGTGAGAAGCTTCATTCCTGCAGCGAATGCGATGCCAATTTTTTTCGGGCAGGTGATTTAAATCGACACATGCTAAACCATAGCGGCAAGAAGTCGCATTCATTTAGCGTATGTGGTGCCAAATTTACTCGGAGAGGAGATTTGAAAAAGCACATGCTTATCCATAGCGGCGAGAAGCCGCATTCATGTAGCGTGTGCGATGCCAAATTTGCTCGGCGAGGTTATTTGAATAAACACATACTTATCCATACCGGCGTGAAGCCGCATTCATAAAACGTATGCGATGCCAAATTTATTCAGGCGGGTGGTTTGAAACAACATATGCTAATTCATAGCGGCGAGAATCTGCATTCCTGTAGCGTATCTGATTTCAAATTTAATTGGGCAGGTGATTTAAAAAAACACCTGCTAATCCATAGCGGCATGATACCGCTTTCATGTAGCGTATACGAAACTAAGTTCACTCTCAGAGGATCTTTGAATACACCCATACTAACCTATAGCGGGAATTCATGTAGCGTATGCGATGCCAAATGTACTCTGACGGGTGGTTTGAAACGACACCTGGTAATCCATAGCGGTGAGAAGCTTCATTCCTGCAGCGAATGCGATGCCAAATTTTTTTCGGGCAGGTGAATTAAATAGACTCATGCTAATCCTTAACGGCAAGAAGTCGCATTCATGTAGCGTATGCGGTGCCAAATTTACTCGGAGAGGAGATTTGAAAAAAACACATGCTTATCCATAGCGGCGAGAAGCTGCATTCTTAAAACGTATGCGATGCCAAATTTACTCAGGCGGGTGGTTTGAAACGACACATGCTAATTCATAGCGGCGAGAAGCTACATTCGTGTAGCGTATGTGATTCCAAATTTATTCGGGCAGGTGCTTTAAAAAAGCACATGCTAATCCATAGCGGCATATAACCGTTTTCATGTAGCGTATGCGAAGCTAAATTTACTTTTAGAGGATCTTCGAATACACACATACTAACCCATAGCGGCGTGATACTGAATTCATGTAGCGTATGCGATGCCAAATGTACTCAGGTGATTATAACAACACATGCTGATCCATAGCGGCAGGAAGCCGCATTCATGTACCGTAAGAGAAGCCGTTTTTCTCTGAGAGGATATTTGGATAAACACAAGCTTATAAGTAACGGCAAAAAGCCCTGTTCATGTGCCTTGTGGATGCCAAATTAAACCAAAAGAGTTATTTGAATCGACATATGTTTATTCATAGAGGAGAGAAGCCTTATTCCTGTGCCGTGTGCGAGGCCAAATTTTTCATGGAAGGTCATTTGAATCAACATATGGTAATTCATAGTGAAGAAAGGCCATTCTCGTGTACCGTGTGCGAAGCCAAATTTACCCTGAGAAACAATTGAAGTCACACTTTCATTTCCATACAGGAGAGATGCCATATTCCTGTAAGCTGTGAGATGCCAAATTTTCCCAAGGACATTTGAAGAAACACTTGCTAAGCCACAGCCACGAGAAGCTTCACTAAAGTACCAATTGCGAAGATGTAACTCTCAAAACGAGATTTATGAACCAACATCCTAAACAATTAAAGGACGAAAAAAAATTTTCACGTAATAAATATGAAGTCACCAAGTTCATAGGGGACATTTGTAGACACATTTTCTAATAACAAGCATATACATGAAGCAAATGATATCTGAAGCATCACATATTATTCATAATGTTTCCTACTTACCAAATTCCTCTGTACATTAGCCCTGTTCAGAAATATTTCTCTTTACTACCTCTTTATTTGTTACTCTATCCTCCCATCTGATATTCATCATTCTCCTTAACACCACACTTCTGGAGCATCTTTCTCTTATTTTCTGCTGCGGCGACAGTCCAAGTTTCAATTCATAGGGGTGCCACTACCCAGATAATTCAAAACTTATTCTTTTCTTAAAACAGAAGGCCTATGTATTTAAGAACCAACATACATAGGTGATATCCCTGAGTTGCTACGTTGAATATGGGCACATATCTCATCAGATTAGTCTTTTATAATTATGTTGGATTTGTTGACAGGCATATCGAGGGTAACAAAAGTTTTTCAGGAGGTATAACATTGTGCCTAAACCTACCAAAGTAGGACATGACGAATGGGAAGATTGTCATTGCAATGAATTACATGATTCTAAATTTCCAACTCGAGTAATTTACTAGATAATGTAACGACAGCCTGGTTGGGACTCTAAACTTCTCAAAGCAGAGAAGGGTGATGGAAGGCCCGTGGCCATTTACAAGTATTGGCATTAGGTACAAATATAATCAAGCTCAAAACTTCTATGAAGAAAAATGATTGTTGAGCTCAAAAAGAAAATCTAAATCTCTCAAGAGAAAAGCATTAAGAGATTTAGCGAAATTAGACACAGTCATGATTATGAAAAAAATACGGTCATCACGATGCATAGATTGAGAATGACCCTAGGTAGGAAACTAGCTGAGCGACCTCTACCAGCGACAGTCGTCTAAAGAGATCTGTGTAAATTCATATACCACACAAAAAGTAGCTTAGAAAGTTTTGGTAAAAGCACAACAAACTAAATAAATAATTGCCCTAGTTCACGAGGCGCATCTCATGTTGCTGCCATAAGTGAAGTTGAAGTACTAAAATAGCTACAACAGTAATTAGGACCTGAACTATAGGCCCTAAGCAAGGTTAGAATATGTAAAATATATTGCTTTGGTTGTAGGGTTTAGTGGCAATGTTAAGACGAATTATTTATCTTAACAATGGGAGAAATGCCGTGCAGAATTGAAACTCAAACATCAACGACAACAGAAACAAACATAACGACAAAAGTAACGTTAGCACTGCTGCTACGGAGAACGGGGTAGCATCGGCGTACAGTTCTAATTGGCGGTGACGACGGCCAGTGTTCCTTGGGGTTGCCACAAATTCTGGAGTCAAAAGCTTGCGTGGCCAGTAGGCCTCCCGGGAGAGCACATGCTTGGGGATATACATGAGCCAGCCCATGACACAACAGACCCAGCTAAGGTATCCAGCTGCCTGCTGGGCCTGTTGGTCGTTATAATAGGGAATATCCTGGAGTATCTGGAAGATTCTCTGTTGTGTTCCATGGTGAACTAGGAGGCATTCCGCTGACAAGTTGATTACCACACCGAGGTACTGTAGAACTGTTGATGGTATCAGAACACATTTTCCCCTTTTTAAGGTTACTCCAACCACTGTTTCTAAGAAGGTGACAAGTTCCATTACGTTGATGTTGGGCCCGTGCACGAGCCAATCGTCGAGATAGACAATCATGTTCAGTTCTGGAAATTGTTGATGGGCCAGCTCAGCCACTGCCGTGGCCCAACGTTTCTCCTCAGACAAAGTTCATCTTCACCAAACTCGCTTTTTCTCTGTCTTTCCATCTTGTAAATCATTCTAATGTTGTTCCTTAAAGCATGAGCGATCACGCTGATTGTACTATAAACTTCCCATACGTCAGCTTCTGTTTTCTTCGGTATATGGATGATAACGTTCGCCGTAAAATCAGAGAGTACCTGTCTCATAAATTCTACATCCAAGCAAAATGATTGTGGCCCGACTTCAGTAGCTATGCAAAGTAGCAACTCTGTCAGTATATCATCTATTCCTGGTGATTAGTTGCTGCTTAAGGGTCCCAGTGCTCTATCAAATTTAATTCTCCATATTAGATCTATTTTCGTATCATCATCAACTTCATCATCTTCTTCCAGAACATGATTCTCAATCTCTTTACCTCTATACAAATACTCTATGTAAGCTATCCGTCTCTTAATCTATTATTCTCTAACCTGTTTTCCATCAGATTGTGAGTCTTTGGAAAAGCTGTAACTACTATTCTTACCTTAAGACAATTTCAGACGTCTGCACTCTGCTTTCCCAATTTCATCTCTTGCATTCTTGTTTTTCCAATTTTCATGCATTATTCTAATGAACAGAGTGATCACCAATCTTATTTTGTTCGGTGAAAGGCAACCCAACTAACGCGTATATCATAGTTATCCTAACCAAGGGCATTAAACAACCGCGACATATATGGAAGACCATTAACCGCATCCGTATAGGACATGGAGTTTGTGCAAACAATCTGAACAAATGGGGTAAGCGGCCAGACCCCTGCTGTAATTGTGGTGCATCGAACCAGACCATCAGGCACTTTCTGGAATATTGCATAATAAGTGCGTATCTAGGTGACCCTAGCGACTTTTTCAGTGCTACACCATCGAGCCTGGACTGGATAAATAGACTGGACGTAAAGTTATAATAAGGTCGATATCTGTGCTTGTATGTAATTTTTCTATCTTTCTTTCGTTCTTTCTTTTATCGTTGTGGCCACTAGGGACCGCGACATTTCAACTGTTTTTCTTATTGTTAGCCCACCACACCTTCATCCATTCAGAATGGGATCTCTTCCTTCCGAGTGAACTTATATCTTGCTCGTTTTTACTTCCTCTTGATGAACCTGACGGAGTTTTTGTTTTAATGGGGTTCTGAGCAGGATATCTGATTCAGAAATTTCAAACTTTAACAAGTCCTTATCAATTTCCACAAGCCATAGAGGCATCACCTCTTAGCCTCGGATGTATGATAATAGACGGTTGGAGAATTTAGTGACTGGCATTCTGAGGAGGTGGACACTGGACATAGAATGTTATTCTCCGTTTCCGGATAACACTTGAGATCTTTTCAATGTAGGAGTATATTTCTGAATTACTCCAGAGCTTGTAACCTAAATCTTTGAACTTAGGACCAAGAATTTTCCATATGATCTTTCTTTCCTTAACTTCAAGTCTCTCGATCGGGCCAGCTGCGCGGTTTGTTAGGCATCCTGCTGCATACAGTGCTTCCGGTCTCAGCACAGTTTAATAATATCTTAACTTTGCATTCCTAGAGATGGACGTTTTATTGTACAGTTGGTGTGTGAGGCGGATGGCTGTTTCGAATTTAATGACTCGTGTTGAGATGGCGAACTTTTCAGAATTATTTGGCTCGATCCACTCACCTTGGTTTTTGATCTTTTAAGATCTGGCCGTGAGTGGTTTGAAGGTGCGCTGGAGCTTCTTTTATATTAGAGATTAATTGAGTTGTAGTGAACGATATCTTGAGTCATATTTTGGTTGCACAATCAGGTAAGTAATTTACTTGTTGAATGGCTATTTCTGGAAAGGAAGCTAACAAGGCGAGGTCATCAGCAAATGCGAGGCAATTAATATTGATGTTATCTAAAGGTCTGCCTATTTGTACTAAATTAGGTAATACTTTGGATTGAAGATCGTGTCTCCATTCTCGTATGACTCTCTCAAGGGCACAGTCGAATATCAGTGGTGATAATCCATCACCCTGTCGAACACCTGATTGAAGGTGGAAGGGTTCAGAAATCTCGGATCTGAACTTTACTTTGGAAGTTGTATCAGAAAGCATACTCTAGATTATCATTCGAGTCTTATTGTCAAGACCAAATTCATGGAGCACTTGAAGAAGAGGAGCTCGGTCAATGGAGTCGCAAGCTTTGTGAAAGTCTACGAAGACGATGACAAATGGTCTAGATCTCAGTTTGTGGTAAGCGATGGTCATTTTCATATTCAGAATATGTTCAGCACATGATCTGGATTTTCTAAAGCCAGCCGGGTACTCGCCTACTTGTGAGTCTAGCTGTTCCTCGGCTCTAGTGAGTTAGGCTTTAGAGTGGATCATATAGGTGATTGGAAGGAGAGAAATGCCCCGATAGTTATTGACGTCTGACTTTTCCACTTTTTATGAAGCGCATGATTAAGAGCTGCGGTCCATTTAGTTGGTATCTCGGTAGTTTTCCAAATCTGTTGGAGAGTTAGTAAGAGAGGTTCCAGTGGGCTATCATCCAGGAGCTTCCAGTGTTCTGCGAATACCGAGTCCTCGCCAGGGGATTTGTTATTTTTAGTGAAGTGATGATCTTTCGCAGTTCTGAGATGTCTGGCGGAGAAGAGTCTGGATTAGTTGGAACTAAATTTGAAATTGGAGTGAAAGTCGACTCCGGTGGATCACAATTGAGAAGATTTTTATAATTTTGCAGTAACCCTTGTCACTGTGAGCGATCTGGTTGGTGATCGAGCCACGGAAGCACAAATTAGGAGTAATGCATTTTGTAAGATTCCTCTTGAACGTTCGGTAGACATTTCTGGAGTAATGCTTCTGGAAATTCAACTCAATGTTGGTCAGTTCATTTTTGTGGAATTGTCTTCATGCGTTCCGAATAACTCGAGAAGTCCTCTTTCTCGTTTCAACGAATTGTTCATATTTATTCTCTCTTTTGTGAGATTTCCAGAGAAGCCAAGCTCAATTTGTGTCATTCAGGACTTCATCACATTGTAAGTTCCACCAATGATGTCAAGGTCTCCATGTTTGAGACGCAACTTCGAGAGCTGTTTTTAACAAGGAACACTTCAGTCGTTTAAGATCTGGTGAGGTTAGAGTGGGGATTTTTTCTGCGAATTCATTCAGAAGTAATTTGAGTTTCTCTGTGTCGGGTCGAAGAATTATCCTTCTGCAACTATTCCGTGTGTTTTTTCGGAATGAATTTAAACTTGATTTTAGACATGCAGTGATCCGAGTCAAACTGGCGCCTCGAAGGACTTTGGCATTCTGTATTTCTTTTGAAGATCCGACAGATGTGGCTACATTGTCAAGTTGAAATTCTCCAAGTCAAGTGTTTGGAGATGTCCATGTCATTTGCTTCCGTGGAAGATATTTGAAAACCATGCATTTTAGCACTAGTTTGTTATTCCCAGTATCGCATTATAAAGGCATGCAATGTGTTACCGTCCTTAAAGCCAGTGATTTAAAACAAAAGAGGTCTTTATTTTCCACCTCCCCCAAACATGGACTTACATCTAGTGGAATGTAGGTTGACGACCATGGAGCCCCAGCTGAGTCCGTCATTGCTTCCACTGACTTGTGCTAGGCTCCTGTCTATCTTCTTTCCTGTCGACCACACTCTAACGACTCCGACATTATTAGGCTATCCAAGGCTTAGGGAGTCTAATTATTTTCTGACTTAATTGACCCTTGTTTATTTCTTTCTGATACCCTCCTTGTGTGAGTAGGCAGGCTTCTTTTTATTTTTATGTTATTTCCTGCCTTTTGCTGAAGCCACACTAAAGGTAGGGTGTATGTAGCCCCAACACTTGTGGTGCACCCTGGATATGGCTACACCCTCAGGGGCTTACGGCTGATCAGTTTGGAAGTTGGCGACCACAAGGGATTCCTGAGCTGGGTCCAGTTTTCCTCCTTTTTATCGATTACCTCTGGAGCGGGATCCTCCCCTCCTTGACTTTCATATCTACTTTTTAAGGCTCTCCTTCCTTTCAAGTCCATCAATCTACATTCTTGAGGGTTGAGGGGCAATTTTTTATTCCTTCTGTCCTTTATTTGTCCTGTTATCCTTTTGTCTTACATTTCTTTTTTCTAGTTATAAGTGTATAGTTAGTTTTAGTTATAGTTTGCATTTAATTTTAATTTCACCATCAGCGAAACAATTAGGGGTCGATAGGACAGCTTGGCGGTTAAGTTTATAGAACGCTTGTCTTTTGCTTGAAACAACACCTTGTTGAATTCCCGACTGGGTCAAGAATTTTATACTTTGTTCACTTATTTCTCATGGCTTTGAAACTGGCTGTCTGTAACGTGATCATTATTAATTTTAAATTCAGTGTACGGTGTAGGATTGGAAAGGAGGCAGCCATGGCTTCTGAATTACAACTATGTTAGCGTTTGTCTAAAGTATAAATAAAAAAAAAAGAGTTCAAACATCATATAGGACATAAACTATTTTTAAATTCGGATTTGTGTTTCACAGTAAGCACAATCATTCTCCGTTTAAAACAACCCATAAATTTCTTTTTCTAACATGATAGCTTTTAGGCGGGCATTGCTATAACTTACATGTAGTAGGGTCAACAGCTAAGGATTAAATTTCAATTACCTATACCTCTCATGCTATGGCTCCTAGTCAATTCGTTAAACTACAGAAAACTTTTCTATATCTTCTGTTACATTATCATTTGACCATCTCACAGTGTAGTGTTTATCATACTTGGTTGTCTACCCTAAAGCCTTGGCTTCCAACCCCGAATATACCAAGAAATTAATTTTCATTTTAAGGTTGCAATAAGGTTCACTGTGCCTTGTCAACCCTTACCTAACAACTATCTAGTCATGTACGTTAACACGGTGCGAAGCACGTCCACTATCAAGCAGACGAGTATCATGAAACTTGCTGGCAAGAGCGCTGTGTTCTTATCACCAAGACTCATTACACAAAGAAAGCCAGTGTCTCTGTGCAGATTCAACCCAGCGATAGTAAGCAAGTGTGTGTTTGTTCAAAAAGCATCATTAATATAACTCAACTGTCACCACAGAGGTCCGGGTTCGATTTTCTAAAGGCTGCAACAGGGTACCCTCAGTCTTGTCAGGTAAAACGTTCTGGGCCAATTCATAAATCATGGGAAAGGGTTAGCCATTTTCAGTCCAAAACATCACCTTACTTCACCCTCTCCGATAATTAGTTTTATAAAATCTCAGTCGATAACCTTAACGTTTTGGCTCTTTTGGGTAAATTCATGGGGCTTGCCAACGGGTTGGCCATCCTGATTTGTACAACACCTGATTCAACTCTGTAGCCTTATTCATTACCTATAAACACATTAATCCATAATTACCTAATAATAATAATAATAATTAGCAAGCTGTCATCCTCCATACAAACATTCATTAAAGCATGGTTTCACAAAACTCTTATGCTTTTAAGTGTTTAATACCTTTTTCTCCTGTAACATTACTATTCCCTGTTTTATGAGAGAAAGAATCTATCAAGGTAAAAGCGTATTGCAAGATATCGATTTTTTCAATTTGGGGGTAGTTTTCACACCCCTACTATTATTCATCAAAAACAAAAGATCTTAGGTTCAATTATCATTTTTACCCTTTTAACACCTTTTCCCCAGTGTAAAATCACTATTCACTGTTTTAGGGGTGAACTCATCTATCCAGGTAAAAGCCTATGTCACAACCAATTTTTTTAGCTATTACACCTAATTTTACGGTTCTTAGTTTCCAAGGTATCGATTTTTCAATTTGGGGGTAGTTTTCACCCCCCTGCTATTTTTCATCAAAAACAAAAGATCTTAGTTTCATTTATCATTTTTAGGTGTTTAAGACGTTTTTTCCCATAACATGACTATTTACTGTTTTTGGGGTGAAATGACCAATCCAGGTAAAAGCCTATGTCATCACCTATTTTTAGAGCTATCGCGCCAAATTTTAGGATTCATAGTTTCCAAGATATTGAGTTTTCAATTTTGGGGGTAGTTTCACCCCCAGAGGGGGGACGTCGCCCCAAGTGCTAGGACCCCTCATACAAGTCCCTAGCATGATTGGTTCGCAAGATATTAACAAAAGTGTAGTTAGGCCCTTTTGACAAAAAAAAATAATCACATTCAAAAACGAGGCGTCACCCCAAGTGCTAGGATACTGCCTATGGCAAAATCCCATCAGGGGTTCAGAAAATATTAACAAAAGTGTAGTTAGGCCCTTTTGACAAGAGCCACCGGCGTGCATACATACAAAAAATTACTCTTTCTCCCCAGGTAAGGCTAGTTTTTATTTTGGGTGTTGACATACCTCGTTCATACAAAAGGAGAATTCACTACGAGTCCTACGACACCCCATATGTTTAAATCGCATTATTGGTTTGCGAGATACTAAAAAGCGAATGACCTATTACATTTTTGTTTTTAATAAATATTTAAAAAAACCTCATCTTTAAATAATCATTTAAAAGTTCCGCTCTCTTACAAAAGCCCTCAAGTGCGCATGCATACAAAAAACACTACTTAACCCCCGGGTAAGGGTAATTTTTATTTTGGGGTGGATATACCCCCGACCATAGCAAGGGGTGGTTCACCACAAGTCCTACGACACCCTATATGCTCAAATCCGACCATGCGTTCGCGAATCATCGCCAATGTTCTCCAGAAAGTAGGCTATCATTTTGTTTTGTCCTACACACTTGAAACTTGCTGTCAGCCTAGAGGGCATAGGGACCTTTCATTGACGTCAAACAAACTTTTCTCTCATCTTCACCGTTTCCAAAATAGCGGCATTTTCAAAAAACACTCATTTTAAAAAATAACCTCACCATCAAATAGAGCGGGAAAAATAGCATATAAACGAGCCCTCCCTCAATCCTAGTCCTCGCCCACCACCAAACCTATTCCCAACATAGCCATACGTATTCAAGCACACACGCGACTTGCAAGAGGACCCTCAACTTAACACTACTTGTTAAAGGTCAACCACGTCTCACGCGAACACTGCAGGCATATCACATGATCTCTCGCACAGCTGCACACTTGCACGGGTATCAGATGATGTCAACACCCATTAATTTTTATCTCTATCGCATAAATAAGCCAAAGGTTATCTGCTTCAAGCGGTTAAAAGTCGACCTCTTCCCACGCTAACATGTGCACGTGCATATGCTCGCTCTAGTGTCGGATGACGGTTTTCATCCTAATAAACAACCTCCCACGACGTCAACACCCATTAATTTTTTATCACCACTGCATAAATAAGCCAAGCGGTTACTCACGCGAACACTGCAGACATATCACGTGATCGCTCGCACAGCTGCACATGCTCACACTCGCATGGCTATCAGATGACGTCATGATGATGCAATATGTCCTCGCGATTACGCAATATCCAAAGGGTAGAAATGTATACTACTAACGAGCGATCTATAGGAAAGAGGACGTCAGCTCGAGTCCAACGACACCTCATTTGTAAAAATCCGACAAACCGTTCGCCAATTATCGCCAATGTTCGCGAGACCGTATGCTATCAGTTTTCCCCTCCTACACCCTTGAAACTTGCTGTCCACCTAGAGGGCATACCCACCTTTCATTAACGTCAAACAAACTTTTATCCAAAATTCACCGTATCCGAAATAGCGCCAATCAAAAAAAAAATCATTTTTTTAAATACCAACACACATCCATAGCAAAGAGGACATAACCCCAACGCCAACAACACCTCGTTCGTCAAAATCCGACCATGCGTTCGGGAGATATCGGCAAAGTTTATATGAAAGTAGGGGACAAAGCAGAATTGCCCTCATCCCATTACTACAAGTTTTTATCATAGAGATTTGAAATTTATTTTGTGGGTAGAGGGATAGGGACCATTCATTTACGCCAAACAAACTTTCTTGTAAATTTTCTAGTTTCCAAAATATAGGAACTTCAAAATTGGACTGTTTTCAAAAAAAACATAAAAAATAAAAAAGTTTTATTATAAATAATAAATGACATAAGGACCATTCGTTTAAACCATGGCACAACGTTCTATAATGTTTGGGTTTTAAACTATATCCTACTTTCTAAAACAAAAATTTTCTAAAAATTTTAGGAAAATATAACGAGTGGTCCATAGCAAAGGGGGCGTCGTCTCGAGTCCAACGACACCTCATTTGTCAACATCCGACCATGGTTTCACCAGATATCGGCTTATACTCACGCGGCGGCCATGACACTCGTTAGAATCGGCCTCACTCCCCTATTCATGTTACTGAAAAACAATTCTAATTTATCTATAAACTAGCAGAAGTACCCGTTCTTCGAACGGTGTTCGTTGTTAACACCAGACATTATCAATTGAGCTACTGTTGCAATGGTTAGCGGTTTGTCATTCCTTCAAGTTTATCAGAACGAAGTTAGTTTACTGGGAATATCATACACAGTGTTAATTTTAGGCCCTTAAAATGTAGTTTTCGGAGACCCTTTATAGATTCCCGAATTTTGTGTCTCACATTGAGAAGCGCAACATATGCTTTGGTCGTCCTTCTAGGATAATTTTTATATTTCGCCTATTTTAGCATATATTGAGATGTTTTTCTCTATATCCACCCTTCTACTGTATGAAAAGTACGGTGAAGAGTTTTATAAATGATTGGTGTATTGACTCTCATGGTTACCATACCTAATTTTCCGATGCACCAAGCATCCGAACACGAGGTATAGGCGTACATAAAGATACACAGAAAGACAGACAGGCAATTCTATTGTCTACAACATATCACCCAGATATCCAAATATGGGTATATCTACCACACAATATCAAATAAAATCATCCTTACGATAAACCCGTATGTCGACAAAAAAAAGTTAAAATGTGCTCTCAGACTAAATTCACCTAACGTGTACTCCCTGACGTGAAATACAATTGAAAGCCTTGTAGACGAAACGCAATACACGTTACATAAAAACTTACCCTCTACGTTGTGCTAGGTGCCCATACTCAGGAAGACCCCTTTCATAAATTATAAAGGCTTGTGGTGCATGAAAATTCAGGTTCTTTAGCCTCAAATTGCCCAAATTCCTAAAAGCCGCACAATGCTGGTTCAATTCAGGAATGTTTGAAAATAATGTTTCTGTTTGGAGATATAATAGACCTTCTGTACTATATGTCGAACGTGAAAATTGCATGAAAAAATTCTAGGTTACCCCTTCACCCCCTTAATTGCATTGATGAATTATACGGTCTACGTTAATTCCGTGATAATCTTATAGCCATTTGCAAACTTTCACAGAAATGTAATAAATGGAGTGACATTGCTTCTTGCAGAAATAGATGGAAAGTTGTATGCCACCCCTTGAGATAATGTTCTCATGGTTACCGATTTGCATTCCTTCATTAGTTTGTTAAATTAAATTAAATTAGTTTTCTGGGAATATTTCAGAAACTGTTGGATTTAGAGCATTATAATGTAGTTTTCGAGGATCCTTTATGGCCCCCGAGTTTTGTTGCTGGCACCGAGGGGATTTGTCTCGTCGTTGTACGCCATAATATAATACTAATAATAATATAATATAGGGAGAAATTATAACACCTATTTTTTTTAAATTCAGCCAATGGCCATGTACTTTTCTTTTCAGGACGGGTCAGGGAAGGGATATTATCAGAGAAAGAAGCATTCACATCACGCATGAGCAAAATGGAAATGGCCTACCATTTAACTAAGGGCATCTATAAGAAAAGGTCAATATCCTTCAACGCAAAACTAAAACATTACTGCAGTGTCATCCGTCCGGAGGTCTTGCATGCCTCTGAATGCTTCGCGATGAACAAAAAAGGCTTGGTCGAGAAACTGGAGGCCAAAGAAAGGAAAATGTTGAGAAAGATATTGGGTTCCATCAAAGACAATGGGGAATACAGAAGACGGCATAAACATGACCTATATACCCATGTGGAGAAGATAAGCAACGTCATCCGGAAGAGAAGGCTACAATTTTTTGGGCATGTGAAACGAATGAGCCCAGCGAGACTGACCAACCGCAACATTACTTCCTTTCAGGAGAGGAAAACACAATGGGCCTGGTGCATTGAACTGGATAAAGATCTGAAAGAAGTGGGGCTTACACCAACAGATATTCAGGAGCGTGCCCCACTCAAAGGGAAACTTCAAGCTTGTAAAGGTTTCCAAGAAAAACCGAAGCTGAAAACGGGAAAGATTTGGACCCAGGAACGGAAGGAAGTCCACCAAGAACGAATGCAGGCGTACAGGGCAAACATCAAAGCCAGTAGGAGACGGTTGGAATGACGCGGTCCATAGATGGCCTATACGAAATGAATGAATGAATGAATGAATAATATGGGTATAGGAATATAATAGACCTGCCGTACCACACACGCAGGTCTAAATCGCGTGAAAATATTCTAGAGTACCTTACGTTATCTATGCTGATTATGAAAGTATACTGTTACCCTATCAAACCTGTCTACCCAATCCTGAAGCAAGTTATACAGTGCCATATCCGAGTCATGTTCCTATGAGCTTTGGTATATATGTTAAACCCTCACCTGCTGTGGAACACATAAAGACAAACCTTCCAAGCCAACCTCTTATTTATCGTGGACCTGACGCTGCAGAAAAGTTTATGGACTGTTTGATTTCAATAGCTGATGAAATTGATCGCCTTTACAGCTTAAATGTTCCAAAGCCTTTAACTGAGGATCAAGAAGCAGAGCTCCAATGTTCTGAAACCTGTTATTTGTGTCAAGAACCGTTTACCAAAGAGGACTGGAAAATTCGAGACCATTGCCATATTACAGGGGAATACCGTGGAAGTGCTTACAATAACTGTAATTTGAGGTGTAAAACACGTAACCCCGTTCCTGTATTTCTACATAATATGAGTGGCTACGACGCAAATTTCATTGTAAAGCAATTGGGATGTACCATTGAGAGAGTGGATGTTATCGCTAACTCCAAAGAAAAGTACATTTCCTTCACCAAATATGTGGGAAATGTTAAGCTTAGATTTGTGGACACGTTTCGGTTAATGCCGAGTAGTTTGGAAAACTTATTTTCCAACTTAATATCATACCCTGAAACAGACCAGTACTTTGGAAAAGAAAATGCAATGCTCATGACTCGTAAAGGTGTATTTTGTTATGACTACATTGACTCATGGGAAAAGTTAAGTGAAACGTGTTTACCTCCAAAAGAGGCATTCTTTAACAAATTAAGTCAAGAAAATGTTAGTCAAGAAGACTATGAACATGCCAAAAATGCCTGGAAACAGTTCAACATTAAAACTCTAGGGGAATATAGTGACCTCTACCTAACTTCAGATGTACTCCTTCTTGCAGACCGCTTTGAAACGTTTAGAAACAAAACTCTTGAAACACACCGAGTGGATGCTGCACACTTTTTTACTTCGCCTGGTTTAAGTTTCGAGGCAATGCACCTTTACACAGGAATTGAACTGGAATTGATACCGGATTACGATCAGATTCTTCTAATCGAGTCTGGAATACGTGGAGGCATATGCCAGGTGTCTCATAGGTATGCTGAAGCTAACAACAATAAATACATGGAAACCTATGATTCTGAGAAACCATCGCAGTTTATTACCTATGATGATGCCAACAACCAATACGGGTGGGCTATGTGCCACTCCCTTCCTTATGGTGGATTTCAGTGGGTTTCTCCAGATACTGTTGATCTAGGAAAACTAAAGGAAGACGATCCTGTGGGATACATTCTAGACCTTGATGTTGATTACCCATCTGACCTTCATGATCTACACAACGATTTACCTTTCCTATCAGAGTGTACACAACCTAAGGATTCGTCTCTGAAAAAACTAATTCCTCATCTTGGAAATCGAAGGCGATATGTTCACTACATGGCATTAAAACAGGCTTTAGATCATGAAATAAAATTGATAAAAATTCATCGTGTGTTAAAGTTTAAGCAAAGACGGTTAAAAGCATACGTTGATTTTAATAACAACCTTCGAAAACAAGCCAAAAATTATTTTGAGAAAAATCTGTACAAATTATTCAACACTGCCATTTTTGGAAAAACAATGGAAAATATCCATAAAAGAATAGATATACTTCTTGTGACTGACAGCAAAAAGGCAGAAAAGCTAATAGCAAAGCCGACATTTATTGACAGAACCATTTATGGTCCTAACCTAGCTGCTTTCCACATGGCTAAACGTAACATTGTATTCAATAAGCCTATATATTGGAATGTGTATACTGGATATTTCAAAAACTCTAATGTATTCCCACCACTATGTTGTCCTGCTACCCTATTATGGCATGGACAATCTTAAACTCATGTATATGGATACTGACTCGTTCATTTATTTGGTTAACACCCCAGATGTATATCAAGGCAAGTTGGATTTCCTAGAACACCTGGACACATCTGATTATCCTACTAATCACATATGTTACTCAACATCAAACAAGAAAACGTTGGGGAAATTTAAAGACGAAGCTTGTGGACAAATTATAAAAGCATTTGTTGGACTTAGAGCTAAAATGTATGCTTTAGATATAATGGTAAAGAAATCACAACGATTAAAGGTATTACCAGAGGTGTTGTCAAAAATTGTATAAGCTATCATGATTATAAGGATTGTGTCATGAAAAACAATGTAAAAAGAATACCCATGAACATTATAGCTTCTAAACAACATGACATATCATCTATAAGACTAAACAAAATTGCTGTGTGTCCTGGTGATGATAAAAGAGTGATTGATGCTTATGGTATAGGTACACATGCCTATGGTCATTATTCAATCATTTACCATGCTTAAAGAGTTAAGTTATGAATATCAAAATCTTCTGCCTGCAACTAGAAAATACATAAAACAAAACAATTTAGGAAATAAAACCAAAGCACTACAAAAATGATGATGATGATGATCGTGTGGCCTCCGGAGAGGCCAAGTGCAGGTCTTTCTAGTTGACGCCCGTGGGCGACCTGCGCGTCGTAATGAGGATGAAGTGAGCAAAAATAAAAGAATTGTATTCATAATCAAAAATAAATAAAATAGAAACAAAATAAAAACAACTGTACAATTTATAACAAAAAAACTTTATATAAAAATGTATTATGTGTAAACGTGTACATGTATTTAAAATAAAAAAATACTGTATGGACACTGCTTGTAAATTTTTTAATTACTACCCACCTCTCTCCACTCCTAATGCAAAATGAACATGTAAAACACAAATTGGAAAATCTATGTTTCCATATTGACAAAATATAAAAAACATTAAACTGAAATTTTAAAAACTGTAAATGGGAATTTGGTAAATTGACAAATGTGTAAACAACAAAATGCAAAATCCATGTTTCCATATTATGGAATTAAAATACTTAGAACTGAAAATGGGAAATTGGAAAATTGACAAATGTGTAAACAACAAAATGAAAAAATAACCGGTTGGGGTAGTGATCATGTTGTACAGTACCCTATAAGACTGCCCTTATATACTTTGTGTATATGTGTATATGTGCCTTTGGATTAGCTTAAGTTAGATTTGGTAAAGTTAGGTTTGGTGAGGTTAGGTATGTGACCTTGTAGTTTACTCTTTTCGGAAAATGTAAATTGTAAAATCTAAAATAAAAAAAAACTCAAATCTAAAATACAAAATAATCCAAAATGTAAAATCTAAAAAAGTCAAAATAAAAAAATAAAAAATCTAAAATGTTAAAATGTAAAATCAAAATTTTTAAATGAGGTTTCTGTGGGTTGGGTTAGGTTAGGTGAAATTAGGTTATAACTAAGTTTATTATTTGAGCTCTGACATTTTCTCTCACTCTATTTGATGACACTTTTTGCTCTCACTTTTTTTGCTTGCACTTTGAAGTTAGGTGAGGTTAGGTAAGGTTAGGTTACGTCAGGTTAGGTTAGGTGCAATTAGGTTAGGTTAGGTGTGGTTAGGTTATAACTAACTTTATTATTTGAGCTCTCACATTTTCTCTCACTCTATTTGATGACACCTTTTGCTCTCACTTTTTTTTGCTTGCACTTTGAAGTTAGGTGAGGTTAGGTAAAGTTAGGTTAGGTTAGGTTAGGTTAGGTTAGGTTAGCATGTTGTATGTGTAAGTGGTTGTGTGCAGTGACCATTTTGTGTATTTGCCCTGTGCTAAAAATAATAAATTAAATATTAAATAAATAAAAATTTATAAATTAATAACAAACAAATAATGATTTGAAAAGCCCGCCATTAAGGAGTGTGGTAGCGCGTGGCGGCCATCTTGCCCATTAGCCCCTGACCCAGCTATGACTGTCCCCTCCATAAGAATAACATAGTGTGGTAGCGCGTGGCGGCCATTTTGCCCATTAGCCCCTGACCCAGCTATGACTGTCCCCTCCATAAGAATAACATAGAGTGGTTGCGCGCGGCGGCCATCTTGCCCATTAGCCCCTGACCCAGCTATGACTGTCCCCTCCATAAGAATAACATAGTGTGGTAGCGCGTGGCGGCCATATTGCCCATTAGCCCCTGACCCAGCTATGACTGTCCCCTCCATAAGAATAACATAGTGTGGTAGCGCGTGGCGGCCATATTGCCCATTAGCCCCTGACCCAGCTATGACTGTCCCCTCCATAAGAATAACATAGTGTGGTAGCGCGTGGCGGCCATATTGCCCATTAGCCCCTGACCCAGCTATGACTGTCCCCTCCATAAGAATAACATAGTGTGGTAGCGCGTGGCGGCCATATTGCCCATTAGCCCCTGACCCAGCTATGACTGTCCCCTCCATAAGAATAACATAGAGTGGTTGCGCGCGGCGGCCATCTTGCCAATTAGCCCCTGCACCAGCTTCGGCCTTTATATCCTACTTACTTACACAGATTTAAAATTATTGATAGTCCAACATGTATATGCAAAAACGGTCACCAGACTGTAGATCACTTACTATATGAGTGTAAGTTATTAGGGAAAGAAAGAGATATATTAATAGCACATGTTTTAAGATCAGGCAACTGGCCTATAAAGAAAGATGAACTTGTTAGAAACTACCTTAGGGAATTCTTTACTTTTGCAAACTCTATCTCATTTGAAATACTAAATAGATAATTTTTATTTATATTTTCTTAACTGTTAGTCAAATCATTTTAGTGACACAAATTTCATTTAACAGGCCATAGATATAAACTATTTATAATATATTGTCATTTAGACTTTCACGGCCCGTGTTATTATTCATAATGTTGAATTTTGGGCTTATGCCGTGTTTTATTATATTGCAATTCGACGCGTTTCGAAAGAAACCATGTCTTTCATCGTCAGGAATAATCTGGAATATGACAATGTTGCTAAGAGAAAGCAACGAAGAACATATAGAAGGTGCCCAAAGATGGACGCCATTATAGCCCCATGTTAGGGACAACGGAAAGCAGCAGTGAATTACTTTCTCAGGGTTCTGATAATAGGTAGCCAGGATTCACTGAGATTGTAGCCGGTGTCGCGGTTGAAATTATCTGGGTGTTTACGTATTTCAACCGCCTCCCTGATGATTCTGGGACGATATTGCTTTATACGGGCAAGAACATCCACCCCTTGGAACATGACATCATGGCCAGGTGTTAAAGCATGATCGGCAACAGCTGATTTATCAGGTTGAATGAGCCTGATACATCTATTATGTTCCTTAATGCGAGTGCATATTGTTCTCGAAGTCTGCCCGATGTAAACCTTGCCACAAGTACAGGGAACTCTGTAGATACCCGGTTGTTGCAATTTAGGCAAACTGTCCTTAGTTGGTCGCAGGAGTTGCCTAATCTTAACAGAAGTTTCAAATACAGTCCGTATGTTGTATCGACGTAGGATTTTAGCAATACGATCCGTTGTGTTATGTATGTACGGAAGGTAAGCAGTTCCTCTTACATCTCTTTTCTCAACTGACGTCCTATTATTATTTGTTGGTTTCAGAACCGTAGAAATCAAAGCCTTGCTATAACCGTTGCTCTCAAAGGTGGTTCGCAGGGTGTTAATTTCTTCTTGTAAAGAAGACACTTCACAAATCCTCCTAGCCCTGGTAGTTAGAGTTGTAAGGATACCATGTTTCTGGGCAGGGTGATGGTGAGAACTTGCGTGGAGATATCTATTGGTGTGTGTTGGCTTACGAAAAACGCTGTGTCCTAAAGATCCATCCTCTTTCTTGGTGACGAGAACATCTAAAAAAGGTATTTTGCCGTCAGATTCCTTTTCCATGGTGAAACAAATAGAAGGGTGCTGGAGATTAAGGTGATCCAGGAAATGGCTAAGATTTTTCTCACCTTCCGTCCAAACAACGAACGTGTCATCCACATAACGCCACCAGATCTTCGGTTTGAAAGGAGCCGACGACAAAGCTTTCTCTTCAAAGTTCTCCATGAAGAAATTAGCCACAACAGGAGAGAGAGGACTACCCATGGCCACACCATCAGTCTGCTCATAAAAATTCCCATTCCATAGAAAGTAGGAGGAGGTCATGCAGTGATAAAAAAGTCTTGTGATGTCTTCAGGAAAAAAGCCATTAATGAGAGACATAACACCATCAATAGGTACTCTCGTAAACAGAGACACCACGTCGAGACTCACTAGAATATCACCCGGCTGAAGTGTTATAGCTTTTAACTTTTCCACGAAGTGTGTGGAATCCTTAATGTACGAAGGCGTGTTACCCAGAAGCGGCTGAAGTAGTCTTCCTAAGTATTTGGAAAGGGCATATGTAGGAGAACCAATCGTACTAACAATAGGTCTAAGAGGAACATCTTCCTTATGTATTTTAGGAAGACCATAGAGTCTCGGAGGAATAGCATCCCCTGGAAGGAGAGTCTTCGCTGCATCCGCTGGAATAGATGATTGCTTGATCAATTTGACGGTGACATTTGAGTAGCGAGTAGTAGGATCACGACTATTAATCCTATATACAGGATCTGATAACAAAGACGAGATCTTGGAATCATAATCAACCTTATCCAATACCACTGTCGCGTTACCCTTGTCAGCGGGGAGAACGATAATATCAGAATTGTCCCTTAGATCTTTAAGTGCCCGGCTTTCGCCTTGTTTTAAGTTGGTGTTAGGTGGCTTAGCTGTCTTGAGAACTCGGGAACATTCTTGTCTGGCTTCCTCGGCCTCTTCAGGTGTGAGGTGATGTACTGAGGATTCTACGGATGTAATAAGTTCTTCAATAGGAATTCTTCTAGGCGCTACAGCAAAATTGAGACCTTTAGCGAGAACTGCCTGTTGGGTATCACTTAGGGGCTTGCTGGACAAATTCACGACAACCTTGTTAGCATCAAGTCTAATGGCTTGAGATTTCTGCAACTGACATAACCTATCATATTTGGAAATATGTCTGTCCCTCTCCTGATCTAGAACGCTGTTAGCTTGCACTGAAGAAATACGATCAAAGATATTCCATAATTCCTCACTTACGAAGTTTGAGAGGCGTAGATGTAGCTGTAGTAACTCCCTCGAAATAAAATCCAACTGCTTACGAGTATGCTGTAACCTCTCTATCAATAACGCCTTGCTTGCACGACGATAGATTCTCGTTGCCTTAGGTGTTCTGAAGGAATGCTTCAACATAACAAAATTCGGTAGAATATCATGATCCCGGCATCTTAGGAGAAAAGCGAGTGAAGAGATTAGACACACCTTCTTGCGTCGTAACCTACTGAATCTAGACATCAGTCGGAAAATATCCTCCCCATAGAGGTTTCTAATATTGTCATTTAGACTTTCACGGCCCGTGTTATTATTCATAATGTTGAATTTTGGGCTTATGCCGTGTTTTATTATATTGCAATTCGACGCGTTTCGAAAGAAACCATGTCTTTCATCGTCAGGAATAATCTGGAATACGACAATGTTGCTAAGAGAAAGCAACGAAGAACATATAGAAGGTGCCCAAAGATGGACGCCATTATAGCCCCATGTTAGGGACAACGGAAAGCAGCAGTGAATTACTTTCTCAGGGTTCTGATAATAGGTAGCCAGGATTCACTGAGATTGTAGCCGGTGTCGCGGTTGAAATTATCTGGGTGTTTACGTATTTCAACCGCCTCCCTGATGATTCTGGGACGATATTGCTTTATACGGGCAAGAACATCCACCCCTTGGAACATGACATCATGGCCAGGTGTTAAAGCATGATCGGCAACAGCTGATTTATCAGGTTGAATGAGCCTGATACATCTATTATGTTCCTTAATGCGAGTGCATATTGTTCTCGAAGTCTGCCCGATGTAAACCTTGCCACAAGTACAGGGAACTCTGTAGATACCCGGTTGTTGCAATTTAGGCAAACTGTCCTTAGTTGGTCGCAGGAGTTGCCTAATCTTAACAGAAGTTCCAAATACAGTCCGTATGTTGTATCGACGTAGGATTTTAGCAATACGATCCGTTGTGTTATGTATGTACGGAAGGTAAGCAGTTCCTCTTACATCTCTTTTCTCAACTGACGTCCTATTATTATTTGTTGGTTTCAGAACCGTAGAAATCAAAGCCTTGCTATAACCGTTGCTCTCAAAGGTGGTTCGCAGGGTGTTAATTTCTTCTTGTAAAGAAGACACTTCACAAATCCTCCTAGCCCTGGTAGTTAGAGTTGTAAGGATACCATGTTTCTGGGCAGGGTGATGGTGAGAACTTGCGTGGAGATATCTATTGGTGTGTGTTGGCTTACGAAAAACGCTGTGTCCTAAAGATCCATCCTCTTTCTTGGTGACGAGAACATCTAAAAAAGGTATTTTGCCGTCAGATTCCTTTTCCATGGTGAAACAAATAGAAGGGTGCTGGAGATTAAGGTGATCCAGGAAATGGCTAAGATTTTTCTCACCTTCCGTCCAAACAACGAACGTGTCATCCACATAACGCCACCAGATCTTCGGTTTGAAAGGAGCCGACGACAAAGCTTTCTCTTCAAAGTTCTCCATGAAGAACAATTCTGATATTATCGTTCTCCCCGCTGACAAGGGTAACGCGACAGTGGTATTGGATAAGGTTGATTATGATTCCAAGATCTCGTCTTTGTTATCAGATCCTGTATATAGGATTAATAGTCGTGATCCTACTACTCGCTACTCAAATGTCACCGTCAAATTGATCAAGCAATCATCTATTCCAGCGGATGCAGCGAAGACTCTCCTTCCAGGGGATGCTATTCCTCCGAGACTCTATGGTCTTCCTAAAATACATAAGGAAGATGTTCCTCTTAGACCTATTGTTAGTACGATTGGTTCTCCTACATATGCCCTTTCCAAATACTTAGGAAGACTACTTCAGCCGCTTCTGGGTAACACGCCTTCGTACATTAAGGATTCCACACACTTCGTGGAAAAGTTAAAAGCTATAACACTTCAGCCGGGTGATATTCTAGTGAGTCTCGACGTGGTGTCTCTGTTTACGAGAGTACCTATTGATGGTGTTATGTCTCTCATTAATGGCTTTTTTCCTGAAGACATCACAAGACTTTTTTATCACTGCATGACCTCCTCCTACTTTCTATGGAATGGGAATTTTTATGAGCAGACTGATGGTGTGGCCATGGGTAGTCCTCTCTCTCCTGTTGTGGCTAATTTCTTCATGGAGAACTTTGAAGAGAAAGCTTTGTCGTCGGCTCCTTTCAAACCGAAGATCTGGTGGCGTTATGTGGATGACACGTTCGTTGTTTGGACGGAAGGTGAGAAAAATCTTAGCCATTTCCTGGATCACCTTAATCTCCAGCACCCTTCTATTTGTTTCACCATGGAAAAGGAATCTGACGGCAAAATACCTTTTTTAGATGTTCTCGTCACCAAGAAAGAGGATGGATCTTTAGGACACAGCGTTTTTCGTAAGCCAACACACACCAATAGATATCTCCACGCAAGTTCTCACCATCACCCTGCCCAGAAACATGGTATCCTTACAACTCTAACTACCAGGGCTAGGAGGATTTGTGAAGTGTCTTCTTTACAAGAAGAAATTAACACCCTGCGAACCACCTTTGAGAGCAACGGTTATAGCAAGGCTTTGATTTCTACGGTTCTGAAACCAACAAATAATAATAGGACGTCAGTTGAGAAAAGAGATGTAAGAGGAACTGCTTACCTTCCGTACATACATAACACAACGGATCGTATTGCTAAAATCCTACGTCGATACAACATACGGACTGTATTTGGAACTTCTGTTAAGATTAGGCAACTCCTGCGACCAACTAAGGACAGTTTGCCTAAATTGCAACAACCGGGTATCTACAGAGTTCCCTGTACTTGTGGCAAGGTTTACATCGGGCAGACTTCGAGAACAATATGCACTCGCATTAAGGAACATAATAGATGTATCAGGCTCATTCAACCTGATAAATCAGCTGTTGCCGATCATGCTTTAACACCTGGCCATGATGTCATGTTCCAAGGGGTGGATGTTCTTGCCCGTATAAAGCAATATCGTCCCAGAATCATCAGGGAGGCGGTTGAAATACGTAAACACCCAGATAATTTCAACCGCGACACCGGCTACAATCTCAGTGAATCCTGGCTACCTATTATCAGAACCCTGAGAAAGTAATTCACTGCTGCTTTCCGTTGTCCCTAACATGGGGCTATAATGGCGTCCATCTTTGGGCACCTTCTATATGTTCTTCGTTGCTTTCTCTTAGCAACATTGTCGTATTCCAGATTATTCCTGACGATGAAAGACATGGTTTCTTTCGAAACGCGTCGAATTGCAATATAATAAAACACGGCATAAGCCCAAAATTCAACATTATGAATAATTTATAATATAAATTGTATAGTTTTAATCTGAAATGATTAATAAGTAATAATTAAGCAGGTAGTATTGCTACATTGTAATGGGGCATGCTGTAAATAAAATAAATTAAAAAAAACTTTATGGAGGGAGCATCCTTTGACCAAACTAATAGGTCATTAGCCTAATATTTTGCGGATGGCGGCCATCTTTGTGTGAAAATCGATTCCCCCTATCAATTCGAACACGGTGAAACTGAATGGAACGGATTTTGGTACAGAGGTAGCACTAGCAAAGGGCACCTCAGTGTCATGTTTTATATCACCGTAATCTCGACGGAAACGTAATCGCGCCACCCAAATGTTAAAAGCGAAAATGTAATTACGACCAACCTAATAATCTAGTCTCTACCAAATTTTGCAACAACATAATTATCTTTATGTGGGAAGCATATTCTGACCAAACTGCAAGATCATCAGCCCAATAGTTTGCAGATGGTGGCCAAGTATGTGTGCGAATCGATTCTCCCTATCAATTCAAACACGGTGAAAACGAATTGAACGAAATTTGGTACAGAGGTAGCATTAGCAAATGGCACCTCAGTGTCATGATTTATATCGCCGCCATCTTGACGGAAACGGAATGACGGCCACCCAAATGTTAAAAGCTTAAATCAAATTACGACCATCCTAATAATTTGATCTCTACCAGATTTTGCAACAACATGCATTTTTGTGGAAAGCATCTTATGACTGACTACAAGGTCATCAGCCCAATAGTTTGCAAATAGTGGCCATGTATGTGTGCAAATCCATTCCCCATATCAATTCAAACACGGTGAAACTAAATAGAATGAAATTTTTTCAGAGGTAGCACTAGCAAAGGGCACCTCATATTCATGTTTAATATCCGTATAACACGTTGTATTTCAACGAGCTACTACAACCAACATTCAATTATACTCCTTGAATAGGACAAAGAGTTATAACAATACCCATGCATTTAGGAGAAAGTAGGCTATATGTTCTTTACTGAACATCTTGTTTATAATACAGACTACATTTATGATAGCTTTTGAAATAGGCAATGAGTAGGAGCGAAGCTATTGAAATGTAAGTCAATGTCACTGCAGTCAGAACTGCTCCAGGCATTCTTTTGACTGTTGAACTCTACCGGTGATTCCTCAGGGATATAGAAACACTGGCTCAAGTCCTTGAATCTTTTCCAGTTTTGCAACTATGAAATCCCGGCACCAAAAAATCACGCCCTGCATTTTTGCCAGAAGAAAGGTTATAACGTCCAAGAATAAGTCGGTGTCATATCATATATCGCAGTTTAAGGTGACTGGAGATGATTGCCGCCAAGATCGAGAAAGGTTTCCTAATAAATCCAACCAGGAGGCCTAAACACCACCTGGGCCAGCCTTAAGAAGGAAACACATGATGTCTTATCGCATTACATTTCACCTTTGTTGGCTGCCTGGACAAACGGAAAGTTTATTTCTAGAGCATCTATACTGTTCCGCAGTACCGCAGTAACTCTAATAACTACTGTTGATATATAATGTAAATACAGTAGGTCTACTGCTTGCAGTAGAAGCGTTATGTAGTGGCAAAATGTATGTTATATATACTACACAACGCTCTATCCAGTTGCGCTTAATGCAATTGGCTTACTCGAAGTTTTTACAAATGTAGCAGCCGTAATCATAAATTCTGTTGTGTTTTTTTTTTTTTTTTGGAAAATATTCATGTAGAATATTTCTTATATGACATAAAGTGAGTGATTTATACGTTCATTCTTAAAAGCTGTCAGGTAGAACTGTTGAGGGCTAAGACACAAGTCTTGTAAGTGACCTGTGAGACTGAAATGGGACAAGAGGTTGAATTAGCCCCTTATAGTCTTACTGCTAGAAATTGCTTATTACATATTATTTCTTCGGCCCTTAAACCTATTACTTCCTTTATTGCACTGTTCACCATATTTTCTATCATAGACCTATCAAGGAAGGATGGCTTTTTTAAGATAAGACTTGTATAATACAGCAAGATACGCTGGAGAATAAGCATGAAGGGGCAGATGACCTCGTTGTTCTGTGCCTTTAAGCCTCAATAACTTACTAACTAAATCAAGAAAGTAATTTCAGTCAGTGCAATAGCTAGTATATCTTGACTTCCTGTTGAGCTGTGCTGTAAGGTTACATTATTTATTGTGTAGAAGCGTAAGTTAATACCCCAGAAATTAATGATTTATTTTTGTCGCTAGGTTATAATGTTTGCAATCCCATATCTGTCTTCTGGTGAGAGGGATGCAAATAGAAATCATCCAAATGAGTAAGTAGATAACAAAATAAGGAGAAATATTGTTCATTTGCGAATGTAAACTAAAAAATTGTTAACTTTGAATATTTTTTCCTCTTTTTATATTTGTCATTGAATATATTTATTTGTGTTATTGTCTGACGCATGTGATTAATGATGTTAAGGTTTTATTTAGCAGCCCTAAAACTAATCATTCTCATCCAGAGTTTTCACTGTACAAAGAATTTCAGTATATATATATGGTATCCAGTATGGATGTTTATGAGGAGATGAATTACGCACTTATAAGCTATTTGTGATTGGAACTGTTTCTGATGTGTGGAAAACCCTATCACGTTTTAAGAAAAGTTCTTTGATGTGAGTTTGTAAAGGAAAATCCGCTACTTCGAACTTCCCCTATTGTGTTCCTGTATCCAGGGGATTTGTTTGCAACCCCATATCTGTCTTCTGTTGCTGATTCACCTAAATCTGTGAATGTAAACAGATTTCTTCGCATCCGATGGTTCTACATGTAGTAACCTCATCAATGGTCAATCACGAGTAATCTAAGCCACAAAATAATATATTATACAGAAAAATAAGATTAGGTATATACAGACAATGAATTGAAATACGGTTGGTGCAATACAAAACCACTCATGACAATACAACCATTACTCTCTTATTCAGTACGGTACAGAATCACTGTGTAATACAATATACTGAACCTTGTGTGGCAGAACCCCCGCATTTCTAAAAGTGCTGCTTCATTGTTTCCCCACTTCTACTCTAAGCAATTGCTGGGATGGTACCTAAATTCAGATCACGGCCGCCTCCTACCCTAACCTTTGCCCCAATTACAAATACACTAGTTTAGCCATCACAATGACACTGGCTGTGGGATAAGTACAAGGGGCTCGTTGACCATGATATCGTAAAGCACTGAAATGAATCGTCATTAAACAACCAGAATGTATTGTATATACTCATCTTCAAATCAAAACCTGATGTTACTCAACAGACGTCATCGTTTTATATACTCAGTATGGATAAATTTATATTTGGGTCATATTGTCTAATACTACGTAGAGGAAGCTGACAACTGAAAAATGACATTCAACTGCTGGTATTGATACCGTCCACACTCAGCGCCAGCCCACGCTAGAGCCTTTTAGCGGCTGGACGATGCAAACTCCACAAGTCTCGTCACGTTCTCTTCTGTACGATAAGGTTTAACTAACGTTGGAGGTGCAGTGTGTGTGCTAAAGAAGAACTGACGTGATACGTAATTGTTTCGTTTTTAATACTTTATTCTGAAGCGGAGCAACAGTACAGAATTAGCCTTGCTTTACTTGTCCCTCAGATGGTGCTAACATTATTAACAATAGTAACATAATATTTAATAAATGCTCTGCTGCAAGCAACGGGAAACTATAAACGTAACGTTCTTGCCGACGAGACCAAAAGGAATAAGAAGCTCTTAAATTTACTTCGTTATGATTAAACTGATTTTCCAAAACCTGGCTTTTGATTGCAAAAAAAAAGGCTTTGGGGCCAACATTAACTCTGACGACAATCCGGTTGTTATGATTTATATGGTACAAGGAGGTACTAAAATGTGAACTTTAAGAAATAATACAACAAAATCTGTGGAAAAATGGTAAGCGTAGACAGACTAGGCGGTCACTCGGGGTATATTAGAATCAATGGATAACAAAATGAAAAACAAGAACGCAAAATGTAAGGCAAAAAGCATAATTCAGCCTACTGAATGTTGAGGTCAACAAGACTAGCTCAAGATGTATCGGTTAGCATAGTTGTCTGTCGCTTCGGAAGTTGGGATTCGATTTCTGGCACTGCCTTCAGTTGTAATTCTGGTCGGTGCGCTGAATCGGGGTACACTCAACCTGTTGAGGCAAATTTGAGAAGAGGTGGGTTCGATTCCCTCTCCAGCCACCCACAAAGTTATTTTTCCGCGTCTCCTTTTTCTCCTCCAGGCAAACGAGATTTTATATAGGGACTGATTTTTTTGGCCACTAGAAGGCCCGTGTGTTTTTGAAACAGCAGACATTGGTGATATCCTTGAGTTACTACGTTGTATATGGGCACAGCATCTCATCAGTTTATTTCTCTTGGATTTATTGACAGGCATATCGAGGGTGACATATGTTTATTTTTTCCGGAAGTATAATATTATGCCTAAACCTAGCAAAGTACCTGACGGATGGGAAGATTGTCATTGGAATGAATTTCATGTTTCATGCATCTAAATTTTTGACTTGAGTAAATTACAAGGTAATGTAACGACAGCCCAGTTAGGCGAATACTAGTATTAGTCAGCAGAAGCGTAGGATTAAGGGAATCTCAAAGCAGCTCAAAGCTTATATGAAGAAAAATGATTGTTGTGTTAAAAAAGAAAAACTAAATCCCTCACAAGATAAGTATTAAGAGTTTTAGCGAGATTAGACACAGTCTTGATTATGAAAACAGTAATCACGACGCATAGATTGATAACGACCCATGGTAGGAAACTGGCTGAGCGAACTATACCAGCGACAGTCATCTAAACATGGTGAAATATTTCCGGGCTGAGAATTTGCATAGTTTCAAAGCTTTTTCAATCTTGAACATTGATCTAATTGCTTGAGATTGAGAGTCTAGTGATATGAGTAGAGTTGACCCATTAGGCAGTTAGACACAAAGTTACAAAATTCAAGTTATTGACTTTGACAGTTTATAGATGAAACAAGTAGTTCCGTGAAGAACTATACAGCCTATTTTCATATATTCTATTCATGTTCATTGCCTCTATCAATATAAAAAATATCACTTTGATTGCTGTAATGGATTCGTAGATATTGAGAACTGTCTAAATATTTCAGATGGTCGCCATGTAGGCTATAGAGTTATGTACTATTAGATGATGATTATTGTTTATGTTCATTATACAAATGTTGATTTCGAACCCATGATTTGAACACAAGAAATAAAAACTTAATTTTTGAAATTCGCACAGCCGCCATCTTGAGGTTACGTAATCAATTGAACTAAATTAGATACCAGTGCGTTACAATGTGTATAAACATTTGCTGTACGAAGTTTCATTGCATTTGGATCATTAAATTGCGAGAAACGTATATTTAAAACTTTCAATTTTGACTTGGTCGCCATGTTCGCTTTGTAGATAATCTGTTTTTGAGAGTCACATAGATGAACTTTCAGTAGTGCCCTTTATGTCCGAACAAAATGTCAAGGTGATACCGGTAATAGTTCCAGAGATATAGAATGCCGGTGAAATATTTCGCACAGCCGCCAACTTCAGGTTATGTAAACAAATGAACAAAGTTAGATGTCAGTGCATTACAAAGTGTATAAACATATACTGTACCAAGAGCAGATGAATTGAATGGCTGGGACATGTCCTGAGAAGAGATGAGAAAATGGTGAAGACAGTGCTAGAAGGGAAGCCACAAGGTACGAGACCCCTGGGTAGACCAAAACTGAGGTGGATGGATGGAGTCAAGAAAGACTTGGAGACACTGGGAGCCAACGAGAACATGGGTAGCAACAGAGACCAATGGAAGAGGCTAAAGAGTGAGGCAATGAACCGACTTCGGTTCGTGTGGCCAACGAAGTAAGTAAGTAAGTACCAAGTTTCATTGCGTTTGCTTGGTTAAATCGCGAGAAACGTGTATTTGAAAGTCGCAACTTCGCTTGGTCACCATGTTGGTTTTGTAGTTACGAGGTTTACAAAGGTCACATAGGTGAACATTTATTAGTTCTCTGTATCCCCGTAAAAATTCCAGGGTGATATCGGTAATAGTTTCGGAGATATTGAACACTTGTGAAATATTTCGCACAGCAGCCATGTTGGATTGGTGAGACGTAACAAAATTTGAAGGGCAAGGTCAGGGTCGCCCAAAATAGTGCTATGAACTTACCGAGTTTCATTGGAATCGCTCCAGCCAGTCAGAAGTTATTACGGGGGACACACAAAATCCATCACAAACACAAGCACACTCAGACAGACACACGGACAAAAGGTGATCTCATAAGCCTATTTTTTTATGAAAATAGGCTTAAAATGATGATACCCTGCCAGCGAGATAAAACATATAGCAGATTTCATTACTTGCAAATATGAGGAGAGCATTTAACTTATCTATGCATGTTGATTGGCTGACTCGCGGTCAATACATGTCAGATTTCCAAAGTGAAATGCCATGTCCATTTGTTCGGATTCCACGCAAAAAGGGGGTCCCGGTGGCTAATGATCGCATGATAACGGTCACGTAAGACTAAAAGCTTACTTTAACTGGCAGTGCTGATAGAGCAATTATCACCACATGGCTTTCACAAAATATCGGACGACTGACGGCAGTCCCTTGTAGATAGTCCGAGCGAGTCTGCTGGCGGCCATTAGATGCGTAACAAGTGAGAAGGCTCCCGACTAGCAAGGCGGTCGAGGGGGAGAAGGTAGTGGGAGAGAAGGAGGACATAAGGGTCACAAACGTCGAAAGCATAAATCGTTACTGTTATTGTTGTTTTAAGGGGTTGAACTACGAGGTCATCTGCCCCAGAGCATAAATCATTAAAGCACACACTTTTTTTTGAGGCAGAGTTCAAATAATGTAAAAGTGTGTAGGTTGCTTTCTGTAGAGGACGAGTCGAACATCCAAGCGTCATAAGTAGTCGGTGACAACGAGTTCTTACGTTGACCGTAGGAGATGAAAGAGTTCAGTCAGTGCCACGTGAGGGCACACGAAGGAGAAGCTAGATGATTTTGTTGAAAGAAGTGTAATGAATCTCGTTCACAGAAACACACTAAACACAGGCATGAGCAAAACCACAAGGAGAGAGCAAAAACACTCAGAAATCTCCGTCGGTGGCTTTCAAGGAAGAAAGAGATAAGAGAGAGTGAAAAACTAGAAAACCCTATCTGGGTACAAACTGCGTAAGGTGTATATTCAAGGAATATACCTATATCGATAGTCAGATGAAGCGCTAAAAGAAGTTAGTGCCTCCTGGTACTTAGGAAGAACTATGGACCAAGCGGAGAAGATACATAAAAGATGGGTTGACATATGGTAACATCATATATAGATGCAGCTAGTGGGAAGTCATTTTTGAGGCCGAGGTCT
The DNA here is from genome assembly GCA_946902985.2 of Meconema thalassinum. Classification (NCBI taxonomy): domain Eukaryota; kingdom Metazoa; phylum Arthropoda; class Insecta; order Orthoptera; family Tettigoniidae; genus Meconema; species Meconema thalassinum. The sequence goes on along the minus strand of OX336398.1, from coordinate 9,067,258 downwards.
GGAGTGTGGTGTTATAAGTATGTGAAACTTGGTTTATTCCTTCTGCAGGAACGGGAAAATAGGAGCATTTGAATGTGGTGTTATTGGAGAATGTTGGAGATTGGGCAGCTAGATGGAGTAAGAAATGTGGTGTATTGAGATGAATGGGGTTAGATGTGTCTGGTGAGTGGTAATGAAAGGAAGAGATTGGCAGGGCTCATATTTAGGCACCAGGAATAACAAATTCTCAGTAGTAATGGAAGCATGAATGAAGGACATGAACTATAGGCGTTAAGCAAGGTTAGAATATGTTAAATATATTGCTTCGGTTGTAGGGTTTAGAGGTAATGTAAAGACGGACTATTTATCTTAACAATGGGAGAAATGTAGTGCAGTATTGAAAATCAAACATCAACGACATTAAAAACCAAACACTACGACGTCGGTAAAGAATTCTTTTCACTCAGCTTTTTAGCAGCTTTGCGAGACTTCAGCTCAATGATGCGCAAGAAGAGACACTATTTCATAAATTTGCTCATCGGTGATCCATAGGCGAAGGTCAGCAGGGATGCGAAGGGTGCAAACTTACACACCTTGTCCATTATTGCATGCGGCATGCAGGAATCTAACGCCTATGGATCAGAAGAATGTGGCGGCTAAGAAACAATCCCAACACACTAATGCTCACGGAGCTATGACCCCGGAGTTTCCAACAAGACCACAATATTTTCTGTCTAATTAAATTGAATTGAAAAACATGCACACTGTGTGAAAAGCATATTATTAAGCAGTAAGAACGGAATCAGTTCCCAATATTTCTTTAACACTTATTTCCTGGTAGCGATATTAATGAAAGTTTCTCCAATTATAGTTTCTTTACTTTGAAATCCATACCTTGACTATTATTTCACTTCCTATAATAATGTACCATATTTCAAACTGTTAGTACATTCTATTTCAGGATGATATGTCCTGATACGTTGAATCAGGCTGCAATGAAGATATATGATGTTGGTAATAGTGGAAGACAATATACTACCACTTACTCTACAGAAAAATGTTGTATAATGCAAAAGGTGAAAAAATATTCATGCAGCGTATGCGAAGTTAAGTTTACTTCGAGAGGAAATTTGAAGACACACATGCTAGTCCATAGCGGGGAGAAGCCGCACTCGTGTAGCGTATGCGAAATTAAGTTTACTCGGAGAGGAGATTTGAATCAACACATGCTAATCCATAGCGGGCAGAAGCCGTATTCATGTAGCGTATGCGAAATTAAGTTTACTCGGAGAGGATATTTGAATAAACATATGCTAATCCATAGCGGGAACAAGCCGCATTCATGTAGCGTATGCGAAATTAAGTTTATTCGAAGAGGAGATTTGAATCAACACATGCTAATCCATAGCGGCAAGAAGCCATATTCATGCAGCGTATGTGAAGCCAAATTTACATTAAGAGGAAATTTGAATCAACATATTTTAGTCCATAGTGGCAGGAAGCCATACTCATGTTCCGTGTGCGAAGCAAAATTTAACCCGAAAGGCAATTTGAAGTCGCACATCCTTATCAATAGAGGAGAGACGCCATATTCCTGTAATATGTGCGAAGCCATATTTACCCAAGGACGGTATTTGAAGAAACACTTGCTAAGCCACAGTCACGAGAAGCTTGACTTAAGTACCAATTATGAAGAAGTTACTCTAAAACAAGATTTATGAACAAACATACTAAACTATAAAGGAAAAAAACATGTAGTAAATGCGAAGTGAACCAAGCTCATAGGCGACATTATTTGTAGACAAATTTTCTAATAATAATCATATTCAGTAATAAATGATATCAGAAGAATCACATATATCCTCATGATGTTGTTTTTTCCTACTTACCAAATTCCTCTGTACATTAGCCCTTTACAGTAAGAATTCTCCTTACCACCTCATCATTTGTTGCTCTACCTGCCCATCTGATATTCATCATTCTCCTTAACACCACACTTCTGGAACATCTTTATGATATTTTATGCTGCGGCAACAGTCCAAGTTTCAATTCGTCGGAGTGCCACTACCCTGATAATTCAAAACTGATTCTTTAAACACTTAGATATATATTTAATATCAACGCAATTATTGTACGTGTAAATGTCTTCCTTGCCCGAATGAACCTACTTTTTATATCTTAATTCTACAAGAACTTTTCTCGAATTGTCTTCATTGCTTGTTCAATATTTAGGTTGAATATTATGGGTACTAAGCTGCAGCCTTGCTTTACACCTTTAGGAATACCAAATTGTCTCTTATGTTCTTCAGCTTGTATAACTGTCGTCTGATTTCTGTATAGATTGAAGATGATTACATTATTCCAATCCTTACCAGTATGTCAAAAAACTTACTCAAATCAGCGTTATTACAAGCTTTTTCACTGTCTCAAATGCCATGAACGTTCTTTCATATTTAATTATTCTACCTTCCAAGTTCAATATAAAATTAACTACGGTTTCCTTAGTTCCGAAGTTTCTTCTGAGACAAAGTTCATCTTCACCAAACTCGCTTTCTCTCTGTCCTTCCATCTTGTAAATCATTCTCATCTTGTTCCTTAAAGCATGAGCGATCACGCTGATTGTACCATAAACTTCCTATACATCAGCTTCTGTTTTCTTCGGTATATGGATGATAACATTCTCCTTCAAATCAGGGAGTACCTGTCTCATAAATCCTACATCCAAACGAAATGATTTGGGCCAAACCTCAGTAGCTTAGTCAGTATATCATCCAGTCCGTATTATATCTCCTTCGTTTCGTCATCAACTTCATCATCTTCTTCCAGAACGTGATTCTCAACCTCTTTACCTCTATACCAATGCTCTATGTGAGCTATCCGTCTCTTAATCTATTATTCTCTATCCTGTTTTCCATCAGATTGTGAGTCTTTGGAAAAGCTGTATCTACTTCTCCTACCTTCAGACACTTTTCATACGTCTGCAACTGCTTTCCTAATTTCATCTCTTGCATTGTTGTTTTTCCACCTTTCATGCATTATTCTAATGAACAGAGTGATCACCAGCCAATATTTTGTTCGGTGAAAGGCAACCCAACTAACGCTTATATCATAGTTATCCTAACCAAGTGCTTTGACCAACCGCGACATATATGGAAGACCATTAACCGAATCCGTACAGGACATGGAGTTTGTGCATACAATCTGCACAAATGGGGAAAGCGGCCCGACACCTGCTGTGTTTTTGGTACATCGAACCAGAACATCAGGAACATTCTGGAATATTGCATAATAAGAGCGTACCTAGGTGACCCTAGCGACTTTTTCAGTGCTACGCCATCGAGCCTGGACTGGATAAATAGACTGGACGTAAGGTTATAATAAGGTCGACATCTGTGCTTGTATGTACTTTTTCCTTCTTTCTTTTATCGTTGTGGCCACTAGGGACCGCGACATCTCAACTGTTTTTCTTCTTGTTAGCCCACCACGCCTTCATCATTTCAGGATGGGATTTCTTCCATTCATCCGAGTGAACATATCTCTTGCTCGGTTTTACTTCCTCTTGATGAACCTGACGGAGTTTTTGTTTCAATGGGGTTCTGAGCAGGATATCTGATTCAGAAATTTCAAACATAAACTAGCCATAGAGGCATCACCTTTAAGCCTCGGAAGTATGATAATAGACGATTGGAGAATCTACTGACTGGCATTCTGAGGAGGTGGACATGGAATGTTTTTCCCTGTTTCCGGATTAACTTGTGATCTTTCCAAAGTGGGAGTATATTTCTGAATTACTCCGGTGCTTGTAACCTCAATCTTTGAACTTAGGACCAAGAATTTTCCATATGATCTTTCTTTCCAGAATTTCAAGTCTCTCGATCAGGGCAGCTGCGCGGTTTGTTCGGCATTCCGCTGCATACAGTGCTTCCGGTCTAATCGCAGTTCGATAATGTCTTACCTTTGCATTCATAGAGATGGACAATTTATTGTGCAGTTGGTGTGAGAGGTGGATGGCTGTTTCGAATGTATTGACTCGTGTTGAGATGGGGAGCTTTTCAGAATTATTTGGCTCGATCCACTCACCATAATATTTAAACTTTGGAACGTTTAAGATCTGACCGTGTGTGGTTTGAAGCTGAGCTGGAGCTTCTTTTATATTAGAGATTAATTGGGTTTTAGTGTACGATACCTTGAGTCCTATTTTGGTTGCGCAATCATATAAGTAATTAACTTTATTTGTATTTTTATCGTAAGGCCTCGGATGCCGGGTGCAAACTTTGTAATTTGACACCCAGAGGTGGGCTTGCATGTCGAATTTCGTTGTTCCTTAAATCACTATGAAAGTCAAGGAGGTTAGATATATAAGCTCCTTAAACACTATAGCGCTTTCTAGTAGAGAAATTAAGAACTTTGTGTTTGCGGAAACTTCCGAAATTAATTTTGCCATTATGAACTCGGCCTACTGAATTTAAATGGGTTCTTTGACATGAAAATATCGTATGACATACGTGTCGTATTTTTGCCGCCTTAAAAAACACTTACCACGGCCAGGAGCGAACCTGCAATCTTGGGGTTAGTAGACCGACTCGCTATCCACTCACCCACCGTGGCTGTTTCTGGAGAGGAAGCTAACAAAGCGAGGTCATCAGCAAATGCGATGCAATTAATATTGATGTTATGTCAAGGTCTGCCTATTTGTACTCCATTAGGAAATCCTTTGGATTCAAGAACGTATCTCCATTCTCTTATGACTCTCTAAAGGGCACATTTGAAAAGCAGTGGTGATAATCCATCACCCTGTTGAACACCTGATTGAATGCGGAAGGGTTCAGAAATCTCAGATCTGAACTTTACTTAGGAAGTTGTGTCAGAAAAATACTCTGGATTATCATTCGAATCTTATTGTCAAGACCAAATTCATGGAGCACTTGGAGAAGAGTTGCTCGGTCAATGGGGTCGTAAGCTTTCTGAAAGTCTACGAAGACGATGACGAATGGTCTAGATCTCAGTTTCTGTTTAGCGATGGTCATTTGCAGATTCAGAATCTGTTCAGCACATGATCTGGATTTTCTAAAGCCAGCCTGTTAATCGCCTACTTGTGAGTCTAGTTGTTCCTCGGCTCAAGTAAGTAAGGCTTTAGAGAGGATCGTGTAGGTGATTGGAAAGAGAGAATTGCCCCGATATTTATTGACGTCTGACTTTTCACCCTTTTATGAAGCGCATGAATAAGAGCTGCGGTCCATTTAGTTGGTATCTCGGTAGTTTTCCAAATCTGTTAGAGAGTTAGCAAGAGAGTTTCCAGTGCGCTATCATCCAGGAGCTTCCAGTGTTCTGCGATTACTTAGTCCTCGTCAGGGGATTTGTTATTTTTAGTGGAATTATGATCTTTCGCAGCTCTGAGATGTCTGGCGGAGAAGAGTCTGGATTAGTTGGAAGTGAATTTGAAATAGGAGTGAAAGTCGACTCCGGTGGATCACAGTTGAGAAGTTTTTTAAAGTATATAGCTAACTTTTGACAGTAACACTTGTCCCTGAGAGCGATCTGGTTGGTGATCGGGTCGCGGAAGCTCAAATTAGGAGGATTGTATTTTGTCTGATCCCTCTTGAATGTTTGGTAGACATTTCTGGAGTTTTGCTTCTGGAAATTCAACTCGATGTTGGTCAGTTCGATTTTGTGGAATTGTCTTCTTGCGCTCCGAATAACTCGAGAAGTCCTCTTTCTCGTTTCAACGAAGTGTTTATTCTCTGTTTTGTGAGATTTCCAGAGAAGCCAAGCTCATTTTCTGTCATTCAGGGCTCCATCGCATTGTAAGTTCCATCAAGGGTGTCTAGTTTTCCATGATTGAGGCGCAATTTAAGGAGCAGTTTTTACCATGGAACACTTCAGTCGTTTAAGGTCTGGCGAGGTTAGAGTGGGGATTTTTTCTGAGAATTCATTCTGAAGTAATTTGAGTTTCTCTATGTCGGGTCGAAGAATTTTGTGTCTGTGTCCGCAACTTTTCTGTGTTGTTTCGGAATAAATTTAAGCTTAATCTTAGACATGAAATAACCCGGGTGAAGATTGGTGCCTCGAAGGGCTTTGACATTCTGTATTTCTTTTGAAGATCCGACAGAAATGGCTACATGGTCAAGTTGAAATTCTCCGTTAAGTGTTGGGAGGTGTCCATGACTTTTGCTTCCATGGAAGATGTTTGAAAAACGTGGATTTTAGCACTAGTTTGTTATTCCCACAGAGTTCAATTAACCGTCTTCGTGCCAAGCCATTTCCTGTAATACTTGCCAAGAATGCCAAGCAATTTTCAATGATCATGCAGACTATTGGAAAAGAAATCATTATTTTTGCGTTGCATTATAACCAATACCCCATTCGTTCTCACTTTATGTTCGTAAAAGTAATTACGGCATCTAAACCTTTATAATGGAGGTTATTCTGAAAAATTTTCAATTTTTTCAATTAAAAAAATAAATTTTGAGTCTGACTTAAGGCCACCTAAGAGACATATTCGAAGAAATATTACGTTTCCAGCTAAATAAAGCTCTTAAATACATCTGTAGGCAGAAAACGTCAAGAAGAAGAAAACAACTGCACCACAATTTTGGCGAGCGCTAAGGTAGGGCGTGAATATTAACTCAAACTTCGAAAGAAAAAAAGTAAACACCTCACAGGCAAGCCTGGAACCTCACCTTTCCAGCAGTAAGAAATAATCATGGACATATGCCTAGAGAAATCTGCATATATAAGAAAAAAAAGCGCGCCGATTCAATCGGCTTTGGCACTTTTGGCGCGAGCAGCGGGAGCCGATCTGATCGGTGCGTGGCACTGACGAGGTTAAACGTTCTCCATTCCGGTCGGTTCTGGAATGTGCTCGGTAATCACCAACTATATGCCTGTATTTTCGTTCTGTACCAATTTGAGCATTGAAGTCTCCCAGGAGAACTGTGGCATGTGATTTAGGAATTTGAGATAGGATTTCATCCAATGTTTCCCAGAAGATTTCCACAGTCTCCGGGTTCCATTTGTTGTCTTGGTTGATGGGTGCGTGAACATTCACAAACGTGTAGACTGTATTGGCACATTTGACACAGCGAGTGGATAGCCTATTGGATAAGGGGTTGAAGCTGATGATTGAGCCGAGGATTTTGTTACTAACAACATGAGGAGCTCATTTGAGAATTTTCTTGTCAGTTTTGATTTGAAGACTTTGAAACCTTGAGTTTCGTATGAATCGTTATCCGTGTAGCGTGTTTCTTGGATCGCAGCTATCCGATGTTTGGTGAGGGTGTCTGTTAAGTTTTTGAGTTTGCCGACTTTGAGAAGTGAATTGGCGTTGAAGGTGGCACAAAAGTTCACAACATTGCACTTGAGTTTGCGATGTAACAGATAGTTCAAGAGACTCCGACTTCTCCTTCAAGCATGAGGGTGCAGACTCCCCAGAATCCTATCTGCTTGCGACTTTGATAGTCTACCACCTGGAGTAATTTTTCCGTTTGATTCTTCATTTTGAGCAGTTGAGAAATGTGCTCAGATTTGGGAGTAGACCTTACTCTACCCAAAATACAACTAAGGTTGTTAGCGTCAGAGGGCCTAAGTTATTATTGGCTACTGTTTTACGGCTTTAAGCCAACCCTCATCTTTTCTCCGGGTTTGGGACCAGCAACAGCAACTGCTGAGTTACTCAATCCACCCCGCAGGTGCTGTTCGTCGTTATGCCCATTCGAAGAGCGCCTGGTGGTTTTTTCCTTCTTATCCTCCCAAAATCTCTTCAAGAATGCACTGTGTTGCATCTTGCGTCCTGTTGACCACTTCCCACCAGTTTTCTTTATGTGTTTCTCCCAAAATTTATGGTTGGCTACTTTTGTCCTAAAAGCTCCACGATTGTCTATGATGTAGTCTGGATATTCATTTCTTGGAGGTCTGCCTTAGTTCCTTCTAGCCATTTTATCTTGACCTTCTTTGAGTTGATTACTTTGAATAATCTCTTAGTTAGTCTGTCGCTGTTCATTATGTAGATATGGCCATAGTCGCTTCCGTACGGCGTCAGCGAACCTGTCAGTGAAGGAGCAGAGGTCCGCTGTTCTCCTCTTAATCCACATTCAATTTTCTCTTGTGGGACCATAACTTTTCCACAGAATTTTCCTTTCATGTTTTTCAATGTCTGCAACTTTAGAGTGGCCACCCAGACACACGGTTGCTGTGCTATATAAAGCTTCCGGCAATACAACTGTCTTGTAATGTCGTAATTTTGTATTACGCGATATGACTCTTTTGTTGTGGTAATTCCATGTCAGTCTGTACGCCTTATGAAGTTTGGTGGTTCTGTCTACATTGGCACTGCTGTCTAGTCCTGATGGTAGTATGATTTCTCCAAGATATTTGAAGGAGGGAACCTGTGAAATTGTGCCGTTTTTCAATTCTAGCGTAGTTCTTTTTCTATTTTGATGTAGATTTTCCATGTACTTGGTTTTCTCCTACGATGTCTGAAGACCTGCCTTTGATGCTATATTGTGTAGTCTCTGTATGGCATATCTTGTTTCATTCTTGGTCTTAGTAATGATTGCTAGATCATCAGCAAATGCTAAACATTTCACATTGAACTTGCTTCCCAACTTTCCGATGTTCACACTTTTCATCCTTTCCCATTCTCTAATAACTTTGTCTAGAATTAAGTTAAACAGAATAGGGGAGATGCCGTCTCCTTGACGAACGCCCGTACTTATTTCAACGGGCTCAGAGATTTCTCTTAGGAATTTCACTTTAGAGGTCGTATTCGTGAGAGTCTGCCGGATAAGAGCTCTGGTCTTCTTGCCCACTCCGAGTTCTTCTAGAGTATCAAAACCTGTCTGTCTGTCCACAGAGTCATACGCTTTGTTAAAGTCCACAAAAGTGACGAAAGTGCTGGCACTTCGGCGAATCCTTAATATCGTCTTCAAGTACCATATTTGTTCTGGACATGATCGACCTTTCCTGAAAACCGCTTGGTACTCGCCAATCAGATGATTTATTATTATTTTATTATTATTATTTATTATTATTATTATTGTTATTATTATTTTGTTTTATGTGTAATGCCACACGCTAAATGAAATTAGCCCTAAATACGTCAGTACCTGCTCCTCCTCAGCCTTAGTAATACTTTACCGTTGAGTTCATGCTCGCGAATGTAGCAGAAATCATTAGCAGCAGTCTTATTCCAAAGACCTCAAATATATTGCGTGATTAAAACGATCACAGATCCGAATATTATCGCCTCAGGTTTGGACAGTGTTGTGTTGGCAGCAAGCACAAGAGTGTAGTGCAGTATCTTTGACATAGTCTTTGATATCAGGGAAGTTCAGTGTCAAAAACAATATGGTGTGTCGTGTGAATTGTGAATCTTTCCACAACAAAATAATAAAATATGCATTCTAGAGGAGTCTATGTGATTTATTGAAAAGTGAACCTAACATTTTATGGCGACCATGACAGGACTCATTCATAGTAAAAGGCTCCCGTGAAGAAAGAAGATGGAAAGACTCGCTAAAGAAAGAACCGTAAAGCGGCGGTTATTTACGCGCTCACACAATCAACTAATGGCGTTGTTAGGAGATGATCAAACTGAAACGGAAAAAGTGCAAGTGCAACTTGAAATCCTTCAAGAAAAGTATGATGATATCTCTAATTTAGATGGATTAATATTTCAACAGATGATAGACGACGAGTGTGAGGATGACGAAATAGAAGCGGAATGTGAATCAGCTGATGATTACAAACACAAATTCCTTAGCTGTAGAACAAAAGCAACACGTTTTATGAATCCCGTTGTTTCCATTACCCCTCCACAAAGTGTAGTGAATGACAATTTTTGTGATAAAAAGAAATATAGACTTCCAAGAATAGAATTCAAGAAATTTTCTGGTGAAATAATTGATTGGTTATATTTTTGGAGCCAGTTCCGTAAAATTCACGAGGATGAGGACATTGGGAAGGAAGATAAATTCCAATATTTAATTCAGGCTATGACAGAAGGTTCCAGAGCATATGAATTAGTTACTAGTTTTCCACCCACTGCCGAGAATTATGACAAAGCTATAGAGAGTCTTCAAGCTCGATTTGGTAGAGAGGACTTGCAGGTGGAAGTTTATGTTCGTGAATTGCTCAAACTAGTATTGACGAATGCAGTCAATTCCAAAGAAAGGCCAACACTGAGTAGCTTGTATGATAAATTAGAGTCACATCTCAGATCACTGGAAAGTTTAGGCGTTACTACAGAAAAATGTACTGCAATGCTGTATCCCCTAATTGAATCATCTTTGCCAGAAGACCTATTAAGAGCATAGCAGAGGAATGCTTCCTTCAGGTGTGATTCCATATCCAAAGATCGTTTGCAGCAGCTCATGGCTTTTCTTCAAAATGAAGTAGTAAGTGAAGAAAGAATTTCATTGGCTATGAAAGGGTTTAGTATTAGCACATCCCAAGGATTTAAGATTAAGGGAGACAAGAAACCAAGGGATGTCATTGAACCAAATATACCTACTGCTTCTGCTTTGTTTGCTGATGTTTCTAAGAGACAGGAGTGTGTTTTTTGTCTTAAACCTCATTCGAGCCCAGAGTGCATTAAAGCTCAAAAAAATGACTGTAGGGGAGAAAAGGAAAATCTTAACTGATAAACTCTGTTGCTTCAATTGTTTAAAGAAGGGCCATGTAAGTAGAGCTTGTAAATCGATTGTCAGGTGCATTGTTTGTGGTGGTAAACATGTGGTATTAATGTGTTATAAGCTCCGTGACAAAGAAAATGAAAGTGTGTCCAAACAGAATTACGAGGGAGACAGGAATTTGGTTCTCCAGGATGTCAATAATGTGGATAAGGCTTTAGCTAATGTGTCTTGTTCTCCTGAGGTGTACTTGCAAACCCTGGCAGTTGTCGTTAAAGGAAAGGGTAAACAAAAAACTGTACGGGCTGTCATTGATACTGGGTCTACTAAATCCTACATTGCACGTGACCTAGCCGAAGAAATGGGGTATCAGTCAATCAGGAAGGAAACGTTAATACATTCCTTGTTTGGTGGAGTACGTTCTCGAGAAGCAAAACACGACTGTTACAGAATAAGTTTAAAGCGATTGGAGGGAAACTATTCCAAGGAGCTGGAAGTTTTAAGCCAAGATATGATTTGTGAAGATGTCCCATATATTAAGAATGGTTCTTGGAGTGAGGAGATAAGGGATCTGAAAATATGTTTAACTGATGTACGAGAGCGAGGGCCTGTGCAGATTCTGATTGGGGCCGATAAGGTGGGTGAACTGCTCACTGGGAGGAAACATCAACTAAAATGTGGCCTAGGTTTGGTGGAGACTTCCCTAGGGTGGACACTAATGGGAAAAGTCATAGGTAACAAGGCCCAAAGGGATTCGGCATCATTATTAGTGTCATCATTGTTTTCCCAACATACACGAATTTCTGATCTCTGGGACTTAGAAATTCTTGGAATTACTGACCCTGTTGTGAAAGAATCTATCGTCGAGAGGAATGAGCGTGTTAGAAATAACTTCCTTGAGACTGCACGACTAAATGAAGATAACAGATATGAAGTGTGTCTGCCTTGGAGTGAACAACATCCACCTCTCCCTGACAACAGAGAAATTGCTCAGCACAGATTAGAAATCACTACAAAGAAACTACAAGCTGAACAACATTATCAGGAGTATGATAATGTCTTACGAAGTTGGTTGGAGCAAGGAATCATCGAGAGGGTACCTGAAGAAGAACTGAAGAATAGTGGACACTATCTACCTCACCGACCTGTCTTCAAAGAAAACAGCACCACCAAGAACAGGCCTGTTTTTGATGCCTCGGCGAAGCAGAGAAACGCTCCATCTCTGAACGAATGTATTGAAAAAGGGCCTAACTTCATAGAGTTGATCCCTAGTTCGCTACTGAAGTTCAGAGAAAATGAGATCGGTGTGACGGCCGATGTAGAAAAAGCATTTCTTCAAATAAGTGTCAATCCTAGAGACCGTGATTTTCTGAGATTCCTTTGGTGGGAGGAGGAAACTACAGGGAAGGTAGAAGTGTTCCGTCACAATAGAGTTGTCTTTGGACTTGCATGTTCTCCGTTCCTATTGTCGGCAACCATCAAACTCCACTTGAACGAGTTGAAGAGACAAACAGTCGATAATAGTTCCTACTCAACTTCAACAATAGAAAGATTGGAAGAATGTTTTTATGTGGATAACTGTGCTATTAGTGTTAACAACAGAAATGACCTTCATTCATTCATGCGAGAGGCAAGCATAATAAAGGATAAGGCATCTTTCAATCTCCGAGGGTGGGAGTATTCTCAGGATGGTACAGCTGAAAATCTTACTCATGTGCTAGGGCTCATTTGGAATAAAGGAGAAGATACCATTGAACTGAATCTAACTCATGTTAATGATTTCAAATATGATGTAATCACCAAAAGAGCTATACTAGGAGCTGCACATAAGGTGTTTGACCCTATTGGCTTCTCATGTCCAGTATTTCTCTGTCCAAAATTAATCTTGCAAGAACTATGGGCCACTGACTTGGGTTGGGACACCAGAGTAGACGAAACAACGAAGAGAAGATTCATGAAGTGGTTGGCATAACTACCTCAGCTGTCTGAGATTAAGATTCCTAGATGTTTGATCGGTAGTGTCCAGTCGGTTGAAGATATATCTCTTCACGTGTTCTGCGACGCCAGTCAAACTGCGTATGCTGCAGTTATATTCTTGCGAATACAGAGGGTTGACAATATAGAGTTACGATTTGTACAAGCCAAGACAAGAGTGGCACCCAAGAAGAGTATCACCATACCACGCCTGGAATTATTAGCAGCTACAATAGGGGTTCGACTAGTGACGTCAGTACTGCCAACATTAACTGCAAAAGAAATCGTTACTTATTATTGGAGTGACTCGTCGACTGTGTTGTCCTGGATCAAGTTAGACGAACCTTGGGGGACCTTCATGTGGAACAGAGTGCAAGAAATTCGAAGACTGTCCAGAATAGAACAGTGGCGGCATGTTCCAGGAACCATGAATCCGGCTGACCTGGCATCAAGGGGATGTAGCACAAAACAGTTACTTCAACAGAGATGGTGGGAAGGGCCAAAATGGCTAAAACAATCCACTACACAATGGCCTAGCCCCGAAATTTCAACAAACGATGATGAAGTCTTCCAAGAAAGAAAGAAAGAAAAAAGAAAGTCAACACTATGACGGTGTTAGAAGACAAGTCCAATACCCAAGAATGGCACCTTGACTATTTCTCAAGTTTCCGTAGAACAGTTCGTATGATAGGATGGATCTTGAGGTTTCTGTATAATTGTCGACAGGAAAATAATAGAAGAACTACCGAACTATCCATTGAAGAAACCACAGAAGCAGAAAAAGTCGTGATGAAGTTCATACAAAAAGAGTGTTTTGTTGGTGAAAAGGATGAAAGATTCAACTCACTATGTGTTTTCATGGATGATGAGGGAGTGATGAGACTGAAAACAAAAATTATATCGCGCAAAGATGATTATGCTTTCCGTTGTCCTGCTATCCTTCCTGCGAAGCATACAGCGGTTCACGCTCTCATTAGGGAGAAGCACAAAGACTTATGTCATGCTGGAACCCAGATTCTGCTCAGTGGGCTCAGACAGAAATATTGGATCCTTGGAGGAAGGAGAACGGTGAAGGGTGCAATTAAAACATGTGTTGTCTGCAGAAGGTACCATGGAAAACATCTTGAAGCAGAACAAACTCATCTCCCCATAGACAGAGTAAGAGAAGCGTCAATTTTTGAAATAACAGGGGTCGACTTTGCCGGGCCTCTGATTTTGAAAGGTGGAGAGAAAGCCTGGGTCTGTCTGTTCACGTGTGCGGTTTTTCGTGCAGTACACCTGGAGTTAGTAACATCTTTGGCTACTGCAACATTCCTCGAAGCTTTTCGGCGCTTCGTGTCCAGACGTGGAAGGCCAATGATTGTCTATAGTGACAATGGGACAAACTTTCAAGGCACCTGCAATATGTTGGAGACTATTCAGTGGGATAAAATTGCTGAATATAGTTCTGTACACCAAATAAAATGGAAATTCAATCCTCCCACTGCAGCATGGTGGGGAGGATGGTGGGAGAGGCTGATTGGTGTCCTCAAACAAATGCTCAGGAAAGTTCTGGGAAGGTCATGTCTGTCGTACCAAGAAATGATGACTGTTCTGTGTGACATTGAAGCTGTCATGAATTCACGACCACTTACTTACCTGTCCAATGATGGAGAAGACTTGATGGCTATCACCCCTGCAATGTTCCTACAGGAAGTCAAGGAGATTGGAATGCCCGATATCGACATGATCGAGGACATAAAACTTGACAGAAGATTCAGGTACAGACAGAAAGTAAAGGAAACATTAAGGGTAAGATTCAGGAATGAATATCTTGGACAGCTAATACAGAAGAACCACATTAGGAAAAGTCATCACAAACCCTGTGTAGGTGAAGTAGTACTGGTAGCCAGTGACAACACGAAGAGACTAGACTGGCCGCTGGCAAGAGTGACGGAGGTCATCCCTGGCAAAGGTGGTGTCGTGAGAGTTGTTCGCTTGGCGACTACAAAAGGAGAGCTACTGAGACCAGTACAGAGGGTGTATCCACTTGAAGTGACATCTGGAGAAGATCATGCTTTAAGACTGCAAGTTGAGCGGAATGAAAATGAGAAGAAGGAGAAAAATCCTAAGACGGTTAAACCATTTACTAATACTTCTGATCTCATCAGAACCAGTAGTGGGAGAGTGGTGGTTAAACCAAAGAGATATTTTGAGTGACTTATTTATTTCTGTGTTCATTTATTTTGTGAATATATATGTGTTATGTTATTTTATTGTTTTGTTGAGTTGTTTCCACAACTCAAGGTGGGAGAATGTTGTGTTGGCAGCAAGCACAAGAGTGTAGTGCAGTATATTTGACATAGTCTTTGATATCAGGGAAGTTCAGTGTCAAAAACAATATGGTGTGTCGTGTGAATTGTGAATCTTTCCACAACAAATAATAAAATATGCATTCTAGAGGAGTCTATGTGATTTATTGAGAAGTGAACCTAACAGACAGGAAGTGTCTACAAATAGATTCTATACGTACCAGCGATACACTATGGCTTTCAGTAGCGAAGGTGGCTAAATCAAGCATTGCTGAAGTAACTTCAGGGATGATGTTAGGTAGAATGTTCGAACCCCGAGGTAGTAGATATGTTTTGGATTAATTTCGTTTACAGTGGATTTAGTGTGTGTGCATATCCACCTGTTCCAACGAGTGATTTTTATTTGGTCCTGAAAATGACAATTTTATCTGATGCTACGTAGCGAGGTTGGATGACAACATAATGATCTGTAGAACGAATGCAAGGTTCTCTGTATATTCAGGGTAGCAAGTGTTTGAAATGTTAACAAACTCGGTTTAAAGGGAAAATGTGACTCACTCAGGCCGCCGCACGTGTCAAGTATAAGCCCTCTGTAACCCCGAGATAAACAGTCCGTATTCTTACGTTTGACAAATATAAAATAGTATTAATTGATCCACTTATGAGAAATACCATAGTGTATTGAGTTAATTACACTGGTAACATGACTTTTCTCACTAAATATATGCTGTAAGAACTGACGTTAGTACAAAAGAAGCTAACAACAGAATGAACCTGCTGAATTAATTTTCAGGTTGGGATATTTTTATACAAACAAAATGAAGTGTGTTAATATGCTTGTGGAATTGATTTTCAAATCTTTATCATCTACTCGAGACCAACTTAAATCATCCTGGAAGTGGTTTTCCATGGCATCCGTCTTCCACTCCAGATAATATGCCGTGAGAATATCACAGGATTCGTAATTCTCATTGCTCCATGACAAAATGTTGTTTCCGCTACTTATGATGCTCAGGTGAATAGCGCATGCGATCGAGCTGGCGGTGGCTGCACATTTTAATGCCATCACAACAAGAGAAAAAAACATAAAAATTTGTTTTTTCTCATGCCTGGCGACTAAAGATAAGTATTTGAACCCATAAGAACGTTTTAGACTAAAAAAAATAGTCAAGTGTCCAGCGCAAAAAGTTGTCACTTTCTATCTTTGCGTAGTGTGTAAGCATCCGTGGCTGAAATGGTACCGCGTTGGACTGCGGATGGAAGGACTTGGAGTTCGATACCTATTAGGGGGAGAGGTTAATAATTTGTTTTCGATACGTGTTATCGTCTGTGTCGACCGCTTTACCAATGTCTTACGACAGGAATGATACAAGATGTCACAGTAACCGTAATTATTGAGGATGGGGCACTAGTAATACAGCGAGTAAACGCATTTCCCGGTTGGATTCCATGAACGTTACTTAGTCTTCGAATCTGGTATTACACGATACATCTTAACATGAACACCTCAAATATAATAACAAGATAATACCAAGGGAATTTCTCAGGAACACGTATACTAGCAATTAGAATCTCCTTCGATATGTTGTTGTTGTTTCATTTGAGGGGCTAGAACATCGCGGTCATTTAGCAACCTGTACTTGGGTCTGGTTGTGTAGAAGTTCTCTGATAACCTGTATTATAGCGGTTTCAGTATTAATGTGTCTATTATCAATTAAGGTGAGGATTGGGAAATAGGCAAGTTAGAAACCATCCCGGAAATAGCCTGGTGTAGAATAGGGGAACCACAGAAAACCACTTCCAGGTTGACTAAGGTGGGAATCGAACCCACCTCTTCTCTGTTTTGGCCTACGAGGCTTAGTGTACCCCGTTCCACCCTTCAGAACAGCATCAGATATCTTGTGTGAGCCGGGAATCGAACCCACATCTTTTCTGTTCTGGCCTACGAGGCTTAGTGTACCCCGCTCCACCCTTCAGAACAGAATTACATTCCTTGTATGAGCCGGGAATCGAACCCACCTCTTCTCTGTTCTGGCCTACGAGGCTTAGTGTTCCCCGTTCCACCCTTCAGAACAGAATTAGATTTATCTTGTGAGCTGGGAATCGAACCCGGACTTCTGGAGCAATATGTTATGTTAATATCCATGTCAGATTTTTTAACTTTCTGCCATTACAGGTCACGTGGCATAACCTGCTGATTCGATCGTATTCTCTTCATAAATCGGCAAAATTCAAAGTAATCTTCACAGGAATACATCGTAAGTTAATAAATGTGACTTAGTAGGTGTGGCTCAATATTTCATCCCAACTAAAATAGAGCACGGACTGTCCTTCAAAAAAGTATGCCTACGGCTTAATTCGAAGTATCATTCTGCCTGTTCTCACCCACCGTGTATGGCGCAGCCCCAACCACGCGCACTGGTTACAATGGCCATCCCCTCTCAAACGTTATTATCCATGTATACATAGCAAGTGAACGATTATACAAAACAAATAAACTGGAGTATTTACACAAATCGTCAGTCTTTTCTTAGCCTTGTAAGAGCTGAGTTAGCTGTTTGCAACCACAATGCTGATTCTCTTCATTCGCATGCAAAGAAAATTGTATAAGCCGTAGTTTTAACTTATCAGCGGGGTTTTAAATGTCTTTAGCTTTTGGGTCTTTATTATTCAAAATGCAAATTCAAGGTCTTATGTATACATTTAGACAAATTAAAATCTTTATGCCCAACATCTTCAAACCAGGCAAAGGGCCAAAGGTACAATTATTGTCTAAAATCAGTAAGCAAGTAATACGTGTTGCTTCTTACTGGTACAACATTTCATATTCTTTGATCCAAATTCACAACGGGTGCTTGTTGTTCTGCCATGCTTGTATACATCACAGATGAACTCCAGCTGTAGAGGACAGACTTTCAGACTGATTCAAAGTGATCTGTTAGTTACTTCTGGAAGAGAATATACTACGTCCTGCCCAACAGATGCCAGAACAAGCCAGGGATCGACTTGGAACCTAAAGGCGAATGGAGAATATTAAGGAAATAAAAGTTCTAATGCACCGTGTCTAGTTGGGCGTAGCAATCAACGCCTTAAACACTCCTTTAAGTTTGGGAGAAGGCTCTAAGATTGCAGCAGGTAGAGAAATCCAGTTATAAATGGCACGATTTACGTAAGAATATCGTTACGGCCCAGCCTTCAATCAGGACTTGACTCCAATTTACCCAAATCCCATAATAATAAACTGTACAGCGCAGTCAGTGCTTACATGTCAAGCAACATTGCCTCACGATCATAACACTGAAGGCGCAAGCTCTTAACACTACTGCTCACAATTATACACAACATTGGAAATACCGCTGACGACTAATGGCCCACAAAGCAACTACCAATAAATAAGGAAGGATCCCACGAGGCGAAGACAGGCCGAGTTGGACGACGGACCAGAGGAGAGAGTGACGGCGGGCAACCTCCGATGTGGGTTGGAAGTCCCACGGGGCCCAACAGCAGCTCTTCTAGACTTCAAGTCCTGACCTCAAAGGTGAGTGTTCTTCAGCTGTCCGTATTTACGTCCCCCAAACCTCTCCCCACAGACCTGCTTCTGGACTGTAAATGAACAGTCAAATACCTCCAGATCATGTGATCTTATTCACTTATTTCGCATGTTGAAGTCAGCCAACCTTTCATCCTCTCGCCTTCGCAATCCACATGACCTAACGTAGAGCTGTTCGATTTCCAAGTCAGCATTCAACATGCACAGTTACTTCCACCAAGACTTTCCTGTGACCTTTCCTTAAAGAATTTGAAGCTTCGTTTCTCTCTGGCGGAGTCGCAATGGTTAATCCGTAGATAAATCCGGTTTAACACGATCTTGAATATCTCTCGCACGCCAAAAACAAACCTCCTAGAATCAAAACGCCGTCCAGAACATTCACCCAGCTTCTTCTTAGACTGCACTCACCCCGGCCTACCCCCCAAGTCCTTCAAAACTTTCTAAACATCAAACCCGCATACCCCTCGAGAAGAGAACACACACCCGCTAGTTCCAAAAGACTGGTGGAATCGCACATGGCCTGAATTGAGTTCAGTAGGATGCCGGATACATCTCTCCCCAGCCCCTTCATGCTCAAAGCACACCTGGACAAGAATCAAACAGGCTCCTTAAATATCATTCACAATCCCCCTCACACACAATTATATACGCCGACATACAAGACTAATCAGGGATTCAACAATGAACAAGGAGCACCGGAGTCATACTAGACCAACAGAGAAATCCAACACAATCTTGCAACCCCCTACAATCTCTCATGCCCTTATAAAAGTCTAATACACACAATCCAGCCCCACACATGACAGGCAGACGACCCCTACACATTAAAGACACTCTATATACGTTGCATTTCATCCCAACGCCCAGACACGAACACGAACGACAGCAAACACATAACATAAGGGCAAATCACATACACACAAGAGGTGAACAAATGAGCTTCGAGAGGGAGACTATGTATCCTTTCTGTGTATAACCGACTTATCATAATTTCTCCTATTCTCCCACAGAGCATTCCATTCTACTGAACGGCTTTGTTTTTTGGAAAAGGAAAGAACCTGTATTCGTCTCATGCTCTCTCAGGATATGATTCATGGGCCTGAAAGAGGCCATTTGGGCACCCAGAAGAGAGTGTGAGAGGATTGGTAAAAACCTATGAACCTCACATTTCCTCCTGCCTTCTTGGGCGAAGCATAGGGATTGGCAGCCTTCTTACAGTTAGATGCTTTAGGTACTTTTGTCGGCACCTTTGCTGCCTTCTTAGCCTTGGAAAGAGACTTGTTATGCTTAGGGGCAGATGTAGCACGCTTCATCTCGGCGGGTTTCTTGGCAGCTACTTTCTCCCCGGACTTCTTAGCCTTGGAAAGAGACTTGTTAGGCTTAGGGGCAGATGCAGCACGCTTCATCTCGGCGGGTTCCGTTATACCTCAGTACATCCTATCCAGTGTTTCCTTATTGATGGTTGATATTACAACTTTTCAGTTGGTCAGCACAATGTATTGTTTTGGACAACAGAAGAAGGATGACATGTTTCGCTCATCAAGCGGGCATCATCAGATTCTAATCTTTACAAGACAAAACACTAACAAACCTACAATGACGACCACTTAAGCTGCTGTTTCCTCTAGTAGCGGCCGTAATGTGACGGCGAATGACGCCACAAAAACGTTCCGCATAGAATCAAAGGCGATTGGTTTTCTAGGAAGCGTTGACTACCACCGTCACATAAAATTGCGCTGGCGTCATTCATATGATGGTGTTGACTGCGGTTGCAAAGAGTTCGTCAACGTTTTTGTACGGTGTACGGCGTGTGCTGAAATAAAAGTAGTGAATTATAATTATACAATGACAGATAAAATGATCTATTGGAGGGAGTATTAATAGATTTCATAAGGAATCACTATATTATTATAATGTGAAGAGTAACCTTAAATATGTACCAAGTTTCAGTTCAGGAGATATTGTTCTTTTGTTTCTGTTGTAAGGCACTGAGTTTATGTCATCCTTTATGTAATTCAGAGCATAATAAAATAACACTGGTGTCGACCGAAAGTATTCTCTGAATGTATCTTCATTGCAGTGCACACGCTCCCTATCGTCTTCGGATGACTCTTCTTCCAAAAATATTACGAGCGCCATGTCAAGATTTCTTATTTAACTTTATGACAACTTGCCATCACGACATATACTGATAAATAGCTCTAACTTTACACCATTGTTCACCGTTAAGACGGGCCCCATTTTCTATAGGTCATTCGCCGTCACATTACGGCCGCTGCTTAACAGTCACTGCCCTCAAAATACTGGCAAAATACTAAAGCACTAAGCACCCTGTATACATTGTGTGAAGACCACTACCAGTACCATAGTTACGGTACATGAACTCCAGCTTCCGAGACATCAATAATGAACAAATGTCTTCTACTGTTCCAAAAACCAGATCACACGACACATTTGACAATATTTCCTAGCTCGCAGTCTAGTTATTGTGAGGGTCTGATACAACAAATGATTAAGCTGTGGCCCTTGATGGAATATTCGAACACAGGGAGGGGATGTGTCCCACGCAAGAACTCGTATTGCCTTATGTTTTGAAGCTTCATTGTAAATTATGGTAGATCTGGCAATGTTGCTCTGCAGTAATTGGGCTGATAATGTTAAATCCATGAATATAAGTACCGTATTAAATTAATAAACAAATAAATAATGCAATCAATCTAAGAGTCAATCAGTGAAGCAACCAATCAACATTTTTTAACACCGTATAATCTCTCTCTATATAAAAATGAAAGTTTGTCTGTTTTTTTTTCTGAATTTCCACGGAAGTTTAAGTTATTAACGCGTTTCAGACTGGTTTATGTCGGTTGCGCGCAAATACAAAATTGTTGTCTGTCTGTCTGTCAGTTTGTCTGTCTGTCTGTGTACAACTTTGCACGCGCATCACTCGAGAACGCCTGAGTGGATCAACGTAAATTTTGGTACACATGATAATCAGACGCACAAAAGTAATCATTGATGTAACTCTTCTCCATACCTCTCATAAAAGAGGGCCTACCCCTTAAAATGCATGCTCAAATGGGCGTAGAAAGACGAGACAAAGCTCATTTTCAGCGTCTCAATGTGAGAAACAAAACTCGGAGCCCTACGGGCCCCGAAAACCACATTTTAATGTCCTAAAACCAACATTTTTTCAGATATACCCAGAAAACTAATTTCATTTATTAAGCTATTGAAAGAATGCAAGCCGGTAACCATGGTAACACAATCTCAGAAGTCCATCTATTTCTGTAAAACGCAATGACATTCCATTTATTACATTACTGTGAACGTTCGCAAACGGCTATAAGGTTATCACGGAACCAACTTAAGCTGTAAAATTCATCAGTACGTATATAATGCGCTTAAGGATGTGAAGGGGTACTAAAGGTCTATTATATCCCTATCCCTATATTTTTAAATTATTATTATGATTATTATATTATGGCATACAAGGACGAGCAAAACTCATTTTCAGCCCCTCAGTGGCTCGGAGGCTACTACGTTTTAAGGTTCTAAAACCACGTTTATGAGATATTCCCAGAAAACTAATTTAATTCAATAAACTAATAAAGACCACCTCGTGGCGCAGTGGCTAGCATTGTTGGCTGTCACCCTCGAGGTACCGGGTTCGATCCTGGGCTCTGCCAAGAATTTACAAGTCTTGGTATGGTCTGGTACGGGATCTCCCAGCCTCGTGAAGCAAAATGGGAACCTGCTGGATGCTATGGTACGAGGAGTGGAAAAGAACTGGCCACCCTACCACACGCAAACTCCGGCTGGGGATGCCCGGTTAGTGATCCCTTGACTTAGTTAAGGGCTCTTATTCAGGTCGCCTACGTCCCTGGAGGGGATAAGGCACTCTTTTATTTTATAAACTATTAAATCGATGACGAGTACAGAAGAAGACCAAATCGGGAGCTATATAGATATACTGAGAAAATCACAGATGTGGCCAGGAAGAGACGTCTGGCTTTCTATGGAAATGTCTCAAGGATGAACCCAACAAGACTAACCAACCGGCTTCTCAATTACTGGGGGAAGAGAAAGAGCGTGACACTGTCGCTAACAGTTGTTAACAAGGATATCCGTGAACTGAAGATAATGAAAAGTGATATTAGAAGCTGATCACATCTCAGAAAGATACTTAAACAGAAGAGTTTTCAGGACAGACCACCCTGTAAGAAAACCGGCATCATCTGGACAAAAGAGAGATAGGAGAAACATAGCCAGAGAATACGCGAATATTGGGCAAACATCAAGTCCCTCGTCAAGCTGAAAAGTTGAACGTCGTGGTCCTTAGCTGGCCCATACGAAAGAAGAAGAACAAGAAGAAACTAATGAAGTAATGCAAGCCGGTAACCATGACAACAGTATCACATGAGGTGACATCCAACTTTCCATCTATTTCTGTAAGAAGCAATGCCACTCAATTTATTACATTTCTGTGAAAGTTTGCAAATGGCTATAAGGTTAATGTAGAATCAAACATAGACTGTAAAATTCAACAATGCGATTAAGGGGGTCAAGGGGTAGCCTAGAATTTTTACACGTGACTTACACGTGCGATATGCGATATGTTGTACAGAAGGTCTATTATATCTCCAAACAGCAAAGTTATTTTCAAAAATTCCTGGATTGGAATAGTGTTTTCTTTTGCAGCTTTTGGGAATTTGAGCCATTGGAGGCAAAAAATCCCGAATTTTCATGCACCACAAGCCTTTATAATTTATTAAGGGGGTCTTCCTGGGGTAGGGGACTTTCCATAACGGTGAAGGTCTGTTTTAATTTGACATATATTGCGTTTTGTCTTCGAGGTTTTCAAATTATTTTCACGTCAGGAAGTACACGTTCTTCTTGTTCATCATCTTATCCCACTTCAAGTGGGGTCGATGTTTCTGGCAAGTCATTTCCATTTTATTCTGTCCCACACATCGTCGTCCCTTAACTGCTTCTCCATTAGGTCTTCATGGATATTGTCAGTCCATCTTCTTCGAGGTCTGCCTCTATTCCTCGTGCCATCCACAACCAGAGACATCGCTCTCCTTCCTACATAGTTATTATCCCGACGCATAACATGCCCATACCGCAGCAGTCTTCTCTCCTGGATTTTCTTGGAGACTTCTGTTACTTTTACTGTGCCCCTGATTTTCTCATTTGCGATGTGATCAATCCTAGTGATGCCACTCATCCAGCGCAGCATCTTCATCTCAGTCACATCCAGCTTATGACATTGTGACTTAGTTATTGCCCATGTCTCCGCACCATACATCATGGCTGGCCTCACAGCTGTCTTGTAGGCCTTTCCTTTCACCCTTATACTGAGCCTTTTGTCACACAAAATGCCAGAAAACCTTTCCCAGTTCATCCAGGCTGACTGAACCCTGTGGTTAATCTCAGTAATTATGTTGCCACCTTCAGACATAGTTGACCCAAGATACTTGAAGCTACTGACTGGCCTTAAGCTTACTCCATCCATCTGCACTAATTCATTGCCCTCGCCACCACGGCACAAACACTCTGTTTTCTTTCGACTGATTTTCATGCCTCTGGTCTCCAAGGCTTCTCGCCAGATCTCCAGTCGCCTTTCCAGTTCTCTCCTACTGGTGTCGCACAAAACAATGTCATCGGCATACAGCATGCACCATGGTGCTGCACTACGTAAGCCATCAGATAGGACATCCATGACCAGATTGAATTTGTATGGACTCAGGGCTGGCCCCTGATGCAACCCAACTTGAACAGGAAACCAGTTAGTCAACCCGACGCTACTCCGGACTCTTGTTTTAGCCTCCTCGTACATGTCCTGGATAAGCCGCACATATTTTTCCAGGACTGCTTTGGTCCTCAGACATCTGCAGACTTCCTGGCGTGGAACTCTATCATAGGCTTTCTCTAAGTCTATAAAGATCATATGTAGCTCCTTATTCTTCTCTCTATGCCTTTCGATGAGTTGCCGGAGTGCAAAAATGGCATCAGTTGTACTCCTACCTGGCATGAATCCAAACTGTTGTTCTCCAATCGTTGTGTCCTCTCGAAGCCTTTTCTCGATAATTTTCTCCCAGATTTTCATGGTATTGGACATCAGCTTTATCCCCCTGTAGTTAGAACAGTCCTGGATGTCGCCCTTTTCCTTATATATAGGGACCAGTGTTGTCTCCCTCCTCTCCATGGGCATAACCTCTTCCGAATAAATTTGCTGCATGAGATCCCGCAACATATCTATTCCTCTCTGCCCAAGACACTGCCATACTTCCACTGGAATTTCATCAGGACCAGTGGCTTTTCCTTTTTTCATTTTCTTGAGAGCAATCATCACTTCTTCTCTACCAATTCCAGTGGTTAAACTCTGGTAGGGCACACCATCACCAGAAGACAGCCTATCATTTTCCTCATTTAGTAAGTGGTTGAAATATTCCTCCCACCTTTTCTTGATTTTGTTTTCATCATGAAGAACTACTCCCTCACCACTATTCATCTGCTTAATATGAGTAAAATCTTTCGATGCCTTATCTCTAGCCCTCGCTATCCTGAAAAGCTTCTTCACTCCACTGGTATTCTCCAAGTCCTCATATACATCATCCCAAGCATCTGCCCTTGCCTGCCCTACCACTCGCTTAGCATCTTTATATGCCTGTCTGTACATTTCTCTGTCTTCATCTGTCACAGGAAGTACACGTTAGGTGAATTAATTTGAGAGCACATTTTAAGTAATCATATTTTTGTCGACAAACGGGTTCATCGTAAAGATAATTTTGTTTGATACTGTGCGTTTGATATATATTTATGTTTATGTACGCCCATAATTCATGTTCGGGTGCTTGGAGCATCGTAGAATTAGGTATTGTAACCATGAGTCAATACACCAATCATTTAGAATACTCATCAATGTACTTCTCATAGAAGGGTGGGTATAAGGAACAACTTTTCAAAATACATGCTAAAATAGGCGAAAATAAAAATTTTCCGAGAAGGACGACCAAAACATATGTTGAGCCTCTCAATGTGTGACACAAAACTTGGGAGTCTATAAGGGGTCTCCGAAAACCACATTGTATGGCTCTTAAATTAACAGTGTCGGCGATATACCCAGAAAACTAACTTCGATCTGATAAACCTATGAAGGAATGACAAGCCCTTACCCATTGCAACAGTAGCTCAATTGATAGCGTCTGGTTATTAATACCGAAGAGCGGGTACTTCTGCTAGTTATATATATATAGCTTGCCACGGTTGGGGTGGGGTTATAGTGTCGGACTACCAACCCCATGCTTGCTGGTTCGCTCTTGGCCAAGGTAAGTGATGTTTGAAAGGCGACAAAAATCACGATACTCATGTCATACGTTGTTGGCATGTTAAAGAACCCATTTGAATTCAGTAGGCCGTGTTCATAATGGCAAAATTAATCTTGGGATTTTCCGCTAACACAAAGTTCCTCCATTCTCTACTAGAAAGCGCTATAGTGTCAAGGAGCTTAGATATCTAACCTCCTTGACATTCATAGCGCTCCAAGGAGCAAGCTGCCCTCTGGGTGTCAATTAACAAAGCTTGCACCTGCCATACGATATTATTATATATATGTTCTCCACAGGTATAACCAAGGCTAGCCGAAGATGAGGATGAGGAACACGAGGTTATAACTTAACCTCATGAGTCAGAAAAAGATCAAGAAAGTTCAGTGAGAACAATTTTAATTCCTCCGGGACTAAAATATTGAAATTTGGTATTGTTAGATGGCTATGCCTGTATTAGACAATCCCTTTGTGAAATGTACCAACTTGTGTTGAACAACCGTAAAACCATTCGCCACATAGAAAACTCATTATAACCTCACCGCCGAACCCTTAAAAACGGAAAGAATAGGATGTAGAAAGAAATAAATACACATATATACATTCCTCAATACGTACGTGGGAAGGGATGACCCCCATCCTCAGAGATAAGAAAAAGAGACATTGAGTTGAGGCACTTAGGTTAGAAAATGTAACGGCCAAATAGAGTGGGCTAAAGAAAGACACTGAGTTGAGGTTTTAAGGGAATGATTTTTGTGCATTGACGCAGGTGACAAAACTTCTGCCTTGCACACAGGAGGGGGACATCAAAGGCTATGGAAGAAAACCCAGGCAGAAAATCCTGCAGCTCAGAGCAATTAGGTGGCAACCCCTTCCTGGGTTAGAAGCCAAGGGAAGAATGAGGCTAGTGGCATATACAATGAAGGTCCCTTTTACCAGAAACCAGTATCAAGATTTCGTAGCCCAGGAAGACCAGATATTAGTGAATGCAGAGACTGAAGACCTAGAAAAAGCTTGGAAGAACTTTAAGACTATCTTGATGAAAGCAGTGGAAGATATCTGTGGAACTTCAAAATCTGGACACAGGAAGAAGCAGATTGTGTGGTGGAATGACACCGTGAAATCAGAGGTCAAAAAGGAATACTTGAGATCAGAAGGATTTGGTGCATACAAGGATCAGAGGACCATTACTAAGTTGACTGTGGAGAATGCCAAAAAGAATTGTGAAATGAGTTTTGGAGTTCATAGAGAAATATCATCAAGAGAACCAGAAATTGCCCTCTGAAATTCATTAAGTCAAAGGGTGAAAACCTAATTACCGAAGAAGATCAGATCATGGAGTGATAGAGGGAATGTTTCAGGGGAACTCTTGGTCCACTTGGTCTACTTGAATAAGAGTACCCGTGAGAGAATGTGACTTGGAACGTTGGGGATAGTATCCCTCACGAAGAACTGAGAACAACCATCGGAAAGATTAAGCTAGGAAGAACTCCCAGACACGGAATCACTCTTTTGTGTTGTCTATTTGGCATGGAAGACTGGAACAAATCAGCAATCGTCCCAAACTCTAAGAAAGGAGACAAACGTGACTGTCCAAACTACTGGGGCTTCTCTCTCCTGAGCATGCTGGGAAAAGTATATTATCGTTCCTTACACAATAGTAAAGGTTTATTAATTAATCAAATAGCGGCTACCGTGGCATAGTCGGTAACACTGCTATGCCCAAGAACGCGGGTTCAAACCCGGCCGAAGTCGACGGATTTTTAAGAGCGCTAAAATTCTTCACTATGCCTGGAGTTATAAACATGGGATTTCTAAATGGTGCAGTAGATATATTTTTCTCGGTGCAGATGTCTCATTGAGTTAGGTCCCAGCAGATAAATTTACCTCAGAGCAATTAGTAAAGAAGGAAACTCAGTGCGATCTCACACCCAGTTGGGTACTCGGAGAAGTGTGTTATAACCAACAGGAGGACCTTAAAAGAGTTGTGTTAAATAAATGATACGCCAATCATTACTCACGTGTTTTGACTTTACTTTGAGGTCTTCTTCAGCCCGAATTACATGACAACAATTCAGAATTAAAATAAAATATTATAGATGTTCTTAAGTATAAAGCCTGAAGGTCTAACGAAGAGAGATATGAGAGGGTTAATGGGTGTGTATAAGAACAAAGCATTTATAGAGAACTAGGAAAAGAGGACCTCTGCGGTCTTTTTTGTGGGGAGGTTATGAGTGCAGCACACCTCATCGGGGAATGCAATGAAACCAAAATAATAAGAGCAAAGATTTTCAGAGAGATAAGAACAGATTACAAAGTGAAAATTAATATCACACTTTGATAAAATATTACCAGATAGGGAATGGAGGAAACCAGGTAAATTAGTGAAACTTATTAATATAATAGGGGAATGTGGGTTAGGAAAGCGACAGATGAGAAACACAACAAATAGTTCCGTGAAGAACTAAAGCCTATTTTCATATATCCTACTTATGTTAATTGACACTATCAACATACAAAATTTCAGTTTGTATGCTATAATAGATTCGTACACGTAGATATTGAGTACCAACTAAATATTTCGGATGGTCGCCATGTTGTAATTTTATATGTCTTTTGAGTCTCCTGTCTTTTGACTGGTTTGATGCAGCGCTCCATACCTCCCTGTCCTGTGCTAATCGTTTCATCTCTACATAGCTACCACACCCTACATCCGAGGCAATCTGTTTAACATATTCTAACATTGCTCTACCCCTACAGTTCTTGTCCTCAACCCTTCCTTCCATCACTAAGCTTGCTATTCCTGGGTGTCTTAGTATGTGTCCTACTAACCTATCTCTTCTCTTCATTAGCAGTCGCCAGAAACATCTCTCCTCTCCCACTCGTCTTAATACCTCTTCGTTTGTAACCCTATCTACCCATCTGATCTTCATCACTCTCCTGTAACACCACCTTTCAAATGCTTCAATTCTCCTCTTTTCTGCTGCACCAATAGTCCAAGTTTTACTTCCATAGAGCGCCTCGCTCCAGACAAAGGCTTTCAAAAGTGACTTCCTAATACCCAAATCTATATTCGATGTCAACAGATCCCTTTTTCGCAGAAATGCATTCCTTGCCTGAGCCAACCTACTTTTTATATCCCCTTTGCTTCGTCCATCACTGCTTATTTTGCTTCCTAAGTAACAGAAGTCTCCTTCTTCCTTCAGCTTTTCACCGCCAATTTGATGTCCATAGAGGTACTGATTTCTTCGGCTGCATTCCAGTATTTTTGTTTTACGTTTATTAATTTTCATCATGTATTCTTTCCGTAAGACAAAGTCCATACCATTCAAAATCTCATTCAGATCCTCAGGCGTGTCGGCCAAGATGACGATGTCATCAGCAAATCTCAGAGTTGAAATTATTTCTCCTTGAATCTTCACTCCCACTTAAAATTTTTCTACAATTTCCTTCATTGCTTGTTCAATGTAAAGATTGAAAAGTATGGGTGATAAGTTGCAGCCTTGCCTTACACCTTTCTGAAAACCAGCTTCTCTCTCATGTCCTTCAGCTCGAATGACTGCTGTCTGGTTTCTGTATAGATTGTATATCATCCTCCTATCTCTGTACTTTATTCCAATAAATTTCAAAATGTCAAACAATTTGGTCCAATCGACGTTATCGAAAGCCTTTCCTAGATCTACAAATGCCATGAACGTTCTTTTATCATTCCTTATTCTACCTTCCAAAATCAGCCTAAGACTTAGTACAACTTCCCTTGTTCCTACATTTCTCCTGAAACCAAACTGGTCTTCACCCAACTCAGTTTCTATCTGGCTTTCCATCCTCTTGTAAATTATTCTAGACAGGATCTTTGAAGCATGAGTAATCAAGCTGATTGTACGGTAATCTTCACATCTGTCAGCTCACACTTTCTTTGGTATAGGGATGATAACATTCTTCTTGAAATCAGGGGTACCTCACCTGTCTCATAAATCCTACACACCAAGTGAAATAACCTGATCAGACCTTCATCTCCTATGCAGCGTAGCAACTCAATCGGTATATCATCTATGCCTGGTGCTTTGTTCCTGCTTAAGTACTCCAATGCTCTGTCAAATTCTGATCTCAATATTAAATCTACTTTTGTATCCTCATCAATATCCTCCTCCCTTTCGAATACATGATTGTCAATCTCCTTTCCCTTATACAAACACTCTATGTAAGAACTCAGAAATTCTTCTAGGTTTGTGCCGTGTCTTGTGTTGGGTTTCGCCTAGGACACCAAGCTGGCTCATCGGCGGGCTCTTGTTGTCCTCGCCCGGACCCTCACAGGAGAGACGAACTACGCGCCACCTCCCTTTATATTGGGTGCAACTGCACCACGTGACTGCGAGAACTAAAAGCTCAAGCAGCCTTAGTAGAGGAGTAGTAGGGGTTGCGCCTCCCCCCACCACTACTCCCAATGAGAGCCGATAACTCCCGAACCCGTGTTCGGAGATTCACGAATGAGGTGTCGTTGGACTCGAGCTGACGGGGGATTTGCTATTGACCACTCGTTATAGTTTTGAATTTTTTTTTGAAAATTTTTGTTTTCGAAAGTAGGTGATAGTTTGAAAACCAAACATGGTAGAACTTTGTGCCATGGTTCAAACGAATGGTCTCTATGTCCTTTATTTTCGGTAATAAAACTTTCTTTTTTTTGAAAACATTCGAATTTTGAAAATCGTATATTTTGGAAACTACGAATTCTAAAAAAAAATGTTTGACATAAATGAAAGGTCCCTACCTCGTTTACCCCCAAAATAAATTTCAAGTCTCAAGGATAAGAACCTGACAGTAGTGCTAGGTCACGGGTTCTGCGGCACTTAGGAAGTTGTGAGCCCCTGCAACCTCAGGAGTTATGCTAGTAGGGCGTGCTTGGATTCGTTGTTTTCGTCTCGTTGAGCTCTTTACGGGAATGTAGGTGTTGAAAACGTGAAAATCTGGAAACATGTTTTTTTTTGGGGGGGGGGGGGTAAAAACGTGATTTTAGACTTTTTGCTGTATCTCGCAAACCAATCATGCTAGAGGCGAGAACGAGAGGTCCAAGGACTCGGGGTGACGTCCTTTTTGCTATGGACCACTCGTTATAATTTTAAAAAATGGAAACTCGATTTTGGGGTAAACAAGTGTTTTTTTTATTTTTGCTGATAACTCACGAACCAATAAGCCTAGAGACGTGTACGATGTGTCATTTTTTTCGTCACGTTGTCCTCTTGCCGAGTATGTTCGTTTTGAGCAGGAATAAAAAACCATTTTGAGGTAAAACCGTGATTTTAGACTGTTTGCTCTATCTCGAAAACCAATAACGCTAGAGACGTGTACGAGGTGTCCTAGGACTCGGGCTATCGGCCCCTTTTTGAAACTATGTTTCAAATTTTGACGAAGGGCCTAACGACACTTTTGTTGAAAAAAATATATTTACCTGTTTATAATGTTCATGAAGCGTGGTTGTTGAGAGAGACGATACTGCTGGGTGTGTGTGTGTGTTTCAACGAACCTGTCGCTAATCGCAATGACCATGCTTAATAGAACAATAGCTATTTCGGCGGGTCGGTTTATGACAGAGCGAGGGTTCGTTTTTCTGATATTTCCTGTGGCAGATGGATGGAGGCTAATATTTGAAAATGTGTGAAGCATGCTAAGATTTTTTACCCCCCCCCCCCCCCCCCCCAAGAGAGCCTTTAACGTGTAAACGATGATGAGAACTTGGTTCTATGTTGGTAGAAGTGAGTACAGAAAACAAACTTACAGAGGAGCAGACTTGTAGGAGGTGAAAGTCATTTGAGCTTATTGGAATGCGCTGATCTGATTTGACAACAAGTGCAATGGAAAATGACAAAGACTCGGAGGACGCTTGAAGGTGAAATGATCTGACAACCGTGGTGGAAGGGAAGAGCGAAATGCATGAATACACGTGTGAGATGACATGTACGCTAAACAAGTTACATCCTGTTTTGCATTGTACGTGACAAAATGCAAGTTCATGTGAAATTTGACCTGGCACAGGTGCTCACCTTGGGCGTTAGCTGTCCACGTGCATGATAACAGAATGTTCAAAGCGTGGGGAAAAATGATTATACATGCAACGTAAAATATATAAAGACATGTCGTTATCATTTCCACTCTCACTTAGGTGACTACCTTTGAACACACGGCGATGCGTGAAACACTTGGTCTTGTTTAACAGTTTTGGTGTTGGTGGAAAGTACTTAACCTTTATATATTTACATGCAATTATTTATTGATTAGGTAATTAATGATTTTATTTATTTATTTGTTTGCAGATAACGTGTATAGCCTACCTGTTGTGTGCCTGTGGGAGATTGAAAAAGAGAGCAAGACAGACAGCTAGAAAAGGAAACCATTTCCACACTAGCCCACGAGACGAGAATAAAGCAAAGCATTACAAATCAAGGTGAGATTTGTTTTTATATATATAAGCTGTTTGATTTTGTTTGGTATATGACGTGCATAAACTATTTGGAATTGATATGCTTATGGTGGTTTATTTTATTCCTTTTTAGAGTGTTGGAAAACGCTTGACCACTGTTGATAACCAGGAACGTGTGTGTTTGGGACCATTGTCAAGCAGTCTACAGCTGAAAACTCAGGTGAGAGTGTTCTTTCAAAATAATGTCTTTTACTGCTGCGGATACGTTAACTTGGGAACCCCTAATCAGTTGTTTCAAATCGCGTGTGTGCTCTGGTCGTGTGGTCAATGTTAGAAATAGTTTGATCCCCAAAGAATTTTTAGAATCTTGTTTTGAAATTTTTAAAATTGAAATTTGTACAGCGAAAAGGTTGCATACGGGTTTAAAGGTGAATACAGAACTAGTGTGCGATTTCATATATAAAAAGAAGGACGTAGAGCATAAAGAGACATTTTATATTTGCAGTAAAATGCAAGAGCTTTTGATAGCCGATAATCTGAACGAGTGGTATCAAAGCCATGTGGTGAATGCCTTGCTATCAAAATTTGATAAACTGCAACAAGGACCGAGTGGTCTAGCTTCGGACAAAATTCATCATCTACAAATCAACATTTGTCATTTCAATCCGTAGAATGCTGGGTCTAGCTATATTAAAACACCACCAGCAATAGCTTTGAAAAAGGCTGTGGTGAATATTGAAAATTTTGATGATGAATGTTTCCTGTGGGCTATGGCTGCATATTTGCAGCCAGCTCTAGACCGTAATGTTAACAGACCAGCAAAGTACAAGACCAAGTTTGTTGAATTGAAACAAACTTTAAATTTTACTCGAGTATTGTTCCCTATGGACTTAACCGAGATCCATAGGTTTGAACAAGATAACCAGGACTTTTCGTTCATGGTGTATGGCCTTGATGGTAATGAGATTGTGGGTCCTCTTTATGGCACAAAAGAACCGGAACGACATCACATTCATCTTTTATATCTGTCTGAGGGAGAGGTGAATCACTATTGCCTGATTAAAAGCTTATGTAGATTGCTAAGCAGTCAAATGTCTAAATATAAATGTAAAAAACATATTTGTGATCGTTGTCTGCAGTATTTTAAAAGCCCTACGCTTTTGGAACGTCATAGGGTAGATTGCGTTTCTCAGGAAACGGTGAGATTGATATTGTCACAAGGGGACAAGGCTGTGCTGAAATTTAACAACATTCACAAGCGTGGCACTGTTCCCTATGTGGTGTATGCAGATTTTGAAGCTCTCACTACACCCATGGCGGGATGTGAACCAGATCCCTCCATCAGCTCAACCACACCCATTCAAAAACATGAACCCTTTGCCATAGGATTTAATGTGGTGTGTGCCCATGACCGCACGCAATCCGTTTATAAATACCGTGAGGGGCCAGATTGTGCCAAATGGTTCTTGGATGAACTTGTCAAGTTGGCTCATGATGTACAGGAATTACTGGACCACCCAGTACCCATGAGCCTATCTCCAGAACAGCAGCAGCAGTATGAGCATGCCAAGACATGCCATATTTGCGAAAAGCCTATTTTAAGTGGAGAGGAAAAATTTAGAGACCACACACACTTTACGGGGGAGTTTCGTGGAGCTGCGCACAGCAAATGCAATTTAAACTTTCCAGCTCCTCGTTTCATGAATGTCTTTTTCCACAATCTGGCGAATTATGACATTCAGTTTTTGATTCGTGAATTGGGTCATGTCAACAAGGGCTCGTTTACCATTATTCCCCAAAACCATGAGCGTTTTACAGCCCTGACATGGAGGTTGAGCGACTTTAGCATTCGATTTTTGGATTCCTATAAGTTTATGGCATCCTCGCTAGACAGCCTTGTGAATGGCATCAATGAGGAGGAATTAAAAAATACTAGAATGCATTTTAATGATCCTGAGCAATTTCAATTGTGCATTCGGAAAGGTATATTCCCGTATGTTTTCTGCAACAGCTGGGACGTGTTAAAGCAAAGAAAACTCCCACCACAAGAGAAATTTTACTCGAAACCTACACGCAGTACCGTTTCCGATGAAGACTATGCACATGCATGTCAAGTTTGGCGAGTGTTTGGCATGAACACGCTAAGTGAATATGCTATGCATTACCTAAAACTGGATGTATTATTGCTGCTCACCGATGTATTTGATAAATTCCGTGACTTGTGTCAACACATTTACGGTCTTGACCCGGCTCACTATTATACGAGTCCTGGGCTCTCGTTCGATGCCGCTTTGAAATACACTCAAGTGGAATTGGATTTACTCACTGATGTAGACATGGTTCTATTTTTTGAAAAGGGCATTCGCGGGGGCTTTGTGTCGCTTTACCAGCGCCATGCCGAAGCGAACAATGTCTACATGCCTGATTATTCACCAGACAAACCAGAATCGTACTTAATGTACTATGACGTGAATAATTTGTACGGTTACGCCATGAGTCAGCCTTTGCCCTATGGGAAGTTTGCTTGGCTGACAGAGAAACAAGTGTCAGAATTTGATGTGATCAAGGCTAGCCAAGAAACAGGCCGTGGATATGTATTAGAAGTGGATATTGAATATCCCTCATCCTTGTATGATGAACATGCCGATTTCCCATTCTGCCTTGAGCAAATGGTTCCCTCTGACAGTAAAGTGAAAATTGAAAAACTCATGGGCACACTTTACAACAAAAATCGGTATTTGCTACATATCCAAATGGTGGTGCAATGCCTCGCCCAAGGCTTGGTGTTGAAGAAAATCCACAGGGGTATTTCTTTTGCTCAAAAAGCATGGCTTGAGCCATACGTGCGACTCAACACAGAGCACCGACAAATGGCAACACAGCAGTTTGAAATTATTTTTCTTAAATTAATGAACAACTGCATCTATGGCAAGACCATGGAGAATGTCCGCAAATACCGTGACGTTAAATTGGTCAATGTCTGGGAGGGACGTTCGGGTGCTCGGCGGTATATTGCCAAGCCGAATTTTAAATCGATCAAAATAATCGATGAGGATTTGGCTACTATTGAATTGAATAAGACCAGCGTGACCATGGATAAGCCCATTTACTTAGGCCAAGTCATTTTAGACTTTTCCAAATCGGTCATGTATCGATTCCACTACGAGTTTGCCAAACGCCATTTTTAGGACGTCTCTCTTTCGTATATGGATATGGACTCATTCATTTACCACATTCGCCACTGCAACCCCTATGACGTTATGAGAGAACATAGTGACTGGTTCGACACTTCTTCCTATAGCGCTGACAACGTGTTTCAGCTACCTATAAAAAGAAGAAGGAAATGGGTGTTTTAAAAGGTGAATGCGGTGATTCCATTATGACGGAATTCGTAGGTTTGGCTTCGAAAATGTATGCTTATCGCTCACTCGACTGTAAAGAAGCCAAAAGAGCGAAAGGTGTAGGTAGGGCAGTGGTTAATTCGCTACGTGTAGACGATTACATGGCGGTCTTACGCACAGGCAAAGCTATGTCTCATACACAGTGCAGGATACAGTCCAGCAACCATCATTTGTATCTTGTGGAACAGAGAAAACGCACCCTCGCCTCCATGGATAACAAACGTGTGTGGGCTGATGACCTGCTCTCCAGCCTACCCTGGGGTTATGATCGCAAGGAGGAGGAGGTGTGATTTTTCTGATTGTTCGTTTAGGGACATGGCTTTATGTAACTTGTAGATTTAGTATTTTGTAAATATTGGTTTTTGTCATTGTAAATAGTAGATTTTGTAAAAAAAGTGGCAACCCACTTGGACCTTTTGCTCTTTAAGAAAAAGTTCTATGCAACCTAATTTTTTTTAAATTTTTGATTGTAAATAGTTTGATTCTTTTAAAGCTGTACAAAGTTGTAGTTGTTTGTAAATATGAAATAAGTAATATTTTTTTAGTAACTTTAATGACTAGTATTTTTTTTAATGTAAATGGTAAACTAAAAAGTTCTTTTGGGATGAGTGTGCATGTCAAGAATGTGCTTTTGGTAATAAATAAAGTGGTTGTGTTTGTTCCCAAAGATAGGTGTGAATGTATGAGTAGAGAGACAGCTGGTGTGTATGTATGACCAGAGCAAACACGGTGAGGTAGGGTGGGTGGGGAGGGGGAAATTTTCACTTATATACTCATTTTGTTTTCAATAGTTTTGATTTTTCATTGAAATGTGGCAGACAATAGACATTATTTTTGTAAAAAAACAGTCTTACCTGCAGTAGTCGTAGACCTCGACGTTTCCACAATCCCATAAACACATTGCAGCATCATCATGGTCAAGCACTCGCATTAACATCATTGACTAATCTCAACTTTCGACATACACCAAATGGAAAAATGTGAAAACAGCAAAATGGAAAATCCATGTTTCGATATCACCAAAAACGCAAAACTTAAAACGGAAATTTTTTAACAACTGGAAATGGCCATGTGTGAAATATGAAAATTCAGAAAAACTTCAAACGAACATTTTTAAAAATTTTCATTAACAAAATGGGAAAATCCATATCATGAAAAACACAAAACTTGAAACGAACATTTTTAAAAACTTTAAATTGCAAATTGGCAAAATGGCAATGTGTGAAAATGTGTAAAATGAAAAATCAGCCCATCAACATCATGATTTTTTAAAATTAAACAACATCGTGCTCTGGAAAACCTTTGTTTTTATTTCATAGTCATAGTGAATTGACAAAAAAAATAGAATACAAACAAATCCCAATTCCTCACTCCTCAATTCCTTAATGTTTATGTCCATGCATCATCAACTTTCCTTTCATAGCACTCACCACAATGAGGGCTGCCATCCTCTCACCCACTGAGGCATCGCAGGATGTGAAACGTTGTTTAGCTTTTTTCAATAACAATTTACCTGCCACATGTCTTAAACCAGGATGACTATGGCGATAAGATAGGTCATGTTCTTTACATGCTTGATCCATAATATTAATGGGTACATCACCACGTTGCAAACGTTTTTCGAGACGAGTTCCAGGGCCACAAAAACGATAACCTGAAAGATGGATTTAGAAAGGTAAGTATTGAATCACTTTGTCAATGACGCCATTGCCAGTACAGGTCTGGCATATCCTTTTCCATCAATGGTAAAAAGGTTTGGTCCTCCTCTTCTTCTGTGGACGATGTTTGTGTTTGTTGTTGTCGTTGCTTTATCTCGCCATGGTACCCGTGGAATGATTCAACAAATTCTTTACACGGACTTTCATGACCGTGATACAGTTTCACTAGCTGACAAGTCGCGCACTGACGCATAGAGGGTATTTTTGCCATGGCCACTTGCTTATGGTGATCGTAATCCGTACAGGGTTGCAATTCACTCAACACAGGGTCTTGAGTCCATGATTTTGGTACATGTTGCCAGATTTCATCCACCGCGTTGGCGGCCACATAATAAATGAACGACTTGGGCAACGCTAAGAGTTCCTCTTTGGTAAAACTGTCTAGTTCCTTTTTGCACACAAAGAACTTTCCGATGGCTTTGTCTGTAGCATTGCCTTTCTCCATGGTATCACGTGTTGTAGATGTTTACACGTCACTCGTAGAAATCTCACTGGCGTCATTCACAGGTAAATCTTGAGTTATAATTTTGTTCAACAACTCCCTGCAGGCATGGGTGGTTAACCAATGAAAGAGATGCCACGCATGCGCTAGCGCTGTATGGATAATGTTGCCATAGGAACAAGTATCCATCAGCGTTTGCAGGGAGGGGCACCCCAGGTCCATGAGGTCGATACATTGACAGTAAGACGCCAAAAATTTTACAACCATTTACGTTTTTCATTACCTTTCACAAATATCACATTGGCCGAGGACAAGTGTGCTTTCATGACCACGTCCAAATATTTATAGGAAATGGTTCCTTGATTCCAGTCGAGTTGCTTATGATTTTCAATCCACTGGGTTTGTTTGCGGTCTTTTTCACACAACAAATCAAAAGCATGGGGCGGTTTAAATAGCAAATGCGTAGCTTGTGATATCCAAAACGTGGTACAATCGATAATGGCCACTTGTTTAAATATAAATTTGTTGTCACCAATTTTAAACCTTGGTAATCCACAATGAGTGTGCGCAACATGTTGCCGCTTGCCTGGACCAAGTTCAGCTGACGACTGACTAACCATTGGCCACTAACGTGTGGTCATGACATGGACTTACCTGCCATGCTAGTTTGAAAAAAAAATGAGGTTAGGGTAGGACAGGGGGACATGAATAAAAAATAAGAATGTAAGAATTACATCATTTTATTATCATAACAGATCTTACAGGCTTTTGTCATTTTTGGATAAGGACGATACCAACTGATACAACAATATAGTCTCTTGTGTTTGTAACGTCCATAACACCGATGATGTCCCAATGTCTCTAAACTAGGCGTTTTCGATGGTGAGCTGTTTACTGAAGCACCATGGACACCATACGGTCCACACGTATCGTAACTTGTTTTTTCATCACTCAGGGACACGAGTGAGGGATAGCTTGAAAGACAGGGTATATTTCCCACCTCCATTCTGCATAGGTAGGGGCAGGCAAGTGACCAGCGCTGATGTTCCTGCATGGGTTCATCGCCCTCCTGCCATTGGTCTATGATGATGGGACAAAAGGCACATTTCAATTCATCTCTTGTTTTTAAATAGTAGAATCCAGCGGCCGCCAAGGCTTGAGGGTTTATGAAAGGCACTGGCCATGTTGCAAAAGTCTTGAAACGTTGTTCCTCAGAAATTAAATTAATGGATGTGACTTCCCTTGATGCTTTAAAGCAAGACATGACTGAGCGGTTTGACGTGGGTTGAAATGTTATTTATACACTCGTCACTTGGTTGGACAGTGGATAATAGTTGACTTGTTTGTGATGAATAATCAAACAGTAGGCTGTCGTATTGGCTGGTACATTGTCAAGCGTTTCAAAATCTAGTCGAATGTCAATATTGGATGGCTTGACAGACTCTTCCAGGTAAGAACAGTCAAAAACAATCAGTGGCGCCCTTGCCTTAAACGCTTGGGGTAGTAGCATGGGGTCGTTCTCTTTTTGATAATACGACCATCGAAATTTAGAAAACAATTCATACAGGGGGCCTAACTTATTTTTTTAAAATCCAAATCCAGTCCTTCATAGGAAAGCACAGCTCCGTTGAGGAAAAGACGTGCATTTCTCAATTGCAGGTGATCAAATTGCGTGGTATCATTGGTTTGTTGATACTTGCGATTCGTTTGAATACCCACGATCATGTAGAGAGGTCTCTCTTTATAGCGAGCTGTTTTTACTGACCAACTGTGTGTGTTGAAGGTGGGCAATAGCGGGGACTCATGGAGTGCCCAGCTTCTAAATTCCATGGGTAGTGGCATATCTCTCTTTACCATCTTGAGTATGTCCAGTTTTCTGCTATCGTCAAGGGTCACATGGGGCACTTTCCATAGCAAGCGTTGTAGTTGAATTTTTGAATCTATGGGGGCATTGTCAGCTCCCTTGAATGCATTATTATCACTCCTGTCTCTCACCAGATAAAGCACTTGCCTTGCGTTGACCACAATGCGCTGGTGGTCTTCGGCAAAACCTAAAATCAGTTTAAGAGGTAAATATCCAGTAAAGGTCCCATCGGTGTGTACCATCCAGTCATTGGTCGAGTCAGGGCACCAACCTGGCATGCAAGGTGTTTTACCTTCTTCCTCACTGTAAGAGGGATATAGTTTCATGACACTGGAAATGCCCACATTTCGAGTGCTATCCACCACGATATCTGTAATGACATAACGTACTTCAGAAAACAGAAAGGCCAAACCATGGTTGGCCAACTTGGATGTGGAGGGTGTAGAGCCATCGGCTTTGGTGAGCATACCTTCGATCTGAATGACACTTTCAAGCGGTTGGGTGTAAATATCTTGGTTGTTGATAACACATTGAATTTCATCATTGTTATTGAGTCCAGGTATTTGAGCTTGATAGGAATGGAGATCAATTCTTACCACCCCTGGTTGCTCCTCGATGTGGTTTGCTATCTCTAGGATAGAATTCATTATGGGAGTTTGACGTGGTAACCCAAACGCTGTAAAATCGGCTTGTTCTTAGATGTTAACGTGTATTCACGTGGCAAACAACTAACACCATTCCTAGGCGGTGTTGTTGCCTTATACACAAACTTCATAGTGGCTTTAGCACCAACTTGTTAGTCACTGGTGTGGTAGAATCTAGATCAATGAGTTGTTGCTCTCTATTGATCACTCTTAATGTTATATTACTAATACTATCGACAGCCACAGAATGAAAAAGCACTACTGGAGGGTTTTCACGAATAATATAGCCATTGGGCTATCTCACAATGAAGTCATAAATCGAATGCGATGGTTCCTGATTGGTGTACACTTGGCTAATAATATTACTCGTTACCGACACATGATGGTCCTCAATGAATTACACTTCATGATCCGATTCATGTTTCTTGTTGGGCTCCAACACGCGTGGTTTAAATTCTAGTAATGGACCAATGGAATCGGGGCGTGTTTTAAAGTCAATTTTGAATGTGGAGAAAATACTGCAGCGATGAGTGTTGGTATTCCCTACAAGTTCAAACTTGCGCGTTCCATCGATAAATGACTTTAAACCATATTCATTGATCAACACCACATAAATGTGTTCATGTGTCATCGATCGTGTATCCACCAGAGTTCAGGGTGAGCACAGAATTATCATAGTAAAACTTGTTGTTCACATTTTCACGTATGTTGTATATTGGATTGTACGTTTCATGAGAAACAAGTCCCAAACCATAGGGTTTTTCACTCAATTCGATAGGCGGGTAAAAGGCTGACTTCCGGTCCACGTCCATGCAGTGTAAACGTTTTACTTTCTGCCGACATACTGTTGACGTTTTTGCCCATGTTGCGTCTTATATAAAAAAATAAACACAATCGTCCACACTGTTGGCTGTAAAACGTTTGCTCACGTTTCACATTATAATATATCTTGATCCTGTTTCCAAAATAGGTCACTAGTTCCATTGGCGGGGGCAAATTCCCAAAACTGTC
Organism: Meconema thalassinum; assembly: GCA_946902985.2. NCBI lineage: Eukaryota > Metazoa > Arthropoda > Insecta > Orthoptera > Tettigoniidae > Meconema > Meconema thalassinum. Next base: position 9,026,013 of record OX336398.1, on the reverse strand, counting down.
AAAGTACCATACGGTGTATAAGCTACATAATGCGTTCCTGGTCCTCGGTGATTATCCAAATTGACAACAGCACATTCCTGTTTCCAGTGTCGTGAGGGTAATTGGTTTCGCATAAACACACCTCGAAAATGATAAAGCATTAGTTGTTTAGCATAGCTTTCCACTTGTTGATGCGTCAGGGCATGTCTTGCTATGGCTGAGGTTAATTTTTTTAAAAATTTCGAAACGGTGAAACCCCAAATCCTTGTTGATAAAAGGCTGGCTTTAAATTGGCATTTTTAGCCCCCATTGCAATCGCTTCCATAGTTTCATTGTGTCGCTGACTTTCTTTTAGTTGTTGCTTGCCCTGCTGCGCGGCTTTAATGGATTTCGCCACTGCATTGGCACCGTCCAAAAGTAAATCTAGAGCAGCCAGACCAGCAAATAAAGCAGGTAAAAATCCAGCTCGTTTGGGGACGGGAATCACTAGCCCTTGTTTTGAACCCTGTCGCCGACGTTTTGGAATAACATGTCTCTGTGCTGCTCGAAAGGAAATCCTTATGTTCAATACATTATTTTTTCTTCTTTTCTTTCGCAGCGGCTTGTCCACGAATGTCGTAAGCCCAGGCTTTGCCAAGGACAAAATCCTTTTTTTAGTCTTTCTCACCACATAACTTTGTTTCACCATGATGATAATGGCCAACAACCTTTCACAAGAAAGTTTAAATCACAACTAACGTCAGATTGTTATTTCATAGTTGTATATTCCAATTCCACATATAGTGGGATATCGTTTATGGTTTTTCCCGCTTGCTTTTCATCCCATGTCAACATGAGATGAAAGGATAATTCGTCTCCTGCATTGACCATATCATGGTTATGGACCAACATCCTATGATCGTTTATCTGTATTTGTAAATGGTTCTCATCAGGTATGGCGTATTTGATGTGAATGGTTCCATCATAGTGTAATCGATAGTGGCTTAAACCCGAAGCAAGCACATAGGTCAAGTGCTGATCATGGACTAGCGGTAAATGGTTTCTGTCATTCTCAGATTTTTCATTTGTCAGATACACTAAAAATACAGATGGGATAAATTTGTAAAGCCTTTTCATTTCATAGGTCATGTAACGCTTGCTACAAACATCGTCTTCGTCTTGTGGGTCTTCCACGTGAATAAACCGATGGTGATTAGCGCTATAGCCATTCACCGTAAGCTGAGGCACTTTGTCATAAAACTCATACACTTAGTTATCCACATACTTTTTTGTAGTAACGTCTGTAGACACTTGAGGATGCTTTACATGGCTTAACCTCTTTCCCTTAAAGTCATAATCTCCCTGTTTAGTGCGCGGCACTACTGACCTATCCACATAGTGTTTATTAGCAGGATCTGTTTCTTGTTTAGGATCATGTATGGGGACAGACCTAGCTTTGGCCATCAACGCACGTCCAAAGACATCCATCGCCAACCTGTAGTATGAGTCTACTGTTTCTATGACAAGGCTCGGTGCCCTGTATATAGACAGCCTGCTAGCCTGTCTAAGCCTTAGTAGATATGAAGATTATTAAGCAGCAAGAGTCATTCCCCGTGGGGGACATGGTTTCCCATCTCTGTCCCACATCACGTGAACAACGCCATGGTTCACTGTTTCCATCTTCCATTCGCTGCATCATTGTGGGACCTTCCGGCTGTGGATAGACCAATATTTTGCTAAGGCTCATCACAGCGCCCAATGGTCTGCGTTTTCAAAATATTTATATTTTTGCAAAATCTCTCCACCAACCCCTCTACGAGTTTCTGGATCAAGTCATGTCTGGATTACAAAAAGAAAATATGGGTTATTTTACATTTTCCACGCAAGAAAATGTTATTTCACCGGATGAGGTAAAGCCCGATTCACTCATGATTTTCGATGATGTATCCACTGAACGTCAAGGCATCATTCAAAGCTATTTCAGCATGGGTCGACACAAATATATCGATTGCTTTTATCATGGACAAACGTATTCTAAGATGTCCAAATAATTGATTCGTGACAATGCCAATGTCATTGTTTTATTTCGCCAGGACGAGAGAAACAGTTGTCACATTTATAATGAACATGTGAATCCGGATATGACCTTTCAAATGTTTACTGAATTGTGTGGCAAGTGCTGGAACACTCAACGTCATGCCTGTTTAGTGATTGACAAACAAAGTGAACTCAACCAAGGACGATATCGCTTAGGGTTTGACCATTTTATTGCTATTTAAGGCACAGACTCATTCCCTGTCGAGTCATTTGTCAAGACACCATGGCGTTAGCAGAGAGTCAATTGAAAAAGCATATTATTAGAGCAAAAAATAATATTCGTCAAAAGTTTCGTCAATTGAAACGATCACGTGCATATCATGCTTTGTTTATTCAACATCATTTAGCACCTCCGCTAAAAGCCATGTTGAAACCTTCTTTCAAGCCATCTGAAACGCTACCCACCGTTTCACAAGCCTCGCAGACGCTGCACGAGGACCCTGAGGAAGAGGAACATGAACAGGAAGATTTGACTAGTGTTAGCGAAGTTGAGGATGACGAGGAACAAGTGTTTACGCCTCAAAAAAAAGACCGCACCCCTTGCAGAGTTATTGAGAAAAAAGAAATCCTTGGCCATGGTCGATACACCTTGCCCTTCCAGATCGTCTCCGTTTTCACAAGTCTTGGCCACTCCTCAAAATAAAGCTCAACTGAAAAACATTTTATTAAAATATTATGGATCAACACTAGAACCCTATCTCACTGATATATTTATTGGAAACACAGACACCACGTATGGCGTTCGCTATGAGATTGATAGTTTAAAAATTGGGGATTCATCCATTAAATTTGCTCGTACTAAAGCTGTCATTAAAAACATCAACTATAAATTGACGCCAGGACAGTTAAAGCTGCTCTTTTCTCGAAAACCCTCATTCCATGATTATACGTCAGAGGACCTTGGCAAATATAAATCCATTTTATTGGAAACCCATGCCCACAAAAGACAGTATGATCCAGCTAAACAAGTGAATGCCAATATATCTCAAAAATATAAAACCATCATTGCAAAAAGTTTCCCACCAGTCAAAGTACTCGTCGTAAAGTTTCCTCTTCGGGAGTGGCATTTAAACCATTAAAACCCCTTGTGGATGTTACCTACTGGCACAATCCCAATAAGCTCGTCCAGCAGCTACAGTTGTTGAATGCTTCACGTCAAGCCGGCCATACCGATCACGATTGGGGAATTCAAGAAATTGAACAAGAACTTCGAAATGCCAAAATTATTGTTTAAGCCCTCACCCATTAAAATGGGTATTGCTCACGAAATGCATCGCCCCCCAGCTAGGCGTCACTATCCGCGACTCAAGGTGATTTCACGGGGTGTGGATTAACTTTGGCAGGCTGACTTGGTTGAAATGATACCCTATGCTGGTGTTAACGACGGTGTACGATATATGTTGTCCGTCATTGATGTCTATTCCAAAATGGCCTTTGTTGAACCTGTGCGTCGCAAGTCTGGTCTACTGGTCACCAAGGCCTTTCAACATATTATTCAACACTCCAAAGGTCAACCTCAGTTGCTACAAACCGACCAGGGGAAAGAACTTTTCAACAAGGATTTCTCAAGTTTTCTCAAATCTAAGGATATTCACCATTACACCACATACAGTAATGTAAAAGCCAGCATGGTCGAACGGTTTAACCTAACATTGAAAAACCATATGTGGAAAGCGTTTACCGCTCAGGGCACTTATCGCTGGTTGGACATGTTACCTGAGCTAGTGTCACGTTACAATGACAGCAAACATAGAACCATTGGGACCAAGCCACGTCTCGTAACCAAAAATATTCAGCGACTGGATAAACTGTTTAACCCCATAAAAACAGCAGATCCTATACGTCACCGACTGAAAATTGGGGATTTTGTCGTGTGAGCAAATTTAAGTCTGCCTTCAATAAGGGCTACACGCCTCAGTGGGGGACTGAACTATTTCGAATTCGTCCAGTCACCTATTTACTCCAAGACCTCAACCATCAACCCATAAATGGTAGATTTTATCTCCAAGAACTTCAAAAAACAGCATTTCCGAAACATTACCTCGTGGAAAAAGTGTTGAAACAAAAAGGAAATAAACTATATGTCAAATGGTTAGGATTTAACTCAACGTTTAATTCTTGGATCAATAAATTACATGTTGTATGAACCTGTGCACTTTTTTATTGAATTTTGTTGTACGAGAGCTCTGTGTACTGCGCTCCACGCTTCATGCATGTCCATACATGTCCATACATGTTTCTCTTTCTCTCTCCACACTCGCGTCTCACTCCTTCACTCCATGATGACATACAACTCGTTCAGCTATTGGCTGTCATGGGTTCTCCCACTCCTCCCCTCACCTCTCCTCCGGCTCTCTGGCCCCGCCCCCTCACCACTCTGCAGTGGTCACGTGATTTCCTGTTCTCTCTCTGTGTTCACCCTTCCCTCTTTCCCCTTTCCTCTCTGCGGGGCCCCTGCCTGCTGCTACTGCTCAGCTCGCCTGGCTAGCCCTTATCACCTTTTTACAGAGTTGTCAAATGGTTGCAGCCTGTTATCATCTTTCAGCAATGTTGTCAGCTCTCACCCACATTCCATTCTCTTAGATGGCTAGCCAGGCACCAAGCGAGTCTCTCGAGCAGATATTCTGTTTTCCCATTCTGACTGCCAATTAGACATACATAGAAAAACAAGTTCTGTTGTTAACAACCATAAAAAGATTCGTCTCATAGCATTATGAATTTTTTCTGGTTACTGGTCAGTGTTTACCAACCTGTTTAAAGATCGTCATGTGGGATTTTCGAAATATTCGCCTTCATTCATCTGTCATAGGAAAAAAATATATCGAAAAGCTATCCCTCGTTTTGCCATACATCGTCCCCGTCGAAATAGCCATTTCCCATATCCACCATGGCCAATCATAGCCTCGTTGTAACATATGCCAAGCGCTACCGGCTCTCTGTCTATAAACACGCTTTTATTTAAAAAAGTAATAAAAAATTAAAATGCCTAGTTTTTTTTGTCCTAGAGACTTGACATTTATTTTCATGGTAGAGAGGGTAGGGATCATTCATTTATGTCAAACAAATTTTTTTGTCAACGTGTTAGTTTCCAGAAAAGTAGAAATTCAAAATTTAAGTGTTTTCAAAAAATCTCAAAAAATAAAAAAGTATTATTATAAAAAATAAAGGTCATGGAGACCATTCGTTTCAACTATGGCACAACGTTCTATCATGTTTGGTTTTCAAACTATCACCTACTTTCAAAAACAATAATTTTCAAAAAAAATCAAAAATATGACGAGCGGTCCATAACAAAGCCCCCGTCAACTCGAGTTCAACGACACCTCATTTGTAAAAATCCCATCGGGCGTTCGAGAGATATCGGCAATGTTCCCAGGAAAGTAGGCTGTGCGTTTAAACTCTTACTGCCCCCCTACTCGCATTCATTTTCTGTGTCACATTAGCTGTTGTAAATATCTACAGGCTCGGAGGGACAACAACCCTTACTTTCACAAGGAGAGGCTTCCAAATTGTAGCCTATCCTGGATGTTGTCAAACCCACATACAGGTTTCTGGCTGATCCTCACCTTCTCAAAAAGTGTGTTCATGGTAAAAACCCCGAATCCAAACGGGTCTCTAAATTCACTCAAATGGAACCAATGCCCTAAAACGACTTTTTCATCTGCTACAGTTGTCAGAATTGCTACTTATGATGCAGTCATTGTATTCAATGATGGGAATGTAGGGAGGATGAAGGTATTAGAGAAAATGGGCTTCAAGATGGGAGGTTTCCCTCAAGACATTTTGAGAAAAAATAGAATTACAGCGCCTCTATGTGGCTGAAAAGTCATTTGAACACCTGGAAAGGAAATGAGGCAGAAAACAAGAAGCCAAAAGAAAAGCCTTGAAGGGAAAGAGGACTCTGAGTACAGTTCTGGGTCCTATTAAAGAGGTAACCGAAGAAAAAATGTTATGTCAAACATTAAATTGAGATATGGGGCATAGTGCTTGGAATTTTGGGTGACGTATATCTGAGCAGGGTTCGATTCCCACCTCAGATATCTCGGAAATGGTTTCCCTCTTCTACTCCTGGTGGATGGTTTCTACCTTAAGGCCACGGCTGCCCCCTTCCACATCCTCCCCTGAATTACATTACACACACTTATATAGCTATCAGAATAACACAGGTTATCAGACAAAAGGCCACGTTCTACTCAAGTACACGGGGCTGAGTGACATGAAGTCAATGCCCCTTTAACGAAACATTAAGTATTTTCTTGATTTCTCCTTTAAATTAGGTTTGACATAGCCTACATGGTGCAACGCCGTGACGTTTAGAGCTAAATTTCCTTTAGGTTTAGCCAGTTTATTTTGCAGCAATTGACATTATTTTTACGATTCATGATAACTTGTAAATTCACCGCGCTCAGATTTACTACGTTCAGCAGATTAAATCACAAATAAACTCTAAATATCTTAGAATTGCTTGGCTGCCCTGTTGAGGTTGTACGTAACAGGTTCTTTACATTCACTTATCACGGTATTATATGCCACCATACAAACAGTTAAGCTGATATCAGAATTAATGTGGTATTAAAATATTGGAATGCAGCCGAAAGAAAAGGTGAAAAGCTAAAGGAAGTAGGAGACTTCTGTTACTCAGGGAGCAAAATAACCACTAATGAACAAAGCAAAGAGGATATTAAAAGTAGGTTGGCCCAGGCAAGGAAAGCATTTCTTCAGAAAAGGAATCTGTTGACATCAAAAAAATATAGATTTATGTAATAGGAACTGATTTTTGAAAGCCTTTGACAGGAACGTGCAATAACTCCATATCCATGAACTAGATATCACAGGTGATGATTCTGCTATTCTTCTGGTATGGAAAAGTTAGAGTCAGTACCATTCGATGCCGTAGACAAAGAGGAGCCCTATCGGTACTGCCCTTACCGATATAGGGCAAATCATTCTCAGTACAGGACGTTTTAAAAATCACAGGCCCACCAAGTTGTTAAGCCGTACTTGTTGCGTTTATTTAGTATTCACTGTCGGAAAGGACACTTTCCTGTGAAGGGAACGAGTCAGTAGCGTAGCCAGGAATTTAGTTGGGGGGGGGGGGGGGCAATTAGGTCCTCATCTATTACTGCCAGAGTTTTTATATTTTAGCCTATTTTCATTTATGAAAAATAGTAGGCTTATGAGATCAGCCTCCCCCCCCCCCCACACATAACCCCTCCCCCCCCTATAATGAAATCTAAACGGCCGGAGCGATTTCAAGGAAACTCGGTAAGCACATACTACTACCTCTTCCGACCTCGACCGTGCCTTTCAATTTTCAAATTTTGATGCGTTTCACCAATTCAGCATGCGGGCCACGCGAAATATTTCACTGGCATTCTATATCTCCCTGAACTTCTGTACAGTGATAAAGGACACTACAACAAGTTTACCGATGCGACTTTATTAAACATTTAGGAGTATTACCCTTCATTTATAAAACCTGTTAAGTACAAAACGAACATGGTGGCCAAGCGAAGTTGAAACATTTTAATGGATATTTCACGCGATTTAACCATCCGAGCGCAGTGAAACTTAAAGCGGTAAATGTTTATACAAATTCTAATCTACTTACATCTAATTTAGTTAAATTGTTTACATAACCTCAAGATGGAGGCTGTGCGAAATTTTAAAATTAAATTTTTATTTCTTGTGTCCTAATCATGCGATCGTAGTGAAAGTTTGTATAATGAACCTACGCAATAATTTTCATCTAATGTTACATAACTGCATGGCCTACATCTGGTGACCATCCGAAATATTTAGACGGTTCTCAATATCTACGAATCTATCGCAGCAATCAAACTGAAATTTTGTATGCTGATTGAGGCTATTAATATAAGTCCAATAACCTGGTGAGCACAATACCAACATGGCGGCAAAGTGAAGTAAAACATTTAAATGGAATTGACTCGCGATTTCATTATCCGTGCGCAGTGAAACTTGGTACGGTAACTGTTCACACAAAATCTACTGCCATCTAATTAAATTCAATTGTTTTATAACCCCAAGATGGCGGCAGTGTAACATTTTAAAATTGAGTTTGTATTTCTTGTGTCCTAATCATGCGATCGAAGTGAACGTTTGAATAATTAACCTATGCAATAATCTTCATCTAACGGTGCATAACTCTATGGCGTACATACAGAACAATCCAACAAGGCGTTCCTTTACATAGGCGGGAGATTTTTCGAATAAAGAAGACCAATTGGATACATGAAAATAGGCTATATAGTTCTTTACGAAACTACTTGTTTTGAGTAAAAGTACTTTAGGGTCCATTTTAACTTAGGACAAAGATCTTCAGTCTGTTCATATCTGTCTGAATTCTGTCCTTCGTTGCTTTGTTTTGAGGCAGCTCACAGCTGTGTCAGTGTCTATATTTGTCTCTGTCGCTCAGATTTTCAATTATCCGTTATCAAAATACTACTACAATATTACGGCATATTCACACGTTTCTGTGCAGAATGTTCTTTTACGTTAACACCGCACAAAGTCATGGTGTTTTATAAATAGTTTATTTTAACAGAAATGTTTTTAGTCAATTGAATGAATCTGTCACAAAAAGAAAAAACATCAGGAGTAGATAACAGGAAGAAGGGACACTCATAAAGGCATCAAACAAGTACCTACGTTGCAAAATATTTAGGTATATTATTATTAGTGTAATTTATACAGTGCTGTTTTAATGTACGGTAAGCCTAACAGTCGCCGTGTATGGTACCTCAATCTTGTTTATTATTATTATTATTATTCAGAGGAAACTGTAGCACCCTTTAAATAATAAAATAAATACGAACCTTAAAAAAAAATGGAATAACTTTACATTCTATCAGTGAGCATTGCGTCTTTCTCGTTCAGAGAAAATTATCTGTGAAAGCTGTGCCTATATAATGAAATGGGGGCCTCAATTTTCTACACCTACAATAAAAGCTTTTCATAACTTACCGAAGATGTGTCCAGTTTTGCCTTCTTTATGACAAATCTTAACAGTCGCTAATGAGACAAAAAGAAGAAAGAAAAGAGCCACTAACAAACAACTCTGGACTCTTCCCCAATACACAAACGGTATATCTCCTCTCGCACAGACACACGATCACCGTAAATCTCGACAGTGACGACAATCAACCACGCTGAGCCAGTATTGTTGCCTGGGACATTTTAACACTGCCATTTCCAGGAAATGGAAATTAAAAGCTGACTAGATATAACTGGCCCCCTCCAGAGAGGTCTCCTGCTAATTGGCAATCTCCTAATTTCTTGGTAGACTTTTGTCTCCCCAGTACTCAGGCACCTACTGTTCTTGGAAAATCCCCCTTCCCCATGTCACAATCCTAATTGCTACCCTGTTATTTGAGCTCCTCCAAGCAGTGCAGACACGGAAATGATGACAGGCCGTGAAAAGATTGGTAGTACATTCTTTGTCAAAGCATTTACTGTATTTAACATTTCGTTGCAGGTTCTAAATTTGTTCGAGCCGTAAGAAAATGTGAAGGCTTATGCCAACCCCAATTTCTGGATTTATTTTAGGGGGGGGGCGGCCCCTCTGGGCCCCCCTCTGGCTACGCCACTGGAACGAGTAGTTCATCAATATAAATTCTTTGAAACACATTGAAGCATCCCCCTTTAGAGGGACCCATTGAATCATATATTACTAATGCATTATGCTTACAAAGAGCTGGTTGAATATTGCCCAACTATAAAGGGACAAACGGACCCCCTTATGTATCGTACACGAGACCGAAATTTGTACTTTGAATCGAGGGCTCAAATTGCAAATAATTTTTAGCATTGTATAACGCATAAAAATGAACAAATTAATGGAATTTCTGTCCTTAATGTCGTTAGTCAAAAGTAACGGGAACTGGGTCCAGCAGACCCAGGGATATCTTTTTCAACCGGAGACGATGTGTGTCTATGAGCCTGGTACTGTCGAATTGTAAGTACATTTCTTTGTAGATCAGTGCGATAACGCTTAAAATATGGATAGGCTACTTGTTTCAAGCATGGTAGACGAGTCTGTTCCATTGGTAGTCTGACAACTGGGTGCCGTTTGAGATATTACGTTTAAATTTTGGATTATGTGTAAATACTTGCAAATAATATAATATTGCTAGTTTTGGCATTTCTGCAGATGGATATTAATAGATGTTATTTTTTCTCCAAATTTAAAATTTGTTATACTCATAACTTATAGATTTTTTAATGGGTCCTAGTCTACAGATACAATTTAGTGTATTTTTCATGAGAAGAAAATCAACACAGCTCCAAACCATTGACGTACTGGTGAGTAAGACTTGAAAATGAGACCATAATCGGAATCGAACCCGCGTCTCTTGTGGCACGCTAGGTCCTTACACGAATGTTGTTATGATTAGATCAGTCTAAAATAAAGCAAGTAATATCAATGATAAAAATTTATTTAATTAACAACATTATTGAAAAGAACATTATGCAGCCATAAATTTGCACAAAACACTGGACAGGTAAAATGATTGTTACGCTGGCCTGTTCATTGAAACTCGAAGTCAGCATCTCCATCTATGTCTCTTGCAAGTGTTTGGGATCTCCGTTTTAGTTAGGCTTCCCAGTTGGCCTCAAAGGTTTCAATAACTGATGAAAGGAACTCTTCCCACCTCGTGATGTAGCGACTAGGTCCGGGTTCGATTCCCACCTCAGATATCTCGGAAATGGTTTCCCACTTCTACTCTTGGCGGATTGTTCCTAGCTTAAGGCCACGGCTGGCCCCTTCCACATCATCCTCCAAATTACTTTACACACACTTATATAGCAATCACAATAACAGAGGTTATCAGATAAAAGGCCACATACACTCAAGTACACGGGGCTGAGTGACACGAAGTCAAAGCCACCTTAATGAAACTATAAGTCTTTACTAGATTTCGCCTTTAAATTAGGTTTGCCATACATGGTACAACGCCGTGACGTTTACAACTGAATTTCCTTTAGTTTTAGCCAGTTTATTTAGGAGCAATTGACATTCTTTTTACGATTCCTGATAACCGTTTCTAGAGCTACTGAACTGAAGTCTCATTGTCGTCAAAGCTGCTTTGTAATTCGTTTTATTTGTCTCCAAAATTTGGTAGACATGACAAAACCAGTGTTATGGTGACTTGTTTTACAGCGGAGGTAATACTTAAGTGCCCAGTGCAGATTTTCAGTGACAGATATTTCACAATATTTATTTGTCGATGATACAGAGGTGTGGCTATTTAACTAGGAACAGCCTTATGACAACAATATACAAGTTACCCTCATGTTAGTTGGAGTCGATAATGATTCTCGTTTGAACTGCGTGATTTATAACACAAGGAGACCTTGGTATTTTGTGGATTCCGAATGGCTGTATGCTACTAGTGGCGATTTACAATTCCTGTACAGTAAACGAAGTTCTATTTCACGTGCCTAATTGAGCGTATTGATAGATTTTTACCGTCAGTAGATCTACTTTATTGTCTGACAAAATAATATTTAATCTACTCACCGCAAATCAAGTTTGTGTGTACATTGGAATTAGGAGACCTAAGATTAATGTAAGATCTTTTGTTTCCTTGCTGTTTATGCAGCCACTATTACTTATTAATGTTATCAATTCAATCGCAATGATAACAACTTACTCTACCAGCGTCATGATCGTATTTGTTTGTTGTTGTTGTTGTTGACAAACATAAAACCGCTCCTGATCACTGAGCACTTCCTCATCTGATTTGAGAATGATTTGGCATAGCCTACTGGTATAAGTAAGGTCATTAATTAATTCTATACTGTTTTTTTTGTGTTCTAGTTTCCTGAACACAATGGAAGATCAACTTTTTGTTAAAAGAGAGCCAGACTGGTTGACTAATGCAATTGAAGTCTCTAACACTGTGAGTTGCATTTTGATTCGTATATGGTGTAACATTGCATTCTTAGTGATGTGCATGACAAGTGAGGTTTAGTGGCTTTACACACTACTTAATGGTAAATGGCACGCTAACGTTTAGTAACGTAACTTAGTACTCATATTGTGTGTGCATATTTTTGATTGGGTCATACTTGTGTTACTTCGCAGGAGACAACTGTCCTGTTGCCCTCGGATAAGCTGAAAGACGAGCCTGCTGATATATTTGACGATCAAAGAATACCAGTTAAGGAGGAACATGAACTACAGGTAATTATCGGTTCTGCGTTATTTCTCTTGTATTATGGTAGCACTGAACGAAAGTAGAACAAGCGTTATCATCCTCTATAGTACATGAATTGGCCAAACACCTTATCAAACGACGAAAAATTAATCAGGGCATGAAGTTTAAATATACGGTATGTTTCCTCCTCGTCTGTCTGTGACCCACCCAGCCATCCCAAATAGGATCACAACGTATATAAGCAAAATTCCAGCTTTGGCCGACATTGTTTACATAAATCATCATCAAAACAGTACTGCCAACCTTGCCCTTTCGGTACTATGTCGTACCAACACCTGACCATTCTAACCTTCGTTTCATCCAATCCAATGGTTTTTGATAATGGTTACAGCCTAACGCGTTCCCATTTTTTTTATTAACAGCGATTTTGTATCACACTTTCCTTTATCAACAGTGATTTTGTATCCCACTTGTTGGCAACAATTTTTGCGCCAGCGGTATGTGCCACTAGAGTGCGCCTTGTTGACAGTTGAACGAGATGCAAGCGCTGTCGAAACTTGGCAGCCGTTTTTTAAAGAGCAATATATAACGCATGTTTACGTACTTTAGCACATATATGAGGTGCAGAAGTGACCAGGGTCCCTAATTTCAATACGTAATATCGCCCACAAGATGAAACAAGGGCACAAGGTATGTAAAAGTCACATTCATGTCTGATGCAAGTGTATAAGCCGCGATCAACTTTCATTCAGAATTAATGAATAATCTTCACCACATCTTTATTCTTCATTTTCTTGAAAACGTGACCACCTCGGGACAAACACAAAATCAGACATTTAGGCAATTGTGCTAAGCAATTACACGACTAATGGACTTTGCCTCTGGTAGTTCATTTGTTAACTCTTGATGTACACGACTAGTTTGTAGAGGGCCATGTTCTCGAGAAAAATGTGTATAAATTCTTGTTTAAGACTGCTTAAGTGGGGGAAGATGACGTCGTAGTTCCGCCCCTTAAAACCTCCATAACTAACTAACAGCTAAAGTGCATACAGTAATCCGAGTATCAACTTTCCACGACGGCATTAATAGGAAGTTGCTTGAGACCCACATCACCTGAGTAGAGACCGTTATTTTTTCTGTTTACTTGTGTCGGGATCCAATTTTCCATTTCTTCTCTTGACCACCCCTAGTTTAGCTCTCCCTCAATTCGGATCCCGAAATTTATAGGTACCATTATCATCATTTTTCTCACTTTAATTGATAGTGTTCTCTTTAGTACCTGATAAATATCCCTAATTTCATAAGGGGTAAGACCTCTTCCTAACCTCTATGGTATAATGGTGTAATTGCTTTGCACAACTGCCTGGAATATAAGGTATTCTGATATATTCCACTTGTCATAAAAAGTAACTATGAGGGCGGTGATCATGGAGACACGTTTTCCCCCAATGTGAAAGGTGATTTAGAACCAGTGATATCACGAAAATATCCTCCATGATGCAATGTTTCTACAGTTATTTGAATGTGTTAAGAATTGCACTGCATTGAATCTGATACTGATGTCTTCCCTATTGCACTTGTTAATATTCTTACACAACACAGCCCCCTACTCCACGCCAACTATTAGATGATTTTATTACTGCAATCTGGCCTTCAATAACGCAGTTCTCCACCGTATTATAAACGATTTCAATAAATGTTTACAGCTTTCAGTACCATGTGCATACCTGCCAACTTTTACGGTTTATCCGTAAAATTTACGGAAATTGCAGCATTTTACGGTTTTACGGATGAACGGTGTCATTTTACGATTTTGCGGACAAAAATTTGAAACGATAATTTACATTCGATAATACCGCCCACTTCCGTACAATCGATTGTTTGCGTGGGTCGAAGGCAAGTCCACGATAGTCGATAGCTCGTTCTTTGATATGATTCGTACTTTTAACCGTGTGATGGTTGTGTCGTCATTTGTAATTGAATTTGAAGCCGGGATAACCGTTCTTCCATGTGTCGACAGGCTCTGCTTCGCATATTCTTTGTTCCGCTCCGTTCGCTCGTTGCGATTTAAACCATATTCTTTGACCACGTTAGTTGTTCATTGTTCGCGAAGTTGGCGTTCCTTGAATGTTTTCGTCTCTTAAGGTTATGGCATATTTTTAAGAAGCGTTCGAGTTTTTGTGCTATAACTTCGTAGTTTCCTGTATTCCTTGGACTAATTACATTCGTTCCACGTGTGTGTGTGTGTTTTTCTGCCATGTGCATATTCTTTCTTCACGAGGTTGGCGTCGTTTTCATTTAATGGCTTTGTGTGTCTTGACATGTTTTAATGAAGTGTTGGCTGTCTTAAGTGTTTTATGTTATAATTTTATGTGACGTTCAGTGATCCAGGTTCCTTTCGATGTTTTAGTAGATATCGAGAATGAACAAATCCAACAAGAAACAGTACTTCCAGACATTTAAAGAATCATACTCGGTTGATTTTCCGTGCATACTAAAATCAAGAAAGGGAGAAAAATTTGCCTTTTGCACGGTATGTGGGTGTGATATTAATATTGCACATGGTGGAAAAAACGATTTAAGTAATCATGTGAAGTGCGGTAAACACATTAGTTATGTTAAATCGAAGGAAGATAGCAAGAAAATCAACACCTTTTTTGCTAAGTCTGGAAACGTTGACAGTGACGTAGTTAGGGCCGAGTGTCTGTTTACTTCCTTTTTGGTGGAACACAATGTGCCCTTAAGTGCGGCTGATCATGCTGATGCTTTATTTAAGAAGATGTTTCCCACATCAGAAGTTGCAAAGAAATATAGTTGTGGTCGCACGAAAACGACATGTATTGTAAATAAAATGGCAAAAGATGCATCATCTGAAGTTGTTAAGGCCTTCAGAACGGACCGGATACAGATAAATCCCTTTTCTTTTCATCAGTGAGAAACTACTTTTATACTGCCTGTGACTACATCATCAACAAGTTTCCACTCAAGGATGACGTGTTAAAGAATGCTCAAGTTGCTAGGTTAGACAAAATTGAAGATGCACAGTTATCTTCCATTCGTTTTTTCTTGGAAAAGTTTCCTATCATGTTATGCAAGGAAGAGAATGAAACTACAGATGAGGTGGTGAATGAGCTTCAGAGGCAGTGCACAGCTCTCCAGGTAGATGACACTTTCGCTGCACATCAAGATGCTGAAAGTGATTCCAGTTGGGCACGAATATCAAGAATTCGTGGAGCCGATGGACTTCTTAAGTATAACCGAATTTCTAGAGTATTGCTCTCTATTCTCACCATACCCCATAGCAATGCAGAATGTGAACGTTTCTTTTAGCCTTGTGAAGAAAAATAGAACACAGTTCAGGTCATCCATGTCCAATGAATCTCTGGAGTCTATTTCTATTTTGAAGACCAGGAGTTCTGGTCCCTGTTATGACAAAACATTTTCTCAAGACTGTTTGCAGGAAGCTAAAAAGGCCACAACCATGACTTAAAAGTCGAACTAGCATGTGATTTGCAGTGTGTATTATATTATTTCTTTCCTGTGTTACGTTAAACAAGTTTTATTGTTTAAAGCCTTTTTCAATTATCGTATATCAGCTTAATCTATCAAGGAAGTCCTGTTATGTCTGCTCCAAACCAATATTCACCACGCCTGCTGCTGATTAACATGGACTTCTTCTTGATTGTTATGTTCATCTACAAATCATGTAAGTAGATATGATTTCATTGAAGTATCTTGTTTAAAGCATGAATTATTGTATTTTGTAGCCCAGAAGTATTATTATTTTCGTCAAGCCGGGGTATGTCGAAAATCGTTATTTTTTTTTGTCGCGCGTGAGTTTTACTGATAGCCCTTTTCAAAAGTTGGCAGGTATGCATGTGGTCCAATTCACAAATCTCAGCGCTCACGCTGTTAAGCGTTCGACAAGTACTGCACAGTAATAAGCGTTTCGGCTTCTTCCCTCTGTGACCAGTGAGGTTGCTCCTTCACCATGTCCTAGATCATTCCAAATATTTGTTACTGACGGCAATAACCTAGATGTTAGGCCCCTTAAAGGAACATTTATCATCACCATGTGTATTATTCCCACATAGAATAATGTCTAATATCATGCAGTATATTTCTAACTCAGCTTATTGTGTTGTTTGTGTCTACTGTTATTTTAATATTTGTTTCCATCACTTGAGTGTGATGAAGTTCACAGCTCACTCGATCCTTCCTCAGCCCTCTCATGCATCTTTCTCCTTTTAATAGCTCAGCTCGCAATCTCTGCGCATAATTTGTCGTTACGTTGTCTGACCTAGAATTCCGATATAGGCGCGCTTAATGATCAAGTGAAAAGGGCGAATATGTTGTTCCCTTATTGATCCGAGATACCTCTGAGTCGAAAGCCAAATCAACCCTCGTGAGATGCCTTCATCAGCAAACACACTTGGATTTGAACTGGTCCCAACACGAGACCGTTACTCTCAGGTTTTGGGTGTGGTTATGAAGCTAGTCGAAGCACTTGGTAATTAATAAACAGAAGGTTCAAAATCTACTACAAATCACCACACTTTTTAAGATAAATATTCGTGTTCGTAAGTGATTTCTTCACAAAAGATCCCTTGCTCACTCTGAATTGGGGATCTGGTGGTTAGTCTAAGATCTAACTTCAAATTAAACACTCCTGAAAATAAATTTCATCTTACATTACTGTCCGAATTTGACCTCCAGAAGTTCTATATTCCGAAACGACATAAGAATATAAGCTAAGAAATGGCACAAAAATAGTTCCAATGCAAGTAAAAATGTCAATTATTCATCAGATCTAGTTACTTAGCACCTACCTTCGGTAGATGCCTAATCCCCTGTCGTTCCACAACGGTCAGTAACATCTGACAAAGAAACCCGAATAAAAATAATAAGATATGATGGAACCACATCCACCATTTAAATTAATTAAATTAAATCTCGCTAGCTAAATCCCGTACAAAATATCCTACAAAACGTCGCGTCTGAAACTCATTCCTAAGCTGTACAAGAAGCAAATGACATAAAAGAAAAATATGTACAAGAATAAACATGATCTCGACTGGGTTGTCGTATTGTTGACAGGTCATCTGTTCCTGCAGAAAGTCGTCTCACAATCAGTGAAGGCTCATATTTCTTATCTAGGTCTTGTATGTCGCACTGTGTTTGGATGGTATTCAAAATGTTGGAAAACTATGTATGATTTATTTCCACCTATTTTAATGGAACGTGTTTGTAAAACAAGTAATTTCTCTGCAGGATGATCCTGACCTGATTGAGGACATCAAGATAGAAGACTTTTCGATACCAGAGCTTGTTCCAAGAAGGGAAGAAATAGAAATCCCTCCTTTAGCGTGTGATGGAGATTTGAAAGAGGTAAGAACCTTTTGGGTTACTACTTGTTGCACCTTATAAGAGACATCACCTGATCGCCATCTTCCTCTCACCATTGCAAATAAGGGTATATAAAATTGTGTATTCAGATCGTACTGATGCCAGATGGAAGCTTTCTGTTATTAGGTAGGGTTTGGTATAGAAGGTACAAGTCGTGAGGAAGATTGCCTTCTGCTGGTTTAATAATGAAGATAATAATAATTGACACATAAAATTTACTTCCACGAAATTGCATTTGAAATGACATGGGGGGGGGAAAGAGATAAATATTTCTTCAGATCCTCTCCTCACTACTACAATACATGAGAAATGATCGATGACAACTGCTATTTATTTATAAGTGTGAGAAATACAAACACATCATATTACTTTCCATGAAATAATCTCAAATGTCAAATTATGACGATTAACCCCCTTATACACTTAGATGGATCTATCAGAACAAACTCTGACTGAAAAATCCTCTCAAACGAACGTGTCACTTCTATCACTGATTATAACACGCGTTCATCAAAATCAAACGTCGAAATGTGTGGATAGACCGATGAACCGGGATCTCATAATCTATAAATGTGTTATAATATAACGTTCCCGTCGAATATAAGACAAAAAACAGATATGTCTACCTTGATATAAATACGAAATTCACCAATTCTAAATTCGTTTTCAAATCACGTACCCTTCCAGTGAACTATACTGAACAATAAAAATCGAATCCACATACCTAATCTATACTGGAAACACTCAGGGGAAAGAATTTCCCTTGTTTACAATCATCTGATCCGAAGTTAATAACCTCTCAAATGTTAGGCCTAAAATATCTAACTCAATATATATCACCAACACAACTCTTCACTTCGGGATGATAAGTGTGATTAATTTCTCGCTGAGGCTCCAAGATCTCATGTATCTCCGTTGAACAATCAAGATGCTATTGTATGTGGTAATGCATATCATTTGTATAGCTTAGTGGAAACCAACTCACTCGAACCTCAACGCAAACAATTTGGCTCCCATGGCCTCGCAGATTGAGTCTCTGAATGGCTCTTAGTCAAATATTCACATATTATAGGTTTACCTGCGTCTCAAACTATGGGCGGTAAGTGGCTACACCTGCCACATGGCTTAACTTAAAATGGCACATTATTCATAACGCACATATATTGCATGTGAATTACTCCTACATTATAAATCTTACCTTTCGAATCACTAATATTCCACATCAAATAATAACACGTGATCAATCAATCGCTTGCTTTTAAATTCAAAGGATTTCTCGTGGTGAATGAGCTGGCAGTCTCAACATTACTAATAATATTTTATCACTGGTCATGAAATCATATATTCTCACTCCATCCAGACGTCACACTCAATATACATAGTTATGTTCCAACATACACTTCTTCTAACGAACAGGTGATTTGTGATACGTTGTTTCTACTTAACAAGACACCTCCAAATCGCTACTTTAGCCTATCACAAATATCAAAAATTAAGGGGAAAAAAGTATCCTACCTGGACTATGTTATATTTACATTCACAACCCCTCTTTCTTAAACAGGAAATGACTAAGAAATGTTTTATTCCACCTCCGTAGATTATGGCCAAGGCCGGCCCCTTCCAAAATGACTAATTCATAGTTATAAAGTGGGCGCTCATTTCAATGATGTCTTACATCCTGCTTACATAAATGTTTTGTACACATTACAATTAATTTCACTGTAATATTTTTTATTATGTGGCCCAATTAATATGATACACTCTGTGTGAACTCCACCATTTATACTGTCCCTAGCCCCTCCGGTCATGTGACTGGATTCTCCAGTGTCGTTTCTTCTCCTTGCGCATTGATATTGTATCTAGCTTCTACATAAAATATTTTGTTTATATGGTGTTTTGCACGAACAAATGACTTCATAATTATATAAATAATTCATGCTTTTGGGCTAATGCCGTGTGTATTTTAAATTTAAACCATACGTTTAGGAGAAACCTTGCCTCCTTTTTCAATGAAAAGGTTTCTCCGAAACGTATGGTTTAAATTTAAAATACACACGGCATTAGCCCAAAAGCATGAATTATTTATATAATAAACCGGGCCGTGAAAGCCTTAATATGCAGACTTCATAATTCTTGCTTGTATTATTATAGTGCCCTTCAAATACCATAGTTTTCGTAGAATCAATATATTTCTCTAATTCGCGATTTGAATGGGCGTGTATTCGCTGTTCTATGACGCGCCCCATGGATTTCTGTAGGCTGGGGATTCAGCGATTGGACATCTGCCAAGGAGTGGTCAGTATGCAACTCTGCTGTCCTGGCCTTCAACCTATGTATTGGTGATCTATTTTGCTAGTCTCCCTTGTCAACGTGTATTGTGAAATTGTACCTCACTTTTTTGCAGTGAAAACTGAAATAACTATGGTTTATGAGAACAAAATTCTTGTGTATAAGTGACGCTTCTAACAACCGTCAACATGTGTTATTCTTTAATGCTTTTGTTCTTTTTTTATTTAGAAGAGTAAGATAATACCTCAGAAAATTATGATTCAGTTTTGTCGCTAGGTTATAAAAGAAGAAACCCATGATGACGAGCGGGATGCAAGTAGAAATCATCCAAATGAGTAAGTAGACCCTAAAGTAAGGTAAAATATTGTGTTTTTTTCTGAATGCAAACGAAAAATGTTGGCTCTGAATAAGTTATCCTCATTTAATATTTGTAATTGAACATATTTATTTGTGTTATTGTCTGGTATAAGTGGATATTGATATTTACTAGCCATTCTCATTCAGAGTTTTCAATGTTGAAGGTATTTCAGTCTTCTTCTTCTTCTTCTGCTTCTTCTTCCTCTTCGAGTCTTCAGTCTGTTGACTGGTTTGATGCAGCGCTTCATGGCTTCCTGTTCTGAGATAATAGTTTCATCTCTACATACTGTAGCTACCACATCCCACATCTGAGGCAATCTATTTAACATATTCTAACCTTGGTCTAACCCTACAGTTCTTGTCCTGGAGCCTTCTTTCCATAACTAAATATGCTATTTTTGGTGTCTTAGTTTTTGTCCAACCAAAGTATCTCTTCTCTTCATTACTAGCCGGCAGAGACGTCTCTCCTGTCTCACTCGTCCTAACTTAATGCCTCTTCGTTTGTAACTCTATCTACGCATCTGATCTCCATCATGCTCTTGTAACACCACATTTCAAACGCTTCTATTCTCCTCTTTACTGCTGCAGCAACATTCCAAGTTATACTTCCATAGAGCGCCTCGCTCCAGACAAATTATTTCAAAACCGGCTTTCTTATAAATAAGTTAATAATAATAATAACTGGCACCACAGCCCATGAGGGCCGAGGCCTACCAAGCGACTGCTGCCCAGCCATTTGGCATGCAGATATTAGGGTGACACGTGGTCAGCGCGTCAGGTCTCCTTGGCCGTTAATCTTGGTTTTCGTGACCGGGGCGCTGCCTCACTCTCAGACAGCTACTCAATTGTCCACACGAGGCTGAGTGCACCCCGGTAATAAATAAGGTACAAAACTAAATAAAGAGACTCAATATTAGACTAACAATTATATTGCACTTTTCCATTGATAACCAGCACCAACAGGGAGAGTGGCTGAGTCGCTCTATCAAAGAAAAGAATGAGCGCGCGGTATTTTAATTTACTTAATTTAACGTACGCTATTAAAAGAGCTAATGTGAATTTTTATAATTAAATTCCATACTTTTTTTTGCCCTGAATAATCTAAAGCGTTAGGCGAACCATTTTCGGGAGCGTGCAAACTGCAGTCGATTTACTCCCGTATGAGCAGATCTGCCTGTGAAAAACTTATAAAAACCTCTCACGACACAATCCACAATTTAAAGCTTTCGCGTTTTATGGCAGCAAGGGTGTACCGGTTGGTGGTGGCGACCTGGCGCTCGTAGTTATTGCTAATTCACTTAGGTGTTGTTGATTCTTTAGGTGATCTGCGAAATAGTGGTCACGTAGCCCCGTGTACTTGGGTATGAGTAAATGTCTGATAACCTGTATCACTGCGATGTCTGATCTAAATTGTATATACATGGGTTTCCTTATGTTAATGGCTTCTGGCCTCATAATTAGGCTACTCTTAAACAGCTTACCAGACAGGACTTCAGGGTAATATTTACGATCGGCTACCTTTCTTCCCGCTAATCAGTGATATCTGGGAGACTTGCATATATATGGTGACCGGGGCGGAACATGAAGATTATCTGGCCCAAAGTCACACTCAGTGGCCTCTTCAAGCTGGAGTCGCATCTTAGGATGTCCGAATCAAAGGCCAAGAAGCCAGACTGAAGTGTCAAAGCATGTGATGTCATGTTACTAACATCAAAGCGGAAGAGAATACAGAGAACAGGTTTAAGTAGGACAAGAACACTTGCTGGAAAAACGAGTATAGGCTCAAATCAGATCACGCCATAAGATGGCGCTATAAACTGGATATCATCCCTGTCTGCATTTAAAGAAACTCGTACTACGTCCCATTTCCAAGTCCATCTTGTTTGCAATTTATGTTGATAATAGCGCACTGATTTACATAAAGAGCAGTCCTAAAATGGCAGCATAGAAAAGAACCTGTGTGATCACTATTTTACACGGGCTGATGGGACGATTGCAGCCACTCACTGTGACCATGCTCAAGTACTGTATTATCCCCTCTGGAACAATGGCTGGCAGCGTGGTTCAGCGGCAACATTCTCGCCTGCTGTAGCCAAGGTTGCAGGATTGAAATCTGGCGCAGTATATATATGGTATCCAGTGTGAATGTTTATAACCTATTTGTGATGGGAACTGTTTCTGATGTGTGGAAGACCCTATCACTTGTTACAGTGACCAGAAATTATCTGTGATGTGAGTTTGTGAAGGAAAAACCACTAGTCGTTATCATGCGAAGTCCTTGCAAAGAGAGCAGCATGTTCAACTTAGGTACATGGAATGTGAGAACACTATCTAAGGTTGGAAAATTGGAAGAAGTAAAGATCTCAATGATAAAGAAAGACCTGGGTATGCTGGGTGTCCGTTGATCTCGATGGGCATGAAACGGCGACTTTCAATCAGGCAATTTCAGGGAAATGATAAAGGTGGACTGAATGGAGTAGCAATTACCCTAAAAGGTAAATGGTGTCAAAATGTTATGAATACCTGTCATATTAGTGACAGGAATATGATGGTAAAGGTAAAAGCTATTTTCCCTACCACTAACAGTGAAGATGATGTTATAGAAGAAATGTATGCTTGTATTCAAGAACTCTTTGTGCTAGTAGACACCAAAACTAATATTATCATAATGGGAGACTGCAATGCTTCAGTTGGTAGTCATGAAAATCTTAAACATGCTGGTAAATCCGGACTTGGTGAAATGAACTCGAGAGGTGAGCAATTACTAGAGTTTTGTGAACAACATGAACTATTAATAACTGATACATGCTTAGATGTTCTCAAAAGACGACGCTATGCATGGGTAGCTCCTGAAGATGGTAGAAAGCATCTGATAGACTATAATTATAATCGTACGGCGGAGATACAGAAACCAAGTGCATACCAGTCACAGTTACCCAGGGGTAACATTAGTCGTAGCGAAGTGCAATACTCGATAGAGAAAGCAAGTGCATACCAGTCACAGGGGTTGATGTAGCCAGCGATCGTACATTAGTTGTAGCGAAGTGTAATACTCGATTCATAAAACATAAAACGTACAGTTCTAAGAAATGGTGTTTAAATAAATTACACATTGCAGCTTTGGCTTCAAAATTCACAGAGAAAACTAATCAACAGTTAAAGCTCTGGATGGGATAACGTCAAGAAAAGCTTAATGACAGCCGCTACATAAATCCTTGGTTAAAGAAGCCTTGGATGACGCAAGGAATTTTAGATCTCATTGAACAGAGGAACAAAATGAGAAGTAGGGATTTTGAACAATATAGAGCACAAAAATATTCAATAACGGAAAAGTGTTGCTGATCAAAAGACAGCTGGATGAAGGAAATTGGTGAGGACATCGAAAAGGATTTAAAATCTGGGAAATCTGAAAAAGCATATTTTGGAACAGGAATATTCTTAGAATCCTCTGTTGTTGTTTGAGTCTTCACTCTTTTGACTGGTTTTATGCAGCCTTCCATGCCTCCCTGTCCTGAGCTAATCGTTTCATTTCTACATAGCTCCGACACCCTACATCCGAGGCAATCTGTTTAACATATTCTAACCTTGGTCTACCCCTACTGTTTTTGTCCTCGACCCTTCCTTCCATAACTAAGCTTGCTATTCCTGGGTGTCTTAGTAAGTGTCCTACCAACCTATCTCTTCTCTTCATTAGCAGTCGCCAGAAACATCTCTACTCTCCCACTCGTCTTAATACCTCTTTAACCCTATCTACCCATCTGATCTTCATCATTCTCCTGTAACACCACATTTCAAATGCTTCAATTCTCTTCTTTTCTGCTGCACCAATAGTCCAAGTTTCACTTCCATAGAGCGCCACGCTCCAGACAAAGGCTTTCAAAAATGACTTGCTAACACCTAAATCTATATTCGATGTCAGCAGATTCCTTTTTTGTAGAAATGCTTTCTTTGTCTGAGCCAACCTACTTTTAATATCCTCTTTGCTTCGTCCATCACTGGTTATTCTGCTTCCTAAGTAACAGAAGCCTCCTACTTCCTTCAGCTTTTCACCTGCCAATTTGATCTCCATAGAGGTTTCTGATTTATTTCAGCTGCATTCCAGTATTTTTGTTTTACATTTATTTATTTTCATCATGAATTCTTTCCGTACGACGGAGTCCATACCATTCAAAAACTCATTCAAATCCTCAGGCTTGTCGGCCAAGATGACGATGTCATCAGCAAATCTCAGAGTTGAAATTATTTCTCCTTGAATCTTCACTCCCACTTTAAATTTTTCTCTAATTTCCTTCATTGCTTGTTCAATGTAAAGATTGAAAAGTATGGGTGATAAGTTGCAGCCTTGCCTTACACCTTTCTGAATACCAGCTTCTCTCTCATGTCCTTCAACTCGAATGACTGCTGTCTGGTTTCTGTACAGATTGTATATCACCCTCCAATCCCTGTACTTTATTCCAATCGATTTCAAAATGTCAAACAATTTAGTCCAATCAACGTTATCAAAAGCCTTTTCTAAGTCTACAAAAGCCATGAACGTTCTCTTATCTTTCCTTCCAGGGGCCGATAACCTAGATGTTAGGCCCCTTAAAACAACAATTATCATCATCATCTCTTATCTTTCCTTATTCTACCTTCCAAAATCAGCCTAAGACTTAGTACAGCTTCCCTTGTTCCTACATTTCTCCTGAAACCAAACTGGTCTTCACCCAACTCCGTTTCTATCTGGCTTTCAATCCTCTTGTAAATTATTCTAGACAGGATCTTTGATGCATGAGTAATCAAGCTTATTTTACGGTAATCTTCACATCTGTCAACTCCCATTTTCTTTGGTATAGGGATGATTACATTCTTCTTGAAATCAGGGGGTACCTCACCTGTCTCATAAATCCTACACACCAAGTGAAATAACCTGATCAGACCTTCATCTCCTATGCAGCGTAGCAACTCAATCGGTATATCATCCATGCCTGGTGCTTTGTTCCTGCTTAAGTCTTCCAAAGCTCTATCAAATTCTGATCTCAATATTAAATCTCCTTTCGCATCCTCATCAATTTCCTCCTCCCTTTCCATTACATGATTCTCAATCTCCTTTCCCTGATACAAACTCTCTATGTAAGCTTTCCATCTCTCAACCTTTTCTTCCCTATCTGTTAGAGGCTTTCCATTTGTGTCCTTAATATTACAGCACTAAGTCTTCTTTTCCCCAAAAGTATTCTTAATCCTTCGATAAGCTGTGTCTACTTTTCCTAATTTCAGACAATTTTCTACACCTGCACATTTCTCTTTCAACCATTCTTCTTTCGCTTCCTTGCACTTCTTGTTAACCTCATTTCTCAGACGTCTGTATTCTGCTTTCCCCTTTTCATCTCTTAGATTCTTGTGTTTCCGCCTTTCATCCATCAATTCTAGTATATCCTGAGTGATCCACGGTTTTCTACCTATTCTTTCTTTCCTACCAATGTTTTCTTCTGCGGATTTTGTTATTTCATTCTTCAAAAGTGCCCATTCGTCAGCAATTGAAGTTTGTTTAGGGCTTTTCATTAGTCCTTCCTTTATACTCTTCTTGAATCTTTCGTTTACATCCTTCTCTTTCAGTCTGTCTATTGCCCACCTTTTTGGCTTTTGACTTTTCTTCAGTTTCTTCAACATTAATCTGCATTTCATTACAACCAGATTGTGATCAGAGTTTATGTCAGCACCAGGATATGTTTTACAATCCAAAATCTGGTTTCGAAACCTCTGCTTGACCATAATGAAGTCGATTTGGTAACGCCTTGTATCTCCTGGTCTCATCCATGGGTATATTCTTCTATTGTGGTTATTGAATAAGGTGTTAGCTATGACCAATTCATGCTCGGTGCAGAATTCTACCAGCTTGCTTCCTCGATCATTCCTTTCACCTAATCCGAAATCTCCTACTATCTTCCCTTCTCTCCCTTTTCCTACCACAACATTCCAATCTCCCATTACTATAACATTTTCATCACCCTTGATATACCTCAGAATTTCGTCTATTTCTTCGTAGACCTTTTCAACATCCTCATCATCAACTTGACTGGTAGGCATATAGACTTGTACCACTGTGGTGCAGGTAGGTTTAGTATTGATTTTTGCTACAATAATCCGTTTACTATATTGCTCATAATATTCCACCCGCTGTCCAAGTTTCCTACTCAATATGAGGCCAACCCCTGCTTGGCCATTGTTTGATTTAGTGCTAATGACCCTATAGTCTCCTGACCAAAAGTCCTGTTCTTCCTGCATTTCACTAATCCCAACCAAATCCAACTTCAACCTATCTATTTCCCTTTCTAAGTTTTCTAACCTTCCACTTCCTAGCAGACTTCTAACATTCCACGCTCCGATCCGTAGAATGTCAGATTTCCTCTTTGTCACTTCTGTGATGTTAACCCCCTCTCGAGTAGTCCCCACCCGGAGATCCGAACGGGGGACTAGTTTACCTCCGGATTGAAATTTTACAAGGGAGGAGGCCATCATCACATGTAATTATGCATAGAGAGTGCATATCCTCGGGAATAGCATACGGCTGTAGTTTCCCGTTGCTTTCAGCCGTGCAGCAGGACGCAGTGTAGCCATTATTTGGCGTATATTATCAATATCTTAACCGTCTATAATCCTCTATTATAGCTAAATTGTGTCGAGTGTATGTTATTGCACATTTACATATCCTGTATTCCGCTGAGGAAGGTCGCCATGCCCTACATATATTGACTCAATGTAATAAATAGACATATTTAGAATAATGACGAAATCAAGTTGGTAATACCAACATTTGTAAGTACTGAAATTTGAAATACACCTGAAATAGAGTAGTCTGTTAGAGTTACTTACTGCTGTTGGCTGCCCTGGTGACTATGAATATATTCTTAGTTCGATCTCTTAAGGTATTGAATGCACATACAAAATTTGGTTGAAGTATAATGGATACTATGGACGTTACATGCTGTTTGATATTGGATTTATAAGTGCATGTAAAATCATTTTGGGAACAATGTAATGTATGTGATGCTCAGAATTAATCTGAAATATTACGATCTATTGTAGTGCCAATTTTGGATAAACTCCATTTGTGAGTATAGAAGTTCCATGTAATTAAAATTGAAACTATCAGAAAGACTAGAATCATGTCGGCAGTATGTCTAGAATGTCAGGAACCATACGTGTGCAAATTTTAGAGCTAATGGCCTGCAATTATTCTGATATATTGATATTAAGATTTAACAAAGAGGGAGAGCATTTATTAACAGTTGGCATCCCTGCTAGCTCTTACGATTACGCATAGCCAATACCGTTATGGTACACAAAGCACATAGGAAATTTGATTGAAATCCATTTGTTAGTATAGACCTATCAGCAGGCTTAAGAATCCTGTTGGCAGCACTGATATACTGTTGGGTAGATTATTGGCTGAGGAATAACCTAACCACCAAGGGAAGATGATAAAGAGAAGGAGATGGGTTTCGGACCAAAGTAAAAGGATTGAGAAATAGGAGGAGAGTTTGACATCAGTTATGCCTAAGAGTTCTTGTTCAAATGCAACAAGTGGTGAAAACCCTATTAAGAGATATATTTGCATTAAGTAGGTCATGAACCTAGGAAGAGTTAGGAAAGCCAGGATCTTGCCTAACTGTTATACTAAAAAAATGAAAAAGCGAAAAGGAACTCTTAATTTATTTAACAATTCAAAAGAATTTGATGAATTTAATAAATTTATATTTTCAATTTTGTTAACAATTTGGGGTCGCAGACCTCAGAAAACATTTAAAGTTTGCGCCAGGCAATTAACAATTCGTTAGGTTTCAAACCTTTATAAAATCCTCGCAAGATTTTGAAATAGCGAAGATAAAATACAAAATTTAAAGACAATCAAAGTTATTAATGTTTGACAATAAATCGAGTACAAGGTGTGTGCTTTAAGAAATTCTGGGTAAATATCTTGAAAGGAGTAACAATTTCGAAAGTAACAACAACAAAAAGCAGGTAGAATAAAAGAGAAGTTCCTATAACTTCTTGTATTGATGCTGAATTACTTTTTTTTAATAGTTACACAAATAGGGCAGGTCACTTACTGTGAAACCTGAAGAGAAAGTTGAAAGGAAGGTTCTAGACCTCCTATGTTTAAGTAGGAATCACGAGACAATTGGGCAAGTTTCCCTTTCGTGAAACCTAGAAATAACTCACTTATGAGTTGAAAGAATTGTATTCCCTAATTAGAAGGGAGAAACAAGATAATTTAAAACGTGTACTAGACACGTAGTTATGCAGACATTAATTAATGATATATAAACAAAAGGGGAGGGCACGTCTTTAGAGTGACACCTCATTGAAAAAGACCTAAAGTAACAATTTTATTATGGTTTGTTAGTAAAAGGTTTAGGAAAGATCAACTGGGATGGAAGGTAAATGTTCATGGCCGTATTTATAATAATCGGACGAGCGCGACGCGGAAGAAATACTGAAAGAACACTGTTTTTCACTATAGTTTGTTGAATGGATGAAAAGTTCACTGTAGTAGCACAAAAGTTTATGGCAAAGAAAGTTATTGCAATTATGGAAAATAACTAGTTGCACTAGATAGGCGAAAGTCTATTGCTTGAGAAGGTTGTAGATTATCATTAAATACGCCAGAGCAAATTCCAACGGAGGAAAGAAAATTAGCTATTGCGTAGTAATTCATACGGAAGATTCCTTAGTTTGAAATAGTATTCCCACATGTGAGTGGAAAATACATGACGGTACGACTTGTAGATAGAGTGCAGATTCTGGAAAATTCCAGAGTAATCCTAACTGAAGAATGGGGCCAAAGTTATTCCAGCGGTGGAACGAGCTAAATGTTTTATAGACAGTGGGTATTCAATAGTATCCCACGTTGTGAGAAGATTTCTCTTTTTAAGCATAAGAAATGCTGATTTTTACTAAGATTGGCTTAGATAGACAAAAGCACAACATAGAAAATCCCGCGAAGGATCATTATTGCCCCAAATATAGTAATCTCACACTGCCTATAAAACGATGGTTAAAAGCATGTAATTATTAAAAGACGATGAGGATGAGGTTAAAACCTGAAGTCGGTACTTATCTTTGCTTCATGGCGAAGGTGAAGTTCCCTTTGACGGTTAAGATTACAGTTCCAACATTGCGTGGAATTTAAAGATTGCCTCTAAAGTTCAGGAGGCTGGCTCTAGTTGAGCTCTGACTGAATCGACCGCCGACGTCCAAGTGAGACACACTCAGCGAAGCACAGAGGGACCAGGGAAGGGAAAAGAGTGGGGGTAGGAAACAAAAGGAATACATATAAGCATAACCAACATTGAAAAGTTAATTTCTCTTGATGAAATGGTCTTCAAAGAGTTGATAGCAGGCAACACTAGCGCAGCATGGTGGGTGAAAAAGTAGACGAAGTTCTCTTGATCACGGAGATGATAGCTGGCGATGGCGATGAGATCTGGTGGCCAGATTGAAAAGGAGGTCCTCTTGCACAGGGAAGAATTGAGGAACTTCAGAGATTCGCTGCTAGATGACGCTAGGTGGGTCATGGAAGATATATATCTAGAACAGACTCACGAATAATATAAGAGACATGACCGACAAAGAGAAATTAGAAGATCACTGTTGGTGTTTGAGAAAAAGGACGGACTGAACAAGCACAGAGCAGTAAAAATATACTCTATCTTACCGTGTATTCCAAGAATACACCAAGCTGGGAGGGGCAAACACCAACACAGAGCAGGATAAACAATTATACATTTTAAGGTAATGGAGCAATTAAAGACAGTGGTCTTGTGATCTAACCGTTAATGGTCAGGATTCTGACCACCCTGACTCCCCCATCCCTTCCAGGATAACACTCGGTCACTCTACCAGAAATCCAGACCAGGGGAGGAGAAACATCCCTAACCAGGACCAAGTCCCCCACTTTAAAGTCGGGACTGGAAAGAAACCACTTCTGTCTCCGTTGCAAGGAAGTTAAATATTCCAAGTTCCACCTCTTCCAGAAAGAATCGCGGAGGGCTTCAAGTTTACGCCAAACAATAGGTAGATTAGATTCCCTGTAAGATCTGGAAAGGGGAGGAGGGGCAGAAAGAGAAGTGCCTATATGGAAGTGACAAGGTGTGAGTGGAAGCAGGTCGTCAGGGTCATTGGAAAGCGGAGTTAAAAGGCGAGAATTAACAACACCTTCAATCAGAACGGAGAGTGAATTAAATTCTTCGTAAGTCAGAATGCGATTACCTAAAACCTTTCTTAAATGACGTTTAGTGAGCTTTACGCAGGATTCCCACCTACCACCGTGATGAGGAGCGTAGGGAGGTATAAAACGCCATTTGAAACCCTTTGAGTAGGAAAAATTAGAAATTTGTTCCATGGCAGGAGATGATGTGAGAGCTTTTTTTCCATAGGGAAGCTGCGCCTTGAAAAGTGGAAGCGTTATCAGAGAACATCTCTGAAGAAACACCACGTCTAGCAGCGAAGCGAGAGACAGCTGATAAAATGTAAGAAGTAGAGGCATTCGTTACTAGTTCCAAATGGATTGCGCCAGTAACCATGCAAACAAAGAGAGAAACATAGAGCTTACCAAACAATTTGCGTTTAGCTTCAGGGGAATTTCGTTGATATTGGAACGGACCCATATAGTCCACACGAGTTAGAGCAAATGAACGTATAGGAGAAGAGCGAAAGGAGGGCAGATCGCTCATTAATTGAGTATTGACTTTAGGTTTCGCTTTGAAGCAAGGAATGCACTTGTGAATTACAGAGGGAACTTCATGAATTCCATTTATAATCCAGTACTTTTCCCTTAAGAGGCAAAGCAGAGTGCGTGTACCAACATGCAGATTGCGATAATGAAACTCACGTATAATTAAGGAAGTTACGTGATGTTTAGAAGGCAAAATAACGCGATGCTTTTTGTCCTCAGAGAGCAATGATTGCGAGAGCCTACCACCTACCCTGAGTAACCCATTGCCATCAAGGAACGGGGCTAAAGCGCAAAGATGACTGGATTTTGGAAGATCCCTTTTAGAAGAAAGTAAAGACAATTCAGAAGAAAATGCTTCTTGCTGTGTCAGTTGTAAAACCTTAATGGTAGCGAGATTCAATTCATGATTGGTAAGGTGTGGTTTCGGGAGAAGAGGTTGGTCAACCACAAGATATTTCCAACTAAGAAGATAGGCGACAATTCGAATTAATTTATGAAAGGAAGAATAGCGGGACAACAAGGGGTGAGAAACGTTGGAAACAAGACACGAAGCAGTAGATAGAGATACTTTAGTGTCAGGCAAGTTGGAGTTTGTAGCTGGAGGTTTAGAAGGCCAACAAGAAGAGTCTTCGGTTAACCACGAGGGTCCATGCCAGTACAACTGGGAAGCTGCCAATTGAGAGGGTAAACATACACGAGAGATAATGTCGGCTGGGTTATCAGCGCTGGGCACATGCCTCCATTGACATCCCGAAGAAAGAGTTTGAATCTTGGAAACCCTGTTTGCAACAAAGGTTTGCCAGTGAGCAGGGTTCTTGGCGATCCAAGAAAGGGTTATCATGGAATCGCTCCAGAGATAGATTTGTGAGAATTCGACTTTTAATACTTCCCGTAATTTTTAAACAAGTTCTGCAGCCATGAGTGCAGCACACAATTCAAGCCTAGGCAAAGTGATAGTTTTAAGAGGAGCTACCTTCGATTTGGCACAAACAAGGTTGGAAACTGAAGATCCATTTAATGGACCGCGATAAACTAAATTTGCGCAGCAACCGTAAGCTTTTTCAGAACTGTCCGCGAACACATGAAGGAAAAAAGATGCATTAGAATGAGTGTTAATTAAATTCCTGGGAATTTCAATAAGGGAAAGATCCAGCAAATTGCTGCGAAAAGAGAGCCATCGGTTAAGAAATGAAAGGGGAACAGTGTCATCCCATTCACATTTGAGCGACCACAGCTCTTGCATGAAAAGTTTGGCTATAACGATAACTGGGGCAAGGAATTGAAGCGGATCAAAAATTTTTGCAATTTCAGAGAGAATTTGTCGTTTCGTGTTACGGAGCTCATCAGCGAGCGAAACTTTGTAGATGAGAGTGTCAGTGCTGGTGCACCAATGAACTCTAAGAGTTTTTATGGATTCGGAGTTTCCACAAATTTCGACAGTGGAGGGATCTACGTCTTCAATAGGAAACTGGGCGAGAAACTCAGGGGAGTTGGAATTCCACTTATGAAATTCCTTAGCAATGCCTGAAGTTCTAAGGACACGAAAGAAGCTTCCTCCAGAGTGGGGAAGGACTGCAAATAATCGACAACATAGAATGACGTAGTTAGAGCTTCAGAAGCTTTAGAATCAAATAAATGACCATCTTGAGAGGCTAGCGAGTGTAGGGATCGGATAGCAAGGAAAGCGGAAGGTTTTAAGCCTTAAGTAACCGTTTTTAAACGAAATATCTTAATGGGCTTACTGGTTTCATCGCGCCACAAGATTCTTTGGAGATCTCGTTGTTCAGGCTGAATTAAAACTTGACGGTACATCTGTTTTATATCAGCTATAACAGCTATGGGAAATAATCGAAAGTTTAAGAGTTTAGCAGATAGATCTGACTGAATAGCAGGACCATAGTAAAGAGTGTCGTTAAGGCTGTTGCCATTAACGTCAGGTGATGAACCATTGAAAACAACTCGGATTTTATCCTTTACAAGAGGGTTTTTCCACACGGGATGATGATTTAAAAAACCGTTTCAATTGGGGGCGTGCAATTCATCATCAGATTTGTTAACAACTTCCATATGATCTAAGGTTTCATACTCATCCATGAAATCAGTGTACTGCTGTTTAACGAGAGGTTCTTTCTTGAATTTGCTCTCGATAGCAAAGAGAGCTTTTCGAGCTTTGGGTTGAGAGTTAATAAGTTTAGGAGGATTATGTAATCTTGGCATTTGAACAATGAACCGGCCATCAGAAGAACGAGTGGTGGTGTTCAAAAAAAGTTGCTCACAGAATTCATTTTCTGAAGAGGTCACGTTAGGAGGATCAACGCTTTCGAGCCTCCAGAACTGTTCCAGGTCAGTATTGGCGAAGTAACATTGCGATGCGGGTTGGTGAGAATAATGGGGAAGTTGACCGGTGACGATCCATCCAAAATTAGTGTCTCTGGCGACCACGTTTGGGGATAACCTGCGAACCTGTTTACGAAGGCAATTCCAGAAAACATTGGCGCTAAAGAGTATGTCAATAGGGTTTTGTATGTTGAACAAAGGATCGGCTAGCCTTAAATGCGAGGGGATGTTTAACCCTGAAATATCCACAGAGTGACTTGGAGTGTCTTCTCCAATGCTATTGAGAATGAGACAATTCAGTTTGAGAAAGTTGTTTCTGTGACAAATGTCTCTTATTGTTAGCTTTGAGAACTGTAAAGCTTGCGATTTGGAGCTGTTGATGCCCGATACGTTAATAGAAGTGGGGTTTACAGGTAGGCCTAGTTTTCTAATCAAAGAATTAGACACAAAATCATGAGTTGCCGCTGAATCAAGAAGACCGCGGGCACGGACCCAGTTGCCAACGTTATCCTGAACTTCGATTTAGACAGTAAACAATAATACTTGGGCACTACGAATGGACTTGGCATTTTGAATGTACGATGAAGCATTGGAACTGTTAGCATTATCATTTTTCTGAGAAGTGGATGCTGTCAATGACCTTGCCTGATCATGACGATGTAATAAAGTGTGATGAGCTTTTTCACAATGGAAGCAAAGTCTTGTGGACTTGCAATTTGAAGCAGAATGAGTGGGCGCTAGGCAGTTGAAGCAATGTTTGTTCTGGGAGACTAATTTTCTTCTGTCGTCGACTGACAGTTCTTTAAAGGATTTACATAGATATAAGGCATGGGAATCTTTACAAAGTATACACTTTAATGGTCCATTTAAACTCTTGCGAGGTTCGCTTTGAGTGTTTAAAACGAGAGAGCTAGCAATACGGCGTTCACTAGACCTAGTTGGGTAACCAGTGGTGTTTGGCTTAAATTTAGATGAGCTGGACCCAGGTTTTTGGGTACTAGACGCTAAGCGTTCGCTTTTAGGTTTGATAGACATTAATTCAAATTTAAAACTCGGAGATGAGGGTTCACTTTGATTTGCTAGAGCGGTTAAGAGCTGGCATCTGGCATTTAAGAAAGTGACTAAATGCTCGTAAGAGTAATCGTCTTCTCTAGAAAGTTCAATCTCCCAAGCTTTGAGGGTAGCAGCATCAACTTAAGAAACCACTAAATGTATTAGGAAAGTATCCCAGTGTTCAGTGGGTTGATCTAATTGGGACAGAGCTTTAACGTGAAGTTGTGTAGTGTCAACGAGAGTACGCAAACTAGTGACGTCATTGTGCTGTGACGCAGGTAGGTTGAATAGAGCCTTCATATGGCGTTGAATACGTAACCGTAAATTTCCGTATCTTTCTTTCAACAAGTTAAAGGCAATGGGATAATTTTCGGCACTTAAAGGGAGCGCTTCAACTAACTGCAGAGCTTGACCTCGGAGGATAGATCTCAAGTAATGAAACTTGTAGATGACTTGAATGTCTTCATTGTCATGAACAAGAGAGCAAAATAATTCATAGAAAGAATCCCAGGTAGATTCGTCTCCAGAGAAGTGGGGTAAATCAATTTTAGGTAGAATTGGCTTGGGCTTGTGAGTACCATCGCGGAAAGAAGTTTGTGGTTCGTGAAGGGAACCAAGAACAGAAGCGTCCTTTTTCTGCTCCTCTTCGAATTGGCGTATTATTTTGAAAGCAGAACCTATGCCTTCGTAATATTGGTTTTCTACTTCGACTCGATCTTCGGTTTGATTGAGCATACAAGTTTCTATTTCAGTTTGGACGTTACAATAATTTTCATATGAACGTTCAAAATCCTTTACACGATGTTTTAACAAGTCTAATTGAGCTTCTGAGGGATCTAGTTCTTTGATGTATTTTCTAAATCGGGTAATTTGTCCTTTATAGGATGCTCGTTTAGAAGTAAGTTTTTCATCCTTATCCTTTTCAGTAGGAGCCATGTCAAGGTAAGTAGATTAAAGTATAACTCACGAAACTGTGGAACCTTGGAAATGCTGTCAGGCTGGCAGCAGCAAATAAGTTGAATGAAAGGGACACACCAAAGGAGACAGGAGCGGCCTCTTTCCCCTTCACAGGCTTTGCACGATGTAGTTATAGCTGAAAGATTCAAAGCAGGTATAAATAATTTGCAAGGTATTGTCAAATAACCCTTTAAAAAGAATAGCAAATGACAAATGGACTCTCCCGGGTTTCTGGGACCAAATTTTGGGTTGATTATTGGCTGAGGAATAACCTAACCACCAAGGGAAGATGATAAAGAGAAAGAGATGTGTTTCGGACCAAAGAAAAAGGATGGAGAAATAGGAGGAGAGTTTGACATCAGTTATGCCTAAGAGTTCTTGTTCAAATGCAACATGTGGTGAAAACCCTATTAAGAGATTTATTTGCATTAAGTGGGGCATGAACCTAGGAAGAGTTAGGAAAGCCAGGATCTTGCCTAACTGTTATACTAAAAAATGAAAAAGCGAAAAGGAACTCTAAATTTATTTAACAATTCAAAAGAATTTGATGAATGTAACAAATATATATTTTCAATTTTGTTAACAATTTGGGGTCGCAGACCTCAGAAAACATTTAAAGTTTGCGCCAGGCAATTAACAATTCGTTAGGTTTCAAACCTTTATAAAATCCTCGCAAGATTTTGAAATAGCGAAGATAAAATACAATATTTAAAGACAATCAAAGTTATTAAAGTTTGACAATAAATCGAGTACAAGGTGTGTACTTTAAGAAATTCTGGGTAAATATCTTGAAAGGAGTAACAATTTCGAAAGTAACAACAACAAAAAGCAGGTAGAATAAAAGAGAAGTTCCTATAACTTCTTGTATTGAAGCTGAATTACTTTTTTTTAATAGTTACACAAATAGGGCAGGTCACTTACTGTGAAACCTGAAGAGAAAGTCGAAAGGAAGGTTCTAGACCTCCTATGTTTAAGTAGGAATCACGAGACAATGGGGCAAGTTTCCCTTTCGTGAAACCTAGAAATAACTCACTTATGAGTTGAAAGAATTGTATTCCCTAATTAGAAGGGAGAAACAAGATAATTTAAAACGTGTACTAGTGAACCCATGTACCATAGGCCTCAAAGGGAGTCGAATCCATGTACTTTGAGAAAGGAATGAAAGAATCATACAGTTTCTAAGGGAACGGAGAGAGATTTCAAGCCAGGATTACAGCCTAACATTGTGCAAGCGCTAGTGCCAGGTGTTCCTTAGATGAGCTCATGCCTCTTGACATTTATAAGGAGCCAGTCATGGATATTATTAGAACGAGTGGAAAGTTTTGACTGTAAGACGAAGAAGCTGGACTCTGAAATTGCTCTTACGTTGCAGGAATATGGCAACCTCGCTGCTGAGTCAGAACAGGAATAATTAAATTTAACCCGTTTACGAGTATAAAAATAAGTAAACAGATACAGTACGGTGAATCATTTTGGATTAGAGATTTTTGTGTAAAGATAAACCTTGTAAAAATTGCACAGGAAAAAACTGCAAACGCAAGTAGACGTCATTGGGGGTTCACCGAGACCCAAGGAGTGGGAGAATAAAAAAAAGAACAGCACCACCCACACAGTTGAGGACGAGAAATTAATTAATATCTCGGAAATGCACGATCGATTTCCATGCACAGGAAGATTATTTTATGTTTGGAAGACGAGCTGTCTGGAGATACGATTTTTATAATTGTGCGACAATTAGTTCAAAAGTTGGTCACGAAAAGGACTAGGATTTTATCTTTTTGTGACTGAAAGGTATAAAACTCCTGGCCTCACCAAGCCAATCATTCAGTCTACGAGCATTCCGTGAGCGGAAGTGCTGCACCACATCGTATTCGCAGTATTCAAGAGCCCGTGAGGGGGACGTTAAGCTGTATCAGACATTGATCCAGAGCCTGTGGGAGGCTATGCTACAAGTTCACCGAGTGTAGACCAGTTACGATATAAGTACGCTACGCTGAGGGTTAGCAGTTCGAGACTTTGAAGAGTCCTAAATTATAAAGAACATTAAATATACGGACTTTAAAGCAATATCGCCAAAGTAAGACACAGCGATCAGTAGGGAACTTCGAGTTCCAGAAGAACACTAGTTCAATACAGTTATGAAGTTATAAGAACTCCGACAAATAAACGGAGTTACGTCTAGTAAAGACATTGTTAAAGACATTAAGTCCTATAAAGGACAAGAATAAACAGTAATTACGATCGCGAAAGATAGAAGTTCAAGCGAAAGGAACTTAGGAACTTAGCTTCGAAACCAGAGGGAAACGTACTCTAGTGAGAAAACGTCAAAAATATACGATAGACAGTATACGGTCCTCGAAGGGAGGCCAAGATATAGAAACTAAACGGTACGATAGACAGTATACGGTCCTCGAAGGGAGGCCAAGATATAGAAACTATATGGTGCGATAGACCACCATATATAAACAGAGGTGACGGCAAAGAAAAGACATTTATCGCCTAGTTAAAGCAGATAAAGTAAAGCCGAGTAATAGACAATAGAAGGGGTTTTGAGAGACTGAAACCAGTAGTTTCCATTGTAGGAGAGAGAAACTTTGAACGAGTAAAATCACACGTCCAATGCAGGTCGATAGGATTCACATCAGGGATCATCAACAGCCGACAGAAATTGTAAAAATCGTTGAGATACACCCGTGTGATAGGAGTGAAGTGTAAATATTGTAAGAAAAGAAATAAGAGTATCATTTTAAGTGTTTTAGGTAAAGTGAAAGCGTTTTTATGCACAGTGATATGTGTTATAATATGTACCAGAGTAATATTTTTTAGTGTTTTAATGTGTGTTCAAAACGGATACACCAGTGTATAAAAAAAAATGTTGTCAGTGTTAAATATAGTGAATATGTGTCAAGAAATTTCTGTACATAAGATGAGATTGTACAATATGGAGTAGGTCAAGAAGGTGGGCCAAAATGTCACATCAAACGAGAATAAAGGTCAGAAAGCGACCTTAAACATGTAAGTAAAGATTTTCATTATGTTGTGGTGTCGGGAAAAATTTTGTGTACAATTCCACCGGAGTTTTGAGTAGAAGGGATGTTTTTAAATGAATAATAACTAAATAAGAACGCGTTCTGAACGAAAATAAAGTTTTAAGAAATAATAAATAATTATGTGAAATAATAAATCCTGTAGAGGAAAGGCATGGAATAAAATGTCAGTATTTAATGAATGTTATAAAAGCAAGCGTGATAATAATAATTATAACAAAGATATTTACATAAAGGTAAATTTGAATTATATGAAAGAAATAGCTTTTGAGCTTTTGTAAGGAATGAAAACATGATGTGAATAACAAGGTAAAGAAATCTAATAAAGATTAAATTGAATGATATAAAAATATAGAGCGTTGAAGCCTTAACAAATGTATAAGACATGATGTGAATGCGTGTTCTTAAAAAGGGAGCGATGTATTGTCAACGGAAAAGATTAATATAAGAATTAAGATATGTATCAATTGTTACTATGAAATTTATCAGTTCTTTGGAAGACATTCGGCCGTAAAGTAAATGTGTAGCGTAATGGAACGCAATTAAATAAAAAGTCACGCTAGGAACGCGTAAAAGTTAAAGTACTTGGTAAGTTACTTATGGAGGGTAGTTGATTGCAGTGAATTGAGATATGTTGTAAGTCCTCTAAATTGTGACGTGGATCACGAGGCCATGTGTGTATTATTTAAAAGGGAGCTAATGTACGGTATTGTTGAGCGTAGGTCCTGTAAGCTACGGCTTGACCCTAAATCGCGTTTTGTATAAGTCCTCTGATGTGGAAATGTTCCCGAGGCATGTTAAGAGATTCGAACCTAGAATCCTCTTGTTGTTAAAGCCCCTAATTATTCGTCGTAGAATGTGTATTAATCTTCCCAATCAATGAGGACCCTCTCATAATTAATAAATGCCAAGGTTACGAAAGTGGTTTATGAGCCAAAGAATATTGTTGAATGGAAATAAGTGAAGTAAAAGCCAGGTCTCTCCACAGAACTGAGAATAATGTGAAGGTTTGTTTTAAAGCATTGAAGAGAGCTGCCACCGTAGGTTAGGCAGAGAGTCGCTTTCCTTGTCATAAATCACGCCCGAGTATAATGGCCTGACCCTCATAGAGCGAGGGTGGGTAAAAACCGTCTTGTAAGATGTGTTAAATACACCGTGAGTGTTTAAAGTTGTTAATGACCCGGGCGTTGAACCGAGGTCCTTGTAGATTGATATTATCGCTTGCCAATTCAGATCGTAGTTTTCTTATGTGATAATGGTCTTATAAGACAAATGAATTAAATAAAATCCCTATTGTAATATTGGATGGATAATAGGAATCCACGAGTTTTGTGAAGATAACTAGGTTTCGGGAGTGATCATAGTTTTTGACTTTGTCAAGAAATCTTTATAACTCTGGAGTACACAAATAGTTTTCCCGATCACCGTAGTGAATTTGCAAAACTTGAGAGAGATAGTAAATATGGAGAACATGTGATATGCCCAAATATTGAAGTGAATAATTAACATGTAATTTTAAATGTAATTATATATTTGTTTTGATGATAAGAAAAGATAAAAATAATTCTTGAGGTGTACAAAAATATGACACCATTATTATGGGAAAGTATCGAGCCAAAGAAGCTCGTAGTTATTTGGAACTTTAAGATAAGTACATTATGGAAGTGAAAATAATCATGAATTGTTGGTTTTAAAGAAAACCATGTGTTTTAATCTAATATTTGTTTTATTTTTATGCTATTCCTTGTTCACTTTGGACAAGTAGAATGATATTGGTCAGTAGTTTATGTGTTTATTTGTTTGTAGCGCCATAATTTTTGATTAATTAAATGTGTTAAAATAGGAGTTGATTTTGTTGTTATTTTTGCAAGTGTATCCTCTATTTAATCCAAAATATGTAAGTCACAGAGTGGGAGAACTTACCGCAGCCCCGAAAAATCCCGAATTGAGCAATGCTGGCATACTGTGATTTGCATATTTCTTGCTGCAAGGGCACAGGGGGGTGAATAGAAATACTGTGCTTGGATTAATAATTAGAGGAACACTAAAGACGGTCGATTCATGTAAAAGTAAAGAGATGATGATGATAATTGTTGTTTTAAGGGGCCTAACATCTAGGTTATCGGCCCCTGTAAAAGTAAAGAAATGATAGTAGTAGCTACAACGTATAATGTTAACTGACCGCATTGGGTCCCTAGAAACTCACACCGAGCAGCCCTGGTTGTAAACAACCCCCAATCTCTTTCATGGCGCCCAGTACGCAGGGCTGAGTTTTCCTAGGGAAAACCCGAGTTTTCTCGAAAAATCAAAATTTTCATAAAAAAAATGGTTTTTCGAAATTTTGAATTTTAAATACTTCCATAAAGATCTTTGAGTTTGAAGCAGAGTATCAAAAGGGTACGGTGTAGTAAACACCCGTACCAAAGTAAAATTTTTAAAGAAATTGGGACACAATGGTTCAGATTACTATCTCTCAAGCATGTTCTAGCGATGTGGCATGGGTAGCCCACTATATTCTTATAAGATGGCATTGAGTGAAGAGATGCAACGGCTCTTGGAGGCCATAAACAATAAATTGGGAACAATAGACAATACATTGGGCCTCCAAAAGGATGAAAATAAAAAAGAGTTCGAATCCATAAATAAGAGTTTGAATCAATTGGATAGCCAACAGAGTGAAAATAAAAGGGATTTAGAATCCATAAATGAGAGTTTGAATAAGTTGGACAGCCAACAGGAAGAAAATAACCAAAAGTTAGGATCCATGAATCAAAGTTTAGAGTCACTAAAAACTAATAGTGATAACATGGGAACTAAATTAGAAGCTATCGAGGTTAACTGTATAAAAATGAACGATGAAGTGAAGGCTGAAATTGAGGGAATAAAAAGGGGGTCAAATGGACTCAGAGAGGTTTTAGAAGAAACAATGAATACCAAATTTCAAGATTTTGACACTAAGTTTGGGGACAAGTTAAATGAGTTAAAAGGGGAAATCGCAAGTGAGATTAAAGAGGAAAATAAAGAATTTCATTCAGGATTGCAAGCCCAAATACAGGCTTTGAACGAAAGTATGGGAGAGTCCCAAACTAAATATCAAGAAAATTTTGGAAATTTAAATAAAAGTTTGATTTCCATGGAAACTAAATTAAGTAACATGGAAAAGAAGGGTGATGAGTGCGAAAAGAAACTTGTAACCCAGATTCAAGGTGTGCAGAAAAAGTTAGAAGATCAGATAAAATCTAACAGCGATATCTGTAAAACATCCCGGTATGAAATAAAACAAAGTGTGAATGAGCTAGGAACCCGATTTGGAAAGGTTGAGGAGAAAGTAGGAACCCTCGAGAACAAAATCGGTGTAGTTCAGACCGAAGTAACTGAGATGAAAAATCAAAATCAAAAGGATGCGCGGGATATGAAAAGTCAATTTGAGCTGTTTACCGGGCAGGTAGATGATAACTTAAAGAAGTATGAGGGTGAAATAAATCGAAGATTAGGTATATACGAGGGGCATCTCCAGAGTGAAAGAAAACAACGAGAGGACGAAAATAAGGAAAGTAGCCATAAGATAGATGAAATAAGTCAGGGTATTAATGATGTTCAGGGAACCATCGGAACATTAAAGGTCGAAGTAGGAAAAACTCATATGGAAGTAGGCCAGATCCAAAATGACTTGATGATATTATATAAGAGTCAAGGGAAAACTGAGGAAAAATTGGAAGGAATTAAAGTAAATATGGTCAAAGGACAAAGAGAGATGGAGAAAAAGATAAAGGAAATACGAGAAGACCTAGATACCAGAGGTGACGTTAAACCAGAAATTATAACAGAACAGGTCATGGTCATCAAGAAAGAGGTAGAAGAACACTTAAATGAATTCAGGAATAGCTTCAGGAACGACAAAAACCAACTCAAACAAGAACTGGAAACCAGTAAGAAAAATCAGGAAAGAATTCAAAATGAATTAGGATCCCGGTTGGAGAGGACTGAACATAAGAACAGTCAAATGGAAATCCAACTCATGGCTAATGAAGAAAGTGCCCGAAGGGAAAGGAAATTAGAATTTGAGAATCAGGAGGAGTTTCCAAAGACAGGATGGGTAGATTCCCGTGAACAAGGCACAGATACTGATAGGGACTTAGGAGGGGAGAGCCCTTACAAGAACCCAGGATATCCGATGGCGATGTCAACCCCATACATGAACCAGACAAATGGTCAGATAATAAACATTATCAAATCGAATGAGGACAGACCGGTAAAATTTACGGGTAATAACATGTCAATTACTCCAAAATATTGGCTAAAGGAAGTCGCAGAGTACTTAAACGAAATGAAGGTTCCTCAGGATCGGAGACTGAGAGCTATTGAGAAGTTGTTGGCAGGTGATTGTCTCACCTGGTTCAGAAGCTTCAGGTACACCTTTGATACGGTGGAAGGCTTTAGAGAAGCTTTTTTAAAACGATATTGGGCAGCAGACGTCCAGGAGAATTTGAGGCTAGATCTGTACTCTAGGAAGTACAGCACAAATGCACCAACTAAGTACTCGGAATTTTTTACCGCTCAGCTATGTAAATTCCGCGAACTTGATATTGCTCCAGCTGAGAACGACCTGTGTGCTGCCATTGCAAGACAACTTCCATATGAGATTCAGAGGTTGTTAATCTCATCCAAAGCCAGAATTGCTGTGGAAGTGGAGAGTGTATTACGTCAATTAGACATGACGACGTCACACGTAACTCCTAGGCACCAAAGACAGACTGAACAGGTACACATGGCCAGCAGTCAGGAAACCAGCGAAAAACCATCGACCAGGAATCAGTCCACCAGCACTGATACTCAAGGACTAGGTCGAGAGTATGGGCACCAAGAGCCTAGAGGAATACAGCCATACCACAGAGGAGGATATCGAGGAAGAAATCCTAGGAATACGGGTTATAGGCAACAAGAGAGCCGACCCTATAACAATAACCATCAAAGGCAAGAAAACAGAAAGAAATGGGAGAATTATCCCCGAAGGAACGTAAGGCCAGAGGATAGGGATGATGAATATCGGGCCGCAATAGAGGAAAGATATCAGGAAAGTCTTCGTTACATGAACGAACGACCAGACGAACCTGAAAGGCAAAAAGTCCGTTGGAGTGAGGCCATCAAGAACCGGAAATCACCCGACCGACTAGATGGAGCTCAAAGCTTGGAACTACAAGCTCAGTTAAAGAATGAGGGAAAAGGGAGCCCTCAGGATTAAAAAAAACTCCAAATTTAAATCGTCAAAAGTGGAAACATACCAGGAGCTGGGAGGAGGTAGAAATTGTGAATTGGATAGCAAGACCAGATGAGCTAATTCATGAGGATGTGGAAAGAATCCCACCTATCAAAAGAGAATTACCCATAATTATGCTAAGAATAGAAGGATTACTGGTCAGGGCATTGATTGATACCGGATCAACAATAAGTTTAATTACGCAAACCCTTCTGAATGAATTGGAAACAAGAGGCCGCGTATTAAAAATCCCCACATCAAGTGTAAAGATTAAGGGAATTATCCCTGAAAAATCTTTAACATGCAAATTTCAGGTAAACATTGATCTGATTATGGGTAATGCTGAAATTTCGCAATGCTTTTTGCTGGTAAATCAATTACCGTATAATGTCATATTAGGTATTGATTTTATCCGTGAGAACAAGGTCATCATAGACCTAGCGCAAAACTGCATTAGAATCCAAAGAGAGGATGTGGATGAACAAAACATTAACCTACAGGAACAGG
The DNA here is from genome assembly GCA_946902985.2 of Meconema thalassinum. Taxonomy (NCBI): domain Eukaryota; kingdom Metazoa; phylum Arthropoda; class Insecta; order Orthoptera; family Tettigoniidae; genus Meconema; species Meconema thalassinum. The sequence goes on along the minus strand of OX336398.1, from coordinate 8,981,850 downwards.
ATGTGAAAATAGGAGAACAGGTATGGCATGTGGAAGAAGTAACGGAAGAAGGTTGTAAGGACATAGAAAGGATATTTGAGGTCCTCAACATAGAACTCGAAGATAATTTGGAAACTGAGTTCGAGACCAACCTGTCAGGAAAAGTAGAGGAAGCTAAAGTGAACCTCGAAAATAAGGAACAATTAAATAAATTATTATTGAATTTTAGGGACGTATTTGATTCCAAGCCAGGGAAGATTGAAAATTTTAAATACGCGTTCCAAGTCAATGATTGGGCACCGTTCAGACAAAAACCATACCCGGTTGCGGAAAAACATTACCCACAAACTAAGAAAACACTGCAGGAGATGATGAATGCAGGTGTTATAGAAAAGATGGCGACACCATATGTTAGTCCATTAGTGATTGTGAGCAAACCGGATGGCTCAGTAAGGGTGTGTCTAGATGCCAGAAATTTAAATGCAAAAATCATACCAGAAAATGATTCGGCACCACCCATAAAAGAAATACTGAGGAAGTTCAAAGGCAAGAAGATTTTCACAAATATTGACATGACTTCTTCGTATCATCATCTCGAACTGGAAGAGAAAACCAGCTTGTTGACTGGATTTCAGTTCGACCAACAAACCTATTGCTTGAGGAGATGTCCGTTTGGATTGAAGACCGTGGGATCTGCCTTAATAAGAGCGCTTGATCGAAACCTGTCAGAGGAAGTGAAAGAGTGCACTATCCGTTATGTGGATGATATTTTGCTTACCTCGGAGAATATTGAGGAACATTTAGAAAAGTTGAAGAAATTATTGGAAGACTTAAGAAGGGCAAATTTTAAAATCAATTTAAAGAAGTCAAATTTTTGTCAAAGACAAGTAACATTTTTAGGGCATTGATTGATAAAGATGGTGTTAAACCAAATCCATGCAAATTGGAATCGATAAGGGATTTTCCAAGGCATTTGAAGGTGAAGAACGTTCGCCAGTTTTTGGGATTGATTGGGTTCTTCTCAGGACATTGTCCATCATACACAAAAACTGTTGCACCACTACAGGACCTTCTGAAGAAGGGGGGCAAGTGGAAATGGACGGAGGAAACAGAAAAAGCATTCGTGGAGGCCAAGGAAATGCTCTTAAACTATGTGAAGCTAGGATATCCTGATTTTAATCAGAAATTTATAATTCAAACAGATGCATCCCAGATTGGAATAGGGGCAATGCTATATCAGGAAAACCCGGATAACCCTGATAAGAAAAATTATCTAGCTTTCACAAGTCGGAGACTGAAACCACACGAGAAAAATTATACGATCAGCGAAATCGAGCTGTTAGCGATATTGCACGCGCTGCAATATTGGCGAAAGATCGTTTATGGGTTTCAGGTCATTTTAAGAACGGATCATAAAGCCTTAACCTTTTTGATGAAGACTGATCTATCCAGTCAAAGGTTGATGCGTTGGGCTTTATACATTCAACAGTTTGATGTAAAGATAGAATACTGCCCAGGAAAAGAAAATATAGTTCCAGACTACTTAAGTAGACAGCCAGAGTCCACAGAAGAGGAAGTAATGGCTATTGATTTGGAAGACAGGGATCAGCGTACTCTAAATGAGTTAAGGAGCATTAGTCAACGGCAACGTGAGGATCCATGGATGAACATGCTCATATCTTTCCTCGAAGGAAGTTTGATAAGGGGAACACCAGCGTACACAGAAGCAAATAAAATAGCTCAAGATTACACATTTTATAATGGATTATTATATAAGTTTGTGGACTCTGACCATACACGATTAAGGATTGTTGTACCTGCAATTTTGCAGAGGAAAATAGTATGGCTAGCCCATAGATCGTTCGGACATATGGGAGTCGACAAAACAGTCTCGATGCTGAAAGAAGCATTTGTATGGCCGAGACTGAGAGAAACTGTAAGGGACACGCTAAAGACATGTGATTTATGTCAAAGGATCAAACCAAATGCATTTCTGATGAGACAAAAGCCTATACCATTGTTGCCCGAAAGGCCAGGTCAAATCATATATATTGATAACTTCGGACCTTTGCCAAAGGCAAGAAGAGGAAATCGACACATAATGGTGGCTATGGATGTCTTCACTAAAATGGTTGTCCTTGCTCCCATACAGAAGACTAGTACCAAACAGGTGTTAAAACGACTCAAAGAAAAAGTGATACCGATTCTGGGAAAACCTGAGAATTTGTTGTCGGATCACGGTAGTTGTTTCACCAGTGTAAAGTTCAGACAAGAATTAGAAAGACTTGGAATACGTCAGATTTTGTCAAGTATTCGCCATCCTGAGGCAAATCCTGTAGAAAGAGTGATGAGGGAGACGGCCAAGTATTGTAGGATATACTGTGCCGAAGAAAATTGGAAGTGGATAGATATCTTGGATATTATCGAATTTTGTATAAACAATACAATCCATGAATCCACAGGAGAGATACCAATAACGTTACATCGGAATGAGCAACCAGAGAGACCTTGGAGTCTGGTAATTCCTAGGCCAGCAGACGCTCAGCCTGGAAGAGATGTACGTATAAGAAGAGCCTTTGAGCATCTAAAAGCTCAAGCCGACAGGAGGCAGAGAAGAAATAGGCATAAGAGGTATCATCGACCATTATTAGCAGGGGAAATGGTGTTAGTAAAAAGAACCGCCATTTCGGATCCAGGGAACCGCGTGTACAAAAAGTTCCAGAAAATGTACCACGGACCGTATCAAATAATAAGGGATTTGAGAAATAATGCCTATAGAATTCGGCACTGTGAAACGAATCATGAAGTGACCATGAATTCAGCAAATTTAAAAGTGTATTACCCTCCCGAAGACTTCGATGAAGCCAATGAACAAGCCCTGGTTATGGAAACATTTAGAGATGAAGAATCCAATTTTGATAGAAACGAGAATGAGATAGAAAAAGGAAACAGAGCTCAAACATTCGAGTGCGAATGCGAATTGGAGAAATTATATTGGGAAATAAAAGAAATAATTGATTTTATTGAAGAAGAAAATTTCAATTTAAGAAAGGAGAATGATGAAATAAGGGAACGGGTAGGGATAGACCACACCCGTAAAGAAGAATGAGGTTCTGGAAACCTGATATCCAGACAAATAAAAAGGAGAAAGTAAGGGTAGGGACAGAGCGTACCCAACCGACACAATTACCGGATATGACTTAAAAAGATGAAAGAAATCAAATTATCGTGGGATTTTAGAGGAAGGAAAATCAGAAGGTACGGATAATGTTATGATGGCTTCGACAGTTAAAAAGGAAAAATAAGATATTTTTTTTTGATAATTAAAATACATTTCTTCAAAATTTTTCGAAAATTTATTTACCTAAGGAGGGGAGAGATGAACCCATGTACCATAGGCCTCAAAGGGAGTCGAATCCATGTACTTTGAGAAAGGAATGAAAGAATCATCCAGTTTCTAAGGGAACGGAGAGAGATTTCAAGCCAGGATTACAGCCTAACATTGTGCAAGCGCTAGGGCCAGGTGTTCCTTAGATGAGCTCATGCCTCTTGACATTTATAAGGAGCCAGTCATGGATATTATTAGAACGAGTGGAAAGTTTTGACTGTAAGACCAAGAAGCTGGACTCGGAAATTGCTCTTACGTTGCAGGAATATGGCAACCTCGCTGCTGAGTCAGAACAGGAATAATTAAATTTAACCCGTTTACGAGTATAAAAATAAGTAAACAGATACAGTACGGTGAATCATTTTGGATTAGAGATTTTTGTGTAAAGATAAACCTTGTAAAAATTGCACAGGAAAAAACTGCAAACGCAAGTAGACGTCATTGGGGGTTCACCGAGACCCAAGGAGTGGGAGAATAAAAAAAAGAACAGCACCACCCACACAGTTAAGGACGAGAAATTAATTAATATCTCGGAAATGCACGATCGATTTCCATGCACAGGAAGATTATTTTACGTTTGGAAGACGAGCTGTCTGGAGATAAGATTTTTATAATTGTGCGACAATTAGTTCAAAAGTTGGTCACGAAAAGGACTAGGATTTTATCTTTTTGTGACTGAAAGGTATAAAACTCCTGGCCTCACCAAGCCAATCATTCAGTCTACGAGCATTCCGTGAGCGGAAGTGCTGCACCACATCGTATACGCAGTATTCAAGAGCCCGTGAGGGGGACGTTAAGCTGTATCAGAATTTGATCCAGAGCCTGTGGGAGGCTATGCTACAAGTTCACCGAGTGTAGACCAGTTACGATATAAGTACGCTACGCTGAGGGTTAGCAGTTCGAGACTTTGAAGAGTCCTAAATTATAAAGAACATTAAATATACGGACTTTAAAGCAATATCGCCAAAGTAAGACACAGCGATCAGTAGGGAACTTCGAGTTCCAGAAGAACACTAGTTCAATACAGTTATGAAGTTATAAGAACTCCAACAAATAAACATTGTTAAAGACATTAAGTCCTCTAAAGGACAAGAATAAACAGTAATTACGATCGCGAAAGATAGAAGTTTAAGCGAAAGGAACTTAGGAACTTAGCTTCGAAACCAGAGGGAAACGTACTCTAGTGAGAAAACGTCAAAAATATACGATAGACAGTATACGGTCCTCGAAGGGAGGCCAAGATATAGAAACTATAGGGTGCGATAGACCACCATATATAAATAGAGGTGACGGCAAAGAAAAGACATTTATCGCCTAGTTAAAGCAGATAAAGTAAAGCCGAGTAATAGACAATAGAAGCGGTTTTGAGAGACTAAAACCAGTAGTTTCCATTGTAGGAGAGAGAAACTTTGAACGAGTAAAATCACACGTCCAATGCAGGTCGATAGGATTCACATCAGGGATCATCAACAGCCGACAGAAATTGTAAAAATCGTTGAGATACACCCGTGTGATAGGAGTGAAGGGTAAATATTGTAAGAAAAGAAATAAGAGTATCATTTTAAGTGTTTTAGGTAAAGTGAAAGCGTTTTTATGCACAGTGATATGTGTTATAATATGTACCAGAGTAATATTTTTTAGTGTTTTAATGTGTGTTCAAAACGGATACACCAGTGTATAAAAAAAATGTTGTCAGTGTTAAATATAGTGAATATGTGTCAAGAAATTTCTGTACATAAGATGAGATTGTACAATATGGAGTAGGTCAAGAAGGTGGGCCAAAATGTCACATCAAACGAGAATAAAGGTCAGAAAGCGATCTTAAACATGTAAGTAAAGATTTTCATTATGTTTTGGTGTCGGGAAAAATTTTGTGTACATTTCCACCGGAGTTTTGAGTGGAAGGGATGTTTTTAAATGAATAATAACTAAATAAGAACGCGATCTGAACGAAAATAAAGTTTTAAGAAATAATAAATAATTATGTGAAATAATAAATCCTGTAGAGGAAAGGCATGGAATAAAATGTCAGTATTTAATGAATGTTATAAAAGCAAGCGTGATAATAATAATTATAACAAAGATATTTACATACAGGTAAATTTGAATTATATGAAAGAAATAGCTTTTGAGCTTTTGTAAGGAATGAAAACATGATGTGAATAACCAGGTAAAGAAATCTAAATAAAGATTAAATTGAATGATATAAAAATATAGAGCGTTGAAGCCTTAACAAATGTATAAGACATGATGTGAATGCGTGTTCTTAAAAAGGGAGCGATTTATTGTCAACGGAAAAGATTAATATAAGAATTAAGATATGTATCAATTGTTACTATGAAATTTATCAGTTCTTTGGAAGACATTCGGCCGTAAAGTAAATGTGTAGCGTAATGGAACGCAATTAAATAAAAAGTCACGCTAGGAACGCGTAAAAGTTAAAGTACTTGGTAAGTTACTTATGGAGGGTAGTTGATTGCAGTGAATTGAGATATGTTGTAAGTCCTCTAAATTGTGACGTGGATCACGAGGCCATGTGTGTATTATTTAAAAGGGAGCTAATGTACGGTATTATTGAGCGTAGGTCCTGTAAGCTACGGCTTGACCCTAAATTGCGTTTTGTATAAGTCCTCTGATGTGGAAATGTTCCCGAGGCATGTTAAGAGATTCGAACCTAGAATCCTCTTGTTGTTAAAGCCCCTAATTATTCGTCGTAGAATGTGTATAATCTTCCCAATCAATGAGGACCCTCTCATAATTAATAAATGCCAAGGTTACGAAAGTGGTTTATGAGCCAAAGAATATTGTTGAATGGAAATAAGTGAAGTAAAAGCCAGGTCTCTCCACAGAACTGAGAATAATGTGAAGGTTTGTTTTAAAGCATTGAAGAGAGGTGCCACCGTAGGTTAGGCAGAGAGTCGCTTTCCTTGTCATAAATCACGCCCGAGTATAATGGCCTGACCCTCATAGAGCGAGGGTGGGTAAAAACCGTCTTGTAAGATGTGTTAAATACACCGTGAGTGTTTAAAGTTGTTAATGACCCGGGCGTTGAACCGAGGTCCTTGTAGATTGATATTATCGCTTGCCAATTCAGATCGTAGTTTTCTTATGTGATAATGGTCTTATAAGACAAATGAATTAAATAAAATCCCTATTGTAATATTGGATGGAAAATAGGAATCCACGAGTTTTGTGAAGATAACTAGGTTTCGGGAGTGATCATAGTTTTTGACTTTGTCAAGTAATCTTTATAACTCTGCAGTACACAAATAGTTTTCCCGATCACCGTAGTGAATTTGCAAAACTTGAGAGAGATAGTAAATATGGAGAACATGTGATATGCCCAAATATTGAAGTGAATAATTAACATGTAATTTTAAATGTAATTATATATTTGTTTTGATGATAAGAAAAGATAAAAATAATTCTTGAGGTGTACAAAAATATGACACCATTATTATGGGAAAGTATCGAGCCAAAGAAGCTCGTAGTTATTTGGAACTTTAAGATAAGTACTTTATGGAAGTGAAAATAATCATGAATTGTTGGTTTAAAGAAAACCATGTGTTTTAATCTAATATTTGTTTTATTTTTATGCTATTCCTTGTTCACTTTGGACAAGTAGAATGATATTGGTCAGTAGTTTATGTGTTTATTTGTTTGTAGCGCCATAATTTTTGATTAATTAAATGTGTTGAAATAGGAGTTGATTTTGTTGTTATTTTTGCAAGTGTATCCTCTATTTAATCCAAAATATGTAAGTCACAGAGTGGGAGAACTTACCGCAGCCCCGAAAAATCCCGAATTGAGCAATGCTGGCATACTGTGATTTGCATATTTCTTGCTGCAAGGGCACACTAGATACGTAGTTATGCGGACATTAATTAATGATATATAAACAAAAGGGGAGGGCACGTCTTTAGAGTGACACCTCATTGAAAAAGACCTAAAGTAACAATTTTATTATGGTTTGTTAGTAAAAGGTTTAGGAAAGATCAACTGGGATGGAAGGTAAATGTTCATGGCCGTATTTATAATAATTGGACGAGCGCGACGCGGAAGGAATACTGAAAGAACACTGTTTTTCACTATAGTTTGTTGAATGGATGAAAAGTTCACTGTAGTAGCACAAAAGTTTATGGCAAAGAAAGTTATTGCAATTATGGAAAATAACTAGTTGCACTAGATAGGCGAAAGTCTTGCTTGAGAAGGTTGTAGATTATCATTAAATACGCCAGAGCAAATTCCAACGGAGGAAAGAAAATTAGCTATTGCGCAGTAATTCATACGGAAGATTCCTTAGTTTGAAATAGTATTCCCACATGTGAGTGGAAAATACATGACGGTACGACTTGTAGATAGAGTGCAGATTCTGGAAAATTCCAGAGTAATCCTAACTGAAGAATGGGGCCAAAGTTATTCCAGCGGTGGAACGAGCTAAATGTTTTATAGACAGTGGGTATTCAATAGTATCCCACGTTGTGAGAAGATCTCTCATTTAATAAGCATAAGAAATGCTGCTTTTTACTAAGATTGGCTTAGATAGACAAAAGCACAACATAGAAAATCCCGCGAAGGATGATTATTGCCCCAAATATAGTAATCTCACACAGCCTATAAAACGATGGTTAAAAGCATGTAGCTATTAAAAGACGATGAGGATGAGGTTAAACCCTGAAGTCGGTACTTATCTTTGCTTCATGGCGAAGGTGAAGTTCCCTTTGACGGTTGAGATTACAGTTCCAACATGGCGTGGAATTTAAAGATTGCCTCTAAAGTTCAGGAGGCTGGCTCTAGTTGAGCTCTGACTGAATCGACTGCCGACGTCCAAGTTAGACACACTCAGAGAAGCACAGAGGGACCAGGGAAGGGAAAAGAGTGGGGGTAGGAAACAAAAGGAATACATATAAGCATAACCAACATTGAAAAGTTAATTTCTCTTGATGAAATGGTCTTCACAGAGTTGATAGCAGGCAACACTAGCGCAGCATGGTGTGTGAAAAAGTAGACGAAGTTCTCTTGATCACGGAGATGATAGCTGGCGATGGCGATGAGATCTGGTGGCCAGATTGAAAAGGAGGTCCTCTTGCACAGGGAAGAATTGAGGAACTTCAGAGATTCGCTGCTAGATGAAGCTAGGTGGGTCATGGATGATATATATCTAGAACAGACTCACGAATAATATAAGAGACATGACCAACAAAGAGAAATTAGAAGATCACTGTTGGTGTTTGAGAAAAAGGACGGAATGAACAAGCACAGAGCAGTAAAAATATACTCTATCTTACCGTGTATTCCAAGAATACACCAACTGTATAGAAGTTAAACCGAACTAAGGTAGAATGTCAGGTACTATACGTGTGCATAGTTTAGACCTGTTGGCTTGCATACTTTCTGATATATTGGTATTAGGTTTAAGACATAGAGAGAAAATTTATTAACAGTTGGCAGCCCTGGTGGCTCTTTACGCACAGTCATATCTCTTATAGTACACACAGTACATAGGACATTTGGTTGAACTCGATAGTATAGAAGTTTTAGAAATTGGACTTATTGGCAAGTTTAGAATCATGTTGGCAAGACTGTCAAGTATGGAATGCCGAAAATCAATTTGGAATGTTATTATCTATGTGTGTGCCAATTTTGGAAAAGTTCGCGTGAATATTTTCTGAGATATCCTATGTAGAGCTCAAATTCCAATTGCGATTTTCAGCAGTTGGTAGCACTGATGTCAATTTCAAATATGGCCGTGAGATATTCAGGCATACCTCTTTATTCTTACCAAATTTGGCTTCGATAGCTGTAGCCGTTTAGGAGTTGATAAGGGGGACGCACAGACAGACAGAACGATAGACAGACACACATTTTCCCGGATCGACCTCATAAGTCAATTTTTGCAAAATGAGAAAAGAAGGCTAACAACAATTTCCGTGACGAACTAGAGAGCCTACTTTTCTCGAAATGTAAGATTCATGCCAATGATTTATCTATATTGACCTAATTAGAATAAGGACGAAATTGAGTTGGTAATATCGAAATTTCTAATTAGTTCGAAATACAACTGGCATAATGTAGCCTAATAGAGCACTACGTTGGCAGCCCCGGTGACTGAATATATTCTTAGTTCCATCTCATAAGGTACTGAATACAAAATTTGGTTGTAGTCCAAAGGATAGCATGAACGTTGTATGTAGTTAGATATTGGACATATCAGCGCGCGTAAAATCATGTTGGCAACAATGTCATGCATGTGTTGGTCAGAAATAATCTGAACTATTATGATCTATTGTTGCGCCAATTTTGGATGAAATACATTTATTTGTATAGAAGTTACATGTATTTTAAAATTAGACCAAGCAGCAGGCTTAGAACCATGTTGGAATCACTGACGTATATTAGTAACTCCAAATTAATCTAGAATGTAAGGTACTATACGTGTGCAAAGTTTAGAGCTGTTGGCTTGAATACTTTCTGATATATTGATATTAGGGTAAAAAAATAGAGACAGCATTTATTAACAGTTGGCAGCCCTGGTTGCTCTTAAGAATACGCATCGTCATATCTGTTATAGTACACATAGCACATACGAAATTGGGTTGAAATCCAATTGATAGTATAGAAGTTACATGTATTTACAATTGGTCCTATCAGCAGGCTTAGAATCATGTTGGTAGTACTGAGGTCCATTAGTTACTCCAAATTAATCTAGAATATCAGGTTCTATGTGTGCAATCTGTGCATAGTTTAAAGCTATCTGTTAGCATTCTTTCTGATATATTGGTATTTGGATAAAAACAATGGAGAGTGCATTTATTAACAGTTGGCAGCCCTGGTGGGTTTTAAGGATACGCTCAGTCATATCTGTCTATGTAGGCCTACACATAGTACATACGAAATTTGGTTGAAATCCAATTGATAGTGTAGAAGTTATATGCATTTGAAAATTGGACCTATCAGCAGGGTTAGAATCATTTTGGCTACACATTCATGTATGGGCTCCCGGAAATTAAACTGAAATATTATTATCTATATGTGTGCCAATTTTGGTATAGCTCCCATGCATACTTTCAAAGATATACAACATGGACCTGAAATTTCAATTGCGATTTTTCTGCAGTTGGTAGCACTGACATCATTTTCAAATACGGCAGTGAGATATTCAGATAGAGATGTTTACTCATACCAAATTTGGATTGGATTGCTGCAGCCGTTTAGGAGTTGATTGGAGGGGACACACACACACAGCCAGACAGACAGACACACATTTTCCCGGATCGATCTCATAAGTCTACTTTTTCCTCATTTTTACAAAATGCGAAAAGTAGGCTAAAAATAACACACGAAAATCCGTAGAAGGATAGTAAGCATAGACAGACTACGTGGTCACTCAGGGTATACTAGAATTAATGGATGAAGAACTAAAGAACAAGGACGCACGAAAAATAAGGAAGAAAGCGTAATACAGGTAACTGAAATTTGAAGTAAACAAGAGGTGCAAACCAGACAAAGAATAATGTTTGAAAGAGAAATATGCAAAGACTTGCTCATCATGTATCGGTTAGCACAGTTGTCTGTCGCTTCGGAAGTTGGGATTCGATTACTGGCTGTGCCATGAATGGTAATTCTGGTCTGAGTGCTGGATCGGGGTACACTCAGCATTTGGAGGCAATTTTGAGGAGAGTTTGGTTCGATTCCCTCCCCAGCCATCCACAAAGTTATTTTTCCGCGTCTCCCACTTCTTCTCCTGGCAAACGAGATTTAATATCGGGATCTGATTTAGATTGGCCACTAGAAGGCCTATGTAATTAAGAACCAACATACATATGTGATATCCCTGAGTTTGCTACGTTACATAGCGGCATGGGATCTCATCTGTTTACTTCTCTTATAATTATGTCTGATTTTTTTTGCCAGGCGTATCAAAGGTGACAAAAGTTTTTTTCAGGAACTATAATATTACTCCTAACCCTAGCAAAGTAGGATCTGACAGATGGGAGGATTATCATACAATGAATTTGATGATGGCTGCTTCAAAATTTCTGACTCGAGTAATTTACAAGATAATGTAACGACAGCCCAGTTAGGCGAAGAGCAGTTTTAGTCAGCAGAAGCGTAGGTTAAAGGGAATCTGTACTACGTATTAGGCTGATCTCGTTAGATAGAATAAGGATAGGGATGAAAACGTTCGTGGTATTATTAGACTTAGATAAGACTGTTAATTTCGATGATTGTAGTAAACTATTTGGTATTTTGAAAAGGATTGGAATAAAATCGAGCGATAGGAGGGTGTATACACACTGAAACCAGTTGGTAGTTATTACATTCTTGGTACTGCATCTTTTTACTCGTACTCTTCAATCTATTCATTTAGGAAGTAATGGAGGGAAAGAGAACAAAACGTATAGCAGAAATAAAGTGAAAGTTATGTTGATTGATATTACTAAAGACAGTTATCTTAGCTTGTGGATTTGAATGTCATTCTAACCAGTATAACCTTATTGCCGAGAAAAGAATTTGTGATAAAATAAATCTATATAAAACAGAAATAAGGAAATACAGGCAGAAGAAGTGAATCATCTGGAGCAATTGGAAGAGTCCAATCGCCACTATAGAGAAGATGTAAGAATAAGGAAACGGGTTAGGGAGAGAAATCCCAAGAACTGGTTCAAACGGGAAAGACCCAAAATAAGAAACTTTTTATTACAAACAGTGTAAACAATGATAACTATTCTAATTTAGTAGTGATATCAATATGAAGGGTGAAGATGGGGTGGACCGTGGCAGCAGTTCGAGCTCAAACCGTATATGACGAAAAATTGTTGTTGTGCCGGAAACAAAAACTAAATCTCTCACAAGAAAAGCACTAATGAGTGATTTAGCGAGATTAGACACAGTCTTGATTATGAAAAAAACAGTAATCGAGATGCCTAGATTGAGAACGATCCTAGGTAGGAAATTAGCTGGGCGAACTATACCAGTGACATTCATCTGAAGATACTGGATCTGTGAAAAATCATAAACCTGACAAAAAGAGTAGCTTTGCAAGGTTTGGTATGAGCGCAACAAACGAATGAAAGAATTGCCAAAGTTCTTGAGGCGCAACTCAAGTTGCTGCCGTAAGTGAAGACCCTGTACAAGAATGGCTAGAATAGTAATTAGTTGGGGAAAATATTGCGAATAAACGATCAAACACTAATTTACTAGAGTATGTATACAATACGGAACAGGGGGCTGTCGTGGCTGTACATTTTATGCTTTGCCACTGGTATAAGTTTAAAGCAATTTGATTGCTGATTCTGACACAATACAAAATGTAGCAGTTGCTAGCAAGTAGTTGGTCTCAGACCAAAATTGGACTTAAAGACAAATGATGAAAAAATTGCAATAATCGAATAGACTTGATTAGATAAGTGAGAATATCACAAGTAAGCGTGTCCCATTAGACACAATGAAGATTAACTAGAGTTAAGATTGTTTGAAATTTGCCAATCCCAACAATTTGGGGACAGCAGGGGTAGCCATGGAAACTTGAAATACCATTTATAAGTGGGGAAAAAAGGCTTGCAACAGGGTTTAGACGGCACAAGGATGGTATGAGCCTGGGCCTAGAAGGCGCACGTATGAAACAGGGCCTAGACGCAACAGAATGATGAGAGGTTGCATGCTTGTAAATTTACAATAAATTTAAAGTATTTAAACTTCGAGGAAACTCCAACTATCCATCAGTTGTACCTAGTTACATGGTTGACAAATACCACTAAATTTATGCAGAAATGACAGCCAATTAAAAATTCAAAAATGGGGAGGTCATCTCTTGGATAGAAGGTCAGATTAACCACGAAAAGAATACAGCAAAGATTATGTAATATACTTAATTTAAATCTTTTAGTAGAGGGCGAAAAGGGGTGGAAAGGAAATTAGAGTATTTTCATAGTCTGCTTGTATATGCCTACCCAGCACTAGAACCGATTGTACAGCAAACCAGTTTTTTTTGGTGCGGTGCACTTTTTAGTTTTCAAGTTGTGGACAGAGTTTCTCTCTTAAAATATCACTGATTAACATGGTGAATAATTTCCGGGTTGAGATTTTGCCTAGTTTCAAAGCTATTTCAATCTTGAAAACTGAAGTAATTGCTTGAGGTTGAGAATCTCGTGATATGAGCAGAGTTGACCCATTAGACAGTTAGATACGAAGTTACCAAATTCCTCTGATGTGTAAAGTTATTGATTTTGACAGAGTATACATGAAAAAGGAGTAAATCTCCGTTACGCCTAGCCAATAGTTGTAGTTTTAAATGTAGCATAGATTCCTTCGTTGGTGAAATTGATGTTTGACATCAAGAAAATAATACCTTGCCGGCAAGATAAAAATATAGCAGATTTGATTACTTGCAAGTATTAAAAGAGCTTCATAGATAGGTTAAAATAATGTGTAACTTATCTTTGCATGTTGGTTGGCTGATTGGCGGTGCTGATAGAGCATTTATCACTATAAGGCTTTCACAAAATGTCGGACGAGTGACGGCAGTCTCTTGTAGATAGACCGAGAGAATCTGCTGACTGCCCTTGGAAGAGTGACAAGCGAGAAGGCTCCCAATTAGCAAGGCGTCCTAGGGGGAGAAGGGAAAGTGTAGGATATAAGGGTCACAAACATAGGAAATCATAAATATTGTAAGCATACACATTTCTTTTCTTGAGACCAAATAATGAAGAAGTGTGTAGGTTGCCATCTGTAGAGGACGAGTCGAACTTCTGTGCATAAGTAGTCGGTGACAACGAGTTCTCACGTTGACCGCAGGAGATGAGTGAGTTCAGCGAAGTGCCATGCGATGGCACACTAAGGAGAAGCATGATGGTTCTGTTGAAGGAGGGATAATGAATCTCGTTCGCTAAAGGACAATAAAGACGGGCATGAGGAAAAGCACAAGGCGGGAGCGAAAACACACAGAAATCTCTTTTGGGTGTTTTCGTGGGATAAAGAGAGAGTGAGATACTAGAGAAAACCCAAACGGGTACAAATTACGTAAAGTGTGTTTTCAAGGAATATACCATCACCGATTGTCAGATGAAGCGCCAAAGGAAGTTGGTTACTTGTGGCACTTAAGAAGAAATATGGACCAAGCGAAGGAGATACATAAAGAAGGGTTGACATATGCTAACATCATATATAAATGCAGCTAGTGGGAAGTCACTTTTTTGACATGGTCTGGAGCAGGGTGCTATATGTAAGTATGTATGTGAAATTTGTTTCATTCCTTCTAGAGGAAAGGGAAAATAGAAGCACTTGAAAGTAGTGTTATTGGAGAATGTTGGAAATTGGTCGGTTAGATAGAGCAACAAAGGAAGGGAAATGAGACGAATGGGGGTAAGATGATTCTGGTGAGTGGTAATGAAAGGAAGAGATTCGAAGGGCACCAGGAATAGCAAATGTTCAGTAGTTATGGAAGCACGACCACAGTAATGTTTTGTTTTCACTCAGCATTTTAGCCTCTTTGCGAAAGCTCAGCCCAACAAGAGACGCTTTTACATAAATATGCTCATCGATGATCCATAGGCGAAAGTCAGCAGAAATGCGAAGGGTGCAAACTTAAACACGTTGTCGTTTATTGCTTCCGGCTTGTAGAAATCTACCGGCTTTGGATCTGAAGAATGTGGTGGCAAAGAAGCAATCCCAACACACTCATGCTCACAGAGCTATAAGTCCATAATTTCGAACAAGACACAATATATTTTCTGTCATATGTAAATTCAATTGCAATACATTCTGACTGTATGAAGAGCATATTATTGAGCAATGAAAATTGTATCAAATCCTGATAATTCTTTAAGACTTATTTCCGGGTAGTGACATTAATGAAAGTACTTCCTATTATATATTTGACCACTTTATTCTCTATATCTAGGCTATTATTTCACTTGCTATAATAATGTACCATACTTCAAACTGTTAGTACTGACTATTTCAGGTCGATATGTCCTGATACGTTGAATCCGGCTGCAATGAAGATATATGAATTAGGTAATGGTGGAAAACAATATACTACCACTCCCTCAAGTGGAAAATGTTCTACCAAGCAAAACCTGGAAACAAATACATTAAGCGATAGTGGTAATACTCGATACACATGTAAACTATGCTATAGAAAGTTCAGTCTTAAACAATCCTATAAAGATCACATGCTGATTCATAGCAACAAGATAACATACTCATGTACTGTATGTGATGCCACCTTTACCTTCGTAGGAAGTTTGAAGCGACACATGGTAACCCATAGTGATGAGCGGCCATATACATGTGCTGTGTGCGAAGCCACATTTACCCTTCGAGAAACTCTGAAGACACATATGCTAACCCATAGTGGTGAACGACCATATCCATGTGCCGTGTGCGAAGCCAAGTTCACTCAAGGAGGAAATTTGAAGACACACATGCTAACCCATAGTGGTGACAGACCGTATTCATGTGCCGTGTGCGAAGCCAAGTTTACTCACAGAAGAGGTTTGAAGAGGCACATGCTTATTCATAGTGGTGAACGACCATATTCATGTGCCGTGTGCGAAGCCAAGTTTACTCAAGGAGGAAATTTAAAGACACATATGCTAACCCATAGTGGTGAGAGACCATATTCATGTGCCGTGTGCGAAGCCACATTCACCAAAGGAGGATATTTGAAGACACACATGTTAATCCATAGTGGTAAGAGACCATATTCATGTGCCGTGTGCGAAGCCAAGTTTATTCACCGAGAAACTCTGAAGACACACATTCTAACCCATAGTGGTGAGAGACCGTATTCATGTGCCGTGTGCGAAGCCAGGTTTTCTCACAGAAGAGGTTTGAAGAGGCACATGCTAATTCATAGTGGTGAACGACCATATTCATGTGCCGTGTGCAAAGCCAAGTTTACTCAAGGAGGAAATTTGAAGACACACATGCTAACCCATAGTGGTGAGAGACCATATGCATGTGCCGTGTGCGAAGCCACATTCACCCAAGGAGGATCTTTGAAGACGCACATGCTAATCCATACTGGTAAGAGACCATATTCATGTGCCGTGTGCGAAGCCAAGTTTATTCACCGAGGAGCTTTGAAGACACACATGATTATCCATAGTGATGAGAAACCACATTCATGTGCCGAGTGCGAAGCCATGTTTACCCACAGAGGAAGTTTGAAGACACACATGCTAATCCATAGTGGCAAGAAGACATAATCATGTAACCTGTGCGACGACAAATTTAGTCATGGGCGACTTTTGAAGAAACTCATGCTATCCCACAGCCGTGAGACGCTTGATTAGGGTACCATCTGAGAAGTAGAAGTTGCTCACAAACAAGATTTATGAACAAACATCCTTAACCATAAAAGACGAAAAACTTTGTCGTGTAGTAAATGCAAAGACAGCCAGGCTCATCAAGGACATTTGAAGACATTTTTTCTAATAATAGGCATATTCAAGAAGCAAATGATATGTGAATTAAGAAAATCTTAATCATGATAACGTTGTTGTTTCGTACCTACCAAATTCCTCTGTATATTACCCGTTTTGAGAAACATCTCTCTTTGCTACCTCTTCATTTGTCACTCTTTCTACCCATCTTATATTCATCATTCTCTGTTTACACAACACATCTAAGCCTTCTTTCTTTTTATTTTCTGCTGCGACAACAGTCCAAGTTTCAATTCCTTCGAGTGCCACTACCCAGAAAATTAAAAACTGTTTTTTACTTAAATCTTTATTTAATATCAACGCCATTCTTATATATAAAAATGTCTTCCTTGCCCGAGAGAACCTACCTTTTATATCATCTTTGTTTCGTCTATCACTGTTAACTAAGTAGCAAAAGTCTCCTACATACTTAATCTATTCACCTGCCTACTTGACGACAATAGCGCTTGGAGATTTCCTTCGTCTGAATTTTAAATGTTTATATGTTCTGATTATGTGCCTGAATATATCTTGCTAAATCGTCTATGACGAGAATGTCAATATAAAAAGTCAGAGTTGAGAATATTTATCGTTGAACATTTAATTCTACAAGATTTTTTCTATATTTTTTTCGTTGCCTGTTCAATGTTTAATTTGGAAAATATGGGTGTAAAACTGCAGCCTTTCTTTACACCTTTGCGAATACCAGATGCTCTCGTATGTTCTTCAGCTCGTATAACTGACGTCTGATTTCTGTATATATTTAAGATCACCCTCCTTTCCCTGTACTCTATTCCAGTCGTGGTCAGTATGTCAACCAAATTTCTCCAATCAGCGTCATTAAAAGCCTTTTCACTCTCGTCAAATAATATGAACGTTCTTTTATATTTACTTATTCTTTTTTCCAAGTTCAACCAAATACTTATTGCAGATTCCCCAGTTCCTAAATTTCTACTCAGACAAAATAGATATTTACCAAACTCGCTTTCTCCCTGTCTTTCCCTAAATTATTCTAGTCTAGCACTTAAAAGCTTGAGCGTTCACGCTGATTGTACTGTAAATTTCTCATATATCAGCTTCTGGTTTCTTCGGTAAAGGGATGATACTCAGGTGTCAAGCTTATGCGTTCAAGCTAACAGCGGCTGCATATTTTAAAGCCATCACAACGAAAGAGAAGAACATAATATTTCATTTTCTTATGCCTGTCGACAAAGGAAAAATATTCGAACTGATAAGAACGTTTTAGATATAGAAAGTCAAGTGTCTAAAGCAAAAAGTTATTACTTTCTATCTTTGCGTATCGTATAAACATCCGTGGCTAGAAAGGTAACGCGTTGGACTGCGGATAGATAGAGTTGGGGTTCAATACTTGTTAGGGGGAGAGGTTTATAATTTGTTTATGTTACGTTTTATCGTCTGTGTCGACAGCTTTACCAATGCCTTACGCCAGAAATGATACTAGAGATCACAGTTACCGTAATTATAGAGTATGGGGCACTAGTAATAGTACACTAGTACATTTTGGATTCCATGAACGTTACATAGTGCTCGAATCCGATATTACACGAAACATCTTAATATGAACACCTCAAATTGAGTTGCCTTCATTTTGTTAGAATTTAATAACAAAACTATACCATAGGAAATTCCCACGAACAAGTATACTAACAATCTGAATCTCCTTTGATATGTTGTTGTTTCATTTGAGGAACTAGAACATCGCGGTAATTTAGCCCCGTGTACTTGGGTGTGTGTAGAAGTTCTCTGATAACTTGTTTTATAGTGGTGCCTGTACTAATGTTTGTATTAGCAATTAAGATAACGATTGGGAAGGAGGCATGTCAGAGACCGTCCAGCCAATAGGCTGTAGGAGAAGTGGAAATCCACAGAAGACCAGGGTGGCTAAGGAGGGAATCGAACCCACCTCTTCTCAGTTTTGCCCCACGATGCTTAGTGTACCCCGTGCCCCCCTCAGAGCAGCATAACATTTCTTGTCTGAGCTGGGAATTGAACCCGGTGCTCTGGAGAGAAACTTCGATACGTTATGTTAATATATATATGTCAGTTTTTTTTAACTTTCTGCCATTACAGGTCAAGTGACATAACCTGCTGATTGGATCGTATTCTCTTTATACATCAGCAAAATTCAACTCACTCTTCAGAGGAATATATCGTAAGTTAATAAATATGGACATTTGTCTTTGTAGGCGTGGCTCAATATTAAATCACCACTAAAATAGGGCACACGCTGTCAAGCAAGCAAGTATACCTACGTCTGGATTCAAAGTACCATTATACCCGTACTCACCCACCGTGGCCGGCAGGTACTTTACTGATTCAGCCACAACTGCAACGTGGAAACCACGCGATGCACGTGCACTAGTTACAGTGGCCACCTCAAACGATATTATCCATGTCAAAGTCTTCAACCATGATAGCCTATATTTCCCTTTAGATTGATACATAAAATACCACGTAAATTTCACTTCGACTCTCGTCTTGTGTTCACAAAATATGGTTCAATTCCTCGTTGTGGAAATCACGACAAAAAGAGATGTAATGATACGATCTATTAAACAGGATTGCTACGTTGTGTTGGTAGCATTTTGAAGGACTGAATTTTATAATTATTCTCCCCTTCAATCTCATGCAAATTTACCCTGCCGGTCATGAGTCCAACTTATACTATATTCTGTTCATTATCCAGGGGCATGCATTCAGCCCTATTTACCTCAGCAGTGCAGTAATTCCAATACCATGAGAGTGAAAGTTCAGGATGATTTGTGTGTGGGTAAATATAAGCTGATGTATTTTTCTTTAAGAGTTACAAGATGTAGCATAATTTGCACTCATGAACTCGTATTGAAGATAAAAGGAAGAAAGTTTGTAGTTTTAAGAGACCGTTAATCTCACGACCAAGAGCCACGGGACCTACATTTTAACATGGATTCCGAACCACTTCGAACATCTCAAATGCATTGACCAGGAATCGAACCCGGTGACAGTGAAAGTTCATACGTCCCTTTTAACAACTGTGGATTTTAGAGACGTTGGGGTTCCGGATTTTACTTTAACGAGCCAGTAAATCAACTGACACGCCTCCCTCGCTTTTGCGCACCCTCAAATGCCAGCTCATTGCGCCAGGATTCGATCCTGCAACCTTGGGTACAGCAGGAGAGAAGATTACCGCTGAGCAACGCAGCCAGTCGCCTTGGTTATAGGCAAGCAGCTTGACCACTGCGCCATCACACCCCATACTGAAGATGGTGAAAATAATGATAGAATTCGTGTTGACCAACTGACAGTTACCATTCAATTCAGGAACTTGTTCTGTGTAAATGTTCAAATTAGACAACTCTTCACAAAAACAGGTACGGTATGCGAAAGAAGGATTGTGTTATTATGAAAGCTGCTTAAAGACATTCAATTACAAAATAGCTAGTTGAAAATATATAATGGAAAGCAAATAACGTGTGTGAGCATCTTATTATCAATGAGATTTTAAAAAATACCTTTCTCATGCGAAGTAATTCCTTACAATACTTTGCCTGATGTGCCTTCCTCCCATTAGACCATCATTTGCTGCAGGTCAAAAGGATATTACGATTAATGAAATTTAATTTTAAGACAGGCAATTCCATTAATAACCAGAGTTGTATCTTGAAAGCTGTGAAGAGAAACAACAGGATGAAATGTACCTCGATATGCTTCATCCTGTTTTCCGTATTGTTCCTCCTCCTCATCATCATCGCTGTCTCTGCATCTGGTTACACCAACTACAACAAAATGTGAAGAACTGCCCAGGTATTCACCATTCTCCCCACTATATCAGGGGCATATTGCAATACCCGCTGCTCGAGGAGAAACCGAAAACGTTGTTTCAAACGTCCAATGCATCACTCAGCAACATTCCTGGCAGAACGGTGAGCAGCATTAAACGCTCCTCAGGCGAACATTCTGCAACATTTAAAATTGGGGTCGTCAGCCATGGCTCGTTGGGGTAGCCAGAATCACCTGTCAACCTTATTTCTTTAGTACTATTGCCAAGAACATTTCACATTAATAGAAGAATTCAAACATCTTCAAATACTAACCTATCAGCTGTTTGGCTGCCTTGCATGGAACCTTCTCGGCAAATGCTGCTTAAGAGTTGAGGTCATTCATACTGCAGCATCATGAACAGCTGAGCATCACACACCTGTGGGAACAAGAGTAGAAGTTCGATGAGACGAGAATTTTCTTTTCTTGCATACACATTTTTTTATTTTTTTTAGATTGGGAGAATTTTATTGTGTTGCGGAAAATGTCGAGCAAGACCATACGGTGTGTGAAGAGATCATACGATAGGTCAAGACTGGAAAAGATGGATGTTGTTGTTGGTGTTTGAGTCTTCAGTCTTTTGACTGGTTTGATGCAGCCCTCCATGCCTCCCTGTCCTGAGCTAATCGTTTCATCTCTACATAGCTACCACACCCTACATCCCAGGCAATCTGTATAATATATTCTAACCTTGGTCTACTCCAACAGTTCTTGTCCTCGACCCTTCCTTCCATAACTAAGCTTACTATACCTCGGTGCCTTAGTATATTGTTACGGCTGTGAGTTTGTTTCATCGCTCGCCGCACAGGGCTGGGCTGTGATCTGCCTCAGTGT
This sequence comes from Meconema thalassinum, assembly GCA_946902985.2. Classification (NCBI taxonomy): domain Eukaryota; kingdom Metazoa; phylum Arthropoda; class Insecta; order Orthoptera; family Tettigoniidae; genus Meconema; species Meconema thalassinum. The sequence continues at coordinate 8,960,400 of OX336398.1, read as the reverse complement.
ATTGCGTGCGCCTTATGCAACAGGACTACTAGGACAAAGGGATGGTCCAGAATATTCGTGACCCACCCAGTGATGGAAACCTCGAGAAGCCGTGAACCCTGGAAGGGTCTAGAAGCATTTATTGAGTCACCGGCCTGCTATATAAGAGCGACCTGTCAAGCAGTGTGTGTGTGTTTTTTGAGTTAGTGCGAGCGTTTACCTTGAGCGACAGTTGTTGGCGACGTGACTTGCGAAACCCTTGTGAAGCTGATTCTCTTGACAGTGAAGGAGTGTGAATCATACGGAGAGGCTGTGTATTGAAGAGTGTGTGCTTACCTAGTGCGACAGAGGTCATTGTGGTGAATTGCAAAACAGTGAGTGACAGACTTAGTGCAGTTGTTTCCAGCCAGCGTACGGTACAACCTCAGTAGCGAGAGGATTAACTGCAAGGCCGAGTGAAAGGGTGAGTCGGGCTCCATACAGGAGGGAGCTTCTGTAAGACAGCTATTGTTTCTATCTGCTTATTGTACGGTGTATATTTCTGACCTGCAAGCAATAAAGATAACTTCTCTTTAAATGAGCAATTGTGTTTGTGCTTTCACCCACCGTAATCCACTTAACGGATTTTGCCACTAGGGGGTGGCACGTAACAACTGGTGTCAGAAGCCGGATTACGAACTCAAGCACAAGCACAACACCTGACGGTCCTGGTTTCAAAACCCGAGCTGGTCAATTTTTTTAAATTTTCCTGTGAGTGCATGTCCTTTACAAGACAAACAACCAAAATGGAAGAGCAATTGGCAGCATTGCTAGAAAAGTTAAGTGGCATGGAAACCAAATTAGAAGACGGCCAGAAGAATTTAACCAAGAATCTAACCTCCAAATTAGAAGACGACCAGAATAAGCTAGCAGAGGACCTAACCGCCAAATTTCTGGATGGCCAGAAAAATCTGGAAGAGTGTCTGTTGACGAAATTACAGGAAAGTCAAAAGAAATTGGAACAGGGTCTGCGTCAGGAAGTCAACACCGTCTGCCAGGGCCTACGTGAGGAAGTCACAGCAGTAGAAAAGAAGTTCGACGCCTTACAAGAGGAAGTTGCCGAACTGCGCCAACGCCCACTGACGGGGGTGGAAGAGAAATTCAACGCTTTACAGAAGGAAATTGCTGAGCTGCGCCGACGCCCGCCCACAGGTACACCGGGAATATCAAGAGCGGGACAGAGCAGAGTGACGCCCCCAACCTTCGAAGGAAAGGTCCCGTGGAGCACATACTTACGTCAGTTTAAGGCGGCCTGTTCCATAAATAACTGGAACAACACAGAAAAGGCTACAGCTCTCATTGTAGCGCTGAGAGGGGACGCCCTTAACTTCCTTCAGGCCATCCCGACTGGATCCCAGGACTACGCTTCACTAATCGCCCATATGGTGTCCCGATATGGAGATAGCCATCTTCAGCAGGCCTACCAGATGCAGCTCCGGACCCCGGTACAAAAGAACGCGGAAACCCTGCAGGAGTTCGACATGGACATCGCACGCCTTGTAAGGCTCGCCTATCTAACAGCGCCGGCCAAGTTTTTGGAGCAGATTGCGACGCAAACCTTCATTGACGGACTACAGGACTCGGATACTCAGCTGGCACTGCGACTTGCACGCAATAAGACACTTGCAGATGCGCTGAGCCACGCACTTGAGTTCGAGACGGCAAAGCAGGTATCTAGAATGCGCGCGCGGGTGCGTCAGGTGGACGTCGACGAACCAGCCAAAGCCGACAAGACCAAGCCCCTGGCCGATGAACTGATGGAGGCGCTAGGCCGGTTCTTCAATAGCCACAGTACCACCAACAAAAACGTAGCCGAAGGACATCCGGAGAGGCGGCCTGGAAGAGGACTACCGACCTGCTGGACCTGCCGTAAGAGAAGCCACCTGAGCAAGGACTGCGGTGATCGCCGCCGCCAAGGGTTTCCGTCGGGACAGTCAGTCGTAGGGAAATCGCGCGGCCCAGGAAAGCAAGTATCAGCCAGCCTTGGGGGGCAAAGGTTGGCTTGTGACAGTCGTCAAGCCCCAGCAGTCCAAGTTCGTGTGACGCAGTTACGGAGGGATAATAGCAGCCTGATGGTCAACGGAGTCGTCAACGGAGAGAGCTGGCCCATGCTAATCAACACGGGAGCATCGAGGACCATCGTCAGTCCCACCGTGATCCCGATATGGAGAGTGCAACCCACACAAAGGAACCTCCAGCTAATAACCGCGACCAGAGAGACCGCACCGGTTCATGGCGAAGCATCACTGGAGTTCGTCATTGGTCGACGGGCGATAAAGCATCCAGTACTTGTGGCTGACGTATCAAATGAAGTGATCATCGGACTGGATTTCCTGGACCAGAACAACATCATCTTGGATCTGAGTACTAACACTCTGCACTTCGGAGGTGAGGAACTTGCTTTGCAACCAGCACACGAGGCCGTCGCCGCAAGACGAGTAAGGCTGAGAGAGGACGTCATCGTTCCCGCCAGGACGGAAGTCAGCGCTGCCGTAATAGTCGAAGGAACAGCTGAGGGAGTGGCGGCTGTCATCGAGCCAAAATATGAGGACATCCAGACAAAAGGATTGCTAGTTGCCAAGACTCTCATCAACACGACGTCTCGGCCGTACGTCCGCCTATCCAACCTGAACGACTTCGATATTACGGTTCACCGGGATACCAACCTAGGAGTCGGCGAGCCCGTTACCTGGATTGCCCGCATCACAGACACGACGGACGGACACCTGCAGACGGACAACCAAAGAAGACGCGCCCTACCAGAAGAACTACAGAAGCTGTACCAAGGATCCCAGGACCATTTAGACGAGGAACAATCACGCCAACTTCGGGACCTGCTACACGAATTCCAGGATGTCTTCTCCGTGGGGAGCAAAGACTTCGGCAGGACAAACTTGGTCCAGCACAGAATCGACGTTGGGGACAGCGCACCGATTAGGGCCCCATTCCGACGTGTCCCGCTCGCCAAGCAAGCCTAAGTCGACCGGATGGTAGAAGAGATGAAGGAGCAAGGAGTGATCGAGCCATCACATAGCCCGTGGAGTTCTCCAGTCGTGCTAGTGAAGAAGAACGACGGTTCCACCAGGTTCTGCGTGGATTACAGGCGGGTGAATGACGTCACGAAGAAGGACAGCTACCCTCTACCCCGGATCGACGACACCCTGGACACCATATCAGGGTCAAGATGGTTCTCCACCTTGGATTTGAAGAGTGGCTACTGGCAGGTGGAGGTCCACCCTAAGGACCGCGAGAAAACTGCGTTCTCTGTGGGCAGCGGGCTCTGGCAGTTCACCGTCATGCCATTCGGTCTGTGCAACGCCCCTGCGACCTTCGAAAGGATAATGGAGTCCATTCTGAGGGGACTACACTGGAAAACCTGCCTGGTCTACCTAGACGACGTCATCGTTCTGGGAAGAAGCTTCGAGGAGCACTACAGCAACCTGAAAGAGATATTGATGAAACTACGGGCTGCCCAGCTGAAGTTGAGCCCCAAGAAGTCTCAGCTCTTCCAGAAGCAGGTCCAGTACCTTGCGCATATCGTCTCCGATGAAGGGGTGCGCACCGACCCAGAGAAGACCGCAGCTGTGAGGGAGTGGCCAGTTCCGAAGGACAAGTCCCAACTACGAAGCTTCCTGGGACTCTGCACTTATTACCGTCGCTTCGTGAGAGGATTCGCCGACATCGCCAAACCACTGCATCGACTGACTGAGAAGGACCAACTCTTCACGTGGACAACAGAATGCCACAGTGCCTTCGAACAACTCAAGCAGGCTCAGTGCACCGCACGTATTCTGGCCTATCCCAGACCTGGAACAAGGTTCATCGTCGATACCGATGCCAGCGACTTTGGTATAGGGGGAATCCTGTCGCAAATAGTGGATGGCGAGGAGATAGTAGTCGCCAACTTCAGCAAAGCCTTGTCAAAGCCAGAGAGGAACTACTGCGTCACCAGGAAGGAGCTGCTCGCCTTCGTGAAGACCATTGAACACTTCCACAAGTACCTGTACGGGCAAGAATTTCTCATCAGGACCGACCACGCATCTCTGCGGTGGTTCCTGAACTTCAATCAGCCCGAGGGTCAACTCGCGCGGTGGTTAGAGAGGCTTCAACAGTAAAATTTTGAGATCCTGCACAGGAAAGGCCAACTGCATTCTAACGCCGACGCCCTGTCACGAAGACCGTGCCCCGAAGACTGCACCTTCTGTGCCCGAAGGGAGGAGAGCACCGGGATACAGTGCCGAAGGACTACCGTGGAAATTCAAGGGAGCTGGAGCCGCGAATCTTTCACGCGGGCGCAAGCGGAAGATGATGACCTGGGACTGCTAGCGGAATGGAAGAGGGCCTGTTTCCCCAGACCCGGGTGGAACATTGTGAGCGACTGCAGTCCAAAGTTCAGGTCCTACTGGGCGCAGTGGGTCTCGCTGATTGTAAGGGATGGCCTCATCTGCCGTACCTGGGAGAGCACCGACGGGAAGACATCTCGGGAACAAGTCGTCGTTCCAAAGGCTATGACGGAGGAAGTCCTGAAGGAAGTCCATGGAGGATCATCTGGTGGACACCTAGGGATAAAGAAGACCCTGGAGAAACTGAGAGAGCGGTTCTACTGGATCGGATGCCGAACTGACGTGGAGAACCACTGCGCGAGGTGCCACGATTGCGCAGCCAGCAAGGGCCCCGGACGAAGACGACGGGGTCCACTGAAGACCTACAACGTGGGCGGCCCCACGGAGAGAGTGGCCATCGATGTCGCTGGGCCATTCCCGTTAAGCGAGGCAGGGAATCGCTACAATTTGGTCGTCAGCGACTACTTCACCAAATGGCCGGAGGCGTATGTGCTCCCTAACCAAGAAGCCGCTACGATCGCAGAGACCCTGGTGAAGGAATTCGTCAGCCGGTACGGAGTACCCCTGGAGCTGCACTCCGACCAAGGGAGGAACTTCGAGTCGCAGGTGTTCCAGAACCTATGCCAGCTGCTGGGAATCCGGAAGACAAGGACAACGCCGCTACACCGTCAGTCCGACGGGATGGTAGAGCGATTCAATCGCACCATCGAGAACCATCTCCGAATAGTCGTCAGCGAGCACCAGAAGGATTGGGACAAACATCTTCCACTATTTCTCCTGGCCTACCGCGCCGCCGTGCATGAAGCCACCGGGTGCACACCATCCCGGGCCATGTTTGGTAGGGAGCTCCGTCTACCTGTCGATCTTGCCTTCGGCCGACCTGGGAATGATCCGGTCCCGGTAAGCCAGTATTGTCAAGAACTGGTTGACCTACTGTAGGACGTGCACGCGTTCGCGAGGAGGAAACTGCGGATCGAGACCGACCGAATGAAGACCCGATACGACCAACAGACGGATTCCGGCGGATTCCACGAGGACGACCTGGTCTGGCTCTTCAACCCATTACGGAAGAAAGGCCTGTCACCCAAACTGCAGAAGTCCTGGGAGGGCCCGTACCGAGCCGTGAAACGGATCAACGATGTCGTCTACAGGATCCAGCGGAGCCTGAGGGCGAAGATGAAGATCGTGCATCGAGATCGCCTGGCAGCCTACGGAGAGACACAGACGGACCAATGATTGATCGGGACTATCAGCCTTTTAGGAAGAAGGGGGTGTTACGGCTGTGAGTTTGTTTCATCGCTCGCCGCATGAGTCACAACTGCCCCCCTGGCTGGGCTGTGCTCTGCCTCAGTGTATTGCGTGCGCCTCATGCAACAGGACTACTAGGACAAAGGGATGGTCCAGAATATTCGTGACCCACCCAGTGATGGAAACCTCGAGAAGCCGTGAACCCTGGATGGGTCTAGAAGCATTTATTGAGTCACTGGCCTGCTATATAAGATCGACCTGTCAAGCAGTGTGTGTGTGTTTTTCGAGCTAGTGAGAGCGTTTACCTTGAGCGACAGTTGTTGGTGACGTGACTTGAGAAACCCTTGTGAAGCTGATTCTCTTAACAGTGAAGGAGTGTGAATCATACGGAGAGGTTGTGTATTGAAGAGTGTGTTCTTACCTAGTGCGACAGAGGTCATTGTGCTGAATTGCAAAACAGTGAGTGACAGACTTAGTGCAGCTGTTTCCAGCCAGCGTACGGGACCACCTCATTAGCGAGAGGATTAACTGTAAGGCCGAGTGAAAGGGTGAGTCGGGCTCCATACAGGAGGGAGATTCTGTAAGACTGCTATTGTTTCTATCTGCTTATTGTACGGTGTATATTTCTGACCTGCAACCAATAAAGATAACTTTTCTTTAAAGGAACAATTGTGTTTGTGCTTTCACCCACCGTAATCCAGTTAACGGAACTTGCCACTATGGGGTGGCACGTAACAATATGTCCTACTAAACTATCGCTTCTCTTCATTAGCAGTCGCCAGAAATATCTCTCCTCTCCCACTCGTCTTAATACCTCTTCGTTTGTAAGCGTATCTACCCATCTGATCTTCATCATTCTCCTGCAACACCACATTTCAAAAGCTTCAATTCTCCTCTTTTCTGCTGCACCAATAGTCCAACATTCACTTCCATAGAGCGCCACGCTCCAGACAAAGGCTTTCAGAAATGACTTCCTAATACCTAAATCTATATTCGATGTCAACAGATTCCTTTTTTGTTGGAATGCTTTCTTTGCCTGAGCCAACCTCATTTTTATAACCTCTTTGCTTCGTCCATCACTGGTTATTCTGCTTTCTAAGTAACAGAAGTCTCCTACTTCCTTCAGCTTTTCACCTGCCAAATTGATCTCCATAGAGGTTTCTGATTTATTTCGGCTGCATTCCAGTATTTTTGTTTTACATTTATTAATTTTCATCATGAATTCTTTCCGTAAGACGGAGTCCATACCATTCAAAAACTCATTCAAATCCTCAGGCTTGTCGGCCAAGATGACGATGTCATCAGCAAATCTCAGAGTTGAAATTATTTCTCCTTGAATCTTCACTCCCACTTTAAATTTTTCTCTGATTTCCTTCATTGCTTGTTCAATGTAAAGATTGAAAAGTATGGGTGATAAGTTGCAGCCATGCCTAACACCTTCCTGAATACCAGCTTCTCTCTCATGTCCTTTAACTCGAATGACTTCTGTCTGGTTTCTGTATAGATTGTAGATTACCCTCCTATCCCTGTACTTTATTCCAATAGATTTGAAAATGTCAAACAATTTAGTCCAATCAACGTTATCAAAAGCCTTTTCTAAGCCTACAAATGCCATGAACGTTCTCTTATCATTCCTTATTCTACCTTCCAAAATCAGCCTAAGATTTAGTACAGCTTCCCTTGTTCCTACATTTCTCCTGAAACCAAACTGGTCTTCACCCAACTCCGTTTCTATCTGGCTTTCAATCCTCTTGTAAATTATTCTAGACAGGATCTTCGAAGCATGCGTAATCAAGCTGATCGTGCGGTAATCTTGACATCTGTCAGCTCCCACTTTCTTTGGTATAGGGATGATAACATTGCTCTTGAAATCAGGGGTACCTCACCTGTCTCATAAATCCTACACACCAAGTGAAATAACCTGATCAGACCTTTATCTCCTATGCAGCGTAGCAACTCAATCGGTATATCATCTATGCCTGGTGCTTTGTTCCTGCTTAAGACTTTCAAAGCTCTATCAAATTCTGCTCTCTATATTATATCTCTTTTCGCATCCTCATCAATTTCCTCATCCCTTTCCATTACATGATTCTCAATCTCCTTTCCCTGATACTTACTCTGTATGTAAGCTTTCCATCTCTCAATCTTTTCTTCCCCATCTGTTAGAGGCTTTCCATATGTGTCCTTAATATTACAGCACTTGGTCTTCTTTTCCCCGAAAGTATTCTTAATCCTTCGCTAAGCTGTGTCTACTTTTCCTAATTGCAGACAATTTTCTATACCTGCACATTTCTCTTTCAACCATTCTTCTTTCGCTTCCTTGCACTTCTTGTTAACCTCATTTCTCAGACGTCTGTATTCTGCTGCTTTCCCCTTTTCATCTCTTACATTCTTGTGTTTCCGCCTTTCATCCATCAATTCTAGTATATCCTTAGTGATCCATGGTTTTCTACCTATTCTTTCTTTCCTACCAATGTTTTCTTCTGCGGATTTTGTTATTTCATTCTTCCAAAGTGCCCATTCGTCTGCAATTGAAGTTTGTTTAGGGTTTTTCATTAGTCCTTCCTTTATACTCTTCTTGAATCTTTCGTATACATCCTTTGCTTTCAGTCTGTCAATTGCCCACCTTTTTGGCTTTTGACTTTTCTTCAGTTTCTTCAACTTTAATCTGCATTTCATTACAACCAGATTGTGGTCAGAGTTTATGTCAGCACCAGGTTATGTTTTACAATCCAAAATCTGGTTTCGAAACCTCTGCTTGACCATGATGAAGTCGATTTGGTTACGCCCTGTATCTCCTGGTCTCATCCATGTGTATATTCTTCTATTTTGGTTATTGAATAAGGTGTTAGCTATGACCAACTCATGCTCAGTGCAGAATTCCATCAGCCTGCTTCCTCGATCATTCCTTTCACCTAATGAGAAATCTCATACTATCTTCCCTTCTCTCCCTTTTTCTACCACAGCATTCCAATCTCCCATTACTATAACATTTTCATCACCCTTGATATACCTCACAATTTCGTCTATTTCTTCGTAGACCTTTCCAACAGCCTCATCATCATCTTGACTGGTAGGCATATAGACTTGTACCACTGTGGCGCAGGTAGGTTTGGTATTGATTTTTGCTACAATAATCCGTTCACTATATTGCTCATAATATTCCACCCTCTGTCCAAGTTTCCTACTCAATATGAGACCAACCCCTGCTTGATGGATGAAGAATTTAAAATGTATAACACCAGAAATATTTATCGGGTCTTCAAAGAGGAACTCTCTGGGTATAAACCACGATGCCTTCACTTTAAGGATTCAGCCGGGGAGCTGGTCACCAGCAACCGCGAGAACGTGGAACTTTTGGCAAACTACTTTGAAC